>BPLT01000139.1:0-600000 GCA_019656295.1 Rhododendron mucronatum var. ripense | reverse complement strand
GTTGAAGGCCGGCACTGGTTGCCAGTATCCCTTGTCCGGACCTCTGTACACTCTCCAGTAGGGGTGTTACTCGAAACCGGAAAATCGATCGAAACCGGAAAAACCGGACCGGACCGAATTTTTTAAACCGGTTGAATAATTTCGATTCGATTCCGGTTTATAAAATTTTATAAACCGGAAAAATAATTTCGATCCGGTTTTTGTGTTTTAAAAACCGGTTGAAACCGGACCGGTTATATATATGTATAATATATACATATATATATAAAAACATAGGGGAGGGGTTGAATTATGGGTTTTTGGTTGATATTTTGCAGTATATATTGGTCTAATAAATATATTTATTATATAAAAACTGTTTTTATGGGCTTAATTATGTTTTTATGAGTCTTTTTTTTATGTATTGGGCTCAAAATTGATCCTTTTTGTTGGGCCAAAAAAAAAATGGTTGAATTATAGATTTTTGGTTGATATTTTATAGGTTGAATTATGAATTTTTTGATGTGTTAGACTCAAAATATGGCTCATGAATGAAAACCGGATAAACCGGATAAACCGGACCGGAACCGGTTGAGTCGATCGAAACCGGAACCGGTTTATCTCAACCGGTTTCCGATTCTAAAAATCTCAAACCGGATAACCGGTTTCGACCGAAAAATACACCCAAACCGGTCGAAACCGGACCGGTATCACCCCTACTCTCCAGTTCCTCCGCCTACAGTGCGCAGCACAAAAAGCCCTCCAAACCAAACCAGGTTTTTAATTCGAAAAAACCCTCGCACCAGATTCCTCCAATCCAATGGCCGTCGCCACGGATTTCGCGTCGCTGATGAAAACCTTGAAGCTGGAAGATCCATTGCTTACGCCCAGGCCTTGGGAGTCGATCTCCTCAGAGAGCGGACTATCTCACTCCGACATTCCAACATCTGCTTCTTCTTCTCTCTCTACACCTCTCTACGACACTCCTATTGTCTCCGTAAGTCTTACACTACTACTCCTTTCGTCAATATTTTTGCCGTCTGCCACAGTCGTTTCACACGCTTACGTGTGTGAAGTGAGGTGGCCCCAAGAATTACTGGCAACGATAATGGAACTTGAAACCTTAGTAGGGAGATACCCAAGTCCCACACACTCGCCCAACCCCTTGGGGTTCCTTTCTTCAATTTGTTCCCAATTTCGTCCATTTTACCCATCTCTAGAAATGCAGCTTGTTTGTATATTGTTTTTTTTCTGTAGTTTGTGCATACCCGTTTGTTATATGAAATATGGGTACTACCCGTCTGTAGGGGGAATTTCCACAGACTTTAGTTCAGGGGCGGCTCCACTAGGTTTTAGGGGTTCAAGCGAACACACTAGGTTCAAAAAATGCACTAAATTTTGAGACATTTTTTTGTTTGTTTTGCATATACTTGGGATATTCTTTCATATACTGTCAGACATTCGTATAAAACCAGAGTAAATGAAAATTTACATAAATTTGTGAGTGACATTCTCTGGGTCGCTTATCGAAAAAACATTCTCTGGGTCAACCTGGACCCAGAGAGCAACATTTTCTGGGCAACCCGGGCTGTGGCCTCAAGACGAGAAAATACAGTGAAGTCAAGCCTGCTCTCAGTAACATGGCTGCTGCTGCCAAGCTCCTCCACATCCAGTCGGCCAGCACCAAGTGAGTTCGAAGGACTGTTACTCTCGTAGGTTGTTTGCAAAAGAAGATGGTAATTCACTGGTGTTTCGCTACTGTATTGATGTGGTAGTTATGCCCAAATGTAGTATTTCAATAGCTGAATTCCCTCGGGAGTCCTGCCTCTTAGCAGTTTGCCAACTCAATTAATTTATGTGAACTTTAAAACAATACCTACATGTCTGAACCTTTTGAGGATGCCATGGTTCTGAAATATTGTATTAAGTTTTAAGGACCTACGGGTCGCTCATACATCAGTTCTGTCTCAAGCATTAATAGAGAAATCAGCCTTAGACATGCCCTTGCCGGATTTTCTTTATTTCATGAATTGGTCAATGATGAATAAGCTAATTCCAAATCTGTGAATTATGGACTGACTAATTCACAAATTTCTAGGTGACCAGTGGGAGAAAACTTGAATTGGCTCAGTATTGGTAAGGAAATTGTATGTTGAAAAAGAAATGACAGACGTAGTTCACTTCATGGAAGCAGAATTTGTAGATTTGTGAAGTTGATACATTTTTGCGCAACTGCGCCTGAAATACATGTCCCGAAACTTGTCTATTGCCTAACGTAAATGCAATTATTTTAAAATTGTCCTGTTCATTCTTTTGGGACAGCCAAGAGGTCACGTGCAGATGTATTTTATTGAGATCTGGCCAGTCATGACTGTGCTCATATTGAAGTCCACATTGTTTTGGCCACTTCTCATACTAAGGACATATTTTCTAAACCATTAGCGTGCATGAAAAATCAATTTGAGATGAATTTCCTTACTCTTGTCAAATGGTCTCCTCTCTTCATTGTCACATTCAGATTTCAGTACATATCTATTCTGGAGTCTGCTAGGTTAACATCTCATTCTAGCTTTTCTTGCACTTCAGTACTGCTAAAATTGTATACTATATTTACCAAACCATTTTTTGGTTGTAGGAGGCAAGTTTGGTGAGGATAGCATTAAATGCGCTTCAAGGCATAGAATCAGCTCTTATAACCATTGAAAAGCTCTGTGCAGCCTTCTACTCTGATCCAGCTGATAGAACCTTCCATCGAATTCCCAGTTTGTGGAACCGGTCATCAAGCACTCTTGCTTTGGGAAGGATTCTCAAATCCATAGGCCACTCAGGATGTATAGTGTTTCTTCTCCGCAAATTTGTTGATCATTTTATTAATTTCGAATCAGACGAAAGTTTAAGCAATAAACCTACAAATTCAGAAGCAAAAGAAAATCATAATGATCTTCCGGTTGAAGGGGGAGAACACCATATACGCAGTCTTGTTAATCAAGCATTCTCTGTTGCTGTGCGGAAGGTTTTAGAAGGTTACATATGCGGAGTGGATACACTATATGCATCAGTGGGTTTAAGGCATTCAACATCGACTACTGATTTGTCTTCGCACTCTTGTTTTGGAGTAGGCAGTCTCAGGAGCTCAGTTCATTCTGAAGTTACCCTATTGGAGGTTTACCTGCACACAAAGGAATTGAGAAATCAGATTGAAGCAATTGGACATATCTGCAACATAAGTGATATAGCTCTTTGCTTATCACTGTCAGCTTTAGAAGATTTAGTTGCTAAAGCTAATATAGAGTTCTGTAACTTCCCAACAGGTGGAAATCTGCTGACTTATTTGTATACACAACTACGGGTCAGAAACTCTGCTTTATTCAAGCTTTTTGTTTGTCTCTTGTAGATTCTGTTGTGCTTTGCCTTAAAATTGTTGGTTTCCATTCCTGGCCTTCTTGTTATTGGTCACTTTACGTCGTTATCTGTAATGCATGATAGATCATTTATTCATGAACTAGATATTAAATAAGACCTTCACCTTCCTACTAGGTAGCTGAAATATGTGGCCAACAGCTTATACCAAGTGAAGAAAATCTTGTGTGATGTTGTCTTGCAATGTTACATGGAGCCACCATTTTGCGTGACGTGCCATGTCAACATGACATGGGTTCAGGATATGCCGGATATGGCTTGAATTAAATGCATATGGCTGTTGTCTGCATAGATATTTCTTTTCTGGTCTAGGCAGACAAACCTAAAAACCAAGATGGGATTTATGGATTCATCTCAGAAGCAGCAGCAGCAGCAGCATAAATATCATTTAAAATCCCGTATGTTTATGGACCACCCTTTTAAGGGAATTGGTACTGGGGTGTCTCCATTACATACTTAACTAAGGTGTTTGAGGCATAGGGAAAAAATCTGCGGGCGAAAATAGGATCATGGAAGCATATTAATTGGGCTGTGGGCTGTTACCTTATTAGTTTATCTATGTAAAAATTGTTTGATGTTTTATTCACCTTCTCAATTGTTTAACACATATAAATATGTAAAGTTCTATGGGGCCAACTTTTTTAACTCAGGTTCATGTGAAAATTATTGATATTAATAAAAGTAGTTGAAGTATCCCTGAAGGTGCATCCAGATTTTGTTCCATAGTTGTGTTTCCACTTTCCTCGATTTTTAAGTTTTAGGTTTCTGACACCTAGATATGCATACTCATCCGACACCAGCACCCAGTCTGTTGAACATAGTTGTCTTGCTTCATCAACATGCAAATTTTGTGTTGTGTAAATGGCTCTTTTTCTGTTAATTTTTGTGGTTCTACTGATGTATTATTCTGGCATTGTATTTGTAGGTTGCTGATCCGGTCCACAGTTCTGTCTTTAAGTTTCTCTTTCTCTCTTCGTGTGAACCGTACTGTGAATTTATCAGATCATGGATCTATGATGCCAAGCTTTGTGACCCATATAATGAATTTCTCATAGAATTTGCAAAACATTCACCATCTTATTCACCTGACGAAGCTGGAAGGTGTAATGACATTCCATTGGCCGTGCTTAGGGTAATGCTATGGATTGTAGTTGAACAATGTAAGCATTTAGCTATCCCTCGGGATTTCGCTCACAATCTGGAAATTTCCGCCTCAGGAGCAAGATGGAGTTGCTGTACCCTGTTTTCTGAAAGATTTATCCATTCCACTTCTCAGAGCTGGTCAGCAGCTTCAAGTTGTAATGAAGTTGCTTGAATTGTGTAGTCACATTGGCATCGGGAACCATGCTTATGAGGATATTCTTCCCCGTTGGAGTGATTTCTCAAGTGACTTTCCATCTTATGCATCTGCATTGCCTTCTATTAAATTAAGCATTGAAGCTATGGTGTGTGCAAGGAACAACTATTACAAAAGCAAGTTGGAAAAACTGGACATTGTTTTTACGGCGTTGGAAATCAGATATCAACAGGTATTGCATTGTGAGAGCCCGCTGTGTCTTAATTGTTTGTCATGTTTTCTACTTTTTATACTGACTAATGGAAAATTACGAATAGTATTTAGTCAGTGGGGAGAAATAAGAACCTTATTCCACAAGGTCTGTATGCAATCCAGTATCCACTCTCAAACTTAATTCCCGTGGAGTTGTGTTGCTGAAAGGGGCCCTTCATATGGATACTGGGCAAGTTATAATTTTTTGATAAAAAACAAAGAGATTCTAGAATACTCTCAATGCACAAAAAGAAGGGCTTTCAGAAATTGCCCAACTCAATATGATATGGATCTGTTGCTGGACAAATTATCAGCTGAATTGCAGCCCGGGAAGAAATGCTTCACCAAGTTAGGGTTACAAATCTGAAAGTAGGATTTCTATCAAACTGGATATCAATGATTAATAATATCCTACTTGAGATGAAGAAAAGAAACTAACAAAATCCAGTAAAATGACTTTTTAAACTCCTATAAGAACTTAATAATATCCTACTCGAGATGAAGAAAATATACTAACCTGGGATTTGAAACAACACCAGAAAGTAGTTGTGACTTATAAATTAACACTCTAGCTCTCAAGTAGAGGTAGCTCAATGACGTCGTTTTGTCTTGTTGTTTTGTTCATGCATCATTTGTCGAAGGTGTCATTCTTGATTTTCCTGCACGATTTTTATAGGTTCGGTACTTGTTAACTTGTTATCCCTGTATCATTTGATTCATTTAGATAAGAGACCAAGCGAGTGAGAATCAGCGTCTATGATTCTCACCCTTTATGACGACTTGGAGGTGAAATATGCTAAGTCAAATGCAGTCCCCTATGCATTGGGCTGTAAATGAACAAAGCAGCTCGCGAGCTCGGCTCGGCTCGTTAACCCTCGGCTCGTTTAGTAAACGAGGCGAGCTCAAGTTTCGGCTAGTAAACGAGCCAAGTGGAGCTTGGCTCGTTCGACAAAAGCTCGGCTCGTTAAGTGAGGCTCGGCTCGATTAAGGAGGATCGTTTAGTAATAACTAAGCTCAGCTAGTTAAGGGCTCGGCTCATTAAGGCTCAAGCCGAGCTCGAGTTCGAGCTCAAATTTTTGGCTCGTTTAGTAAACGAGCCAAGCTCGAGCTCGACAAAGCTCGGCTTGGCTCGTTTACAGCCCTTACCTGTGCAGCTCAAAGGGGGATTTGGAAGATTTGGAGCTTATGTTTTTTGTTTGTAGAATGCAGGCAGAAGAATTGTTCATTGTCGAGCAATATTTATTTCTTCATTCTTACCAAATCTACGCCCAGTTCTGTTGGAGGCTTTTTTCAGATTTCTGACCTTCTTTTTTAATCTCTTCATGAAAATTTATGCTTTCCCAGGTAGTTCCACAGGGCAGTGCAGCAATCTATTCAAATACCAATGGAACGAATCCAAACTTCCCTATTTCATTTTCAAAGGATGACAGTTTCATTTGTCCTTCAACCAGTAATGGTTATTTGGATACGTGAGCTCGCTCTCTCTCTCTCTCTCTCTCTCTCTCTCTCTCTCTCCAGTATCAGTGTATGTTGGTTATCAGCTTATGACATTTGTTTTGCATGCCTACCTCCTCCTTCAAAATCAGAAGATGCTGATCATAACCTGCATTGACATTGATGTATTTTATTTCTTTCACCCACTTGTCTGCCGTATTTCTGATGTTATTCTATGCTTCTCTCATCTCCTTCCACAACTGTATGCTGACATTTGTGATTCCCAGGGCTTTTGACAATATGGAGTCTGAGGTTGCCAGCACAACGGATGAGTTCTCTTATGCGGAGGAGTTGGAATCATCAGAATGTTCATCTTTAAATGGCTCTGAAGAGGAGAATGATTCTATGCAGCTGATTCAATTTCCTCGTAATTTGGTTGCAGTTGAACAGAACTATTTATCTGCTTTAAATTTACTTTCAACTTTTGCCATCGATAATTCTGCACAGAAACCTTCGGAAAGTGAGATATCAAACCGCATGGAAGGTGATTCATGTGAGATTAATGAGAAATCCGCTCTAGAGGATGGATCTATTTATCCTAGTCACAGAGGAACAAAGTTGACCAAATGGAAGCCAAATGGCTCAAGGTTGTCTGACGCTAAAAACACAGATAGTCAGTGCGATGCAGGCTGGTTTCTTAGTGACATTGTGAAAAGTTATTTTTATGTGGACAGAAGGTATAGAGACAATGGTGCGCGAAATGTGGGCAATATGCTTTTCCAGGGAAATTCTTTAACGGGGGAAACCAGCGACGATGATCAACTTTCAAACAGAACTTACCTTCTGTCAAACTTAAATTCTTTGCAACAATCAAAGCACAAATACCATTCCAATCTTCTTAGTATGAACCCAGTATTGTTTAAAAGTGACCTGATGGGCAAACATGGAGTGAAAGGCTGCGTAGACCGAATAGAACCCTTTCCTTGCTTTGATTTTTCATCTGTAAAAGACCCTTGTAAGTTTTATGCCAAGAACTTATCTGCCAATGCCAGGCATCAGTTTGGAGCTGAGGTTGCACTTTTCCCGAAATTTAATGCTTCTGCTGCACTTGCTACGAGCAAATACCGTGAGAAGGAAAGCAACAATATTCCTTCGATCTTGATTGATAAGCATGAGTTTCCTCATGATGATTTTACTTTGGAATCAAAGAATGAAAACGAAGAACAAGTGGTGCTGGACAATGTTTCTGGTGGAAGTGGTTGGCAGAGTATGCTCAGTTGTTCAGATAGTAGTGTCAATTTTAGTGGCAGAGATCAAAGGAACAGTTTGGCAGCTACATTTGAGATACCACTTGATTTCGTAATTGAGAAATGCCTCTTGCAGGAAATCTTGCTTCAGTATCCTTATACTTTGCCCTAGACAGAAACGAGGTTTATGGTCATATGACCTGTGCTTGCCTTTTCTATTTACCTGTTCTTTGTTTAAATTTTGTAGTCCTGTCGTTGCTTTCATGCCTAATGCAGTATAATTGTTTGCTTAAGAATTTTGGGGACCCTTTCAGGTAAGCATGTATATCGTATGAAACAAGCTCTACATTCTAGCACAGTCCTTGTATTTTGTTTTCACAAGAGAATAGTTTCTTCAGTTGGGTTTTTCCTGTTTGAAATGCAAATAATTTGTGCTAGTTATGCCTTCCCTTAACAAAGCCAGATATTGGTATGTCAGCAAGTTGACTATTAAAATGCTTGAAGAAGGATTCGATTTGAAAGGACATCTACTGGCATTGCGGCGATACCATTTCATGGAATTAGCTGACTGGGCAGATTTGTTTATCATATCCCTTTTGCATCATGTATTCAAACAATTGACTAGCCACTTCAGTGTATTATGTTTTCAATTGTTTTGATTGAAAAAAAGCTGGTCTGATTATGTTTCTTTTCTCACCTTGAAACAGAAATCCTATGTGACAGAGGGAGATCAGAAAGTCTCAGATATTCAGGGGTTACTTGAGATGTCAGTTCAGAGGTCTTCATGTGAAGGAGACCATAATAAGGACCGTCTATTCGTGTACATGAAGGGAAAGGGAAATGGCACGATGCCTCTCTCAACATCTACAATAGGTGAATCTTTTATTGTGGATGGCTGATGCAACAAACTCATTTTGTTTGTTTTCTCCAACTGCATTTCTTTGTTTCTGTTTGTACTTGAAGTGTTTGGCTTGGTGTTTTACATGCTTTTTGTTGTTTGTATGTCAGGACTCGATTCATTCGATTTTTTAGGTTTGGGTTACAGAGTGGATTGGCCGGTCAGTATTGTTGTGACACCACGGTCCTTAGAAATATATGCCCAGATATTCAGCTTTCTTATTCGGGTCAAGCTTGCTGTTTTCTCATTAACTGACATATGGTCCTCGTTGAAGGTATGGATTAACACATGCATACAATGTTTATGCAGATATGTATCATTACTTGTATCACAATTACCCTTGGCTCTTTGTTCCTGTCCGTCATTTTATTGAAGCTTAGGAACATTACAAGATTATTAACCTTCAATCCATCTAAAAGCTTAAACTGTTAGAGAGAGTGATAGTTTTATTATTTATCTCTCAACACGCCCCCTCACGTGTAGCTAGACTCTTCTCCATAAGCCGGCTAAACACGTGTAAATATTTTACTCGTTTTGTAGGTAGTGAGGTTCAAACACATGATCTATTGCGTTCTATTATGCCATCTTTGGTTGTTAACCACCAATTTCATCTAAAACCTTAAGATATTAGGGAGAGAGATAATTTTATTATTCATATTTTCAACAAACATCAATAGCCTGTAATTATACTTTTTCATTAACTGCTTTGGAGCGAGGGACTGCTTCTTTTCTTCTGGTTGTGGGATTGACTAATGATTGGTTGTCTGGCTTTTCTACAATATTCTAGTCCTGATAAAACAATATTCTAGTCCTGATAAATAAGAAGCTTGGTGTGTGTGTGTGCGTGCGTATATATTATCTCTTCCCCTGCACCGTGCACAAATCTTTGTATTAATGTTTACTTTGATCGTTCAAGCCTGCTCGATTAAAATTGAAAACTTAGGTAATTACGGATTCTAAAGATGTACTTTTAAACCTAAACAACCTTCGGAAATATCAATGGCATTAGAACTGAACTTGATTCGTTGTGTTTATTGGCAAGTGCCAACGAGCCAAATATTAGTATATTGCCAGTTAGTTTCTTCCTTTTTTGCTTTCTTTTTCTTTGCCTCTTTCCTTGCGCCATGGTTTCTGTAGATGCATTGATGCTCCCTTGCATCCACGATAATCATTGTTGTTTGCATTCTGGTCATTCAAGCTTCGTGTCTAAATTTTTAGCTGTGAACCACTGTCTCATCTAAAAGCTTAAGCTATTGGAGAGGTTTTACTTATTATACTCTCCATATGGCCCCCTCACTTGTCTCCATAAGGAGGCCAAACACATTCATTGTTTATGATTTATGAAGTAGGTGGTGAGGTTCCAGCACCCATTTTGATACCATGTTAAAACATGAACTGGAGCTTGTCATTAGTTAGTGGCCAACAATTTAGCACCAAATTCATACTAAGGTGCTTGTGATTGGATCTTCCAGTAGTAATTTTGTACATGGACTTGTTCTAGTGACCTGAGAACTGGATTTAGCTTATTGTGCTTACTAGCAACGGATTAGTGGAAGGCACACCGTGACACACTCTCCAAAACAATATATATACATAGAAGAGAAAGGAAGAAATTATGTTTTAGTCATACAATGCTTTGAATGTTCACTTCTGTCACCATGGGTAAAATTAGCTCATGAAAGCTTTTGGAAATTTACAGTAAGATATTTGATACTTTGCAAATGTTGGTCAACAGGATTTACTGCATTTAGTTAATCAGAATCGCCATTCTGAAGCACGTGTCCCAGAAATGCGACATTTCAATATCTTAATCACAGTGAGGTATGATGCATATTTTTGAACGATAAACGTGTGCCAGTCTATGATTTCTTCTATTGTCTATCCATTGTGGTGTTTCTAAGTCTTTGGTATATTGCTATCTTTGGAATTGCTTCTGTGACTTTATTTGATGAACTAAGTAGCATGTGTTTAGTAAGGGTGCTTTATCCATGCCGGAGTCTGATACTTCTGGGTTACTTCAAGATTTGTGTCTTACTATTCTTGATTGTTTCCATGATAAAAAGAAACAAAAATTCACAACTAGCCCAACACCTCCTGAAACGGTAATGGTCATATTTATGTACTGAAGAGATTTCATGGTAGAAAAGATTTAAAATAATTGATGACCTCCTTTTTTCTTTTTCTTTTTCTAATTCAATTTCTGGGTAGTATGATGATTTTTAAGGGAGAATGCCCAAAACTGCAAAGAATGCGGTGAACTGGTGAAGTCATTTCCAATATTATGAAAAAAGATTGGCGCTGATACTTCTTTACTGACTTGTCCTACTTTTTTGGAATATTTTGTATTTGCTTATCACATGTTAATAGTTCAAGTTTTATTAGTCCGTTGGTACTCCAAAATGATTTTGTAGATGATGTATCAGTCTTTTAGGTAAGCGATTAGAGAAAGGTTACTTATGTACTTGGTCCACCTTTCGGGAGGGCACCCTCACTTTAAGAGCAGGTGCGGAGCTAGGATTTTCGTTTAGTGGGGTTGAAAATTTAAACTTTGTATGATTCACTTTTTCTAGTTGCTATTTGAAAGGAACAATCAAATTACCAAGTTAATCAAAAAGTAAATATATATTAATAACAAAATACAGTTTTGATTCACAATTGACCTCGAGAGCGAGAATGACGTTTTGGGAATTTTTGTGGGTGGAAATTCTATTTTGACTCCTCTTTTTGCTAAGTACAAAACCCTTATATATGGGTTGGGGCAAAATTGAATTTTGAAAGGGGGTCAAATGAGTAAAAATTATACCAATCTCTAAAAAAATTTGGGAGGCAGCGGGGTCGGCCGCCCCCCCTTGACTCTTACTGGCTCCGCCCTTGCTTAAGAGCTACTTTTTTTAATATCTGTTTAACTATTTCATGATAAATTTTTTACTGCTCGTTTGTTGAATCATATATCTGACAATGATATGCCCCTACTCTGTTGCATTTCAGGCACCAAGTCAATCATTTTGTATCTACATTGCAGCAATATGTCCAATCGCAGTTATCCCATGTATCCTGGTGCAGGTTTCTAGACTGTCGTAAGCACAAGGTTTGATGCCTCTTTTTCTGTGGTTTACAACTAATAGGCATTCAATTTCATTGTTTTTGCTTTTCTAAATTGTTCCCCTGAATTTGTCGTCCTTTTTTCCCTTTGTTTTGACCTTTTGCTTTTGTAGGTCAAAGATATGATGGATCTCGACTCAGTTCATATGGGATATCTAACTGATGCCCTGCACATGTAAGTTCACATTTTGTGGTTGCTTTCCCATGAAGAATGGTACTCCAAAAACATAGTAGTACTATATGGATATAGCGAAATATGTTAAAGTTATGCCAAACACATATTGGTGTACATCACAATATTCAGTTACATCGTCGGTAAGCTGTTGGTAGAGTGAAAGAGATGCCAAAACATATCGGTGTATGTTACAAAAATATTCAGGTACATTGCCAGTAAGCTGTTGCTACAGGTATGAGTACTTCTGTGGGTACTGCATTGGCATAACTTGTTTTTTTCTCTTTTCCCCCTTAGAGCTTTTGTGTTTTGATGTACTACATGCGACATTACAACTAATGCGTTCTATTCCTTTTCAATCTTAACTATTTTGAAGCACCCATGAAAAGAAGAGAGTTGGGGAAGTCTGAATTCAAGAAGTAGTGGGACATCCATGAATGAAAAGATCATGCTCCTCTTTAGAGTTCCGTTATGTTGAGATGAATGTGTGGTAATACTTTGCGAGATAGAATTAACATGAAAAACGTTCGCGGAATGGTAATGGTAGTACCAAGAGGAGATAAGATGAGACAAAATGGATGAAGGTGGTTTGTACGTGTCTATGGTGGATCAGTCGATGTAGTAGTTAAGAGGTGCAATATGGCAACGGTATATGGTAGTACTAAGGGGAGGGGTAGACCAAAATGACATTAGAGGCGGTAGTTTCTAAGGACGAAGGTTTTTTGAAGATCATGGAACATGATGCCCTTGATTGAGCTCAATAGAGATAATAGATTCATGTAGCTGAGGACTTAAGGTTCGGTTTGGTTTATTGAGCACCTCTTTCTTCTTACATTACATAAAATTAAAACCATGGAAAGACGGGTAACTGTACTAATTGAGCACATGAGTTCTAGTATAAAATAGATTTCTATTTGGTTAGAATTTTTTGGGAAATGTAGCCACCATCATGAGCACTAGGTGTTTGGTACTTACCTAGATCAAGATGAAGTGCTCTTTGAATTTGTTGGAAGCGTTCTTGCATTTGGCATGTATATTTAAGACTATCTTCCTAACCAATGGATAAAAAAATTGCTAATGTGCAACTTCCGCACCCGATCATTTTAAAGTTTTTTTTTGGTATCGCTGTCCCAGGAACATAAATTTACAAGGAGACAAGTTTCATGGTCCTAGATGTGCAATGTATAGTTAACTCGAATGAACTAGATGTTCAATGGTCTGCCAATTAAATAGAAGCTTGTGTTTACTAAATAATTTCAAGTATCACCTAGTTAAAGCTTATTCTGTCGCTCTAGATATATTTTATTCAAAAATATGATGTCATGAATTCCCCGTGCATACAACATATTAAATGAAGCTTAATTTTCTTCTCAATGGTACAAAGAAAGGGTTTGAATGCTTGTAGGACTACTCACTGAAAGACTTTTTGGCTTATGCATACAATGTTGCTTCTGGCAGTTTGTCTCTTCAAATACCGGGAGTTATTAATTCTTGGGGAGATTTTGATAGTTAGACTTCCCATAGTTCCCGAACCACCAAAAGCCAAAACTGTTACCATGGCTAACTGAAGTACCGGAGAGAAAACGGGATTGACGTAAGACTAATGGAAAAGTAAGAAGGCTGTGTTTCCTTTCAGTCCTTTTGCATTGAACAAGGGAAATGCTTTAAAGAAAATTAAAGAATAAAGCTGGGAGGATAAGATTAAAGCAAGGTAGGCGAAATACTAGAAGGGCAAAGTGAAATCATGATTGTGCTTTGCATGAATAAATATATGTGGTTGCAGGGTGCAGAATAACTCTATTTCTAACTGAGATAAGTATGGCTTGCATCATTGGTTACCCCGTGTTCTTATTATTATCATCACTACCATGTAGTAACATTTAGACCTAATATTGAAAGGAAAATTCTATGGAACTGCCATAGGACCAGCGATGCTTTATGGGACTGTTCAATTTTAGGGTAATCGGAATAGGGAAAAAACCCATAAGGGTTAATTTCATTCAACGTAGAATATATATATACAAGCTGTATAATAATTGCACTACGGTCCTAGATACTTAAACTAATTACATGACAAGACACATAATTATACTAGATACAAATCTTAGTAGCACGAAGCGGGAGCGGGAGCGGGAGCGGGAGCGGGAGCGGGAGCGCGGGAGCGGAGGCGCCTAGAAGCTCCTAAGGTTGGGAGCGCCTAAGAAGCGTATATAGATTTCATATAAATACGTATATAAAGTATCTTTCAATACTTAACCATTGAAGGAAAAGTGATTACTTATGAGAATTTTCATGATCTTAAAGGGTACTTATAGGAAGTTAGATATTTTCAATTTGCCAAACTTTTTGAGTGATAAGATTTTCATATTTTTATTTCCACAATGGCATACCTCCCTTAAGAATAAGAGAATAGTTGCCTTAACCACCCAATAAGCTCCCATGTTAGTTGGGAGCGAGCTCCCGTCTCAAGGGGAGCGAGCTCCCGTCAAGCTCCCATCTTGGGAGCGCCGATTCGCGCTCCCGTCTTGGGAGCGCACCCATTTTGGAAGAATCCTGCTACTAAGATACAAATAGATTCATCATCGAACACTCCCCCTCAAGTTGGTGCGAAGATATCAATCAAGCCCAACTTGAACACAATAGGATCAAAACTCTTGCTACCCAGCCCTTTTGTGAATATATCAGCTAACTGAGCTCCAGATCTCACAAACGGCATACATATCAAATCCTCGTTCAACTTTTCCTTGATGAAGTGTCGATCAATCTCTATGTGCTTTGTTCTGTCATGCTGAACGGGATTATGAACAATGTTAATGGCAGCTTTATTGTCGCAATAGAGTTTCATCGGAACACTGTTAGCAAATCCCAAATCAAGTAACAAAATTTGGAGCCCAAGAGCTCGCAAACACCATGAGCCATAGCTCTATATTCAGCTTCTGCGCTAGACCTGGTGACTACCGATTGCTTCTTACTTCACCAGGTAATCAGATTACCCCCAAGGAAAGTGCAATAGCTAGAAGTAGAGCGCCTATCATCCATAGAACCAGCCCAGCATCAGTGAGAACAAAATTCCTTTTCCTGGAGCTGATTTCAGATACCTCAAAATACGATAAACTGCATCTAGATGTGAAGTACGAGGATCATGCATAAACTGACTAACAACACCTACTGCATAAGTAATATCTGGTCGAGTGTGGGCCAAATATATTAGTTGACCCACAAGTTGCTGATACCTCTTCTTATCAGTACGCTCCCCCACATCTCCACTAAGATGATGATTTGCCTCAATAGGAGAATCTGCAGGTCTACAGCCCAACATACCTGTTTCTTCCAAAAAATCAAGTATATACTTGCGTTGGGAAATAAAGATACCTCTATCAAACCTCGCTACTTCCATTCCAAGGAAGTATCTCAATGATCCCAAGTTCTTAATCTCGAACTCTCGAGCTAGACGAAACTTAAGGTTATGAATCTCACTCACATCATTGCCTGTCATTATTATGTCATCAACATAAACAATAAGGACAACAATCTTACCATTAGTTCGCCGGATGAACATCATATGATCTGCATGACTCTGCTTGTAACCAAAACTCAACATAGCCTTAGAAAACCTGCCAAACCAGGCTCTAGGTGACTGCTTCAACCCATAAAGTACCTTCTTCAATCTACACACCTTTCCTTCACTTGCAGGAGAAGAGAAACCTGGTGGAATATCCATATAAACTTCCTCCTCTAAATCACCATGGAGGAATGCATTTTTCACATCAAACTGTTGAAGAGGCCAATTCAAGTGGGCAGCACATGAGAGAAGAGCTCGCACAGAATTCATCTTTGCTACCGGAGCAAACGTCTCCTCATAGTCAATACCACAAGTTTGAGTAAAACCTCTGGCAACAAGTCTTGCCTTATATCTCTCAATTGTACCATCAACCTTTTGCTTAACAGTGAACACCCACTTGTAGCCCACTGGTTTCTTCCCTCCTGGAACTAACACTAGATCCCAGGTGCCATTCTTTTTCAAAGCTGTCATCTCTTCTACCATAGCTCTTTTCCACTTGGGTATCTTGAATGCATCCTGCCAATTCTGTGGAATAGATATAGAGGAAAGAGAAGAGACAAAGGCATGGTACGAAGGAGACAAACGGTCATAAGAAATAAACTGTGAGATAGGATGTTGAGTACAAGATCTAACACTTTTTCGAATAGCAATAGGAAGATTGTTAGGATCCGTAGGAGGAGGTTCAATAAGAGAAGAATCATTACCAGAAGAGTCAGCTGAGGAATCTGAAACTGGAGTGGGTGATTGTGATAGACAAGGTGGTAACGTACATGAAGACTTTCCATTTTTCCGTCTAGCATACCTCAATAAGCCAGCTCCCTGCAGTCGTTGTCGTGCAGGTAGTTGTTCTTCAATGTCACCACCAATATCATGTGTTTTCCTTTCAACAAATATTGGTTCCTCTCTAGTGATTTCCTTTTCCCCCTCACTATGATCATAGAACAATTTCTCTCCCTCACTATGATTATAAAAGGTAAACATCTCTTCCTCCTGCGGATACTTCCCCTGAAGAGATGGTTTGGAGGGAGAAAAAAAACCTTTGTTTCCCAAAAAGTAACATCCATAGAGACAAACATCTTCCTCGAATAAGGATCATAACACTTATAGCCTCTCTGGGTTGGAGAGTACCCAACAAAAATACACTTATGGGCTTTATGTCCCAGCTTGCCCCCAGAAGGTTTGGGGGCATGAACAAAACACACACAACCAAACACCATAGGTGGAAGAGTCGTAACTCGACAACTGCTTGGCAGGCACTCAATGGGTGTTTTAAAATGAAGGACACTGGATGACATACGGTTGATAAGATACGTGACAGTTAAAATAGCTTCTCCCCGTAAGTATTTAGGAACATTCATAGTGAACAAAAGGGATCGAGCGACCTCAGCAAGATGACGATTTTTACGTTCAGCGACTCCATTTTGTTGTGGAGTGTCAACGCAAGTCGTCTGAAAAATAATACCATTATCATCTAGATACGTCCGAAAAATCTTATCAATATACTCAGTCCCATTATCACTCCGAAGAATTTTAATATGTGTATCAAACTGAGTGCACACTATCTTATGAAAAGATTTGAAATAGGAAAATACTTCATTTTTTGACTGGAGTAAGTACACCCATGTGGCACGAGAATAACAATCAATAAAAGTAACAAACCATCGATAGCCTTTTAAAGAAATAACAGGAGAAGGACCCCAAACATCAGAATGGATAACCATAAATGGAGAATCACTTCGTTTATTAATAGGTGCATAAAAAGAGCGTTTATGTTTTCCAAACTCACAGGCTTCAAAAAAAATTGATCCCTAGGACAATGTTTAACTAAAATAGGAAAGAGTTTCTCTAATATCCCAAAAGAGGGATGCCCCAATTTACGGTGCCACCAATGTAACAAAGAAAGAGTGGAACTCATATCTGCCTGTAGAGTTTGTCCACATGATAAAGATGGCTGAGGTGGATGAGGTGCGTTCTCCAGATAATAGATACCACCATGTGTTTTACCACTGCCAATTACCTTCCCCGTTTTCAGTTTCGGAAAGACACAGTGAGTAGGAAAAAATGTCACAGAACAGTTTGCAGAATGGGTAAAACTACTAACTGAAAGAAGATTAGTGGCAAAGTTTGGAATATGAAGGACCGAAGAGAGAGAGATAGTGGGAGAATACCGAACGGAACCTTTCCCTGAAATAGCAGAGAAGGACCCATCGGCAATTCGAACCTTATCCTTACCAGAACAAGTAGAATAGGAATAAAAAACAGAGGAACAACCTGTCATATGATCTGAAGCACCAGAATCGAGAATCCAAGGAATACCGGAGGAGGCAGTAAATGCACTAGCTGAAATACCTGAATGAGCAAAATAGGATGCAGTAGGAGCTAGTGTGGAAGTAGAAGCTATAGTAGAGGAAGAATCAGCCCGAGCCATAAGACGCCTGAGAGCTTGCATCTTCCCTTGAGAGAAACCGCCAACAAAATCAGAAGGTGACTGAACTCCTGTACTGAATCCAGAATCAGACAAGGTAGCAAACTCTGAAACATGCGCTTGAGCCTGAGAACGCCCAGGACCACGACCTCAACCTCCACGTCCACTGCCTCGCCCACGAGAAGGACGACCATGTAACTTCCAACAGAAATCCTTGGTATGTCCATTGTTGTGGCAATAATCAGATTGGAGTGACATACGATCTATGGTCCCACTGGTAGTACCGGACTGAGACTTTCCACTGCCAGACCCAAACTGTCCCTGCGGAATAGCAACCAAGGCAGAATGATCAGAAGTAGGAGCTTGTAACATAGCACCCCTTCTGCTCTCCTCCCGCTGAACAATGGTATAGGCCTCTCCCAAAGATGGAAACGGAACACGGCCTAATACCTGCACTCTAATTTGATCATACACCACATCAAGACCAGCAAGAAAGTCATACACACGCTCTTTCTCTATTCTTTTTAACCAAGCACCAATATCAACGGAGCAGACTGCCTGAAACCCTTGATAATAATCAAATTCTTGCCATGCCCCACTGAGATCAACAAAGTAAACAGCAACAGATCGATTGTGTTGATCCATAGTACGAAGTCGCTTTTGCAACTCAAAACACTGAGCATCATTGCCTTGCTGAGAATAAGTCTGTTTGGCAATAATCCAAATTTGATATGGAGTGTTAAGAAGCAAGAAAGGACTACGAATATCAACCTTCATAGAATTAAACAACCTTGTCATGGCTAAAGATCGATGAGACTTAAACGTATTGAGTTCAACATCAGTAGTAGGCTCAGTAATAGGGCCTTCAATGAACTTAGACATTCCTTTAGCTTCAATAGCTAATGTAAAAGTACGAGACCAAAGTAAATAATTTGTGTCATCCAGTTTGATGGGACAAATATCCAGTGGAGAGTTATCCAGAGTCCCTACACGACTCAACTCATCCTTGCCATTAGCGGAAACCTGTTTTTTCTCTTCTGACATCTTGAAAGCAGAACAATAATGCCAAATAAACAATAAACAAATTTTCCAGCAGCTTTAGAACTCCAAAAACAATAAATAAAGGTTCCAATAGCCCTAGAACCTCAAAAAAAAAATCAACTGAATACCTTCGGATCTGATTGAAACAGTGCTGAAACTTCGTGAGAGAAAAAAAAAATAGATCTGATCGGCGAGAAGAAAAAAAATAGATCTGAAGTACTGTTCACCGAAGTACTGTTCACGCAGCAACGAGAAGAACGTCGTAGGTCGCTAGGTTCTATCGCTCTAATACCATGTTCAATTTTAGGGTAATCGTAATAGGGAGAAAACCAATAAGGGTTAATTTCATTCAACGTAGAATATATATATATATATATATATATATATACAAGCTGTATAATAATTGCACTGCTGTCCTGGATACTTAAACTAATTACATGATAAGACACATAATTATACTAGATACAAATAGATCCATCATCGAACAGGGACAAAATATTGGCCTATTAAGAAACAACATGTGAACAAGATGAGTGTAGCGGAAATTAGAATGTTGAGGTGGATGTGTAATAAGATTAGACGAAACAAGATTAGAAATGAAACAGTTCGTGAGATGGTAGGTGTAGCACCTATAGAGGAGGAGTTGAGGGATAATAGGCTAAGGTTGTTTGAGCATGTCTACCGTAGACCAGAAGATACAGTAGTTAAGAGAGCGGATAGGATAGCTCTAGGTAGCAATGTTACGGGGAGGGGTAGACCTAAATTGACATTAGATGCTGTAGTGCGCAAAGATATGAGTATAATGGGTTTGTGTGAACAAGTGGCTCTAAACAGAGCTCAATGGAGGAAACGGATTTATGTAGCCGACCCCAAGTGATTGAGAAGTAAGGGTCGGTTTGGTTTGGTTTGGTTATCCTCCAAGAATCTCTCTCTCTCTCTCTCTCTCTCTCTCTCTCTCTCTCTCTCTCTCGTTTACATAAGACTAGCATATTTTCTACGCTTAAATTGCCAAAAATTAATTTTCGTGTCATTTTTCAGATGCTTCTTGTCTGAAGAAATGCAGTCCATAGCCAGAATTATTGATCGCATTTTACAGTGTGCACTAGACTTCAGGTCTTGTTTGACTGGAGCTGTACTTTCTGGAAGTTTGTCGGGCAAACTTTCTCGAATCAACATTTCCCAGGTGGTTCTCATATCTTGATACTCTTTGTTATTTATATGGTTTCAATTAGTAATTCTCTGACTCGCATTTAACGACTTCTATGTGTAATCTGTCTTTCTAGACAAAGTCTGCATTGGTAATTTCTGCTTACCAATTGCATACCATGCGGCCATAGACAAAAAGTCTCCATTACTAGCAAATTGAAACCAATTACAATCCAAGTCAAACTGGTGAAAGAGATGAAATTAGAACTTTCACATTTAGCCTAACTATTGCATGGATTACAAGGCAACTATTGAATGCAAGTCACTGGAATATTATAGTATTATAGATAGACAGATACAAACTTTTGCAATTTAGTCAACAACTTCAATGAAAATCAATTAGATACATGCATGCATCAGTTAATTTATCCCTAGTGAAAGTTTTGCACAACGTTTAAGTTTTTATTTGATTTGGTTGTAATAGTTTGACTATTGTATATTTAGGGCCTGGTAGATTTGGCCAGATTAGAGAGGGAATTAAATTCGAAACTCCGTTGAAGGTTATTTACAACTTTCAAGTACATCTATGATCAATCGGTGGAGAGAATACATATTCGGTGGACAATATCTCGGAGTAATTGGTATTACGAACATAATGTACAAATTAGTTTGGTGGGATTACTCATCTCATGGGATTGTATATCTCCTCCCTCTTAGTCTTAGGAGACAAATCAATCATGATTACGTTGATACTTCCTATGTATCATCATCAAACCATAACACTCCACATGCTTTACACAAAACACAGAGTCTGGGCGAGAAGAGAAGAGTGTGATACTATCTTGAGTATTGTGTTGCCTATGCTACTTGCTAATTAGAAATACAACAACAGTATCCGCGTGCTTACACGTGCTCTTGAATCTCTCAATTACTTAATATTGAAGTTTACATTCTAGATTTTGGGTTTGTAGCGAAAAAGATGGAGAGAAGAAAGAGTAAAAGCAGAAGAGATGTAATCCTTAACTTACTTCCACAGACCACAAGCATTTATAACATTAACCAAGAGAATTACCCAAGTTCCCTAACCTAGTATATACATTATACAAGTCATAAATTAAATATCACGTAGCTCTCTTTAACACTCCCCTTAAAGCTGGATCAAAGATGGAGTATTAAACTCGCACAGCTTGAAGTAAACTACTAGAGATCATAACGGATGGTACCCTCTGTTATATACATACATTATTATGGTTTGTCAAATCATGATATCTGGGCATTTGCCGTGGTAATTTAACTTGTATGATGCTTGCATGACTCTATATGAATCTGAGATGTGTGAATGTCTGCATGGTTTAATTTTACTTTTTTGCAGTACTTGTTCTTGGATAGCTTGATTGGATTGTCAAACTATTCTAATTATGTTTGTATCAAACAAGACAAATTAAAAGAAGTTAACTTTAACAACGAAATGTTTGTTTATGACTTCAGGTAATTGCCATAAGACAGACGTTCCATAAAAATCTCAAAGAGCTGCATGTGTGTTATCTCAACACACCAACACACACGGAGTTTGGTCTTTCTCGTTTCTGGGGTTATCTCAATTACAACGAGTACTACTCAGACGCCAGTAACAATAAAGTTCAACCTACTGTCTTTTGGTCTAATGGTCTGTTCCACTCTTCTTGAGCGTGTAATTGAGATCCCTCTCTCCTTAGACTGACCCAGAAAGGTTTCTGCACTAAAGTTGCCTTCAACTGCTGACCCAGAAAGATTTGTACAGTGGACCGTAAGATTTTTGGGGCTTGTCACACTGTTCTGCTTCTGTTAATGCTCTGCAATGGAGGTCCTGATCTTCCAATGTTGTAAATTACCGTCTTCTTGCATGAGAATGCTGCATCTCGCCCACATTTTTTAGGGTCCTGAGGCGGTGGTTCGACATTTGAATGACAAGGTTCAAAGGGTCGAATTGAAATTTAAAGACTATTGGACAAAGGTACTACTATCAAATTGGACAAAATTTGTACTTAATAGTATATATCCAGAATCATCTTTACCGGTCATTCTTGCTAGATGATTGTACGAATTCATGACGGCTATTAACTGATTCTCTCTACGAATCACTCAATACTCATGCTATTGCTTAACCGCTATCGTTATTGGTATATAGGCTGCTAGTGCTACTGCTACTGCTATGTAAAACCATGGTGGCACCCAAGAGCCGAAATGATTCGGTAATTAATCCAAGACCACCGGAAAATTTTTTGCTTCTCAAAACCTTTGCTCGACCATCGCATTCAAACAACCAGTTCCGTCTCTCTCTCTCTCTCTCTTTTCTTTCTTTTTTTTTGGAAATTTATAGAAATGGTCCTCGTAGTTTCACCAGAGACTCATTTTCGTCCTTCAAATATCAATTGTAACTCTTTTGACCTTCAAGTTAGGTTTTCGTACCTAGTTGGTCCAATTAATAACGTCTGTCAGCCAAATTGAATGAAAAAAATCAGATTGAGGGCAGACGTTATTGATTGGACCAACTTGGTATGAACTACGTCTAAATTGCCATCAATTTAATTTTTTATGTCCAGTTTGGTTGACAATAGTTATCAATTGGACCAATTTAGTACAA
This sequence comes from Rhododendron mucronatum var. ripense, assembly GCA_019656295.1. Taxonomy (NCBI): domain Eukaryota; kingdom Viridiplantae; phylum Streptophyta; class Magnoliopsida; order Ericales; family Ericaceae; genus Rhododendron; species Rhododendron mucronatum. Next base: position 577,402 of record BPLT01000139.1, on the reverse strand, counting down.
AAACCAAACTTGAAAGTCAAAAAAGTTGAATTGATACTTGGATGACGAAAATGAGACTCGGATGAAATTAGGAGAACCATTTATATAAATTTCCCTCTTCTTTTTTTTTCTTTTTCCTTCTTTCTTTTTTTTTTCTTCAAATTAATGTTTACTGTTCTTTTTTCTTTTAGAACTTGAAAACTAGTAAATCTTTTCACACTATTGTTATCTATTTCATTATCTTGAACTTTGCATAGCATGACGGAAATAAAATATACAGGATATATTTTTTTTGCGGTAATTCATAAGCATGCTATAGGGAAAGAAGATGGTAATAGTAGACATGCACAATGCACACATAATTCTATTAAGTTGATAGGGATTGGAGTACCATTTCTATTTCATTAATCTTTATTTCCGCGTCAAGCGGATCTGTGAGATGTACTGCTTTAGCTATATTTATTAATCACTAAAACTTTAGTAGTAGTATATATGTGATGACAATAAAATAGTGATGTACTGAAAATTTCTCAAAAGCTTGTACGGTCAAACTTTAGACCATCCAGCCCTCAGCCTATGTTTTTTTCAGTTGAACTTCATATCTGAGTAAAAATCTCTTCAAACTTACTACATGCCTCAACAAACCTATACGTGACCTAAGTCACATAATTTGCATGTGGATACGAGCGTGAAGGAGTCTTTCAAAACCCTTCCAAACAATAAAAATTTGAAGTGCGAGAATTGAGAGCGCAAGTACAGGAATTAAAAATAGGAGCGAAATGAAAAATTGTGACTAAACAAGTGACTCTCACTTAAATGTTACTCAAATAGTAATACAATAATTATTGCCTCTTTAAATTTACAATTAATAAGTCATCAATAATGTCTTCACTCAAAGATCCTCGCCGGAAACAATGGATGGCAACCGATTGTTTTGCGCTTGTAAAGAAGGGGATGCCTTTGTGGTACTCAGAGGATGAAATTGCAAATCAATGTGGTAACGGAACCTCGGGTGGTCATCAACGACCGAGACTTAGGGTTTTGCTCCATTTTAGGCTTGAAACTTTTGCCATCAACTACTTTAGGAGCACCTAGAGTTCTGTTCGGTTTTGTTTTTAATAAAGGTATTTTTTGGTATTTAGTGGAAAGAAGCATATAAAAAAATAAGAGGAAAAACTTATTAGAGATCATGCTCATAGTGAGGGGTCTGAGTCTAGAGTTAAAAATATTATTCAATCCTCTTGGGCACCGTCACATGGTGCTCTAAACTCTTTTTTCACCGCACATTTGTTGTCGTCCTCACCACAAAAGTATATAGAGCCCACGTAAATGTATCGTAGATAAAAGTTTGGGGAACTAAATAATTACTCCTCGAGTTCCAAAGCGAATAATCTACAATTTACATAGAAATCTGTCCGGTTGTTAAACATTTTCTGAAATTAATATTAAAGAAAATAGTTTTGAAAATACTTTTTGAAATCAATCCTAATATCATTAAAATATTTTTGAAAATAATCCATTCTTTGTTAATCCTATGTACTTCCACCTCCCTGGATATAATACAGTTCCTACTGAAGTCCTAACACAGACATTTAATATTGAAGTACTATCACAGACATTTAATCCGTGAATAGAACGAAACCTCAAAGCTATGTTAGTATAAAGCTCTGTTCCGTTTTCTCCAAAAATATTCTTTTTCAAAAAATAATGAAAATAAATTTTAAATTTTAAATTTTTTTTGCACAATTTAAAAGATCTCAATGAGATCTATCAAACAAGATCCATATTAATAGAAAAATTATTTACATAAACACATAATTTTTAACCTTAAAATTTACATTTTTTTTCAAAAATCCACTTTTTGAAAAAGTAGAACGGCTTCTAAGTCGAGATGTTTGAAAACAAATCGAGGTGCGTGAAAACAAGCACTAACACCGACTATAAAAAATAAAAATAAAAAGTATGGGTGCCGGGAAAAAAGGGGTGCAGAAAATCCCACGTTCAAATTTTATTCCACTGTGATAGTGATAGGCAGAAATTTCCACTATCATATCAGCTCTTCAATATCTTTTCGCCACTACCAAATGATACGGATTTTGTAGATAAAATACAGAAAAAGGAAAAAGAATGATTCTAGCCCCAAGCTGGGAAACTTGCCATGGCCTCGGACTTAAAGAATTTCTCTTTGATTAGGTTCCAGGTTCAATTTTACTAGCCAGCAAATTTGGGGCTGCGCTTCACTCTATGCGTAAGCAATGATTGTAGGCATCAATTTGAAATGTGCGCAACTTAGTCCGAACACCCGGCATCACCAAATAGGAACTGAGAATAATTCTATAACCATTTGGGTTGGGGGAAGAAAGCACAGCTGTTCGCATTCTGAGATCAGCCGTTGACCATTTTGAGCATTTTTATTTATATATATTTATTTGCATTAGGTTTATTTTGTGTCTTTCCCCTTTTCTTTTTGTGGGTCTGAGAACAACGGTAGAACTGAGCTGACTGTATAATGGGCATGGAGGAGGAGAGAGAAAAAGCGGCAGCAGAAGAAGCAATGAGAGAGAGAGGATTGGGAGGAGACGGTCTAGTCTTTGCAGTGAATGGGGAGAGGTTCGAGCTCTCAACCGTTGACCCTTCTACTACTTTGCTCCAATTCTTGCGTTCCCAAACAAGGTTCAAGAGTGTCAAACTCAGCTGCGGCGAAGGTTACCCCCCTCTCTCTCTCTCTCTCTCTCTCTCTCTCTATTTTGTATTTTGTTATGTATGAGTGAACAAAACTTCTACAATACTCCCAAGTGATATGGGAGTATGATGCTCCGTTAAATCTGGACCTTTAGATTGAAAACTAGGTAATTTACAGTCTTTAGATCAAAACCACTACAAAAAGTAGGGTGAATTTGCTAAAAACCAGACGATTTTAAAAAAATTTGACAAAAAAACGTAGTATTACTTACCACAGATTCAAGTTTTATATATCGTGAGGAAAAAAAACGACTTGGGAGTATCAGTGAGTGAATGGGTTGGTGGGGATTGCTGGATTGTAATCTGGGTTTTTGTTCATCATTGACTTTGGTAGATAGATTTCCTTGTTCTGAAAGTTGACTACTTTTTTGAGCTTGAAAGTTGACTACCTAGATAGGCTGTTGTAATGTATGTGACCAAATTAGGATGATTTGATTTCTTTCTGTTCGCGATGAGAAAATCATTTTAACAGCGGAGCCGTGAATAGTTATTTGCGTGGCCAATCGCGGTCTGGATGTTAATGAAACTTTTTCGGGAAAGTGTTAAACTCTTCCCCTGTTTTCCAAAAAAGTTTCATTAAAATCCGGACCGTCCAGAACACTTTTGGAGGGTCATGATTGGTTGCTGCTGTAAAGAACTTCTCCACGGTTGAGCCGTGAATAAGTTTCTATCGTTTGCGATAATGGAGTTTTTTTTTTTTTTTTTGAGGATTTGTTAGATTTCATTTTCATAATGGAATAAAGTGGATCGTTTTTCTATTATTTAGAATTTGATCTACTATAAAGGCTTATGTGCAATATATATATTTATAAACAGTGTGCATATTCTTTAATTCATAGCTAAACTAATGGATAATTTTGATTGTCAATTCTTAATTGATTATTTCATCTGGAAGGGATACCAAGTCATTAAACTATATAGACACCATTTTGACACCGCGAAATTGTAACATAGTTAAATACATACAGCAACATAACTTCCATAAACAATATATGGTTTCCCTTTTCTTGGCATCCAACTGAAGCATGGATTGATTAGCTATGCAAATCTTTTTGCAAACTAAATTCATATTTCCGAAAGCGAATGAAATTTAAAGTGCGGTATGATACGTAACGATTAGATGATAAGATTGCCCCTAATGGAAACATTTCTCCTCTCACTCAATCTTTTTCCGCTCGTTAACTTCAAATTTATATAATTGCTATGGAGCATAAGCAAAAGCCAAGAGCAAGTGTGGCACACAAAAAGTATAGAGTATAAGTTTATTTTATTTATTAAGAGGCCAGGAGTGGAAAAGTAATCTTAAGTGTTCTTGAAAATATGAAGAGAAGGTGGAGAGAGTACTTAAAAGAAGAGGAGAGGGAGAGTGAAAGTACAAAGAAAGAAAACATAAGATGTAACTTGTAAGAGAACAAGAAAGATCACATTTTGTTTGGTAGAGAAGATGCTTAGGCATGGGAAATAAATGACCATAAAAGGAGAGTTGCCCATTAAAAGGTAAGGCACTTGGCAAGTTTTTGTACAGGCACATGATTCCATGTTCCATTCTTTTCCGTTTTTGCAACCAAGAAGCAAGGCAAAGTACTTTTTCTGGTTGAGCTATTTTTCTATCAGTTGTTTGTGTTTGTCGCAATCTTATAGGGCACCCTAGTTTTCCTTAATACTGACATGGGGAAATATAGGTTATCAATTTATAATGAAAAGTCTCGTACGACATACATTTGGTTAAGTGATACTCACTCATCAAATTTTCATGGTCACAGGTGGATGCGGTGCTTGTGTTGTTCTACTGTCGAAGTACGACCCCATTAGTGAAGAACTTGAACATTTTACTGTGAGTTCATGTCTTACACTTCTTTGCAGTGTAGATAGGTGCTCAATTACTACAAGTGAAGGCCTTGGAAATAGTAAAGATGGATTTCACCCAATTCACCAAAGGTTTTCTGGTTTCCATGCATCGCAATGTGGCTTTTGTACGCCCGGGATGTGCGTTTCTCTCTTCTCAGCACTTATCAACGCGGAAAAAACACCACGGGTGGAGGCCCCTCCGGGTTTCTCCAAGCTCACAGTTTCAGAAGCTGAAAAGGCTATTTCCGGGAATCTCTGTCGATGTACTGGGTATCGACCCATTGCTGATGCCTGCAAAAGCTTTGCAGCTGATGTTGACATGGAAGATTTAGGAATCAATTCTTTTTGGGAGAAAGGAGATTGTAAGGAGGTGAAAGTAAGTAAATTACCATTTTATAACCCAAGTGATGGGATCTGTACATTTCCAGAGTTCTTGAAAAATGAAATCAGGTCTTCTGTGCTTTGTAATTCTAAAACATATTCTTGGTATAATCCTGTTAGTGTTAAGGAGCTTCAAAGCATGTTGATATCCAATTCGAATGAAAACAACACACGGGTGAAATTAGTTGTTGGTAACACCGGGGCGGGTTATTACAAGGAAATAGAGCACTATGACAAATTCGTTAATCTGAGGTACATCCCTGAGCTCTCAGTGATTAGAAGGGATCATCTGGGAATCGAAATTGGAGCAACTGTGACGATCTCAAAAGCTATCTTAGCTTTGAAGAAAGAAAAAGACTTTGAGTTTCATCCACATGCTGAGGCAGTGTTCCAAAGAATCGCTGACCATATGGAGAAGATTGCTTCAGGGTTCATCCGAAACTCAGCCAGTGTGGGGGGAAATTTGTTGATGGCACAACGGAATCATTTTCCTTCAGATATTGCTACAATACTTCTTGCTGCCGGTTCGTCAGTGAATATAATGACAGATCTGATACATGAAAAGCTTACATTAGAGGAATTCTTGGGAAGACCTCCTTTAGACTCCAGAAGCGTGCTTTTAAGTGTACACATTCCATGTTGGGAAACAGCTAGAAATGGTTTTACCAAAACGGACGCCAAGTTGCTGTTTGAAACCTATCGTGCTGCACCACGACCCTTGGGCAATTCTTTGGCTTATTTAAATGCTGCGTTCTTGGCTGAAGTCACACCTTGTGAAACTTCAAGTGGAGTTATTATAGACAATATTCAGTTGGCTTTTGGTGCTTATGGGATAAAACATGCAACAAGGGCAAGAATGGTTGAGAATTTCTTAGCTGGAAAACTATTGAGTGTTAATGTTCTTTTTGAAGCAATTAAATTGCTTGGAGCCACAATTGTTCCCGAAGTTGGGACTACAAGTGCAGCTTACAGGTCAAGCTTGGCTGTTGGTTTTCTCTTTGAGTTTCTTCACTCCTTGTTGGATGGATGTAATAGTCATAAGCAGTTCGGTCGTATTGAAAAGGCAGCATTGTCACTGTCTGGAAAACAGGTGGTGGAATCAAACCTGACTAATTATCCAGTAGGTGTGCCAATTATAAAAGCTGGTGCTGCCATCCAAGCTTCTGGTTTGTTCTGTCCCCCTTTTTAACTCTTAGTCAGCATGGGCATGGCTTAATTTCTTTTTCCTCATTGAAGTGGTTACTGGTAAAGTTAGACTGCTCACTCACTGATTAAGTTTAGTGAACACTTGCAGTTAGGGCTGTAAATGAACCGAGTAGCTCGCGAGCTCGGCTCGGCTAGTTAAGACTCGGCTCGACTCGGCTCATTTAGTAAACGAGCCGAGTTTCGACAAAAGCTTGGCTCGTTAAGGGAGGCTCGACTCGATTAAAGAGGCTCGTTTAGTAAATGACTAAGCTCGGCTCATTAAGGGCTCGGCTCGTTAAGGCTCGAGCTCGAGTTTTTGGCTCGTTAAGCAAACAAGCAGAGCACGAGCTTGCCGTAGCTCGGCTCGGCTCGGCTCATTTACACCCCTACTTGCAGTTGGACACAATGACTAGTTTAATTTATTTTAGGTCTGGTGTTATAGAGCCTGACAGACTCCCAGATCAGTTTAATTTATTCCTCATTTTCTTCCCTTCCTCTTACTCAGTGTTTTAACTGTTTCTAGAATATTACTTGTTTTGGGGTTTTAGTCCTCTCCTCTCTAAGACTCTTAACTGAATGTTTCTTATTTCCGTTGCGTGGTACTCTTTTGTCTTTCTCTTAATTCTTTTCAGCGACTGGGTGATGTAACTGTAATCACTAGTTGATTTGTCTCTTCTCATCTTACTCAAAGTTTTTTTGCCAATCATGCAGGTGAAGCTGTCTATGTGGATGATCTTCCTTCACCAACAAACTGCCTTTATGGTGCATTCATTTATAGCAAAAAGCCTTTGGCACGGGTAAAGAGTGTTGAAATCATATCTAAGACACTACAAGGAGTAGCTGGAGTTATTTCTTTCAGGGATATTCCAGAAGGCGGGGAAAATGTCGGAGCTAAGACCATGTTTGGTCCTGAACCCCTATTTGCTGACGATCTTGCCAGATTTGCTGGCCAACCCATCGCGTTTGTGGTAATTTGGTGCTTCAGTTTTGTTGGGTTGGAAATCTTTTTGTCCATGTTCTATCAGTTTTCTACTTAAATGGATGCAAATAAGAAAAAGGTATTTATTCAATCCTTCTTTCATTTGATTTCTTTAGGTTGCAGATACGCAGAAGCTCGCTGATAGGGCAGCAGAAAGTGCCTTCGTTGATTATGACACTGAAAACTTAGAACGCCCTATTTTAACAGTTGAAGAGGCGGTTGAGAGATCTAGCTTTTTTGAGGTCCCTCCTTTCCTATATCCTACACAAGTTGGTGACTTCTCAAAAGGAATGGCTGAAGCCAATCACAAGATTCTCTCTGCCGAGGTACTTCCAATAACTTTCTCTCCCTTTTTTTCTCTCCTTTTCCTCTGAATTTGCTGCCCTCGCTATTGGACGGATTTCCAATTTGTCATTTCAAAGTTGATATCATTATAGTGATTCATAAACCATTTGGACTGGAATTTTTTCTCTGAAGTTATGCCTCTGTGAAGTTCCTTTATTATTTGTGGCATGCAGATCAAACTTGGCTCTCAATACTATTTCTATATGGAAACACAAACTGCCCTTGCCATCCCAGATGAAGACAACTGCATGCTGGTTTACAGTTCGATGCAGGCCCCTGAGTATGCACACTCCACAATTGCAAGATGTCTTGGTGTTCCTGAGCATAACATCAGAGTGATTACGAGAAGAGTTGGAGGAGGTTTTGGTGGCAAGGCCATAAAAGCTATGCCTGTAAGTATTAATTTGGCTGATTGTGGCTAATTTACCATTATTCTTAAAAGAAGATATACAAATTGTTCCTTTCTTAGAGTTGTCCTGTGCCAAGTTACAAGTGTATCTCTTCGGAAACCCGCTTTGGAAGCTATTTTCTTTAACTGCTTCAGACTAACATTGGGATGACGCTTGTATTAATGAGGAAATGTAGAAGGAGACCCTTAAGTCCCCTTTTTTTGGGTTGTATTCTTTCAAGCATTTTAGGTTTGTTTCAGCTGCAGCTTCAAGAAAACATCTTAACCAAAAATAAAATTAAGTTTGAAAAAAGTGGTTAATCTTTTTGTTGGGAATAAGAACGCTTGCAGGGAAAATCGAACTCTTTTGTGACATGGGATCCATCCAACGCAACAACTAAAGAAGAACGACATCAAAAGTTGACAGTAAAATAACTGCGAGACACCAAATTCTCATGGTTCCAGGATTGGCCATCATCAAAGGTGTCAGAGTCCAATTAAGTCTTCCACTACGTAAAAGTAATGGGGTTATAGCAAATCACTTTCTAGAGCTAGAAGTAGACAATATCAACATCAAGAATAAATTATTCTTGGCTTACACAATGAACCTAATCGCCACTCAAAAGTGGATTCCAACTCAAAATTGAAAAGAGTGTTTAGACCTCACCAATTAACAATAGGCCGATGGATATTGACAACAATATGCCAGGAACTACTGTATGAAAAACCACATTGATCGAGATCGAAAGAATGCCTGATCAAGCAAAACCGTTGCTTTTAGATCTGCTTCCTCCTGTTGCTGTGGTATAAATCATACTCCCTCCGTCCCATAATATTTGTCCGGTCCGCAAAACGGAGACTACAAAATAATGCATTTCTTTCAAGAAAAAATTCAAATTTTTTTCACAAGTTAAAAGAACTCGTCGAGATCTAGTAAGTTGTTGAATTTTTTCCCAACTTTTCTTACAAAAATAGAATTATTTTTACGTCTCCGTTTTGCGGACCGGACAAATATTATGGGACGGAGGGAGTATGTTTCTATCCTTCACCTATGAACCACTGGGTCCAAATATTTACTATGTCATATCTTTTTTTTTCAGGTTGCTACAGCATGCGCACTTGCAGCACATAAATTACGGCGCCCTGTCCGGACTTATGTCAACCGCAAGACCGATATGGTAATGGCAGGAGGAAGACACCCGATGAAAATAACATACAGTGTTGGGTTCAAATCCAATGGGAAAATCACAGCACTACACCTTGATATTTTAATCAATGGTGGATTTGGGGCAGACATAAGCCCAATCATGCCACGGAACATGTCGGGTGCACTAAAAAAGTACGACTGGGGTGCTTTTTCTTTTGATATTAAGGTGTGCAAGACAAACCATTCAAGTAAATCAGCAATGCGCGCCCCTGGTGAGGTTCAGGGATCGTTTATTGCTGAAGCCATTATAGAACATGTAGCATCGGTGCTTTCAATGGATGTTGATTCTGTGAGAAACAAAAATCTCCACACATTCCACAGCCTGAATTTGTTCTACAAAGGTAGTGCAGGTGAGTCTTTTGAGTATACATTGCCTTCTATCTGGGATAAATTGGCAATGTCTTCTTGTTTTGACCTTAGGATCGATACGGTGCACGAGTTCAATAGGTCAAATAAATGGAAGAAAAGGGGTATTTCTCGAGTTCCCATCGTGCATGAAGTGTCAGTGAGACCTACACCAGGGAGAGTAAGCATTCTTAGGGATGGGTCTGTTGTTGTAGAAGTAGGAGGGATTGAGCTGGGCCAGGGGCTCTGGACCAAGGTCAAACAGATGACTGCATTTGCTCTCAGTTCAGTACAATGTGATGGAACTGAAGACCTCCTGGAGAAAGTAAGGGTTGTGCAAGCCGATACCCTGAGCTTGGTACAAGGGGGTTTCACTGCTGGAAGTACTACATCAGAATCAAGCTGTGAAGCAGTTAGACTTTGCTGCAATATCTTGGTTGAAAGACTAACCCCCCTCAAGGATAAGTTAAAGGAACAAATGGGTTCTGTAAAATGGGAGACTCTGATTCTCCAGGTAGCTTCATAGTCAGGATCCTCTAATGTGATTCCCCATAAATGGGGCCCGCTGCAGTCCTATTTTAGTGATATGAGCCCTTCACTTAAAGGTCTTGATGTGTAAATCATTCGTACAATAAATTAGGTTACTCAAAAGTTGATAGATACCTCACCTAATGATGTTTTTATTGAGGGAAAGGAACAGTTGACGGTCCATTTCAGTTCTTACTGTGCATTTATCTCGAGAAAAATATGATTCAACCATGGATTACTGATATTTGATTAGCCTTGCATGGATGGATTATGTGTTGGGACTTACAAAATGAATGGCTCAAATCATCAAAATGGACTGTTGCGGGACCATTTATTCCCCATTTATTTTCAGTTTTCACTCTGCGTACTGCACTAGAGTTCAAAAGGCTAGAAGTCATCCTGTAGCTATATTGCACTGTTGATGGAATGTTCCTGATAGTAACTCTCACTCTCTCGCATTCCCATGTGGTGTCTAATTACACTAACTAGCTGAGTACAATCAATCATGAGCTTCAAATATAAGCCTCAACAATAATCACAAACAATGTGAAAGTTTCTCAGTTTAATGTTTATAGTTCATGTGTTTATGTCTATCCTAATTGAGCTCGGGGTGTAGTTTTTTTTTTGTAAGTACGTGCGTAGTTGTAATTAGTACATATATAGGTTTGTTAACCATAGGGCTTGCCACATGCTTTGAATGGCATCCTTCCTGTTTTTTGTCCAACCAAAATCATTGTAATAAGGGCACAGACATTTTATTTTGTTTTATTTAACCTAAACTGTTGTTGGATCAATGAGTCCAATGGAGTTCTCTTTTAATTGTTCCTTTCGAGAATTTTACTTTCAATTGGCTTACTCTTGTTTGACTTTTACATATTCATGATAAACAATCCAAGATTGGAGTACATAGGACTTGGTTATAAGAAAACCTTCAAATGGACATAAAACAACACTACTAGCAACGACAATTGATTGTGACAAAATTGTGTTTCTGGAAATTGTTATTTGACAGAATCATTTTGGGTGGAAACTTTTGTACTTTCTATAATTGATTTTAAGATATTTCCAACGAGAAATTGTCAACAAAGTTATGCTCCCAAATATACATCACACCAATATCTCACTCAATTGCCTAGACTAGATTTTGTTGACTGATTGAGTATTATCTTTCATAAAATTTCGTAAGAGACCAGTTATTTAGGTTGATCTGAAGGAGATTTCAGAGAAGTAATCATCATTTGTGTATGCATCCATTATTGGTAATTTTATTTTTAAGTTTATTGTTCTCTCACTATTTCCTTGATATAATTCAGGCGAATATGGTAGCTGTTAATTTGTCGGCAAGTACTTTCTTTGTGCCTGACTCAACTTCAATGCAATACCTCAATTACGGTGCTGCAGTGAGCGAGGTTAAAACTTCAATGCTATTGCTACCCATTTTTCTTTTTCCCTTGTGTTCTTTTGTTTCTTTTGTTTCCTTCATTTATTTCCTTTTTTATACAACTCCTCATAGAGCATTGCTCCTTGCTTTGTGTGCTCAATATTTCACTGTAGCATATGCATAGGGAGATAATGACAGTTGCACCGTGGGTTTTACAGGTGGAGGTAAACCTCTTAACCGGGGAAACCAGAATTTTGCAAGCAGATATTGTATATGACTGTGGACAGAGCATGAACCCTGCTGTGGATTTGGGACAGGTTGGCCCAATTTCTATAGTATTTTGTTGTGAAATCAGTCTTAAAAGTTTAGCATCCTTGATTTTTAGTTTCTATAGGCTTTGTTAGCTAAATTAAATGCATAAAATGTTTCCATTTACTTGGTTTCTTTCAGATCGAAGGTGCGTTTGTACAAGGAGTTGGATTTTTTATGCTCGAAGAATATACTACGAATCCAGATGGATTGGTTATTGCGGATGGCACATGGACATACAAGATCCCGACTATTGACACCATTCCCCAATCATTCAATATTGAGCTACTAAACAGCGGACACCATCAAAAGCGAGTTCTCTCTTCTAAAGGTATCTTTTTGAAGTTCATTCGGTTCCTTGTATGGCTAAATCCTTTTAGATATAAGTAATGTTGTATGCTGAAGGTTTTGTTGGAAAAAAATCTGAAACTTATTTTTTGGTGAGTACCGGAATATATACAAGGAGCGACTTACTTAATTCTCCATGTAATCTGAAGACAGTTTCCTGTTAGCTGAAGTAGATACATTTTGGAATCCTTTTTCTAAACATCCACAAACAGTGGAGAACCTACAAGTTTGGTAATGCTTATCAACTAATAAATTTAGCTAAGATAATAGGATTGTTTTATTCAGACCAAGATGACAGGGACAACCTTCCAAAATGATCAGGCAACCATCTGAACTGTCTAATATTGAATTATAATTTTGTGTATAGTTATTCTGTAGATTCCATAGGCTTTACTGTACCCTGGAGGCAATTTGCCACAACCAAGTAGCAAGCTCTATTCCAGTAGGGGCAAATATTGTCTTAAAGAAAAAGCAATTCAATTGTGACTCAAAAGCCTAAGTCATTTTTGTTGTTTGTAGCTATTTCCCGACAATCAGTAATATGAACCAAAAGTGAAGAAGTAGGTAACATTTGATAAAAGTAATTGTAATGCTGACCTTTGTCACACATATTTGTGCCCGTGATAAGCTTCCTATGGTAAATCGTTCTCTCTCTCTCTCTCTCTGAGCTGTGTTAAGTATCATTTCGTTTTGGTTGGTACACTGAACTGTATTGTTGTTATTTGTGAAGCTTCTGGTGAGCCACCGTTACTCCTAGCAGTATCAGTTCACTGTGCAACGAGAGCAGCCATTAAAGAAGCCAGAAAACAGCTTAGTTGTTGGAGAGGGGTAGATGGGTGTGATTCAGCATTCCAGTTGGAAGTCCCTGCTACCATGCCTGTTGTCAAGGAACTCTGTGGACTAGACATTGTGGAATGCTACTTAAAGAGCTTGCTATCTACCTGAATATTCAGTTTGTCTTGCTTGCCCATGGATTCAACAGCACTTCGAAAGGTTGACTTATTCGGGAATCTCCGAATTGCCTCAGGTAGTTTGGAGAAGAAAATATCGGTTGAATAAAGAGCAGAATTAATATAGACAAATATCAAACTAAAGATATTACCCATAATAGATACATGTCATCCATGTTGGTCTTTTCGTTGTCACTTTTTGTCTTTGCTTTTGTAACAAAAAAAAAAAGGGCATGTTGGATCTTGGAAACAATTTAACGGAACTCCACAAGTGTAGTGTTTTAATTCTTGTACTTTGAACTTTGTTGTAATAAAGTTACTCATATTTACAATAATCTCTCATATAAAGTACACGAGATTGTAGATCAAAAAGATGAAGAAGTACATGAGATCCAGTTGGTTGATCATTGTGGAAATATTAATCTAAGTTGTTTTGGCATCGTGTGATTTGATTTTGTGTTCTCACTCTGAAAAAATAAGGGGAGCTTCGTTTGTCGTACAGGTAAGGCATTGAATCTTGGAAATTCTTGGAATAGAATTAGTACCCAATTTTTAATTACCAATTTGAAGGACTCAAAGTTTGGAGAAGTGCTTCAATACCAGAAAGATTGTAAGTAAACCAAGTTGTGATGGATGAGTGATCGCTGTGCACATTTGTTGTGCAAATAGTAATTGGGTTGTAAAAGCTAGAAGATTTTGATTTGATAGCCAATTGATCACAACATTGCAATAGCATTTCAAAAAGAGCTACAAATATGTAAAGTTAGAATTAACAGTACCGAGGTTGGAAATGAGACGAAACCCCCCGATGGTGCACAAATCATTTGCACGGGTCTACTTTTAGGTCTCCTACAAATAATGTGAGCCGTTTATTAATTTTGAAATGTGTTTTGAATGGCCTCATTAAAAATCAGTTTAATCGAATAACTGCAAATGCATGAAATTAATGAACGGAGTAATATAAATAGACATGAGTTCTAGCCATTTTATACTAAGCTAAAAAAGTTTGAGTTCAAGTTTAATAAAACTACTCTCGTTCTCCACTCTTGTCTCAAGTATTTCTCCCTTTTCCAAAATCTTGTCAACTAAATCTAATCCACTCGTGCCAAAGGAGGCTGTTTTGCCTAATATGTAGACCAACGTCATGCAAAGATCGAATGCTCTCCACAAGAAAATGTTACTCCAGTATATGAATCTTGGTTCTTTGTAATTATTCCAAAGGCCCTTTAGGTTTTACCTCTGGGCTTTGTTTGTTTGTTTAATAAATTTTGATGTTTAGTTGCTTAGAAAGCAATAGTCTGTAGGAATTCTTGGAATTACTCCTACTAAACAGACAAAAAATAATATTTTTAAATAATTGTTAAACCCAACATAGACTCTTGAGAAATGAGGATTTAGAGGTTTGACTTCCTGAAGCACTTGTACAAGATCTAAGTTGTCAAGTTTTTTTTTTTTTTTTTTTTTTAACAGAAGTTGTCAAGTTCGATAAATGATTTTGTGCAAGCAAGTCTAATTTTATGCCAAATCGAGCTTCAAGAAGGGTTGATAGTTTTTCTTTAAACTGCGAATTGTACCACACCAAAAGTTTCCCGAGTTATTCTAAAACAGGACGCAACATGCCGGTTGATCTTCCCAATGGTAGAATGCAGAATGCAACCCTCATAGGGTTCATCAAAATGAACTCAGACAGGTACACAATTCATTAAATCATCAACATATAAACTCATCTATCAAAGATTTTGCAGTATCCAGCAATATATTAACTCATACATTAAATAATCTAATCTGTATTCAGAATCAAATCTCTATTGCTGTTAGATTCTTTAATATACGAGTTAATATATTGTTGGATACTATAAAATCGTTCATAAATGAGTTTATATGTTGGATGAATTGTATATCCGTCTGTAATCATCTTGATGAACCCGATGGAGGTTGCATCCCACGCTTGGGATGGTCAATCGGCAAGAGGCGTCCTGTTTTGGGATAGCCTGAAAAACTTTTGGAGTGGTATGATTCGCGGTTTAAACCCCTCTTGAGACTGAGTTCCGGGCTGTTCGATTTGGCCTAAACCATGCAATTAGACTTGGTTACTCGACATTGTTTATCAAACTTGACAACTTAGATCTTGTTCAATTGGTTCAGGAGCCAAAGCTCTAGATCCTTATTTCTCAAGAGTTTGATCTTGTGTTTATGAATTATTTAAAAATATTTTTCTTTGTTTGTTTAGTAATTCCAAGAAAGTAACTAAACACCAAAATTTATAAAACATTACTAAGCTAGAAAAATAGTTTTCATAGAAACAAACAAAGCCCTAAGGTAAAACCTGAATAATTACAAAAGATTCATACACTAATCTTTTCTTGTGGAGAGCATTGGATCTTGAGGTTGTGTATATTAGGCAAAACAGCTTGCTTCGGCAAGAATGGATTAGATTTAGTGGGAAGAGGGAGGAATATTTAAGATAAGAGTGGAGAAATAGGGTTCTTGTTTGGCACAGTAGAAAATGGCTAGAACGCCTATTTATACTACTCTGGTGAATGAATCTTTTCAATACCTAATGAGTGAAGCTTCATCCCTTGATCAAAATTCACCACTACAAAACTTAGAAACATGGATAGGAGGACACGAGAGCAGTCGAGAAATGTAGTTAGATTAACCCTCTTGATGATTTGAGGTACCCCTAGAACAAGGGTATCCTTAAATTAATAACCCTCTTGATAATTTGAGCTACCTCTTAATAGTGGCGGACCCATGATTTACACTAAGTGGGGGCACATGTATAACATTGACAACCTTAACAAAAAATCAAAATTGTGTAAAACGGAATGTAAGTATACATGATAGAGTATAAAACAACTAAACAAATTAAGGATTAAATTTTCCGAACAATCAAAAGATATATCCCGAACTCTAATGAAAAAATGAATAAAAAGTCCTAATTTATCTAGATATAATTTAACTGTTCGGATGCAAAGTATTTTGGATGTAGTTTCTCATTGCAATATTCAATCTAAAGCAAAAAGCCCTTCTTTAAAAAAAAAAAAAAAGTAATTTTAAGCTAAAAAATCATGTGTTTACGTAAATAATTTTTCTATTAATATCAATTTTTTTTTATTCTCATTGAGATATTTTAAACGGTGCAAACAAAATTGAAATTTCATTTTTCATTTTTATTATATTTAATTTTGAAAAGAAAAGATTTTAGGAGAAAGTGGGACGGGGCCTAATAGAAACTGCCAAACTTGTTCTACAGCGCGTAAAAGCATATAACTAAGAAAGGAAAAAAAACTTGCAGCTGTGGGAGCACATGACTCCACGTGCCTCTGAATGAGTCCGCCCCTGCCCCTTAGAACAAGGGTATTCGTAAGGTGTCAACGCATTACGAGAGTGTATTGCACTCCATTGCATGTGCTTAATTGACATCTCATGACTGTTGATCGCAGAGTATATTGGAATGACATTTGATCTCCACATGATAAATTTGTCTCACAGTATATTTGGGGAATTATACAAACCTTTTTTTAGGTTGTAGATTTTGCTAATCACAGGTATATTGGTATGACATTGATCTATTTGTCACACCAAAAATGCTAGAGGTACATATGAAATGTACATATTATGTATATATCAATTTTGTGGGGTCTACCTCGGGTCCCACAAAGATGATTCAAACCGCCCATTATTTTTCAAACATTTTTTTATGGAGCCCTGTAAAAAATCAGCACAATCCGATATCGGTAAGGATTTTTTCTTAATTTGTGGAGGCCAAACTACTTAACTGCTTAGTTTCGCCCCTACAAATTCAGAAAAAATCCTTACCGATATCGGGTTGAGCTGATTTTTTACAGGGCTCCATAAAAAGATGTTTTAAAAATAATGAGCGGTTCGGATCATCTTTGTGGAACCCGAATTGGGCCCCACAAAATCGATATGTGCATTGTATGTACCAATAGCAGCACTTTTGCCACACACTATATTTGTGGAATGAGAGGTGCTATAACCACACCCAAAATCACACACCCAAACACACACCCTCTCACAAAACAACAAAGGTCCCACACACACTGCACACATAGTGTGTGTGGGACCTTGTGTTTTATGAGAGGGTATGTGTTTGGGTGTGTAATTTTGAGTGTGGTTGTAGAATTTTTGTTGTGGAATTATACAACCCTTCCTTTTTTTTTAAAAGAGAGGTACCAAGGAACCAACGATGTCCGATCATTTTATTTCTTTTTCTAGGATGACCTAATGAGATAACGGTACAATCTGAATGGTTCAGATCACGATGACGAGATGCCGTTTGAGCACGGATTGGATGTGTTTCACTTTGACATTTCCCGTCACTGTGTATGTACTCTTTGTATGCTACAAAACTGAGTAATTATCAGTAGAATGGTGGAGACAGCTGGCCGTGTAGGATTTTACAGGAAGAGGAGTGCTAGGGACAAAGAAAATTGGCAAAGAAAAGACCCTTAAAGTATACATGCACGGCCCAGATTCATTGTGCAGTACATCTGAACCGTTTATGTACACTTTAAGGGTCCTTTCTTTGCCTATTTTCTTTTCACGTAGCATTTCTCTTACAGGAAACCCTATATCCAAGAATCTCCTGTCAAATCATTGAGAAAAATAATAATATCTGCCTACCTGCCCACAAGAAATCTAGAGAAAATTTAAAGAGAGGCCAAATCCAAAAGAGTGACCATCACCCGACATCTAGCGTAGCATTTCTTACGATCTGCAATTAACGACAAAAAGTTATAAATCCAAAATGGATTGGCCTAATAGTTACAACCGTTCTACACACACAGCAATCTGTGCACAGATTTTATTGTAGGGCCCACTATGAGTTTCACACAAATCATCCGAGCCGTTCATTAAATATAAAACATTTTTTCAAGAGCCCTCGTAAAAATAAGCTCAATACAATACCTATAAGTGCTTCATCCAACCATCTAACTTTTCATTCAGATTTCCGAATAATGAAAAGTTATATGATTGGATCGAATACCTATAGGTATCGGATTGAACTTATTTTTTACGGAGACCCTTGAAAAAATGTTTTACATTTAATAAACGGCTCGGATGATTTGTGTGGAACCCGTGGTGGGCCCTACAACAAAATCTGTGCACAACCTATGTACAGATCTGCTGTGTGAGTAGACTTTCTGTAATAGTTAAGGCCTGAAGACTGAGATTTAGGAGTCTCTCCCCTCGTAAGACCTCAACCTCTAAACTCATCATGTGCTTTCAACTCTTACGAGATCAGTCCATAAGCTTGGGATCCCTGCAAGTGAGGGTGAACTTAGTTTTTCCGAATTAATCAAGTGGACGTAAACTGATCCAAACACCTGAATTGTCACAACAACAGCAGCAATTGTGGAATTTTTTTTTTTTTCCAACAAACAAGATCATCTGTTGTTTTGTTGGATTAAGGTCCAGTCCAGTATTTATAATCTCCAGCCCGGTCCAGATTTGGGCCTTTGTGGGCCCCTCCACAGTCTATAACAATGATCGGAATCGTTCATTATGTAGAGCTCGTCGAGAATCGTATCCACGCAAAAAATTAGCTTGATTTAACATCGATAGATACATGAACGAAATGGAAAATTATGAGTTTCAATTTAATTTTTGCCATCCCATTTTTCTTATACAAATATATTTTTTTCATGTATCTATCGATGTTAAATCAAGATAATTCTTTGCGTGGATACCATTCTCGATGAGCTCTACATAATGAACGATTCCGATCATTCTTGTGGACCCGGGAGGGGCCCACAAAAGATCAAAACTGGACTGGACTGGAGGTTATAAATACTGGAGTGGACCTTAACCCTGTTTTGTTAACCACAAAAACTTTAAAGAGTTGAGTACTTTTGGGTGTCCTTTTAGGGGATATCTGTAGGTTTATAGCTGTGCTGAAATACTTTAAAGAGTTGAAGTACTTTTGGGTGTCCTGTGAGGGGATATCTGTAGGTTTATAGCTGTGATAACAATATTCAAAATTAGGGAGATTTGCTTTAAAGCTTCAACGGTCATATGTCATTGGAGCATGTTTTAGATCTCGTACTTTGTGCAACGGTCAAATTGTTTCAAAATCTAATTTCTAGCTTTTGGCTCGCGCACTGTCTAAAAAAGCAAATGTACCTAAGATTCTGAAGCAATTTTTTAAAAAAGGACCTTTTTGAAAGAAAGCCAAACTTATTTCCAGGGCTAGTTTTGGAACCTGGTGTGGATAGAAGAAAATGAAAAAAATAGAATTAGTATTTGCTGCTGCTTCTTTTATCATCATGTGTTCCTCCTATTTACTTTGACGGCAGAAGAAGAAATAGTATCTGAGAGTCGAGAGAGCGCGTGCTAAAAGAAAATTACTAACCAAGATAGATGTTAATAATCTTAGTTTTTTGAGTAACGGGATCGTCCCAATTGATCAGAGCCTGCCTTTTTTCATACTAGAGATCATGAATTTAAATGTCAAAAACCTCTTGAACTAAATCCGTAGGAATTAAAAAACTTTAATTGCAAAATTTTTGAAATCTTGATCTCACAATCGAAGGATTGACACTGTCAATCAAATGCCATTTAGTTCATATATTAATTTACGTATAAATTTGGTACTTTTTTTTTCCGGGTTATAAGGTTTGGTAGTTACATTGGTAGAAGTAGCTGATCAAAAAAAAAAAAAAAAAAAACATTGGTAGAAGTAGGCTGAATTGTTTTTTGTTTTTTTTGGGATCAATAAGTAGATTTTTGTGTTTTTTTTTTAAATTAACAAGTTTTTTTTTTCTTTTCCCAAAGCCAGTATATGACCTCTCAAAAGGGAGAACCAAAAAATACTATTGTGTTACAAGCCTTTTGAAAAAGTCAATAAGTAGGTTGAATTGTTTCTTTTCAAAGACATGTGGTTGGAATAAAAACCGCACCTTTGCGAAACAAAGGTGTCATAGCCGATAAATTTTTGAATGCGGAGCGGGTACCACGTGACAATATCCGTCGCCCGTCGGCCATGCCCAAATTTATTCCCTCTTCTCTCTACCCTCACCAGACCACTCTCTCTCTTTAAAATTCGGACTGTCCAAAACACGTTTGAATGACTAAGATCGCTAACGAGGTACCAAGTGTGTTGTAGTGTCTGCCCGACTCTCTCTCTAATATGATCGGTTTTAATTTCCCAATCGCCTCCCAGAGTTCCATGTGTTTTTCCCATGTCTCACATGATTCGTTTTTCCTAAATCCTAAATCCCCTTTCGGCCTTTCCGATTTCCAGAAGGATATGTATTGTTGACCAAAACACGCCATGTTACTTGTTAGGCCAAAAGACCAACGAAGCCGAAATTGTAGACTAAAAAACCTGAGGCTGCCTGAATTGGGTTACGTAAACCTGGCAAAAAAAACCCAATAGATAAGCACAAAAAATGTGTCTAGTTGGTTGGCAGGTTTGCTCTCTAGAACCCACACAATTGACCAGGTTTCGTTTTATTGAAGTCAAGCCGCCAAAAAAAAAAAAAAAGAAATTACTTTCTTATGAATTTCATAAACTTGGCGCGGATGGCCTTTAACAGAATCTGGGAAGAGATCATTTAAGGTGGGTATTAGTTAGCCAGGACACCTGAACCCAAAAAAGAAAAAGAAAGGACCAATTGATACACTCTGGAACTGTACTAAAGTGTAATTACAACACTGGGTATCCAGATTTTGGTGATTTATGTAGATTGTTTTTTGTTTTTTTTGAAATTGGCAATATAGACTCTAATAAAGATACAAGAATGAACCAAAACTATCAAGATTTCAACACAGGCACCCACTGCAGAAATAAGACCGACAAAACGCTTAGATTAGGAACCAATCTAGCTAGGTCCAAGTAGTAGAGAATCCTGAGGGACCCCAGCTCAAACTTGAGAAAATACAAATGAAATCTGGACACCGAAAAACTCTCAGCTACAATACCCCAAACGTGGCCGAAGCTGCCGGCACAATCCAGATGTGAAAAAAGGCCCTAATCGCAGTTGAAAACTCTGGCCAAACACCCAAACCCTAACTAAGAGAGATTATTCACCCACCACCAACACCCACCAGATCTAGAATCTAGATCGGTACAGACCGGGTAGAGGAGACCCGCCGGTAGAAAACTAGGCCAAAACAGCTGACAAAGAGGAAAATAAAAGGAAAACCGTGATTTGTGGAGATTAATGTATGCTATTGGATTGGTTCAATGATTATTTTGGTATATTGTACTGACATTGATAATTTTAGTATTTCTTTTGTCTCAAATAATTAAATTTGCTCAAACAATGGAGCTACGGTTATCATGTCAAGTGTCAACCAAAATGTATGTATATACTTAGGGAATTAAAAACTACCGGGCCCCATTCTTCATAACTTTTTTGTATTCTATATTTCACTATTTTTATTTGTATTTTTTGAATCAGCTAAATTGACTCTGCTAAATTTAGAGAGAGAGAGAGAGAGAGAGAGAGGGAGGGGTTCTGCTAAATTGGCTAACGGAAGTGAAACGAGGGTTTGAACTGGGACACGTTTGAAACGCTGGGGTTTTAATTGTTCAAATAAAAAACTCAGAGTTTAATTTGGCAAATGGGTCAAACTCTAGGATTCTCATATGTTATTTTCCCTAAAACCAAAAAACATTCCCTCTCAAAAACCAAAAACATTTATCCTCGTGTGAAAAATAAAAAAATACAATAAAAAGGGTCTCGAGATAAATACTAAAGAATCAGAATTTAATAAAATTCCTACTTGAAAAGGTGGAGATAAGTTCTATAAATAGGAGGGTCCATACGGTTTTGTTCTTCCCTACTTTCCTCGGAGAGTAATAAAGAAGGACAAGGACAAAACAGAGCGAAACCGCACAGTGGGAGACAGCAATCCAAAACCCATCCAACCCCTGCTCTCTCTTTCTCTCTCTCTCTCTCTGCATCAGTATCCTTCTGAGATCAACCTTGAAAGATTTAGCAAGTAAGTTCAAAAGCATCTATGATCACTCTTCCATCTTCTACCTTTTTTCCCACCTAATGTTTTCGAAATCCAATGAATCTTGATGTTCTCTCATATCAATGCACTGTCTTCATTGCCCAATACCTCTCTCTCTCTCTCTCTCTCACACACACACACACACACAAAAGCAAACAAAAACTTGTTTCCTGCCATGTGATACTTCTGAGAATGATACCTTCCTCACACTATAAAACAAAAGCTTCTTGCTTTCTTGTTCTGTGACAAAAGCTTCTTGCTTCTTCTCTTGACACTTAATTAATGAGATTCCAACTTACTCTGGGTTCACACCTACGTCTTCTTGATTCAATTAAAACTGACTCTGTCAGTTGCATTGTTTTGTGATTTCCAGATTTGAAGATAGGGGGGGAGCTGATTTTGGAGACCAAAAAATGGTGAGATTTTCATTAGCAGTGATGGGTTTTGTGGCCTTATGCTTGTCCGTGGCGGCTACAGAGGCACAGGACATGAAATACAAAGACCCAAATCTAGCATTGAATGTGAGAATCAAGGACCTCATAGATCGAATGACGCTCGAGGAGAAGATTGGGCAGATGACACAGATTGAGCGTTCGGTTGCGTCAGCTGCTGTGATGAACAAGTACTTCATTGGTATGCATTCATCCTTCATTCAAATAATGTGTACTAGAAAGTACTATTATGTATACACATTTTTTATGTGTCTTTTTTTTGTGTTAGAACAAGGTTTTAGCTGAAAACAAGAGCTTTTTTACGATCTTTGGAGAAACCCATTTGGTGTTTTGTTCTATAATTTTTTTTTTTTTTGAATACCTACTTCATGGGTATGCAGCCATCTTTTTGGTCCTCTGAAATTGTGCAAATTTTCTATGATATCTACGTATATTTATGAATCTACATGTATGATGTATCTATGGGTTTCTTCAACTATCTTGCACAATGTCTGGAGAACCCAGTTCTTCGTGTTGTTAGGACCATAGGTCCTTAGAGGGTGAAATCTGGACCATTGATTGCTGAAACAGACGGCTTGGATGGTGCCCTACAACCCAAATCTCGTTCATAGGTTGTTTAAATGAAAGAGTTGGTTTGTATTGATTTGGAATTAACTTTGGCAGGAAGTGTATTAAGTGGTGGAGGCAGTGTACCGGCTCCCAAGGCTTCTGCCGCAAGTTGGGTGAATATGGTGAATGATTTGCAGAAGGGTGCTCTCTCTACACGTCTCGGCATCCCAATGATTTATGGTATTGATGCTGTACACGGCCACAACAACGTATACAATGCAACAATTTTCCCTCATAATGTTGGGCTTGGAGTTACAAGGCAAGTATATATTCCCAGGACTTTAGCACATCAGACCTGCATAAAGTTATAAAGCTTGCGATAATTTGTGTCTGTTATCTTTTGGTTTTGGTTTTGGAGTGACGTCCATTCGTATTTGATTGATGGTGTGCTTGGAACTTTTCAAGATCACTGTTAAAGAATAGCAGAGATTCAGATATTTGTGACTTGTCAATTGAGAATGGTATCGATTCTAAAATAGTGATATATTTACTGCTGGAAATTTTAAGAATCAGTTTGATTGGGGTAAGTTTTAGCTTCAAACAATTCCAGATGTAATGATTTCTTTTTGAACTTTATATATTTGAAGCTTTTTCTGTTTTGTTATCTATTAACTTGACAGCTGGAAACTTGAAGAATGGGTCGTTTAATACAGTTGTTAGGTTAAGTTTAAATTTCAAAAGCTTCAAGATGGTGGAAGTGGTTGGTATTTTGATTCGTTTGTGTGGACTTTGGACTATGTTTTACAATAAAAACTGAAACTTGAAGAATGGGTCGTTTAATACAGTTGTTCGGTGAAGTTTAAACTTCAAAAGCTTCAAGCTGGTGGAAACGATGGAGTGATTGGTATTTTGATTCGTTTGTGTGGACTATGGACTATGTTTTACAATAAAAACTGAAGAACTAGTGATTGTTTCTTGTTTCGTTGCGATCTACGTCTTTGAGCATTAATAACATTAATAACAAGTTCCATTGAACGGAAAAAAGCTCCATTCCCGGTTAAAATGGTCGTTTGTAAACTTGTAGCAATCTGTTAGCAGACTTTAGTATTTAGGCCCCTCGGAGTCCTTGCTTGGATTTATTTACTTACTACTTTTGAATGCTATTGCCAAAATTTTTATTGAGCTATCTGCTTATGTTGAAATTTGCCTTGGCTTTCTATTAGGGATCCTAAACTTCTCAGGAAGATTGGGGAAGCAACTGCACTTGAAGTTAGAGCTACAGGAATCCCCTATGCTTTTGCTCCATGTATTGCGGTAACAAACAACTAGACCACTGCTAACCTAGTTTGAAGTAATAAATCGGTTTGGTTTCTAACAATTCTGTTTCCACAGGTCTGCAGAGATCCAAGATGGGGTCGGTGTTATGAAAGCTATAGTGAAGATCATAGGATTGTTCAAGCAATGACCGAAATCATTCCGGGATTACAAGGAGATCTCCCTGCAAATTCTCAACGCGGTGTCCCCTTTGTTGGTGGAAAGTATGAACCTGCTTCTTTGATAGTTGTCTCCCTACTCTATGAGGAGAAGTCTGAATGTTGATATGTTGCTGAGTCCCAGACAGACCCTTTTAATATAGCGTATTTTATTACACTTGCGGTTTGAATACTATGACCATAAATTAGTTTTCCATCCCCAACCGCCTCTAAACCTTGTATTTTAGCCAATTTCTTCGACATCTTCCAAGCTATAATAGTGTGGGGTATATTTATTAGCCATATAGATTTAATATAGAAACTCGTCGATGGCTTAAGAAGTTATACCTTGTCTAACTTGCAGTTACTTTTATTGGGATACCCGCATTTTCTTTTCCGATGAACTAAGGTTTTTGCTTTGTCACTGTCTATAGATGTTGGGCATCACATGTAATTGTCTATATAGTGACCGCATATAGAAGCATGGTCCAATTAGTTGGTTATAATTTGGTGACAACCTAAATTTCCCAACTTCATTTCCTAGTTGACTCTGGTGATTTATGTAAACTGATTAATGTGTGCTTATGTGTGTATATAAACTCACTGTCTATACACACACGCACACCAAGTTGGAGCGTGAAAATCACTCCCTAAATTATTACTGACTGAAATGCACCGACTTTAAAAACCTGCCAGCACAACCACTTAACTGAGTTTTTCCTTTCATCAAGGACGAAAGTTGCAGCCTGTGCTAAGCACTTTGTGGGAGATGGCGGCACAACAAACGGCATAAATGAGAACAACACTGTGATTAACATGCAAGGGTTGCTCAGCATCCACATGCCAGCGTACTTTGATTCTATCAAGAAGGGTGTTGCCACAGTGATGGTCTCCTACTCAAGCTGGAACGGAGTAAAAATGCATGCTAACCGTGATCTTGTCACTGGCTTCCTCAAGGACAAGCTCAAGTTCAGGGTAAGGGAAATCAAATTACAGGATTATCAGATTTTTAGATTGAAAATAGTCACGAGGATTTTGAGTATAATTCTGCTTTGTTGCTGTATTCCAGGGTTTTGTCATATCAGATTGGCAGGGTCTCGACAGAATTACGTCCCCGCCCCATACTAACTACTCTTATTCTGTTGAAGCCGGAGTCCTTGCAGGAATTGACATGGTTAGTCACAGTGCGATGTGCCCAGAATTTTTTTCATACAAGTCTACAAGCATTGGAACTTTGTAAAATGCTGCTTTTTAAACATTTTCTTGACATATATTGTCACCTTAGCTTACATTTTTGTCCCGGACGACTTGCAGATCATGGTCCCAAATGACTTCACAGAGTTTATTGATGATCTGACGCTCCAGGTAAAGAATAATATCATTCCCATGAGCAGGATTGACGATGCTGTGAAGAGGATCTTGAGGGTTAAATTTGTCATGGGCCTCTTTGAGAATCCAATGGCTGATCTTAGCTTGACCAATCAACTGGGAAGCAAGGTTAAATGACTCAGATATCTTATTGAACATTTTCGTTTTTATGAGGTGGGAAAGTGCCATATCCATTTAACGGTTTTATTATCATTTGCTTGGGACAGGAACATCGAGAATTGGCTAGGGACGCTGTGAGAAGATCACTTGTGCTTCTGAAGAATGGTAAACCTGCCAATACGCCACTGCTTCCACTTCCCAAAAAGGCACCAAAGATACTTGTTGCTGGTACTCATGCTGACAACTTGGGTTATCAGTGTGGAGGATGGACTATAGAATGGCAGGGTGTTAGCGGCAATGAGTTCATAGTCGGTATGTTTCCAACCTGATGTTTCAACATACTGTTCATGATTTCCAGTTCTTTTTGGCCAATGAAAAATGAATGCTGGTACCTTCTGGACATCGCCAAAGTGTTGACAATTTCCCGAATAAAAGAATGCTGGTACCTTCTGGACATCACCGAAGTGTTGACAATTTCCCAAATAAAAGACGGAAGACGAATGAAAAATATGTTAATTGTGCTAGGTGTCATATTTAATATCTGGAACATGTTTTCTTCATAGGGCTGTGACAATCAGCAACTAAGACCATACTTCTACGAGTGAAAAGGTCTGCCATTTCATGTATCTCATGCAATATGATTTTGTTCACAGGTACCTCAGTCTTAACAGCTGTAAAGAACGCTGTTGGCCCAACTACCCAAGTTGTCTATAGCGAGAACCCTGATGCAAACTTCGTAAAGTCCAACGATTTCTCCTATGCCATTGTTGTCGTGGGTGAAACACCTTATGTGGAGACATTTGGTGATAGCATGAATTTGACGATACCTGAACCTGGGCCAAGCATAATCGCTAACGTTTGTGGCGGCACTCTCAAATGTGTTGTCGTTCTCATCTCTGGTCGCCCTGTTGTAATTGAGCCCTTTGTCGATAAAATAGATGCTCTTGTTGCTGCTTGGCTTCCAGGAACTGAAGGCCAAGGTGTTGCTGACCTTCTGTTTGGCGACTATGGATTTACTGGTAAACTTGCTCGCACTTGGTTCAAGAACGTCGATCAGCTCCCAATGAATGTTGGTGATCCGCATTATGATCCTCTTTTCCCATTTGGTTTTGGTCTCACAACCAAACCTGCAAAAAACTGAGATTGGATGGTTTCCAGTTGAATCATAATTCATATGCAGTAACATTGTGAGCAAGTTTCTACCCAGAAAAATTGTTGGGAGGAACTTGGTGTTAATCCAATCGGCCCGGTCAATTTATATGCAGACACAGATGGTATATTACATGTCGCTGATATATATATGGGTATTTGCTTCCATCTATTTAGTTATTTATCTTTTTTGGGGTGAGCAACTGGCTGGTAAGTTTTGCAATGAAATGTGTGTTGTAACAAACTTGATAAACTTTGGAGGCCGAACATAGCATATTTTTGTCTAATCCTTCAAATAATAAGGGCTTCTTGAAACACTCGGAGTGAGCGGTCGCCTCTGTCCATCCTGGATCGGGGACAAGGTCACGATGTATACAGAAAATTTGTAACATTAGATGCCTAAACTAAATGAAAAAGGGCTCTTTTTTTTTATTGTATATATAACTCAGGTGTCCGGATCAGCTTACGCGCACCTCGACTAATCATGGAGGACCAAAACAACCAAGAGACCCAATTGAAGCCGAGACAAAGTTGTGGACTGGCCCGCAAATGAGTTCGCACCTGGAAGGGTTTGAGCTTGAAACCTAATGGAAAGGGCTCCTTGCTAGTTTGCATGGGAACAAGGTCACGCATATATGTAGTGGTGATGCTTTTTTGCTTACTCCTTACTGGTTTCAATACTACCTTCAATAATGTGCTGGTTGAACTTCACCTTTTTAGTTATGGTGTTCTTTTATTGTTGTGATCGATTTCGATGTTGGAAATCACTGAAGTTGGGGATAAATAAACAAGCCTTTTATTATTAGACCTTAGGAAAATGCTAATCACAACCTCTAGGGCGGTGGATAATGTGTGAAAAATGTATCGATGTTCGAAAAAACATATTTTTGATATTCGTGAGATGTGTATTGAAATTCTAACTTGTTTGGCACTACATGCATATTATCCACCACATAGTATCTGCTTCTACTAGAGTCTAAAATTTAGAATTTGCATTAGAATCTAAAACTAACATATGTACTTGGAGCTATTGCAAACAAGCCCTTCTTCTTCTTACCCCATGCCATGGGACCTTAGTCACATAATCTTTTAGTAGGACCCTTCAATTCCGCTCTCAATTTTTGCACTACGCTCGAGCTTTTCAATTCCCGCTTTCGCAAATTTTAGTGGTTTGGAATGTTTTCGATAGACACTTTCACGATCACACTTCCGATTCGCTCATGCACTACGTGATTTTTTTTTTTTGACAACCGATAACGGATGATATTATAACTCCAATCAAATAGTACATCAAGATAAAAACTCGTTCTTAGATAAAGGACCAAGTAACAACGACAACGGGGATTCATCCCATAGACTATACCCCAAATCAACTAAACCTTTTCTTGCACAAACAAAAAACAACCCAATTGCAGTCGGGAGAAAAACTCACGGCAAGAAACCCAAGAGAAAACCTCCACAAAATGGAGAAGAATAATCAAATGATCGCAAACCAACAAGAAAATGAAAAAGAAAACCTCGCTATTATCATCCACCAACATAAATCTCCAACCCCGGCTACCTAATCATGCACAAAAGCTCCACACCTGCACATCTGAACCACACCACCAAAGACGAGTCACCAGCAAACGACGAATATGATGGAGGAGGTCTGGCGGTAGAGGAACCGGGGAGGCCAAGGCATTGGGAGGCATGAGGGGAGGATTACGTGATTTAGCTTGGGGCATTTCTCTAGTGTGTATAGTAGCCTAGATGTACTTAGTGATGCATTTGCTATGACTGAAAAACTAAGGGCGGAATAGGAGTTAAGACACATTTTCAGATCAATTGTGCAAAATGCTCAAATATCGCTCTTTTTAATGTTGCTTTTCACGTAATTTATGTACAAATTGACTTCCTCGAGTTCAATTATGTAAAAAGCAACATTAAAAAGAGCGATATTTGAGCATTTTGCACAATTGATCTGAAAATGTGTCTTAACTCCTATTCTGCCTTTATTTTAAAAAATGTAATCGGTGGTTCGGATAAGGAGAGACACAAGAATTAAGTGGCATGACAAAATCGTGTCTCCATCCTCAGGAAATACTTGTTCATCTTTATTTGAGAGAAATAGTACACGAAAACACTGAGGCTACATTGCATAACCCAGCCTCTTAGTACGCCTATTATCACTGACTGAAAATACTCAATAGAATTACTGAATTACACACACCCTAGTACTTCTTGGACAAAGGGACTCCGCAGTGCACCTCGGTGTGCTTAATCAAAATGCCATCATCGTGATCTGAACCATTCAGTTTATAGGGATCGCTTGACAATACATGTGTACCAAAAATCAAGTTAATCAGATTTTGATTTTGCATTATCAAAATCGAGTTGTCCCACACTAAATTATTAAAATTATACTGACTCGTATAATCTCGTATAACCGTATAGCTAATGTTGCTTGAGAAAGGACAAATGGTATCCGATCAACTTAATTTTATTCCACATTAAAAAAAAAAAAAAACTCAATTCTATAATTGAACAAAATACTGTTGCCCTCTACAAATTGAAAATTTCAGATCACTATGACAAAAATTTTTTTTTCAATTGGACACACCGAGGCGCCTGTACAATATGGGTCCCAACTCTTTGTACTCTAGCTATATGTTTTCCTCTTTGGTTTTTGTTCTCTTTTATGTTTCCCACATGTATTTTCCTGAGTTCCTACTTCGACTAATGCAGGTACCCAAGCAATTAAGTACAGCATGTCCACTAGTGTAACGCCTTGAATTTCGGAAACTTTAAATAAATATTAAAAAGACAATTTTTCCGAAAGAAGTTAGAGCCCGTCCCAGAACATCTTCTTAAAAAATAAGTACTTATTTCACATTTTCAAACTAAAAAATAATGTAAATGAAAATTAATTTTTTAATTTTTTTTTTGCACCGTATTAAAGATCTCAATGAGATCTTTCAAACAAGATACATATTGCATATTTTTAGATTTTAATAAGCCTATCATTTTTGAGCTTGAAATTGCCTTCTTAAAAAATAAGTACTTATTTCACGTTCCGGAACGGGGTCTAAATAGATTTACTATGTCATCATTCCAAAAGCATACATCTATATATTACAACCATATCGAATTTAGTTTAAGTTATCGAATTTGTCAAAATATTACGATCCCCAATAAACCATGAAGCTCTCAAAATAAAGTTGATTTAAATTAGTCAGAGCAACTAAGCGTACGGCAACCAAGACTCCTCGCCTTCGTCCACAGCAAGGTTTTGCTCTTTATACCGCTTCCGACGAGATTTTGAACGTCGATAGCTCTTCGAAGGCTTCCATTGAAATTGATACTTTCTGAGAAATTAAACTGATCTTTGAGCTGCTCTTTCTATCTGCATCTAAGTCCAGGTATTGGCTGAAATAGCTTGACATAATCAACAGTTCATGTTCTTGATAGTTCGGGTAATTGCCTCTCAACAGCTTTTGTTGTCAAGGTCATAGGTAGGGCTGTCCGTGAGCCGAGAATTTATTTTTTCAAGCATGGCTAGGACTCAGAAGGGACTCTCACTGTTTTAGCAGTAAATGGAGATCATTGCCACATGAATGGCCAATGATCATTTGAAGAGAATCGCACTCAAATGTCATTATGTATCATCGAGTCAAGATCTGTGTTCGGACAAATAAGCCAAAGTGGCTTATTTTTTGTCCTTATTCAAATTTTTTTCGTATAACTTGGCTTATTGTCAATTTTTTGGGGATTATTGCATCCTCATGACAAGAGGAATCTAAAAAGTAAAAAATTTTGACCGAAATCCAATATTTTTTTAAAAAAGACAAAACAATTGGCTTATTGGCTTATTTTCGTTTCTATGTGGGTTTATTTTGCTCATTTTTGGAGGGAAAGCCAGTGGCTTTTTTAGAAGAACAGGGCAGATACTTGCAACAGCCGATGAATATCTATCTCCTCAGATTTTGGCAAGTCATCTCGTTTATTGGTTGAACAAGGGCAGTAAGTCATTAGTCTTTTGCACATCTCTTTCACAAGTAATCGTGATCCCACCGAACTTCATTGTGGGCACTGCCACTGCCTCTGAGAGAGCATGCATGTAACCAAACAGATGTACCCATAGATGTGTTAACTATCAATTTCCTTAGTACTCCCACCGTCCCATTTTGGTTGCCCATGGTCGCATCGAATTACTCTTGGCCACATAGAATTGCATTTGGCCGTTACGAATTACTCTTGGCTGCATTGAATTACTTGTCACTGCATCGACTTGTACTTGGCCGCTACGAATTGCACTTGACCGTATCGAATTGCACTTGGTCACATTGAATTGCACTTAGTCGCATTGAATTACTCTTGGCCGCTAATAATTGCTCTTGAACGCTAATAATTGCACTTGGCCGCTAATAATTGCTGACAAGTGCAATTCGATGCGGCCAAGTGCAATTTGATGCGGCCAAATGTAATTCGTAGCGGCCAAGTACAATTTGATGCGGCCAAGTGCAATTCGATGCGGCCAAAAGTAATTCGTAACGGCTAAGTGCAATTTGATGCTGCCAAGTGCAATTTGATGCGGCGAAAAATAATTCGATGGGACTAAATGCAATTTGATACGGTTAAATGCAATTCGATGCGGCCAAGTGCAACCAAAATGGAACAGAGGGAGTAATAAGGAAATTGATAGTAACACATCTATGGGTACATCTGTTTGGTTACATGCATGATATTGCTTTCTCAGAAGCAGTGGCGGAGGCCACAACAAAATTCGGTGGGATCATGATTACTTGTGAAAGAGATGTGCAAAAGAGTGCAAAGATAAATGACTTACTGCCATTGCCCGACAAATAAACGATGTGCTCTTAATTTTATTTAGAATCGAGTTAATCATTTGAATTATTATTATTTATTTATTCTCTTTTCTTTTTGGGGAAATTACAATATGTCCCCTTCAACTATACCTCGGTAATGAGTTGCCCCCTTCATCGTTTAACTCGGACACTTAACTCCCTTCATCTTTTTTCGTGTGACACTTAACCCCCTGCCGTTAGTGAGCCGTTAACGGAATTGTTGAAATTACCAATTTACCCTCTTTGGGCTATTTTTGTTTCGCTTATAACTTTTCGTAGGAAACTCTGTTTCAGCCCGTTCTTTTTTTAGAACTCTTGTTTTTTCCTCTATTTTATGGGTCTATAATAATTTTAGTATGGTTACTTTACGCTTTCTAAGGTTAAGAATGTGGACCATATTGTGCTAATTAATTTTTATTTTTTTAATTACAAGCGACAAACGAATGCAAACATTTGAATTACATGCAACGGGATATAAGCCCACAATTACAGTAATCCTATATGATAGCTCATTAAGGGGACATATATATAACTAAACAAATAGCTCACATTTAATTGTTGCTTTTGGCAACAATTAAGCTAATCACAATCACTTGTATTGATTAAGATATTATGCAAAAGCAATTTAAAACTTGAAATCGTACAAATATAAATGAATCGAATCCGTGGGGTTAAGCAATCACAAGACTCACCTTTTTTTTTTTTTGGTGAGGCGATATAATCAGTGGAGTTAGTAGTTTAGTTAATAACCATAAGGGGTTGATCTCTTATTCAAAGGAATCGAATCCGCGACATGTCACCCCCAAAGGGGGCTACACGACTAACTGACAAAGCGCCCAAAGGTCGTGTCACTAAAAGACTAGCTGCGTTCTTTTCCCCTTAAAATGAAGCTGAACTTATTTTTTAAGTTGTGTTCTTCTTAAATTATTTTGGAGCTTAACTTATTTCTCCGTTTAGAAGAATGCATGAACTAAACTTATTTTACATTAGGTTACCAAAGGGTAAAAAATAAGTTAAGCTCCAAAAATATGTTAAGAAGAATGTATGGGCTAAACGTATTTTAAATTAAGTTCCAAAAGGGTAAAATAAGTTAAGCTCCAAAAATAAAAAGAATGCAACCTTCGTCGTGGCATTATTAATGTCCTTTTTCTAAACATCTTCTAGAATCTAAATATTCTAAAACTATTCTAAAAATTACATATTTACATCTCCTTCCAAAATATCTTCTTTTTTGGGTTTTTTTTTTGTCTTGGTCTTGACTTGAGCTTTATTTTCTTGGGCTAAAATACTAAATCAAGATTTTGGAAAGTGTTTATCAAAACATTTTATTTTCCTGATTGCTTATTTGAGTGGCATTTTTTTTAAACCTTTGATCACTTTTGTTCTTTCTTTTGGAGAAATTACAGTAAGCCCCCTTCAACTATACCTCGGTAACGAGTTGCCCCCTTCATCGTTTAACTCGGACACTTAACCCCCTTCATTTTTTTCGCGTGACACTTAACCCCCTGCCGTTAGTGAGCCGTTAACGGAATTGCTGAAATTACCAATTTACCCTCTTCTTAAATTATTTTGGAGCTTAACTTATTTCTCCGTTTAGAAGAATGCATGAACTAAACTTATTTTACATTAGGTTACCAAAGGGTACAAAATAAGTTAAACTCCAAAAATATGTTAAGAAGAATGAATGGGCTAAACGTATTTTAAATTAAGTTCCAAGAGGGTAAAATAAGTTAAGCTCCAAAAATAAAAAGAATGCAACCTTCATTGTGGCATTATTAATGTCTTTTTTCTAAACATCTTCTAGAATCTAAATATTCTAAAACTATTCCAGAAATTATATATTTACATCTCCTTCCAAAATATCTTCTTTTTTGGGTTTTTTTTTTTTTGTCTTGGTCTTGACTTGAGCTTTATTTTCTTGGGCTAAAATACTAAATCAAGGTTTTGGAAAGTGTTTATCAAAACATTTTATTTTCCTGATTGCTTATTTGAGTGGCCTTTTTTTTAAACCTTTGATCATTTTTTTTCCTTTTTTCCGATTCCTTTATCAAAGATTAACCAAAATAGTATTTAACTAAAAAACCCACTAACACAATAAGATTCTTGTATAAATAAGCGAATGAGTGTAGGGCAAACCAAACCGGTAGCCAAAGGAAAAAAAACAAAACAAAACAAAAAAAATTTTAGCACCACCCACAAAAATAGCCCAAAGAGGGTAAATTGGTAATTTCAGCAATTCCGTTAACGGCTCACTAACGGCAGGGGGTTAAGTGTCACGCGAAAAAAGATGAAGGGGGTTAAGTGTCCGAGTTAAACGATGAAGGGGGCAACTCGTTACCGAGGTATAGTTGAAGGGGGCTTACTGTAATTTCCCCTTTTCTTTTTTTCGATTCCTTTATCAAAGATTAACCAAAATAGTATTTAACTAAAAAACCCACTAACACAATAAGATTCTTGTATAAATAAGCGAATGAGCGTAGGGCAAACAAAACCGGCAGCCCAAGGGAAAAAAAAAACAAAACAAAAAAAAACTTTTTTTAGCACCATCTACAAAAATAGCCCAAAGAGGGTAAATTAGTAATTTCAACAATTCCGTTAACGGCTCACTAACGGCAGAGGGTTAAGTGTCACACGAAAAAAGATGAAGGGGGTTAAGTGTCTGAATTAAACGATGAAGGGGCAACTCGTTACCGAGGTATAGTTGAAGGGGGCTTACTGTAATTTCCCCTTTCTTTTTAGGTTTTGTTAATTTGCTTCAATTTTGTTTTGAATTATCGATTTGTCTTGCTGATGATTTTGACTATAATTGGGTTCTTCCGTGGTAAAACCTGGTGAACTCGGCGTACAACTTCCCAACCTTCGGGGTCTTGTTTCTCTTGATTTCTTTCGACTTTCTCTAATTTAGTGTTTGCTATCTGATAGAGTCCAAGTTTGTAAGCCGTACCCTCTCAGATACTGTATTCAATGTCCTGTTGGTCTTGTAGTATCACTTGGGACACATATCAATATTGGACCTAGCCTGGCTGATAGGCTTTCGTAGGAATAAAAAAGTTGAAAAATATGAACTAAAATTAAAGAAAGTTCACAAAAACAAAAAAAAGTCCGGATTATTTTCCTAGAGTTACACTGATTAAAATTTTTTATCATAACTTTTACATCTTATATTTGTCTTATCAAGACAAATCAATAATTTCAAAAAAATTGACGCAAAAGTAAAAAAGCTTTAGAAATTGAATAAAAATAAGAATAATTCAAAATAACTATTAAGCCAAAAAGGCAGTAATTTATAGGAATGCCATATTTGTGGCAAAAATATACTAAAATATTATTTGTGTGAACCAGTGACCCTTAACAGAGCTAAGGACATAAGGCTCGGTTTGATTTGTAATATACTAAAATATAGGAGTAATTATTAAACCTATTAGTATTTAGGCTCTGTTTGGAATCTAAAGAAAAGAAAGAAAAGGAGAAGAAAATGGGCGGAAAATGAGAGGAAATTTTACTATTCACTAAATTTGAAAATTTTATTTTTTTCTCTTTTTTTCCTTCCAACCAAATAATAGAAGGAATTCTTTTTAAAATTTTCCTTTCTTTTCCTCATGGCTCCGTTTAGAACCTAAGAAAAGGAAAAGAAAATAAAAGAAAATTTTATTATTTACTGAACTTGAAATATTTTTCTACTATCTTATCCGACTAAACAATAGAAGAAAAGATTAAAAAAATTTATTCTCTTTTTCCCGGGTTCCAAACAGAGCCTAAAAAAACTGCCGAAATTGATTCCTGCAAAGAGCCCTAATAATTAGCCAATCCCCTCAATACTCGGTTTTAGGGTTAGGGTTTGAAGCGGTTCGCTTTCCTAACGGGGGTTTCTTCCTTTCCTCCCTCGCTTCTGCAACCCTCTTCCTCCTCTCTGTCACCAATGGGCAAGAGAGAGAAGAATCCAAAAGCAGCTAAGTCCCATCACGAAGAAGAAGGAGATCGAGAACATCAACAATTGAACCCTACAAGATCCCCAGTCGTAGTGAGCAGCGACGATGAAGAAGCTAACGAAGACCTGAGCTTGAAAATCGTCGAGAAAGCAATGCTACGAGCTTGCACCGCCCCACAAAGCTTCACATTCGACGTCTCTTCTTCTTCTTCACAGGAAACCGAAGTTGTGGCGTCGGATTCGAAGAGTACGAAGAAGAAGAGTAGGAAAGAGAAGAGTAAGAAGAACAAGAAGGTGGAAAAGCAAGAGGAAGAAACTGTAAGCACCTGAGCCGTTTCGCGAAGTTGATTGAGTTTATCAAAGTTTTCGTTGTGTTTATCTTCAAATTGAAACCTCTGTTTGGCTGCTGGGTAAGTTGAGGAAATCATAAAGAATTGGATTAGGTTTTAGCATGTGCTCTTGACTTACTTTTTGCTTCGACTGCGGACGTATGTACTTAATTATGCAGATGGTGAGCATCTTCATCCCTTACTCGTACTATTAGGGTGTTTTTCTGCCAAACTATGGACTAAAAGCCCATGTTTTTACGGTTTTCTAGGCAGGTCATTCTCATCACATACATCAACTAAAATACCAATTACCGGACACACCTTGACTATTGCCATTAGCAGAAACGCACCCTTACTCAAAAAGGTTCCATGAGCACTTCAATGGGCAAACCCAAATCAAAGCTCAAATTTGAGTAAAAGCTTCAGTAAATTTTGGAAGGGGCAAAACAGGTTTGCAAAATTTGTATAAAAATTTGAATATCTCTTGATTTGAATAAAAATTTGAGTATATCTTGATTTGAATAAAAATTTGAGTAGAACTCAATTTGGTATAAGTTTGACTTTTGAGTTACAGAGTGGAGTGGATTTTAGGTGGGTTTTACTCAAATTTTGGGTAAAAAAAGAGAGTAAGGGCTGGAGATGCTCAGCTTGTAGTCATACATGGTCTCAAGGTCATGGAAAGTCCTTTGTGTACTTTCTCTGGGGTATTTTTGTAATTGTTTTCTGTCCGATAAGTTAATTGCAAATTTTGAATAAGAATGGAGAAGCTATTTAAGATTTGTGCTTGTAATTTTTTATTGGGTCGTTGTGAACTCTTTCCAGCCTAAAATGTATTAGGTTGTGGTTGCTAAGGAAGAAGAGAAGGCCGGGACAAGCAAAGCAGCCGAGAGTAACGAGCTTGCGGAGACGAATCCCGCTGATATACCTGATAACGTTGTGTTAAGAAAGCTTCTTGTGAGTTGAAATGATATGCTGTATGTCACTTTGGAAAAAAAATAATAAAAAAGCTATTTCATTTGAAAGCTACTTGACTACTTCAGTTGAAGGCTTAGCCTTAGAGTGGGATCTCTCTGTTTGATTGTTCTACAGCGAGGGCCAAGATATTTTGATCCTCCAGACAGTGGTTGGGGTGCATGCTATAATTGTGGTGAAGAAGGTCATATAACGGTGAACTGTACCTTAGCTAAGCGGAAGAAGCCGTGCTTCGTTTGTGGGAGTTTGGAGCACCATGCCAAGCAGTGCACAAAGGTTTGTGGAAGGAAAAAGTTGATGGGAAGGTTCTTTATTTACTACTCTCACTGTCTAGTTTAGTGCTTTTGGCTCATTTTAATAATGTTTTAGTTAAGTTTTGTTTTTCTTGTCCTGTTGGATTTCAAGTTGCGGAACAGCTGAATTGTCTGTAACTCTACTCTTTGTGCTTCTCTCATACTGTTCCATGGGCAGAATACTAGTTACGGAAGTATAGCTACCCATTAGAGTGCAAAAGGAACACGGAGAAAAGAGAAATATCTAAATTCTACATCTGTGAGGCTTAGCCTTAGGCAATCTTTTGGTTAGACTTGAGAGTTAATATGACTGGTTGCAAGATTTTAGAGAAAGTGGATTATATTTTGTAACTAGCAAATTGGTGGTGCAATCTTCATCATTTAACAAAAATTATGATCTGTAATCTCCAAAGTTCCAATTTTTGTTAGGAGTAGGACAAAAAGATGAGCACAATTATTGTCACTATTATGTGCAGTTACATGTTTGCCCTTGCATTTAGAACCTTTTGCACTTAGAAAGGAATTAGTAACAAAAATTATTAAAACTACAGGCATCAAGTGATTTACAGATTTACTTTTCAAAATATTGGAGCCTTTTGAGAAGGATTTAGGGGTATTCCCTCCTTTTCTTATCCTTCTCATTTTATTCCAGTAGGTCCAGTACGAAAGGCAAAAGGAAAAAGAAAAACTTAGGCCTCTCAAAGGCTATGCCCATTGCCCGCTCTATCTGCTTCAAACAAGTCACTGATCTAAACCAGAGGAGAGATGAGATTGACCATATGTGACTCTTGATCAATACACCTCTTGGCAAGCTTGTCTGCAACTCTCTTTCCTTCACCAAGCGTGTGTCCTATTGTGTAGCCATTTCTTGCCAATAGAGATCTGCAATCCTCCACCAAAGCTCTACACGGAAATTTGGTGGAGATTCCCTCGTCGGAAAGTTGTTCATGTCCTGATAGTCAGGTTTCTATAAGCATAAATGATTTGTGATATATAAATGTAATGCATACAAACAAAGGCAGCTGGGGCACAATCTTGAATGTAGCATTATATATATCATGCGCCAACCAAAACTACTACAAATACCACTCTATGACTAACGAATCAACAAATCCTTTAAAATATTGAAGGAAGATGCCAATAAAAGGGATAATCATGGTGCTTACACCGTTCCTTCCAAGGCGCATATCATTGGGATTTTCTTTCCCCTAAAAGGATCCCTCTCTCTCGCTTTGCCACCCATGCTACATAGTGCCAGTCCACATCCGAGCTTTTCAGTTACCTCTCCTCATAATGATAACTGGAAGGTTTGGGGTCCTACATGGTATTATCAATTATGAAACTAGTTAATACCAGGCAAACAATCTTGTTGATTGTCTATTTTCTTAGATCTCCTTGGAAAGTTTTCGTCTTCTCCCACAAGAAAGTTGAAGTAAATCAATCTGTTCATAAGCCATTAGTCAAGTACTTTGACGTTTATATGTTTTTCGGTTTTTCCTACCATCCTCTTCTGGGCTGTTTATTTTGTATATGTTCCATGTTTGAAGTGGATAAAAAGTTGGCCTGCTTGTGATTTCCATCGTTGAAGTGGAAAAAGTTGTTTTCGGAGAGCTTTTGATGTAGTACTATAATTATTTGAAGCAATAATATCCTTGGCGTAAGCCGTTAAGTGCTTTTTTATGTGTGTTTAGGGACAAGACTGCTTTATCTGCAAAAAAGGAGGTCACCGTGCAAAAGATTGCCCGGAAAAGTACAAGCGGGTATCTCAGAGTTCTAAGATATGCTTAAAATGTGGAGACTCTGGTCACGAGATGTTTTCATGCAAAAATAATTATTCTCATGATGATTTAAAGGTACTACTACTATTCGAGTTTCTTGTGATTAGACATACAATGATACACATCAGTGAGTGGGTTAATACTGAGGAGTTTATCTGATTTCTTTATCATTCAGACTAGTGTGAAATTCTTATTGTGTAGGCAATTGATTTGAGCTTTTTTTAACCACCTTTTCTTAACTTATCAGGAAATTCAGTGCTACATTTGCGATAGCTTTGGCCATCTTTGTTGTGCTGATTTGGCTGATAATGGCCCTGGAGAACTTTCTTGTTATAGATGTGGTCAGTTGGGCCATAACGGTTTGGTACTTTTATTGACCCCTTTGTATTTGGCAGCATTGTTTTGTTTATAATGAACTATATGTTAAGTTTGTACATATGCGTTCCGTGTCAACTTCAACGTGAACTCTTGGGATGTCCCTCTACAGGTTCCTGTCATGTTCATATGATTTTATATGAAACATATTGTTGTTTTAGCAACTATATTAACATAATGGAATCCTAGTTAGGTTAGTACTGTCAACGTGTTAAAAGTTTAGGAGATTAACTTGTTCTGGTGGACAAACTTCTGGAATCTTCTTTTGTTCGGTCTTTCTGTGCCTTACTACCTCGCACTTCTCCAGTTTTTTATCCAACACACACTTTCTAATTCAGTTCTCACCATGCATAGTTGTTCCTGTTAAGGAGACCAGATGTGTGGAAAAAATGGAGATGGAGACTGTTTTGAGTTGAATTAGATATCTGGTTTTGTGCTTAAGAAACGGCTATGTTGTCAGCCTCGCCGAGGTTGAATGGGTTTGTAGATGTACATGATGTAATTGAATTTGCATATACTTGCTTCCTTTACTTTTGTCTGTTTTTCTGTGTTATTATTTTCACACCTAAAAATCATGTTCAGATACAAAAAGTTCTCTTTTAAATCATAGTGAGCATCATACCCTATTAGGGCCATTGGCTATGCCTTATGATTATTAGATATTAGATGATCAGCTGGTTTTATTTTGTAACTGCAGATTTCAGAATCATATGTGTGGGGTGGTGATACACTTGAAGCTAGGCGGGTCGAATCTTCTGAGTGAGCGGCCACCTCCCACAAGCTAACCTAAAAAATAAGGAATCAGTTAGCGCCGCCTGGCTGGATTCAGCCGGAGGGCACTCTGATGCCTAATTTAGACACTGGGAGAGAAGAGGGTAAAGGAATGTAAAGTAGATCTCAGATCTAGAAATGGCGTGCCACTTTAGGGCAAAGTTGTCAAATCCGTTCCGTACCGGAGCGTAAACGGAACGCAAAAAGTCATGTTCCGTTCCGGTTGAAATACCGGCCTGTTCCGGTCAATACCGGACGTACCGGACAATACCGGTCTGTTCCGGGCATTTTCCGGCGTTCCGTACCGGTCCTTTTTTTATTTTTATTTTTACATTTTGTTTATGTTTACACTTAAAATTTTAAAATATGGTAGATATATATTAAATATATATATAATATTAATTGCGGTAAATCCGAAACGGTACCGGGATACAGCCCGGTACCGGTACGTACCATTCCAGTAGTGAAAACGGTACGCTGACCGGTACGGTATTGACAACTTTGCTTTAGGGTTTTTATCCCTTAGGTTTTGTAGAGAGTGTAATTGCTAGTTGCTCCCCAAGTCTGTCCGTGCTAGGCACAAGTCCTGTGACACCGTCTGTATGGTTTTTGGTAGATGACGTCATGCATGACGCTTTGTGTGCTGCTGAATGCACGTGTCCGGAACACAACTCCAGGATGCCACGTAGAATCCGAGTGGCTTCTGAGTCATCTTCAAAGGCTGGTCACAATCCTCTCAGCTCAGTTACTGGGCTCCCAACTGGGCTCGCTACATGGGCCGATTGGGCCGAGGGTGCTGCTCCTGTGCTTCCAGCCCAGGCATGTGAGATGGGCTACCCGTGGTGTCAGGCCCACTGTCTAGTCGGACTCAGCCGCTACAATCTGCACGGGGTTTAAATTTATGATAACCCACTTCAACAGATATTGAATGTGTCGTATCTTTTGCTGTTCATGTGTCTGGAGTTCTATTTGAGTATCGCCAATTTGGGTTTTGCTGTTCATGTGTCTGGAGTTCTATTCGAGAATCGCCAAGTTGGGTTCAGGTTTTATAGCTATTCAGTTTAACCAACGTTGCTGCATACATAAAAGTTATTTTAGTTAGGGATCTATACATGTCAATCAATTTAGCATGTTGACATTCAATCTTATTTCAGTCTGTTGGTACTACTTTCTTAGTTTCTTTTCTGTTTTGATCAGTAATAAATCTCTTGGTACTACACTCTTAATTCTACCAAGTCAATATGTGTTTAACTTGGAGTACAATACACGCAGGAATGCAAAGGGGCACATGGTGAGAGAACTACAGGGGGGTCACTTAGTTCATGCTTCAAGTGTGGCGAAGGAGGACATTTTGCTCGTGAATGCACGAGTTCAACTAAGGTATGTTTTGGGCTTTTAACAGGTGGCCTCACAGATCTCTTCTGCTTTCTTAATTCTACTAAGTCCATATGTGTTTAACTTGGAGTACAATACATGCAGGAATACATAGGGGCACATGGTGAGATAACTACAGTGGCGTCCCTCAGTTCATGCTTTAAGTGTGGCGAAGGAGGACATTTTGCTCGTGAATGCACGAGTTCAACTAAGGTATGTTTTGGGCTTTTAGCAGTTGGCCTCACAGATCTCTTCTGCTTTCTTAATTCTACTAAGTCCATATGTGTTTAACTTGGAGTACAAT
Source organism: Rhododendron mucronatum var. ripense (assembly GCA_019656295.1). Taxonomy (NCBI): domain Eukaryota; kingdom Viridiplantae; phylum Streptophyta; class Magnoliopsida; order Ericales; family Ericaceae; genus Rhododendron; species Rhododendron mucronatum. The sequence continues at coordinate 535,415 of BPLT01000139.1, read as the reverse complement.
ACACGCAGGAATGCAAAGGGGCACATGGTGAGAGAACTACAGGGGGGTCACTTAGTTCATGCTTCAAGTGTGGCGAAGGAGGACATTTTGCTCGTGAATGCACGAGTTCAACTAAGGTATGTTTTGGGCTTTTAGTAGGTGGCCTCACAGATCTCTTCTGCTTTCTTAATTCTACTAAGTCCATATGTGTTTAACTTGGAGTACAATACATGCAGGAATACATAGGGGCACATGGTGAGATAACTACAGTGGGGTCCTTCAGTTCATGCTTCAAGTGTGGCGAAGGAGGACATTTTGCTCGTGAATGCACGAGTTCAACTAAGGTATGTTTTGGGCTTTTAGCAGGTGGCCTCACAGATCTCTTCTGCTTTCTTAATTCTACTAAGTCCATATGTGTTTAACTTGGAGTACAATACATACAGGAATACATAGGGGCACATGGTGAGATAACTACAGTGGGGTCCCTCAGTTCATGTTTCAAGTGTGGCGAAGGAGGACATTTTGCTCGTGAATGCACAGGAGGACATTTTGCTCGTGAATGCACGAGTTCAACTAAGGTATGTTTTGGGCTTTTAGCAGGTGGTCTCACAGATCTCTTCTGCTTTCTTAATTCTACTAAGTCCATATGTGTTTAACTTGGAGTACAATACATGCAGGAATACATAGGGGCACATGGTGAGATAACTACAGTGGGGTCCCTCAGTTCATGTTTCAAGTGTGGCGAAGGAGGACATTTTGCTCGTGAATGCACAAGTTCAACTAAGGTATATTTTGGGCTTTCATCAGGTGCCCTCATAGATATCTGAGGTCTCTGAATTTTGATGTGTTATCACTGTCCTCTGTTCTTTGCGTTGCTTGTTGCTACCAATTTCCATAGGTGTTTAATTGGTCTTCGAATGATGTGGGATTTGTTTTTGCTGACTTTACACAGGTTCGGAAGAGGAACCTTGAATTATTAACCCCTGCTCAGAAGTTTTTAGACAAAAACAGAGAGGATGTGAGAACAAGGTCTGTACCTTCTGATCCTGGGAAGAGTCGCAAAAGGAGCAAATTTCAGTACCAAGGGGTTACTACAACACCATCTAATGTAAAACGAAGGGGTGGTTGGATTACCGAAGATCCTGGAGACTTATCCCCTGGAAAAGCCAAAATGCGTGGATGGGGTCCATGGGGAACTCCGGTAACACCAACTAATAACTGGAATAAGACTTTCTATTCATCTAATAGTGGTCATGCTTCAAGTTCTCATTCTTCTAGAAAAACACAAAAGCTTCATTTTGGAGATTCAGCATCAAATGGACCCCCCCAATTTTATCAGCACAGATATTCAGCCTCAAGGTTTGGAAACTTTAGTAGTGATGGAATGAGGAGAAACTATGATTGGTAGCAGGAAGATTTTTGCCCCTGTTGTACGAAGGCCTTGAGGAGGGAGTAACTGCAAAAGGATATAGGTTTGGGGGATCTCATTTTGACATTTAATCCACGTAAGTATCTGCAGTTTGGTTTTCATTGCTTAATAGTTTTGGATTCTGTTTTCTCCCGTGCGTCTGGTTTCAATCCATTTGTCTTTCCTTTTGTTTGAAACTTTCAACATAGTGAACATACTAGGACTTCTGTAAATGTGGTCTGACACGTTTTCTTTAACACAGATCCGGCAAGCATATCAAAGAATTCTAGTTGTTTGATGTTTTGCTCATCATATTGTTATGTTTTCTATCATTGTATCCATGTGGTTCGTGCAATATTAGTTATGTATAATGTATCTATGCCAAACATGCTATCGGGAAGATAAAACCAATTTAGTGAACACAAATACCAGTTTTGCACCCTTGTCCTTGGATTCTGCGATTAGATTAAACCATCAGAACAATCCCCCTCCCGCATCTGATGCTGATAAAAGAAAGATTACCCATGTCTTAGAGTAGTTGGGCCAGCTAAGATTTTAGTCTGGTTCCCTGGCAGTGATGCACACTTTGTACTCTACGAAATGAATACAAAATTAGCAGCTCTCCATTTATGTTCAACTGGTTGTCCATTGTTTGCAGCGAATCTGGGCCTAACCCAGGTTGCCCAGTTTCGTTGGTGGAAAATTGCAATTTTATGAATTTGGTAAGAGTTCTTTTTGTAGACCTGATCTATTGAAACCTTTGAAGAATATCTGTCATTTAGTTAGGTATTTTTTTGTCTTTTTATTGTCGACTTGTCGTTAGTTATTCAGCTCACTGGTCACTGGAGTGTTTTAATGGGAGCTTATATTTGTTAGCCCATTGGTTTTGGACAATCTTCTGCCAGTGACCAAAAACCAGACGCACCACTTTTAGCTATCAAGCTTTCCTTTCTTTGTCTTGTTTGAAGTTTGTACATCTTTTGTTGTGATCTTACAGGATTTACCTTTTTGTTGTGTGACGAACTTGTTCTAAAAGGGTTTCCTTAATTTCCTTCATTCTTAGTATGTCCAGTTTGTATTTCCTGTCCTATTGCTGTTTGATATAATTTCCAACTCAAAAAAAGGTGCAGACATGAGTCGAGTTGTCTCTCTAGTGTACGCTACATTAATATCATGACATTGTTTCAACATTTGTGTTTGTATCCTTTTGCAGTGAATTGGAGCCGATCTACCTGTACATTGTCCGGACGCAGTATTTCCTCTCTGAAAGGTCTCGGTGTACATTATAGTAGGGAAATGCTAAACCCTGTAGTTGGGAGCTTGATCCGCCCCCAGAATGTGTCGAGCTCAGTTTGAAACGCAATGCAATATTTAATTTCACAGGACACTTTAGTTATTTTTTCAACCAGCTATCCCGGTATCTCTCTATATTTGTTATCACACCGTGTCTACTCAGATATTGTTATATCATCAATGAAAGTGGTATTTATTTAGATCTTACAGCACCAGACAGAGGGGAATAAAGGAAGAAAACTCATGGTTTTCAACTCATGAGGCTTAAGTTTGGTAAATATTCTCCATTACTTTCCTGACTTGTTGAAAAGAAAGGTCAACAGTTTCCATAATGTGCAGTTTGCTATGGGGAATGATATAAATGTTTAGTTTTTTTCTTTTTCACTGGACACAAATGACAAATCTTCCCAATGTACTCTCTCTCAACAAGACAAAGCCTGAACATAAGAAGAAGGCAGGGTTGCTTCAGCCGTTGCCACTGCCTAAAAGGCCATGGGAGAGTGTCACTTGACTACATTACCAGCCCCCTAAAGTGGGAGACATCGGCACCATTGACATCATCGTGGACTGATTCTCCAAATATGCAACGTTCGTGGCCGCTCCCAAGTACAACTCTACGAAGGAGATGGCCCAACTCAGCTCATTGTCAAGTACTAGGGAGTACCTAAGAGCTTGGTGAGTGACCGGGATAGCCGTTTTATGGGGAATTTTTGGACGGAGCTTCAAATGTGTTGTGATTAGTAACTACTGTGAAATTCATAATTCTGTTTTGTGTTTAAAAGGATAATGGTTGGTGGTGCAAATTGGTGCGAAACAATGTTCCAAGAGCACTCAATAACCTCTCCTATTTTGGTTGGCGATCTGTAATTTGATCCAATTTGTATTTTATTATTACTACATCTCCCTCACAAGATATTGGGCACATTTACAAGATGGCTTGGTTTTTAATTTTATTTGAAGTCAAGTCAAGAATTAGACTGGCTTGTATTGCTAGAGAATGAGCCTTTTAATATGACATGTAGACTGCATTGCAAGAAACTTTCGTAATTCTGCAAAAACATACTTGCAGATGAATCTTAGTGCTCGTTTGAGAACTCAAAATAAGTTTTTATATTTTAATAAGGTCATTTCAAACTCAAAAATAATGTATTTTTGCAAATAATTTTTCTAGTAATATGGATCTTGTTTGATAGATCTCACTAAAATCTTTTGAACGGTGCAAAAGAAATTGAAAAATTATTTTTCATTACATTATTTTTGAGTTTAATAATGTGAAATAAGTACTTAAAAATTAAGAAGGTGTTTTGATAGTAAAAGATTTTGCTACAATTTTTTGTCAGAAAGTGAACAGTAAACTTTCCTCCTGTTTTTGCATTGTAGTGTTGAGGCAAACAAAATAATTGCAAATGATTTGTAACTATTAGCAGAGACCACTAAACAATTGATCTTTTTCGAAAATTGCTCTTTTAATTTTGAATAAGTTAAAACTCAATGGAGGATCGGGTATGCATACTAAGTTGTAAATCAAGACAAACGTAGTTCGACCTTGAATGACCTGGTTGTGAACTCGACTTGGTTTTCTTCTTCTTCTTCTTCATTTTTTTTATACATTTTTTCCTGAATTTATGAGCTATGAGCTGGTTGTGAACATGACTTATGTATATACGATTTTTATGGAGTTCTTATTTATCTGAATTTTTTTGAAGCCATATAAATATTTCCACATTCAACAGATATGATGCTTGGTTTTTTTGTACCATCATATTAAAAAGTGGCTCGTACACGATGTGGCTCTCTAACGGGACACAGAAATAAGTAGACATATCAGACTCTAATGGTCAACTGGATGAAATTTTCCTCTTGGGGCAGAGGTTGTTGGCTCTCATGCATCTTGCAAATAGAAATTAGCAGCAAATGCAAGATCTGCTATTCCTTCAAATACAAGATTTGGGCTTAGGCTGGGTTGAGTAGGGCTTCAACCCTTTTTATTGTTATTTTTTTGACTGGTGGGCTTTCAACCCATTTGAGCAACCTTTTTTCTAACTTGAGTTTTTTAAATTTAGCTAAGGTTATGCTTGGGCTTGATGCATCAATATCGAAGGTGGACGTAGGTTATGTTTAGACTATAGTCTGTAGTGTGTATTTGAATATAATCCATTTGAGCAACCTAACCCGAGTTTGTAAGCGAGTTAAGCTTGGGCTTTGTAACTCAAACTCGAAAGTCTTGGGCGAGTATGTGAATAGTCGGTATCACTTGAGTCGGGCTTAGATGAATCGTCAACCCAATCCAAGTTTCACTTCAATCGGGCGTAAGTAAGTCATCAACTCGCACCATTCAAAACTCAGTCGGATTTTCCAGCCTTTGAGTTAGGCTTGGGCTTTGTAAACTACCCAAACTCGAAAGTCTGCGAGTTTGTGGAATCGTCAATATCACCCATGGCGGGTCTATACGAGTCTTTAATCCGATCCAAGACTAACTTCAACCAGGCCTAAATTAGTAGTCATCAATCTACATAACACCATATGAAAATACCTAAGACGAGGCTAAAAATGTACATACCTCCCTCAAAATTAGGTCATACCCAATATGCATTCTCTTTCCTTGTTTCCCAAGATCCAATTACCTCATTCACCTCTTTTTTCCACCTCCTTGAAACAACTTTGCTTCCAAGCCAAAAACCATTAACCAAAAACCATGACCATGTGACTTCAAAATCACCTTTCTTTTCCTCCCCCCTCTAAACTCCTCCTCAGCTCTCTCTCTCTCTCTCTCTCTCTTGTTGATTCCCCTTTCATCCACCCAATCTTCTGCAACCAAAAAAAAAACCCTAATTTCATCTCTCCTCAGTCCCAGAATCAAAATTCACTCTGTCTAAAACTTCGCCGTCTCTCTCTTCATATTCTCAGTTCCATCACCTTTGATCATCTCACTATATAATCGATACGATACTATGTAACTGGAAATTACAATATTAGGGTTTCTTTTGAATTCTAACTGTATGCAGATGACGTGAGTGCTGTTTGTGAACGGTTTGTGTATCTGCATTGATTGGGGCTAACAATGTCGGACGACATGCTGCTTCATTTCTCTTCCAACTCTTCGAACCAATCCGACCAGTCTCTGCCCACGAAGATTGCCAAACTCGAAGCTCGGATGGTCGGTAAGGCTCCCTTGGCTGCGCCAGCCGCTGCCCCTGTGCAGGCTGCGTGGCCGGCTGTTTCGTCCGTGGCAAATTATGGGGTTGCGGAGGATTTGGTTTCGAGCGATTCGGATGACGATGTGAGCCCTGAATTCTGTTTATGCACTTGTGTTTTGTAGTTGAATTGATACTGTACGCATGTTTGAGATATGATGTCAGTCGTTTTTAGTTTGCTTAGGCTCCGTTCGCTTGTCGGGAAATTAGTGGAGGAAAATTATTCCCGAGAGAATTAGAGTGAAGTGAATGAAAATGAAACATAGTTTCTTTTGGGCGTTCATTTGGTATGAGAAATTTAAGGGAAAGGGGAAAAGTAGTAGCTTAATTATGTAGAAACCAGCGTATTAACAAGCTTCGTGCAAAATCTTGTATTTTATGTAGGACAAGCTTTGAGGGAAAACTAATCCGGGTGGGAAAGTTAGAGGCGTGGGTCGTACAACTTTCCTACTAACTAAATACATTGAAAATACAGGAAAGTCAAGCATTCCTGTGCTTTCCTTTCCTTTCTCTGCATCTGAACGGAGCCTTATGATCATGGATGACACCGGATTCCGACTTTGCCGGACAAATTAATTAAAGTATGGTAGGAGATTGTGCTTGTCATATTAAGTTCTGAGTGAGAGATTTTGCATTTAATGTCATGGAGCTTGGAGCGAATTACAAATATGACTGCGATAAGAGGGTTATTAAATTTTGGAGAGGCGGTTGCTTCAGCGAGCCCTCACCTTGGTCCATTCCTGCATATGATACTAGACCATCAGTTCTTGGCATGGTTATATAGAGTCGATTAGTTAAGACTCGGAAAGTCCAAATCCAAATAGGGGTCTTTTGAAATTCTTAGGGAATGTGGATCATCCAAAATGTTAACCTAGCTTAATGTTGTTGAGTATGAGAATTTCTCGAATGACATGAAAGTAGTGAAACAACATTAAATATCGTAACAGCATGTCTTGTACTGAATCAGTGATGAAGTTTGTACGAATCTAGCATAGGGATAAATTTTGTCAGTTCCAACCCCAAATCTGAGTTTTAATGAAATTTGGAATACTTGGGCCATTTATGAAAACTGGGTCAAATTGAATTTAACAATTTTTTTCTTTTAACTGAGAGAACGGTTAAGCATGCAGTTGTTGATGTCTGTAAGTTATATGGCAGTTTGCCCCCCAGTGTTGTATGTAAAGACTTATGGCATTAAATCGTTCGGCATTGAAGATCAAGTTCGACTAATTGCAAATATGGCTTTTAATTTGCACTCTCTGCTTAGCGCACATTTCCTCTATGTGAAGGAAGGTTTTACTAGTATGTTTCCTTCTTCAGGCAAGTTTATCTGTGTAATCACGTTTTGTAAGTGCCTTCATTAACTTATTTCTGTCACGCTCCATAGAGATTGAGTTGGAAACATGCCGTATATGTTGTTTGTAAGTTCCCTCATTAAGTTATTTCTTACCTTGCTGGCTTCAATACCCTAGTGGGCCTAGTCTTTGGCAGGAGGGGATAAAGATGTGGAATTTTTTGCCTATGTACTCTACCATATATGGGCGAATATAAATTTGCATTGTTGCATCAATTATAGAAAAAGGCAATACCATGAGCCGAAGAGTGCATGCATTCACATTTTGCTTATTCCTTCAAACTCAGCCACAAGTAGTTTGAACATTTCCACTTAGTATTCAGTTCAAAAAAAAAAAAAAAAATCCATACTTGCAGGATTCAGGAACAATACAATGCAAAATGTAGGTTGTAAAAATGTCCTAGAAAGATTCAAACGTTATCAGACACACGAAATGAGGAAATTAGTAGCTTTCAGAGGAACAAAGAAAAAAGGAGTGAAAATTCCCAGAATGAAAGTGGAATTTATTTTGCCAATAACGTAATCATGGGAGTTCTGCATTGTATATTTAAGATCTGTGGTCTAACAATCTAAATAAAATAACTGTGCCCTAAGCTAATAATATATACATCCTTGACTTGTATGTGAGTGCATGCTTGTGTGTTTTCTGCATGTTTATTTTCGTTTTCAATGAGCTACATTTCCATAATTTGTGGAAATAATTAATATCTCGCAATCCGAAGTTCCCTATATTCTCTATTGGTAACAATTACTTATTCTGACCTATGGTCTGGTTCACTTGATCCATTTTTGAGCAATGTGGTCCATCCCTTTGAAGATGGCTCTTATTTTTTCCCATTCTACATCGCTTTGACAACACTGAATCTGTACTAATGCTAGAATGGAGCGGAGTACCTCATACAAGCAAATACTCAAAAGCGCCAGAAGCTTGATGAGGATGACAGCCCATCTGCTTTAGATCATGTAGAGGTGAGCTCTACAGTGCATTGTTTCATTTAAATGAGATATTGAAGTTGTGGTGATATTTATGTACCGTACAGCACCCTTCTTTATGAGTAAGCCTGTTTTAACATTTTGCCTTTTGTCATCGTCCCTGTTTGGTAAACATTAATGGACAATGGTGATTTACTGATTCATTTTTATTTTTGTTGTCCTTTGCCGTTGCTCTCTTCTGTGTGGGTTCCGAGTTGTTAAGGTTTTTTTTTTCCCTGCATATTCTCATACTATGAATCAGGCAGTGGCTGACATAGGGCAAAAGGTTGTTGAACCCACGGACCCCAAGCCAGGTCTAGATATCAATAGGAGAAGACAAGGCCGTGGTAGGGGGCATGCTGTGTCAGGTAGAGGGCGCGGTTCCAGAGTTAATGGTCAGGCAAGAGCACAAAGTTCTCCTTCACCGGTTTTAACATCAAATGGTCTGCTGGAGAACTCGTATCATAAGGTATGTCATCCATGTTATATCTTTCTCAGATATCTTTCCTTATGTGAGTTAATAGCCGCTGCTGTAGCAGCTATACCCATTTTATTCTGAAGCAAAGCAACAGGGGCAGCCATTTTACGCTGCAACCTGAGTCCCAAATGACATTGGGATTTTGATATTTAGCACTTGTGGTACTAAGTTTCAGTTCTTTTTTTTTTGTCAACAGAGAAGTTTCAGTTTACATGACACAATCTTATGTCAACTGTTTTTTGCAGCAATCTTCACATTGTTAATGACTGCATTGGAATACGATAGAAATGTTCTTGAGAGATTTATCAGCGTATTTTATGCATGTGTTTGCTACATTGTAGTTCAGGAATTCAACCACTTATCTACCTGGTATTATTCTACTGTATGGGAAAAAAGAGGGGATTTAACCACTTGATTACTTGGTATTCTTCTGCTGTATGAAAATAAAATAAAGGGAGGTCCAAAATATTTCTGGCATGTCAAAATGAAGTGTCATCATCTGTGGTTTCTTCATTTCTCTCTCTCAAGCTAGAACCAAATTGAAGATAATCTGCTGCTTCTTTGCTGCATTGATCAGCATAATGAGGGAAGAATAAGAAATTATCTGCAGTATAGAGGGTAATATAGGTAATAGGAAAACTTTACAGTGTACTCAATTACTCATTTCCTCATATTGGGTGTGGAGACCAGGAGACCAAACAGGTGTGTTGGTGTGTTGTGGATGATAAGTCATATCCTCCATTTTTTTTCGTCATTGTGTCAGATGACATCAATTTCTACTTTCTGCATGTCACGCCTAGATTTTCCGGTGTACTCATTTGTCTATAGTGCTCATTCTTGCGTGTGACATTGTCTACACTATCTTCACACCGTTGTAACATGCGAAGAAGTTTCCCTTGTATAGTGGTCGTTGCTGTTGAGTGATGTAATGTTATAGACTTATAGTTACAGTTCAATAAATTTCTATTATCCGGGACTTTGGTGCGAAGTATAAGAATTGTAGAGTTTTAGGATACATTTGAAGGTCTCAGTCTGGAATTATTGGAGGTAAGAAAGTTGTTTTGAACAAAACTGTAAGTATCGGTATCACGTCCATCAAAAGTATTAATGCCTGTTAGAAGTTACAGCTAGGTATCAAGTATTCGACTTGGTTTGGCTTACGTAAACAAACGTGGTGTCCTACATACTGATTGAGACCCTTCTTCATATAAAGGCATGAGCAATAAAAGTAGAATTTACTGCCTACAAGGTGGTATAAGTGTCAGATATATACATGAGAAAGTACTGCCACTTAAGCCCCATCAATGGGGTCTGGGAAGGATTGGTATAAACCTAGTTTTTGTCCACTAGGACAAAGTAGGTGTTCTCAGATTCGAAGCTATGAGCTCAAGGTAATTGGAATTTAAGCTGCTGAGCTGGTGGCCTCCTTTAATACCCCATTCACATCAGGAAGTGTTACTACCATATGCATGAGATTTTTTCGTGTCAGTACTACGTTGTTTGGTGTATTAGTATGTATAGTGTCCATGACTAGAGGGAAGGTTCAACTTATCAAAGTACCTTCCCTTCATTCCACAAACTACTTCCTTTTACTAGTTTTTATCTCAGTTTGCTGTATGGTATCACTTCCAATTGGTACTTCAGTTTTGTCGGAAAGTCCATAATTTCCTATACAGAATCTTTAGTTGGATATTTGATAAATATTTTGTTAAGTAGAAAGATCAGTTATACAGGTCTGTCATGTCATGCGTTTCATAGGTATTAGGAGTAAAGCATCACGCGACAGTACTAACAAAGATAAGCATCAAGATACCTCTTCGTTGCAAAATTTCTATGGCATGCTGAAAGTTAAGTATATTAAGTTATATCTATGGACTGGACACAGCCAATAGCTCCTTTTTAGTATCCAGCGTAAATTTTGGTATGTCCGTTATGCGATACTGCTATGTTATAGCTTGTGGGGATATGCTTAAACATGATACTCTACTGAGTATGGTTGAGAATATTATCCTGTTCTAGCATGAGTTTAAGATTTAAGATTTACTTTCGCTGTAGTGGACCTCTTACCATCAGTTGAAGGATGATTTGACTTTCCCCTGGTCTGCATCCTGTGTGGTATACAGAAGTTCTAGTAAATTCTGAATGTCGTTGATGTTTGTGTGATAAAGTTTCTGATTATTTTTGGCTTAATAGAAACCTTAGGTTATTTTTGGAAGGTTAACTGTTGCCTGTAATTCTATGGTAGCAACTCTGAGGTTTATCGTTGTATGCATTTTCTGTTTCTTTTGATGGCTGCCTCTTTCCTATTTTGCAGGACAGTTTGTCAAAAGAGCAGCAGGGGAGTGACGACCGCTCTTCACTAGAGGTATGGTGTTTGATTTTTATGGTGACGTTCCTGATAAGAGCTATTTGCTCTGATTTTGACTAGAAGGGGAATTGAAAAATAAAATCTTCTGCTATACTGTACTTTTCTGCTTTTAGTTCCTTACTCTTTGGATATAAGTTAGATATGATAATCGTGCTGTTTCAGGTACTCTTGCGGTAAGTTACAGTAGGCTTAGTAATACTTGTGCTTGTTTCTATTGTCAACTAACTTTAGGAGGAGATCACATCTTTACGTGCAAAGGTTGCTGCATTAGAAGAGGACCTCAAGAAATCACGTCAAGAGGCCTCTGATTATCAGCAACTATGCCAGCAGTTAGAAAAGGTATTATTTTTCTCCATTTCAGGGTTCGAAAATTGTTTCATTTCAACTCCTGATCTCTGTCAGTATTTGGTGTTGAATTGCACAGGAACTGAAGGATCTTAAAGATGCTGAACAACAAATGAAACCAAAGGTACTTTGGTAAAGCTTTACTTGTTCCTGCTAAACAATAACACTTAAAATTAAGTAGACTGCCAAAATTTATAATCTCGGGAAGCTCGTGATGTTTAAGATGAACAATATGTTTGTATGTAAGAGTTCCTTCAAAGTTGGTTTTGGAGAGCTGTTGCATAATCAGATAGACAGAACCTGTTGGAAGGTCTAAGGTAATACACCTTGACAAGGATCATGCACCTAGGTGAGGATCAAAATTTTGTCACGCTATGTTATTTCAGTTATCTTGGAAAAGATTTTGAGTATTTCGGGTTGGAAACATGAGGCAGTGACAAAAGAATTGGGAAAAGCATGAATATTATTGGAAACTAATACTAAAATCTTTGTAAACCATAATTTACTTTCTTAAAGATTTATAATGTCAAACATGTTGAAGTCTATGAATAATAACAAGGTTTAGATGCTTACTTGTGGAGGTGGTCTGCGCAATGCAGAAAAGCTTTTAGTATGGAAAGAAAAGAAAATTTGTACCATCTGTGGTGGGTGACAAAGAAGAGTACAAATGACTTATTCATTCTCGTTTACATTTTCCTTCCTTTCTAGTTTTTCAGATTCTCTTCTTTTAAGATTTTAGTCCTGAAGTCTGTTGAAGTATTGTGGGGATATTCCTCATAGGTTTCGAAAAAAAACTCATCATTTCTGCGTGTTTGTAGTATTTATGTTTGTCCGTTTCGATGGAAATGAACAAAATTTCGTACCACCTTGGGTGAAGTCAGTGAAGGCTTACAAGAAGTCTTTTTCACGTTACTAGCAAGATTCCTCAGCCTATGGGGCATTAGCAGCCGTTCCCAGCTGTTGTTCCCCTCCCAAGGGCATGTTCTTACCCATTAGTCCATGGTAACACTGATGAGAGAGTACCAGCACTGCTAATCGAAGAACTATTACTTTTCTTCATTATACGCTTTTTATAGTATACTTGGTTTCTCTTTAAACCTAAATAAAAGCTTGAATATTACACTGGAATAATGCAATTCAAACTCCCAGAAGATTAACTCCTATACAAGACATATCACTGTTCCTTTCCTGATTTCGTGTTCTCATTCTTCTGTGTGCTTACTTGCATAACCGATCTGCTTTTTGAGAAACTTGGCTTGGCTTTTGCTTTCTCTGTATTTGTTGTGCAATACATGTTTAATTGGTGGATTAGTCTGACAGTCATTTTCATTTCCTTCTTTGGTGCAGAGAATGAAGATAATATCTGATCTTTTAGTATCTGTTTCAAAAGCTGAGAGACAAGAAGCAAGGTTGAAAGTACGCCAGGATTCTTTGAGACTTGGCAATGTGGGTGTAATCAGGTAATCCTTCCATTCTGGTTTTGTTCGACTAATACTTGCAATAAATAATTGCCCATCCCTTTGATCCCAGTAAATTGACAGAGAAAGAATAACATTGTCCGAAAGTTAACCCCCAGGAAAGTAGTCTCCTCTCTAGTTATCGATAGGTGGTGACTGGTCCTGTGGATCGCCACAATTTGAGAGATTGGGGAAATATTGTTTTGTGAATTGGAGAAAATCATTTTTACATAGAAAATTATACTCTTTTAAGTATCACATATCTGTCAATTCAATGACATTGCACGAAGCCACTTTCGTCAGTTAACTAGAAACTTGGATATTGGACATGTAATAACATATCAGGGACATGCTTACACGTTGAAGTCTGAGCTCCTGTCAAGCTCCCATCTTAGGAGCATAGATTCGAGCTCCCGGAGCGCACCCATTTTAGAAGGATCCTGCTACTACGACCCCAACAAATAAATACAAGGACTAAGATGATTGCCTTTTGTCTGCATTCGTCATCTCTGCACGCGTAAAAATGTGTTGCTTTTCTTCGTGCATGGTACGTCGGAAAAAGCATGGGATATCGACTTGTGTTTGCTTTATATTTACGTCAATGGCAATAATGATATATAGGACAATGTTGGACCAGTTGCCTTTATTTTTCTTCCAGTGAATAATGTTGTTCAGCACAGAAGTTTAAATACCGGATGATAGGCATTATTTAATGTTTTTTGGAGCCCTAAATGTTTAGATGCCACTACTGCAAAAATTTTGGGACCGTTAATTCAAAAATTTCATGCATCATTCTATTGATGTCCATCAATTTTTATCAGATGCTCCTCTCTTATATTTGAAATCGCAGAGCCGGAACTATCATATCTGAGACATGGGAGGATGGGCAAGCACTTAAGGATCTCAATGCTCATCTTGTATGTTTTTTACCTCTTCACTGACTAGCTACTTGCTATCGATCACATCTGATTCATGATAAGTGTCGTACATGATCCACAGTATATCTTATTATAGAAGAATAGTTGGTTTGTCTTTCTAGGACATGGTGTATGTCGTCAGTATAAAACATCTGCAACATTATATTTGCGTAGCATGATTTTGTTTGTTTGGGGAAAGACGGGATTTGAAATTGTGTTAAATAAACAATTCCAGGTTTTTTTGTTTAGAGATCACGTACGAGATAGACTACCTTAGGGATTATTTGGTTGTGTTTTGTTGAGCAAAGTAAACAAGCCAGTAGCTAAACATCTGACCTATCGGTCGGTAGCTGAATGCTATCAATGTGACTTCCTAACTAGGCTAGTTGGTGCAATTGGAAAAAATGTTTTGCTAGTGTTGCATATTTGGTACAAAATTTCACTAAGTTTTCGCATAATTCTTACAATTTAAAAGGCCTTTGGAGATTGAAATCTAACATTGTATAAGGATTTTTCAAATCATTCCAATATGCACGGTGTCTCATCTTTTCTGTCACATATTTTGCTGTCAATAGAGTAAGTGATTGTTTTTTGTGAGCTTGTTTGATTCATTCTTCTATTCGAATTTATAGTCTCGAGATTGGTTTGTTTTACAGAGACATTTATTGGAGACAAAGGAAGCTGTTGAGCGGCAGCGGAAATTACTGAAGAAACGACAATCAGGTAATGTTTATCTTGGAATCTTCATAAATCTGGTTGTTTCTTCTGTTTGACTACTCTGTTATTTTTTGGCACAAACTGAAATCCAATATAGTGTGCGTTGCGAAATTGTTCAATCAAGTAGCAGTAAGCACTGAATGGCTTTGCAATAGGATTCAATAGGATATTTGAAATTAAGCGCCTAGGGGTAATGCTCCATATATCTGATAGATAGGAGAGTAAAGAAGAGTGAACTACCATGAAAACTTCTAAAATTTACAATGGGGCTGTAGCATCCTCACTGTCAAGTCCTTCAGCTCACGTGGCACAAGTCACGTCAGAGTATTATGGATTCTCCTTTGTTTTTTTAATTCATAGGCTCCATATGCACATTCTGGCTGTTTTTGGCCCTAAGAATAACCACTGTTCGATTGTCAGGGATCTTTGGGTTCCGGTTCTTGTATGGTGGGGCACGTCGTGGGTTCTCCCATTCGCAGTGCTAGTGCTTAGGTGGAAGTACACAGAGACCCCCTCAACTATCTCTTTTTCTCACGGAGACCCCCTAACATTTAAAACCGCCCATATAGACCCCCTCAACTATATGAAATAAAAAATTGGCTAACTTTGTTAACGAAATGAGAGAAAATGACGATTCACTCTTAATTTTATTTTTATTTTTTAATTTTGATAGTAGGGTGCTGTTTTGTTAATGATTATAGTTGATAGGGTGCAATTTTAAATGTTAGGGGGTCTCCGTGTGATTTAAACTAGTACTTATTCATGAATGGTACAGGGCTTGAGTGGGAAAAGGAATATGGAAGCCATGGATTTGGTTGCGCTCTGCTTGATGTGGCTTATTTGGAGAGAGCAGACTAATAAATTTTTTGATAGAGAGGAGATGCTGTTGTTGAAACTCAAGAGTCTTTTCCTTTTTAGTCCGTATAGTTGGGTAGTCGGGGGAGTGCAATCCAACCCTTACCAATTCCTTGACGTGATAGATAATTTTGGCATTTAGAGTGGTGTTTCCTTTACCAATACCATGATTCTTTTTGGTGTTTCTTGATGTTTAGGGTCTTTTTGTCTTGGCCTTCTTTTGTGAATGGGTGGCATCCCCTTGATGTGTTTTGCATAGATTTTGTTACTTATGAAAATAATTGTCAAATAGGATCTCAGTTTCATTTGAAGTAGTCGACACATGGCTGTATGCATAGAACTACATTCTGGTTGTTGAGGGCTTAATGGTTTATTAAAATCCATGATCTATGAGGGCGAGTATTTGTGCTTAGTAGATTTTTTCCCTCTCATCATCTGAGTTATTTTTGTCATTCACAAAAATTCCTGACACTGATACTGTTCGAAGACAAGGGAGATACAATCGATGCAGAAGCAGGATCTCATGAAGAAGATTTTCTAATCCAGGATGAGATCTATAAATCCCGTCTAGCCAGCATCAAGCGTGTAAGTTGCTATTTATGGTAATTGACACTGAGCTGATTGAAGTTCCTCCAAAACTCCCCCACCCCATTTCAACTACTGATGAAATAAGGGCCGCTGAAAGGAAATGAAAGAAAATAAATTAAACAAACACTCATTCATTGAGCTATGGATGTCCTGTAGGAGGAAGATACCTTTTTGCGCGAGAGGGACCGATATGAAATAGAGAAGGGGAGGCTTATACGCGAAATGAAACGCATACGGGATGAGGACGGTTCTCGTTTCAACAATTTTCAAATTTTGAACCACCGATATGCACTTCTAAACCTTCTCGGGAAAGGTGGATTCAGCGAGGTTTACAAGGTCAGACATTGCCTGCACATGTGTATTGTTTTACAAAGTCTCATTTGTCTTGATCATTCTGTTGCCCTAAATGGAAGATATTATAGTAGTAGTCGTACTTTTTGCTCTCATTTGATGCAAGAAATTTCCAACAGGCTTTTGACTTGGTGGAGCATAGATATGTTGCATGTAAGCTTCATGGTCTGAATGCTCAGTGGAGTGAAGACAAGAAGCAAAGTTACATAAGGCATGCAATTCGAGAGTACAACATTCACAAGACCTTGGTTCATCATCACATTGTGCGGCTTTGGGACATTTTTGAAATTGACCATAATACATTCTGTACCATCTTAGAGTACTGTAGTGGTGTGTATAGTCTTTCAGCTGTACTGTCATTTCTCTATGTTAGTTATCTCAACTTACATTTGCAGTTAATTGAAAATGATAAACCTTTGCTCTCTGCGTTCAAAAAGTAAAGAGAAATTTACTCATTCTGGCTTCCCTTCTGTACTTCTAACTGACACTTATCTGCAGGCAAAGATCTTGATGCAGTTCTTAAAGCAACGCCTGTACTGCCAGAGAGGGAAGCGAGGATCATTATGGTTCAAATATTCCAAGGCCTTGTTTACTTAAATAAAAGAACACAGAAAATCATCCATTATGATTTGAAGCCTGGGAATGTTCTATTTGATGAGTTTGGTGTTGCTAAAGTAACTGATTTTGGTCTTAGTAAGATAGTAGAGGATGATGTCGGCTCTCAGGGAATGGAACTCACGTCACAAGGAGCTGGAACATACTGGTAAGTGCTGCATCAATTGTGCAATAGACTCTGAAGCTTGGCAATACATTTCCTACTCACTGAAGGCATGGACCTTGCAAATTATAACTGATTTCTGAATGAGGCACCGACACCTCTAGTGGTCTACGTATTGTAGCGGACACAGGGACACGGCGGGGACCCACGTGGTGTGTCCCATAATTTAATTTAAATTTGAGGGGGACACGGGGGGTCAAAGTGTAAAAATTGGGGGTCAAACTGCAATTTTTTAATAAGGTTGTATTGAACTTGGATTTCTTGTTTTGTTTGAATGGTAATGGAACTATGGATTTTTTTGTTTTGTCCACCTTTTGCCATTTAAATTTGGAAAAAAATTGAAAAAAAAATATAAATATATATACACGTGGCGTGTCCCCCGCCGTGTCCGTGTCCCCATTTTTTTAGAATTCCCGTGTCTTTGTCCATGCATCATAGGCTTCTGACATGATGTTATACCATGATGCATTTTTGTACTTGCTTGAGATGGAATTAGATATCTGGTTTGCTTAAGATGTACTACTGTTTGCCTGTTTGTTTCTCACATTGTCAAGCTTAGCATCCTTTTGGGCCTATAGGAACTGTCTGGGGAAATAGTATTAGGATGTGACTCGGATGTTTTCTATTTGTGGAGGATAGATGAAATCTTATTTTCGTTCCTACCTACCTTGCACGGAGGATAGAACCCTGGGTGGTAAAATCAATTTGTTCCTTTGATTTGTCTCTATTATATCAACAAAAAAGGAAGAAGTAAAAGTTCAACTAGGGAAATATAAAATCCTAGAAAAACTGGAGTAAACCTGATCAAACCTGGAAACAGAAATTGATAGCTGAGAAGCAAATGCATTCTATCTCCACTGCTGAGCCATGTAAATTTGACCAGGCTGTATTGGACAAGTGATGGAAGGGTGGCGTGGTAGGGTTTAGGATGGTGTGGTTGGGTTTAGGGTGGTGTGGTGTCCAATCACCTTGTCATGTTCGAAAGAATTTTAACTTGATTCAGACACTGGATTAATCTCTGTTTCCTATCATTATGGTTTGATCACACTCCCTCTATTTTATTTTTACCGGGGAAGGATTTAATGAGTTGTATTGACACGGAGCAAGGAAAGAAGAAAAGGAGCAATTCCATCTCTCAGTGTGGAACGTACTTGGGGCTTTATATGATTAGGCTTGAAGTCATCTTGGGTTTACTTTATTTTCTTAGTAGGTTGGAATGATGCTGGATAGATTTAACGTCTTTGTGTGGTATTGTAGTAGTAAGGGGTACTTTGGTCACGGCAGATGCATTTGTTGTATTTTTGGAATTTTTATGGAGTATGTAACATACTTGATCTAGAATGTTCTAGTTGGCTAGCCGCCAATGTCCTTTGGTTTCCCATTTTGGGTTCGCGTTCTAGTTCAATTAGGAGAGCAACGCAGCCTGTATACTATGTTGTAATCTTTTCGTTAGAGTAGAGATTTTGAGAATCTGGCAAACATTTAATGCTTCCTTCGCGGGATGTATAGTGCAACCAAGTTTCAGGCTTCATTCCTATGGATTCTATGTGGACGTATGTCGACTTTCCGGTTCTTCTTTTCACAGCACACTATTCTATGGTTATAGTTTGCAACTTTGGTACCTTTCCAACTTAAGAGAGAATATGTTGCCTAACCATACCTGATAATCCAAGCAACACCAATCCTTTACCCTGCCCTTGAATTTCACGCCCTTAACAAAACAGAGCTGACTAGAATTTTATTGGCTTCAGCAATTTGTTACCAGAGGTATTGGAACTAAGCTGAAACCCACCCTTTCCGTTAAAAACTGGTTGTAGGCATATAGTCCAACTTTCTATGATGTCCTACATCTTGTATTTCTCAGTGGAGCTGAATTTGGGAAACAGATTCAGGTGTGAACCCAAACTAGATGAAGTTTGCATTTGGAAACTTATAGCTTAGATTGGGTTTATGCATACTTTAGCTTCTCATTTGTGGACGATTACAAATTTATCCAGTTACTCCGGTAACATCCTAATGCTGCTTGCTTCTTGGTTCAAAGCTTTGGTTTTTATTTACCATTATCCTTTCTCTTTCTGGCTCTATGTGTTGTTACCTATTGTTAAATTTGCAGTCAGTTGATTGTTTCTTATCCTGTAAGTTCAGGTATCTGCCCCCAGAATGCTTTGAGCTTAGCAAAACTCCTCTCATTTCTTCAAAGGTCAGTTAAGCTGAACTGCATTTTCATTTACAAGTACATTTTACAAATAAGCGAGTAATTATTGCCAACCCATCTCTTTAGAGCATCCACAATGTAATAATCAAAATCAAAAGGTTGCTAAAGTTAACAATGTGTGCTAAAAAAGTGCTCACATTGTAATAATCAAACTTAGCAACCTCTCAGCAACTCATCAAATTTGGGCATTTGGACAATCAAAACTAGCAACCTTTTATCAATAACCAAATTTACTGGATCCCACATCTTTTCAATCAAGCACAACCATCACGGGAAGGTGAACTCACTCTCCACTTTGTCAAGTGGTTGTGTATTTAACAATAATGATCACTTTATGGATTTTAACAAATGCTCTTCGCTTTCACTTATTTTACTTGAATGTCATTCAATGTAGACCATTAGTTTGAGAAGAAAAAAACTGAGATTTGGATTTTTGCCAACTTCTTTTGATTATGGGCAAAAAATATACAATGTGGGATTTGACATTGCTAACTTTAACAATCTCTAAATGGATAATCAAAATCTGATGTGGCAAGTTTTAATTATTCCCTTTTGATTATCACATTGTGGATGCTCTTAGCCCATTGAAATTTCTTAACTTAATGAAGCTTAATAATTTCGGAGTTTCACATTGTCGTTTTCATCATTCACGTTCTTGGGCTAAAGGTGTTTCTAAAAGTTTCTCTCTTGGAAAATAGGTTGATGTTTGGTCGGCTGGTATTCTGCTTTATCAAATGCTCATTGGCAGACGGCCTTTTGGTCATGACCAGACGCAGGAGCGAATTTTACGTGAAGATACTATTATCAAAGCTCGCAAAGTGGAATTCCCTTCGAGACCGGCTGTCTCAAATGAAGCGAAGGTAGGTTCTTTCTATTTGTTCATTGCTGCTGCGGTTCGATATTGGTCCATGCATTATCACTTAGTTTTGTCATTTGTGTATGAGTTTTTTCCACCCAAAGTCGATGAGTTAGATTGATTACTGAAGATAAGAATTAGGGAAAGGTGCAAATAAAAAAGGAAAATGATATTGAAACTCTAAAAATTGATGCAGGCATCCAAAAAACAAAGGAAAGTGGTTTTGAAATTACTCTTATTTTGGAGTGCCTGCATCAATTTTTGGAGTACAAATATCATTTTCCATAAAAAAATTCAAACTTCTGTAATATGGTTCAAGGGATAGAGTTTACTCCGCCATCCAATAAAAGATAGTTCTAGTTGGTGCAATTGCTGTTACCTCATTTTTTAGGAAAATTTATTTGCTAAGCTCGAGATAGGTTATTGTGAGGCATCGTGATGCACGAAAGAGTTGAGGTTCTACATTCCATCTGTCAATAATACTACTCCCTCCGTCCCATAATATTTGTCCGGTCCGCAAAACGGAGACGTAAAAATAATTCTATTTTTGTAAGAAAAGTTGGGAAAAAATTCAACAGCTTACTAGATCCCGACGAGTTCTTTTAACTTGTGAAAAAAATTTGAATTTTTTCTTGAAAGAAATGCATTATTTTGTAGTCTCCGTTTTGCGGACCGGACAAATATTATGGGACGGAGGGAGTATATACAAAGGGTAATGCTATATACATGGGTAGTTTGGCCTCCAACTCTTTTCCTTCTCAGATCCACGTTGCCTAGCCTTCCTCACCTTCCTTTTAACTGAATTATCTCGACATAAAATAGAAAACAAAAACATTTGTACCAAATATGCTTGTGTAGAAATGACCATTGACCATTTAAAAACGATTTTTATGATAAAATACGTAAGAAAATTCTAGTTTTAATATTTAATTTTTTTAATCTTTGTTTCGAAGTCTTCAATCTTCATGTAATGGCAAATAATAAAATTTTGGACTTCATCTAATTCTAATCACCTCAAAAGGCTTTCGTTATGGAAGTACCACACAGTTTCCAGCAAAAATTGTTGATGGAGTGAATCAATTATTAGGTGTATCAAACCGAATCGTACGCGAATCATATGGTTTTCGTGTTACAGGGATTCACCCCAGCTATGAGTCAATATGGCTTGGTACATCAAATTATAGTTCTGGTACCAGAGGTTACTCGTCTCCCGATTCTGTGATATCTCAAGCTGATGGCAAATGGAGCATAAACTATACTAGTTTTTTAAATACAATTTCCTTATTTTCCTTTGATTTTCTGCAGGATTTTATTCGCCGATGCTTGACTTACAATCAGGCAGAGCGGCCAGACGTTCTAAGTATTGCTCAAGATCCATACCTTACATACACCAAGAAATGAACATGGTTATCAATCTGCTGAAGGCGGCTCTTCTGGGCTGAGCAGGAAGGTTTAAAATTTCCTTTAGTCAACTCCAGAATTAAGAAAAACCACAGTACATGGGAGGAATTTTGTATAGTTGTAAAGCTTTTGTTATTTCCTTCCCATCGTCTCCTTAACTGAAAGTCGGCGTCCATTTTTCTTCTTCTTATAAAAGTTTCTGTTCATCGTCCTCTTTGTTGTTGTACCTTACTCCTCATGGGAAGACATGAGAGGATAGAGAAGAGGACGTAGGAAGAATGTTTTTTTTTTTTTTTAAATTAAAAGCTAAATGTTCAATTTTCTCATTATACTTATTCTCCAGCCTGTTTTATAATGGTACCATTCTTCAATACAAAAATCGTAAGGTGCTCCTGCGGGTACAAAAACCATAAGGTGCTCCTGAGGCATAGTCACATGAGGCGCCATGGCGCCTCAGGGTCTTTAGCCACCACACACAAGTGTGAGGCCTTTAGCCACCACACACAAGTTCACATGTTGATACCAACATAGCGTTGTCGAAGTTTATTTTTTATGACTTATAGTAGCATTTTGTGTTGATTTTTGTGAGACCTAGAATGGACCTCGCATGAAATGTAGTGTACCAATCTTTATTTACTTAAAAGTGGTTATTTTTTAAAATATTTCGGTAAAAGTAAATTATTTATTTACTTAAAATTGGTTATTTTCCTAAATATTTGTGTAAGAGTAGAAAAATTTTACTTTTTCGATTCATCTACAAATCAAAAAGTCAAGAAAATTTGATGCAAAATTATCAAACGAGAAAAAAATTCAAATAAGAACAAAAATAAAATAAAGTCTTTTTAGCGCTTAATGGAATGGGGTCTGAGAGTAGATTGAAGAATTATGCGACTAAGGTAAAGTGCACAAGATGCTCTAACGAAAGTGGATGATTTGCCAACTAGCAAAAAATTCTGCTCAAAGACGTCTGTCCGACTCTACACAGTCACTCCCAACAGGAATACAAACACAACCCGCCATATTTGCTTACAACACCACACCCAAAAGTCACCTCCATTAACTCTTTTCTCTGGTTGGTAATGCAGGAGAAAATTTTTTGGGGGTCGAGCGGGTACCACGTGGGGCCAGAGCAGCGTATCCGGACATGCCCATTTCAATTTTGGACGGTTTGAATTTGGAGAGAGAAAAAGGAGAGAGAGTAGTGGGGTGGGAGGAGAGAGAAAGTTTCAATCTAAGCCGTCCAATACACTTTTGGACGGTCCAAATGAGCTGCTCGAGGACCATGTGGACACAGTCACGTGGTACTCACCTGTCACCTAAAATTTTCTCGTAATGCAGGGTGGGTAAGTTTTCGTGCATTTTGGATGGGAAAATTACCCACAGGAGGCGTGGACTGGGGTTAATCACCAATACATGGTCCTGAGTTTACAAATTACCCATTCATGGTAACTGCTATTTTAATGACCAAAACATGGTAAACATGTCTTGACAGGACCATTTTGCCCTTACATAAAAATGACGTCATTTGATTTCCTCCCAAAATCCCCTCTCTTGTTTTTTTGGGTAAATCAAAAGCCCCTTTTCCCTTCTCGTCTTCCCCAGTCGAACTTATCTCCACTGTTCACCAAAAATCCCATTCTTTAATTTTTCTTCCTTCTCTCTCTCTCTCTCTCTCTCTCTAGTCCCACAAAATTGTTTATGGAAATGGGTCCTCCAATTCAAACATTTCAAATAAACCATACCCTTGTTACAGAACAGTTGGGTGTCGACATTAGAGGGGATTTCGACGGAAAATTTTTTGAAACTCTGTGATTTGTTGTCTACAGTAATATACGCATATCAGGGTCCACCGATGATTTCGACAGAGAGAATGTAAAATCATTGTAACGGGAGAGAGAAATTTGGAATGGGAAAGAGGAAACGGGAAGAAGATAATGGGGAAAATGGATATACCACCAACCAATCATCCGCAACAGAAATGCATGAGAGAGAGACACACAATAAACTGATGCAATTTTGGAGAGGCTTAAAAGGCCCTAATTTTATGAAATCTGAAAAAAAAAATGTGAATTGATGGCTGTGAGAGAGAAATCATAGTTCGAGAGAGAGACAAACACAAGACTTGACTCACAAGTGGTTTGCTCCGGTGTCATCTTGCATTTGTTAAAAAAAAGTGTCATCTACAATTTTGCAAAAAAGTGTCATCTCCGGTTAAAATTGTAGATTACTATTATAAAAAGGTTACTCATGCCAAGTACAGCGACCATTTTCCAATATAAATTTGGTCTTGATCTTGAAAGAACCACTACCTAATCTTTCACACTTATCATTTGTCAAAAAATATGACGTGCTTTTTACACAATAAATATGTGGTCCACACAGACATATAGTGTAGTCTTTTTGCAATATCAATTTGGTCTTGGTTTTGAAAGAACCACCACCTAACTTTTCACACTTATCACTTGCCAAAAAATATGACGTGCTATTTATACAATAATCATGTGGTCCGCACAGATATAGAGTGTAGTCTTTTTGCAATATGGACTTGGTCTTGGTCTTAAAAGAACCACCACCTAACTTTTTACTCATCACTTGTCAAAAAATATGACGTGCTCTTTATGCAATAAATATGTGATCCGTACAGACATATAGTGTAGTCTTTTTGCAACATAGACTTGGTCTTGATCTTGAAAGAATCACCGCCTAACTTTTCACACTTATCACTTGCCAAAAAATATGGTATGCTCTTTATACAATAACCATGTGGTTCGCACAGATATACAGTGTAGTTTTTTTGCAATATGGACTTGGTCTTGGTTTTGGTTTTGAAAGAACCATCACCTAACTTTTCACACTTATCACTTGCCAAAAAATATAACGTGCTCTGTATACAATAAACATGTGGTCCACACAGACATAGAATGTCGTCTTTTTGCAATATGGACTTGGTCTTGATCTTGAAAGAACTATCACCTAACTTTTCACACTTATCACTTGCCAAAAAATATGACGTGCTCTTTATACAATAACCATGTGGTCCGCACAGATATAAAGTGTAGTTTTTTTGCAATATGGACTTGGTCTTGGTTTTGAAAGAACCATCACCTAACTTTTCACACTTATCACTTGCCAAAAAATATGACATGCTCTGTATACAATAAACACGTGGTCCACACAGACATAGAATGTCGTCTTTTTCCAATATGGACTTGGTCTTGATCTTGAAAGAGCCATCACCTAACTTTTCACACTTATCACTTGCCAAAAAATATGACATGCTCTTTATACAATAAACATGTTATAGAGTGTAGTCTTTTAGCAATATGGACTTGGTCTTCAAAGAAACTTCACCTAACTTTCTACGCTTATGACTTGCCAAAAAATATAACGTGCTCTGTCCCATATGATTGACCATACTAATGACAAGTCGAATGGCACATGAGGATGGAAAGTTAAAAGAGTCATCTTCCATTTAACCTCAATTAACGTTGTCTGAGGTACAAAACGCCAAGTCATTAATTGCAAAGGATTACGTCATGTATTAATGAGAACCAATTGTTAATTTGTTCATAAGGACCAAGTCATATTTTGTAACATAAGTCCCATTTGATTGACCAATTTGCTTCATCCACCATCAGTAATGCCAAAACTAATTCATACGATAGCGATTGCCTATTATAGAAAATAAAAAGATTACATATATATATATATATATATAAATGCTAATTAACATCCACCGGTGGATTATTAATCATGACTCATCTAGTTGTAACCCAAAACAATAAACACAAGTCATCTACACTTTGATTTTCTACTGCTGCCTAATATTGTTATACTACAGAACAAAAAAATATTACATGTGCTTCCCACTGCCACTTGAGCCATCACCAATGTCTAAATATTACATGTGCTTCCCACTGCCACTTGAGCCATCACCAATGTCTCCTTACTTCGTGCGCACAATTATAGCTCTCTGTTTTGCGATGATCCAAACTTTTCATTCTTCCGCAGAAATTGAATTCAGATCCGTTGTCATTATCTCCTCCAACCTCATTCGCTCTCTCTCAAACCTCAACTTTTCTTGCTCAAGTTTGGCAGCGACCTTCATTGAGTGATGATATCTCATCCTCAAGACTACCAGATAGCGCATTTTACAGCCCCAATCTATATAGAAATTTCAATTGCGTTAGAATTAGCCTCATTTGCATTAGAATTAGCCACATAAAAAATTTAGATAGACAGTAACCAAACAAAATTAGCAACCCTTCTATCTTTTGTCTTCTCCAATGGCAATTTTCCTCCTCTTTTGTTGCTTAGTAACTTTATTCATTAGCAAGATTTTTGTTTTCATAAACAAGAAAGACAGGTTGCTACATTTATTTTAATTTGCAAAATGAAACACAGGAAACAAACAACATTAAGGTTTGAGTATACTACGGTAAAGAGGTAGTACCTAAATGCTGATGAAGCTTTTTTTTTATAGGCAATGCTAATGAAGCTTTGGATCAATAACTTGAGTAATTGATGCCAGATTAGTAATTGATGCCAGATTAACTCAAGCAACTACCTTTAGTTACAATCAAGAGAAGGTAACAGTGATTGTGTAGCAACAACTGATAAAACAGTGGCAAATATGCAGAGTGCAACTGATATATACAAATACGGATCAAACATAAAAGGAGATAACATAATGCAACCAAATCTCAAACGAGCTGGAATAGTTCAAAGTCAAACTATCACATAATATGCTCTAAAACCTCATCAACGATAGGTCAGAGAAACTAATTGCAATGATCCAAACTTTTCCTTCTTTCGAAGAAATCGAATTAAGATGAGTTGTCATTATCTCCTTCCACAACCTCATTTGCTCTCTCAATCCTCAATTTTTACTTGCTCAAGTTTGGCAGCAGTTTTCATTGAGTATTGGATCGCAAATTAAAAATACATTTATTCTGATACGCACTATTGGACAAAACATTTAGTAACCCAAACGGTTCAACATTTATATCTGAACACATAATCACCTGTTCTAGGCAGTAGTCAAGCAGTTGGGCACCGCCTAGCGCCTAGGCCGATTAATCAGAGCCTAGACAATAGGCGGATTTTCTATTTTTTATAATTTTAAAATATTCTCCTATCCCTTCCCCAAGTTTTGAGAGCACATACAACAACATAAGTAAAATAAAACATTCAATATGGCACTCCAATAAAAAATTCCACCGCTGAGATGCCTAATCATCCGCCTAGCCCCACCTAGCTCCGTCTAGCCAATTAATTGCCTAGCGCCCAGTCCTTAATTTAAAAAATTACATTGTCGAGCCACCTAATTGTCCGCCTAGCTTCCTAGCCCGTCTACTCCGCCAAGCCCCTAGCCTGCCTAAGCTGTCTAGCGACCAATTAATCGGCCACCCGACACCTAGACAACAGCCTAGGGACCTAGGCACAGTGGTGGGGTACCGCCTAGGCACCAATTAATCGATCGCCTAGGCCATCTTTTGGAACACTGTATTGAACATCCATAATGAATATGAACTAGAAAGACTCACCTAATCCGTACGTAACCAAGAAGAGGTTGGAGGTCACCCAATAACAAAATATAGCCTGGAGAGACAAGAATATCATTTAGTATTAAAGACATTCCTTTAAAATGTGAAGGAGAAATTCTCATGGTATATAAAACAGTAACTATTGCCAAAGTATAGGCAAACTGATGATAAATAAAAGAAGAAATGGTAAGTGATTAGAAAAGATTTGCTGCAGAGAAGTTGTTAGCTTGAGGGGAAATCCCTGCCAACCTCAAAAGGGAAGGGGCAGGACGCGAGTCCAAATGGCTAAATGAGACATGGGTTTGGAAATTCAATGACATGCTCACTACAAGTAGCCGATCATTTCCTATTTAGTGTTTTATTCCCAGCTCTCATTAATCATTACTTGATCTAACAACTACATTTAGGGCCTGTTTGTTTGACCGGATATGAGGACAGATTTACATATCCAAGGGGCCGGACCACATATCTAGTGTTTGGTCAAAAGATGTATGAGCCAGACCGATAATGTTTATATCGCATTAGACAATATGTGAATGCAAGATTTATAACAAGAAGTGGAAAAGCAACCAATTCTAATCCGCATCCAGCACCCGTAGATGCATAATTCACTCCATAACCATATCTTCGACACTGCCAGTCTGCCCAAAATAATTCGGTACGAATGGAAGCCCAAGCTGATCAAAAGTGAACGAAACATCGAAACGGAATACCAAATTCCACACATAAACATCAATGCATGAGGCAAAAAAATTCCGGAAAAGAAGAAGAGAGAAAAGATACAGAATTACTCAAATCAAGAACAAGAAGAACACATGCATTGAGTGCATTTGGCCCGTTTTGGAGTCAGAAAATTATTTTTTGCCGATCAAAAAAAGAAAAAGAAAAAGAAAAAAAGAACAAGAACACAAATTCATATTTGATTTGATTGAAATTACAAGACCCAAGATTCAGTTCACATAAATCAAATCCACAGACGATACACACGATTTCCGAAACTCACCAAGGTAGTATTTGTGAAACCTTCAATCTCGGCTCAAACAACAATTTTTGTAGAATCCTGTGTCATACAACCAAAAACTAGGGTAAAATGGTCGAAATTGAAAATGAATGAACATAAGAGAGAGAGAGAGACGGAGTTCAGAACTTGGGAGAGAGAGAGAGAGAGAGAAAGAGAGAGAGAGAGAGAGAATACCAGTTCGGTGAGAGGAAGAGAGGAGAGTCGGTGAGAGGCTGCTGAAAACAATTGGGACGATTGGGAGGAAAATGGGATCAGGGCTTTTTATTGATATATAAAAGAGGGTATAATTGTCATTTCAACTTCTCACACCATGTCTTGGTGAATAATTTTGCTTGTATCATGAGAGTGGTGATTTTAAGACTGGAGACCATGAAATGGTAATATGACCGGGTCTCCTCCACTTTCCGGTAATTTTCCCATTTTGGATTGCCCTTTCCACACCATTTTCACATGCTTTAAGCATGAGAGACTGGAGGCGTATGGAGGAGAGGTAGTTCCAAGAGTTGGTTACAAAAAGAATCAAAATATGTAATGATTAATGAAGGAAGCAACTCCCATGTCCCATGCCATTATGCCAATACCACTCACCTCCATATGAGGGAGAGAGAGAGAGAATTCTGATCCCATATTGTTCCCATCATGGCCACACCCACCAGTGCTCCCTCCCCGTACGTAGTAGACGACTGCCGGGGCGTCCTCCAAGTTTTCAGCGACGGTTCGATCACCCGGTCCGCCAAACCCAGCTTCAACATCCCGGTCCACGACGACGGCTCAGTCCTATACAAGGACTCCCTCTTCGACCCGACCCACGACCTCCACCTCCGCCTCTACAAGCCGACTCAGCCAACCTCCGGTCACAAGCTCCCCATCCTCTACTACATCCACGGCGGAGGCTTCTGCATCGGCTCCCGCGCCTGGCCCAACTGCCAGAACTACTGCCTCCGGCTCGCTGCGGACCTCCAGGTCGTGGTCGTCTCTCCCGACTACCGGCTGGCTCCCGAGAACCTGCTCCCGGCCGCCATGGAAGACGGCTTCGCGGCCGTGAAGTGGCTCCGGGATCAAGCCGAGTCGGAGGAGCCGGACTCGTGGCTGGCTGACGTGGCGGACTTTAGCCGGGTGTTTATTTCGGGAGACTCGGCTGGTGGGAATATTGCCCATCATTTGGCTGTTCGGCTCGGAGCCGGCTCGGCCGAGTTGGGGCCGGTTCGGATTAGGGGGTATGTGCTTTTGGCACCTTTCTTTGGTGGAACGGTTCTCACGAGGTCTGAGGCTGAAGGGCCAACAGATGCATTTCTCAATTGGGAACTCATTGACAGGTTTGTTTTGTGTGTGTTACTGTGTTAATAGTAAGTTTGGACTTCAGGTTTTGGAGCTATGTGGCGGTCTAGGGGTGGAAAAGAATCGAACTGCTCGCGAGTGATTTGTGGTTTCGCTTGGCTCGGTTGAGTAGTCGGTTTAGCAAACTTATTTAGTAATTGAGCCAAGCTCGAGTTTTAAACTCATTTACTAAACAAGCCTAACTCGACACTCAAAAACTTGGCTCGGCTCGCAAAAGCTCGATTTATTTTTCTAGGCCCGGCTTGTCTAAAGAGACTCGTTAAGTAAATTATCACATCTTTCACTAACTAAAATAAATACTTTTTCAAATTAAATGTAATATATTTTGAAGAAATGACCCGTCTAGTAAAGTGAAACGGGAGATAAGTGGGTTAAATATCTACTTATCCCTTAAACTAATCAACTTTTGTTTATTCCCCCCCCCCCCCCCCCCCCCCCGGCAACTCTCAAATGAACATACTTTTCCCTCCAACTACCAAATAGTTGCTCCTTCCATCCAATCCCTCGTTCCCATCCAAATTCCAAACGGAAAACTTAACCCTCCATCGTTCAACTACCTATTCAAGGTTATTTATGTCTTTAACCTACCAATCTATATGTATATGTATGTGTATCACGTTCTTCCTCATCTGTTTATCACAGTGCACGCCCCATGCATACTGTGTTACTCTCTCTCTCTCTCTCTCTCTCTCTCTCTCTCCCCCCAGACAATGAGCAGCTCTAGCAACTCCAACCCCCATCTCAACCCTAACCAACAATTTTGTCTTTGTGGACAAAGGTCTCCATTGAGGTCCTCCTTCACCGAAGAGAACCCAGGAAGAAAATTTGTAGGTTGCATCAACTACAAGGTAATAAAATTAAACTCCTTTCTAAGTTTTCTAGTGTTCCAAGTGGCAAATTCCTAGCCTTGCCATGAATGAAATGAAACGCCAATCTGTAAATTCCTAGCATTGCCATGAATGTAATGCACTCCAATTGCCAATCACCTATCTGTAATGGGGTTGTAGTATGAATGATTGAAATTTTTTGCTAGCATTGTGAATGCAGTCCACTGGTTTCCATAGCCAAGCATTATGAGTGCAATCTACGAATGCAATAACAGTCCATGACAGTAGCAAAAAAAGGAGCATAAAATAAGGCATCATGCTTCCATAAACCACAACAGTACCACAAACATAATGGTTCCATAAAAGTAGTACCAAAACAAGGCATGAATAGCCGTAACAGTAGCACAAGCATCAACATACTACCATCAAAAGAAGGCTTTTTCAGCCAAAACAAGGCTGAAAGAACAGTAGCAAAAGAAGCCATTTCCAAAACAGTACCAAAACAAGGTTGTGCCATAAAAGTAGCAAAAGAAAGCATTTCAGCCATTAACTATATCAAAACAAGGCTGCACCATAAAAGTAGCAAGATAGGAATTTAAATGGCTGCACCTCCCCTTCTAGCTGCTCCTCCCCTTGTAGCTATACCACCCCTTCTAGAGGGGGCCTTAGGAATTCTTGAAGTTGCAGGTGTGGGCTGTGATGCTTGTGATGGCATATTGAACATTGGTTGTGATTGTGGCTGACTGCATTGCATTTCTGTGGACCTTGGTGCTGTAAAGCCAGGTGGGCAAGTCCTCACATTGTGCCCCTTTCCCCCACATCTTGTACAGCTCAGTTTCTTCAGATTCCTTCTCATTTTCTTAGTTCCATCACTTGGAGCAGGTGGCTCATCTGCATCCCTTCTCCTGCATTTCTTGGGCCTCCCTCCCTTCCTAGTGTAATGTGGGGGTTGAATTGGTGGTTTGCTTGTCTGCTCCCACATATCCATTCCATTCATGGGGTAGATTACATGCTTGTAGGTATTGATGTAGGTTTGCTTCTTGTAGTACTCATGCTCAATATCCTCAGGTTTTTTGTTTGACTCCCTCAAGACACAAAGTGCATGTGCACAAGGGATACCTATGAACGCACAAGGCATTGACATTAGTTACATAACTTTAAAAAAGAAAAAAAGAGAGGGCATAACTTACAATGTATTACATGTCAACTCCCATTTTCTACAAGAGCATGTATTGGCTGTCATGTCAACACAAAAATTGTTTCCATGAAAACCTCTAGTTTCAAATTGGTTGTCCCCAGTTAAGACAACAATGTACTCTTTGCATAGTGCAATGTTCTTCTCTAACAACTTCACAATCTTTGGACCTATCTGACCATGCCATTTTTTAACAGAATCCCTCCTCTTCACTAAATGTCTTATCATATAAATCCTAATCCTCTCTAGCATGGTTATTATTGGCTTGTCCCTAGCATCTAGTATTGCAGCATTGAATGACTCACACATGTTGTTCAGCAGCATGTCACATTTTGGGGCCACACTAAAATGTACTGTTGTGAGAGATAAAGGAAAAGTGTATGGGGTGTTAAATCAACCCTAACACATAATCATTTTATTTATATAATGAGGTAGCTTGTTACAAAGAGTACTTAAGCAATGTGGGACTAAACATACCACCAGGGTTAGAACTAGAAGCAGATTCGGTGCCGGTTCCCATTGCAAATATACCATGTAGCCAAAAGATGTAGCCAACAACAATAAACTTAGACCAATAACACGGAGGCAGCCAAGAACATCAACAACCCACGATTACTAGCAAACAAGATCAGTAAAATAGCAGGACCAATAATAGAAAAGGGGTCCAAAATAGCAAGACATGGAGAGGGGCAGCCAAACAACACAAAAAACAAGGAGGAATCAAATTACCAGTGGCAAACTCATACATATAGATAGAAACAAACGTCAGAAGCAGCAATAGACAGAAATCAGCAACTAGAAGAGTCGCCAGAGACAGGCGAGGATCGCCAGTGGCAGGGCGAGAGCCGGCAAGGGTCGCCGGAGACTGGGTGAGGTCCGGAGGGGTCGCTGGAGGGCGGCAAGAGCTGGGGCAGGGTCGGCGAGGGCTAGGATAGAGTTGGCGAGCGGCGGCAACTAGTCGGTGATGATGAGTTGACGTCGGCAATGACGGGTCTAGGGTCGCTGGTGGTTGACGAGCACTGGGTGTGCGTTTTCAGAGGTCGTCGAAACTGGGTCAGGGTTCTCGGCGCTGGGTAAAGGCTGCCGAGATCTGGGTGAGGACTGGTTTATGATTTCAGGACTGAAAAAGGAGTGGCGAGGTCTGGGTAGATGATGCCAAGGTTGGTGGTGGGTGAGGACTGGTTTATGATTTCAGGACTGAAAAAGGAGTGGCGAGGTCTAGGTAGATGACGGCAAGGTTGGTGGTAGGCTGACGGCAAGGTGATGGTGGCTGACGTGATGATTGTGGCTATAATGGTGGTTTAAGATTAGGGTTAGGGTTAAGAACCCGGTTTAAGATTAGGGTTAGGGTTAAGAACCCGCTTTAATACCATGTTGTGAGAGATAAAGGAAAAGTGTATAGGGTGTTAAATCAACCCTAAGTCCCTAACACATAATCATTTTATTTATATAATGAGGTAGCTTGTTACAAAGAGTACTTAAGCAATGTGGGACTAAACATAATATACTAGTATTCCAACATAGACCAGTGGTGGGGTTCATGCTTAGCAAGCCACTTAAAAGCTGGCCCTTCCTCTTTCTTGAACTCTTCCACAAGGGTTTTAAACCTCCCCATGTAGGTAGCTCTGGCAAGATTCCATAGCCTGTCTTTAACAGCTTCACCTGTACATAAGTAAGTAAAGGAATGTATCTTTATTAAAACCAAACACTGAGGGACTAACACAATGTTATTGACAGATTGCATTCACTATAAACCTGAGAGTAAAAATACAATAAAACCGTATGTGTTCACCTGTATATCCAACTCTCTTCATATTGCTGTGTAGATGCCTAACACAGTGTCTATGTTCCACACAAGGCAACAAGTCCCTTATTGCATTAATAAGCCCCCGAAATAAATAGTAAAAGAACAAGAACAAGGCAAAAGATTGAATGAGTAACAATTGTACAAATAGGTAATAGTTTGTTTTCAATAGAGTACAAGATGTGGAGATCTACCTTTTGTTTATCTGAAATGATTGTGAATGTGGGTTCATTTGGTATCTGAATATCATTCTTTAAATGTTGCAAAATCCAACTCCAACTTGACTCATCTTCAACCTCAACAATTGCATAAGCCCATGGATAAATTTGGTTATTCCCATCTATGGCAGTTGCTGTCAACAATTGCCCACCATGGGGGGTCTTTCAAAAAACAACCATCTACTCCAATGATAGGCCTACAACCCTTAATGAACCCCTTCTTTAATGCAGCCTAGCAAATGTATATTCTTTGAAACTGATCAGTGGCAATTCCATCCATATCTTTCTTAAAATATAGGTATACAGAGGTCCCTGGATTTGTTCTACTCATCTCCCCACAATAATCCCATAACTTCTCATATTGGTCAAAATAAAAACCTTCTATAGTTTTAACTGCCTTCCTCCTAGCATTGTATGCCATTCCTACTGAAATTTTCCCATTAAAGTCCCCCCTTACTTGTTCCACAATTTCAGCAACAGGCCATGAGGGCTTCATCTTGAACTCCTTGAAATAAGTCCTTGCCAACCAGCTTGAGTTCAATAGCTTATTACTTCAATTCCAGCCACATTGTATATGATTTGAGTTGAATGTCTTAACCTGCAAGGTTTTCCTATCGCTACTTGAGATGCTTGAGGCTAGTATGTGCCATGGGCAAGGGGAAACACAATGAGCTCTAACTCTGTCTATGTCATTCTTTTCAAATGTGATTGCTTTTCCATTAACAATTGCATGTTGCCTTATAGCTTCCACACATTGAGCCCTATTCTTAAAAATCATTTCGTCCTCTATAATAGGTTGTACCTTCCCTATAACAGGCCTATATTTCCTATACTTTGGCCTATCCTCCCTGTCTTCATCAGAAGATGAGTCAAAACTCAAAAATCCATCTGAGGAATCCCCCTCCTCAAATTCAATTTCAGACAAACAAGTATGGAGGATTTTAGTTCTATCTCCTTTTTTTTCCTCACACCTCTCTACGTCTTCATCCACATTCTCATCAAACAAGGCATCATCATCTTCACTCAGGTCATAATCACTGTCTATAAAAACCTCATTATCAGTTTCAAAATCAGAATCATGATAAACTTTTCTTCTTCTTTCTTGTCTTCTTCTAGTGGTGGGTGGTGGTTCATTGGCGGGTGGTGGGTTTGGTGTAGTGGAAGGTATGTGAGTTGCCAAATCCACAACAGTATAGGTGTCCTGTAAAAATACTCCACCATCCCGTTCCCAATTGCTAATATTAATATCCAGTAGGCCATCTTACACATCCACATTGGCAGTTTGTTCAACAATAGCAGGACCTTCCAAATTACTATCCCCTATATACACTTCCACCAAATCATTTTTAAGGCTTTCAAGTTTTGACCATGCTTGTGACATCACTATTAGTTTGGATCTTCTTAAAAAACCATTTTTCATCTAAACCACAAAACTTGTAGAAGAGATCTACTTCTTCCATGTATCCAACTTCCTTACACATTGCATGCAACTCTGTTCTAGATATTCTATCATTATCGTAGTAATCAATGTAGCTCACAGTACCACCAAGATAATACTCTATCATATGCTCCCTAACTATATTTCCATAATGATTTAACTTGATACTAAAATACTCAGCACTGGAATCTGCAAAGGTATATATGAAACCAATAAACAACCAGTTTCTATTGTCCAAACAAAAGGAACACACAAATGCTGGTAGTTGGGATTGTAGGTAAACAAATTTTCGATTGTTAAAGAGGCAAGTAAACAAACATGCAACTTTTATGCACTTCCAGACAACTTTATACTAAAAATCCAAAATTCCTCAACTTGTAGGGCCACATTGGGACCACAGATGCACAAATTCCACAACAAACATATAAAAACAGCCATTATCAGTGGTACCCATATAATAATTCGTAAAGCCCTAAAGGGGTAAGATTATTATATTTAATATAGGAGACTTATAAAATCATGCAATATTTAGATTCAATAAATAAAAGCCTTACATTGAGGTTTTCTTCCATTTGGAGCTCTCAAGATCCATGCCATTGTAAACCACCTCTCTCCCTGTTTTGGTCGTTCTACGTTTTTATTAGGGATGAAGGTGTTTTGGTTGCATTAGGTTTTGGGGTTTCACTTGGAATGTTGAGATTACCCTTGTTGTGCCATTGTTTTGCTACCAATACCACACTTTGGGAAGAGGGGTTACGTTTTCCGTTAGACAGTTGGATGGGCGTTAGGGATTGGATGGAAGGATTAACTATTTTGTAGTTGAAGGGGGAAGCATGCTCAGTTGATAGTTGGAGGGAGTAAACAAAAGTTGATTAGTTTAAGGGGCAAGTAGATATTTAACCCTATTTAAAAAATAAAAGCTTTAGCGGGATGGGGCCTTAGCCAAGCTTGGCTCATTAAGGGCTCGTTCACAAATGAGCTGAGCTCAAGCCCGAGCTTTGGCTCGTTTAGTTAACAAGCTGAGCTCGAACATAACGAAGCTCGGCTCG
The DNA here is from genome assembly GCA_019656295.1 of Rhododendron mucronatum var. ripense. Lineage (NCBI taxonomy): Eukaryota > Viridiplantae > Streptophyta > Magnoliopsida > Ericales > Ericaceae > Rhododendron > Rhododendron mucronatum. The sequence continues at coordinate 499,453 of BPLT01000139.1, read as the reverse complement.
GCTTGTTTGCGCCCTATGTAGCACGAACATTGCATCAGAGATCACGTATCAATATTGGATACCAACACTTTCCGAATACGTGTGTTGTTCTTAAATTTGCAGTGTTATTTTTCCTCTACTTTTTTATTTGGACATATTTTTGGGACACTCTAAAAAACGTTCTGAACACTCTTGAGACACCCGCAAACCAAGTATAGGGGACACCTATTAGGGGTGTTAGATGCAATAGTAGACTCGAACTGCTTCTGGCTCGCTTCAGAGCTCCAAGCCGTGATCGTCTCCCCCGACTACCGGCTCCCAACCGATGGCTTAGTGGTTGTGAAGTGGCTCCAAGCTTCAGCCGAGTCGGAGTAGCCGGATTTGTTGGAAAGCAGAAGCAAGTCAAGCGACATAAATTTGTGCACCATACAAACTCAACTTTTATTGATTTCTAACACAAATACATTTACAAAATTACACCTCTCACACTCACACCTCACAACTCTATTTCTCACATCCATTGGTGGTGGGTGGAGTCCCCCGCATGGGCTCCTTGATTCTCTCTTCCTCTCTATTCTCTCTCTTTCACTTCCCGCACTTAAACACTGCTAACAACACACACACACACACATATACACAGTCATTTTCAAATGAGGTCCTTAACATCCCCATTTCTTCCGTTTTTCGATCAAATTTCAATGATTCGAGCCGCTCAATGTGTACATAAAGTGATTTTAAGGGTACTCTCAAGAAATCGGCTAAAAAAATAACCGGGTAGAGCTTCATCCAAGCAATTTTTGATGAACCAGTAGATAAAAAATATACAAAAATTGCTCGGATGAAGCCCTTCTCGATTATTTTTTTTTTTTGCTGATTTCTCGCGGGTACGCTTAAAATCACGTTCTGAACACATTGAGTGGCTTGGATCATTGAAAGTCGATCGGAATTAGAGGTCCGCATTTTATTAAGTTAAGGTGGTTCTTAAGAGAAGTGGACTATATATATATGGAAGGCAGTGATGTGTGTGAAAACTCCAAAGTCAACCACCAGCGGCCGAAGCAAAGTTCCATTTTGCTGCTTCTTCCTTCAAGCCAACACATGGGCGGCTGGCTAGTCACATCCCACCATTTTATTAAGTTTAATATTTCAACACTCCCTCTTAAACTTAATTCTCTCGTCCCATGCATACGTTTCGTCGTCTCAACATTTGTTCATATCACAAACCCGCTTGGTTTGGCGCTTCTCATTTGATTGATCACATCTCGTATTCTCGTCAAGTTTTGTTTGGCCAAAACAAAACTTGCCTTGTGTCTCATCTCATAATCACGTTACGTCTCGTCTTGTCTCGGGCCTACAGGGCTCCTTCTTGTCTATCTGTCATCATATTTCGGCCAAAAATCTTGTCTCATCTCGTCTGTCATCTTTGATTTTAGGCATGGAGTGCCAAAAATCTCTCGTCAAATTTTGGCAAGATCACATCTGATCTTGCTCCATCACTTCTCATCAAATTTTTTTTTTCTCACACACAATAGGAAGCACACTTTTTATTGATAAAGCACACAAACAATTACAAAGCTCTCACTCACGTGTCTCTTTCTTTCTCTCACTCAACTCCCATACTTTTACAATATGAATTACAAGCCTATTTATAGGCAAAGCTACACACTTAATTGATAAGCTTACATTTATTGAAACACTCACAAAATCAAATACATAATAGCAAAAGTCTTCATCTGATATTTGACTAAATCCTTCCACTTGCTTTGAAGCTTATCAGTACCAAGCCTCCAAAAGAATGGTTCCCAAATGTGGGAATCATGCTTACTATTTCAACATCCCCCTTTAAGCTTGATTCCTTCAGCGTCGAATCTCTCCTCTTCTTTGGCTCAAATTACCTCTGTTTTGAGTTAAACATTGCTTCACATGTCTCCGCAATATTCGCTTGCACGTAAACTCCTCCATATTCTTCCTCTGTACAGTCATAACGGTAGTGACCGTACTAAAGACAATTAAGCACTGAACATCTACAGTGCAGTCTCTGCTCACATGACTGTAGGCATTGCAATTGTAGCATTTTACCTGGCTCACATCAAAGCCACTGCCTCATCCACGTCCTCATCCTTGACCTTGCCCTAGTCCTCTGCCTTGTCCCTCCCTGCTGCACCGTCTCTTGGTCACCTATACTTCCTCGTCCTCTAACTCTTCCATGTCCACATCCTCTTCCTCCATTTAACGTCTCCCTTTGCTCTTCTTCGTTTCTCATTAACGTTAATCTCATATGTAGAGCTTGTTCCGGGGAAGTCCAAGACGTCCTCCCATTGATTCGTTGCTCATGGATCTCTAAGTGTGCCATCAACTCGTCAATCGTCTTATTGTTGAGATCTTTGGATTCCTCACTGATGGGAGGAAGAGATTTCTCACACACAATAGTAAGCACACTTTGATTGATAAAACACACAAACAATTACAAAGCTCTCGATTCTCGTCAGAAATAGCAGCAGATTCGTCTCCCAAGCTCTGATGGAATCGAAAAATGACTTTCGACCCTTTTTGTTTTGTTTTTTCTCAAATAGATGTTTGGAAGAAAACAAACAGTGGTCCGTCTCGTCGGAGTCATTAAAGGAAAATTCAAGGGTTAATTATAGTCTGCCCCCTTGGACTTTTAAGTCATTGAGTCGAAACCCAAAAGTTTTACTTTGAACCCCAACAGATGAGATATTGACGTGACCAGCATTGTGGCAAGCAATTTAGATGGTGTACTTTACAGTTCAAGCTCAAATGGCTAAAGAAACCAATTTCTTTGCGCCACCACGGTTGGGAAAGGAGAAATGAGAATTGGTGCATCCAGATGGAGTTTAGTTTTGTTCACCCTCCACTTAAGAGGGTGAATGTTACCCTCCTTCCTATTGGTTGAAATGATATGGACCCCACCACAAAGTGATGTCATGCTTACCAAAAAGTGTATTGCATGGTAAGCATGACATCACTTTGTGGTGGGGTCTACACCATTTCAACCAATGAGAGAGAGGTAATGTTCACCCTCTTTTAAGGAGGGTGAACAAAATTGCACTCATCTAGATGCGAGTGCTCTTGGAATCCCAAGAGCTATGGGATTCGGTAGACATGGGATACGTGGAGTATTCTAGAAAGGAAGAAGCAGAGCATAAAGATGCCCAAAAAGCAATGCTTCATGAAGCGCGGAAGAAGGATAGACGGGCGTTGCTGTTAATCTACCAAAGGGTAGAAGATGAGAATTTCGAAAAAATCTCTGCTGCCAACACTGCCAAAGAAGCATGGGATATCCTTCTAAATGCCAATCGAGGGATCGAGAGGACGATTCGAGTGCAGCTTCGACTATTGCAAGGAGAATTTAAAGCATTGCAAATGGAGGACGATGAGACCATATCATCGTATTTAACGAAGACGTTGAGGATTGTGAACGAAATGAGACGACATGGGGAGAAGCTAGACGGTGTCCGAGTGATGGAGAAAATACTTCGTTCACTTAGTACGAAGTTTGAAAATGTTGTAGTTGCTGTTAAGGAATTCAAAGACCTCAACAATATGACAATTGATGCGTTGATGGCAACCTTAGAGATCCATGAGCAACGGATCAACAAGAGGACGTCTTGGACTTCCCCGGAACAAGCTCTGCAGACGAGATTGACGTTAATGAGAGACGAAAAAGAGCAAAGGTAGAGGTTACATAGAGGAAGAGGACGAGGAGGTAGAGGTCAACAAGAGATGTCGCAACGAAGACGAGGCAGAGGACCAAGGCAAGGATTCCACTGGAGCCACTGCAGTTACAACTGTACAAATGAAGAATATGGAGAAGTTCGAGAGCAAGTGAATGTAGCGGACACGGGTGAAGTAATGTTACTCAAAACAGAGGTAATCTTAGCCAAAGAAGAGGAGAAATTTGATGCTGAAGGAATCAAGCTTAAGGGGGATGTTGAAATAGTAAGCATGATTCCCACATTTGGGAACTGTTCTTTTGGAGGCTTGGTACTGATAAGCTTCAAAGCAAGTGGAAGGATTTAGTCAAAGACCAGATGAAGACTTTTGCCATTACGTATCTGATTTTGTGAGTGTTGCAATAAATGTAAACTTATCAATTAAGTGTGTAGCTTTGCCTATAAATAGGCTTGTAATTCATATTGTAAAAGTATGGGAGTTAAGTGAGAAAAAGAGGAGAGACGTGAGTGAGAGCTTTGTAATTGTTTGTGTGCTTTATCAATAAAAGTGTGCTGACTGTTGTGTGTGAGAAAGCCTATTTATAGGCAGAACAATAAGGAAAAAAATAAAGATGAGATAATCTCTCATTTATTTTGCAAATCCTAAAGTAGATCATGGAAGCTCCAAAGTCTTAGTTCACGTTTTTCTTTTTCTCAAATCTGATGCTGACTTTCTCTTCCACTTGCAAGCCTCCAAAGGAACAGTTGAAACACGTTTTTGTTTTTTCTAGCTCAAGCTTATCTTTCAACATCCCCCTTGAATCTCGGGGATTCTTCATTCCGAGCATTATCTTCATTTTGATGAATGCTTCATGCTTGAGGGGCTTCATGAAAATATCAGCAGCCTAATCCTGTGTCCTGTAAGAGACCAGCTCTACTTCTTTATTCTTGACATGCTCTCTGATGAAATGATACATCGTATCAATGTGTTTGCTTTGTTCATGAAAGACGGGATTCTTTGCGAGAGCAATTGCTGATCGATGTAGATCTCTGTGGGATTTTATTGAGATATCCCTAAATGATTTAGCATATTCCGAACCCATATGCCATGACAAACTGCTAAGGTGGCTGCTACATACTCAGCTTCACAAGACGAAAATGAGCCATGAGTCTAATGTCTGTCATCTCTTTCAATCACTTCGAAGTGATGCACATTTTCTCACTCACGTCTCTCTTTCTTTCTTTCTTTCTCTCACTCAACTCTTATACTTTTACAATACGAATTACAAGCCTATTTATAGGCAAAGCTACACACTTGGTAATTGATAAGCGAAACACTCACAAAATCAAATATGTAATGGCAAAAGTCTTCACCTGATCTTTGACTAAATCCTTCCACTTGCTTTCAAGCTTATCAGTACCAAGCCTCCAAAAGAGCAGTTCCCAAACGTGGGAATCATGCTTACTATTTCAACAGATTCTTGGTTAGCTGATGTGGTTGACTTTAGCCGTGTGTTTGGATAAATTCAGTATTATTCTTTAACGATGATGTAGTTACTTGTTTAATCAAAATATTTGAGTTGGGAAATCAGGAAAACATAAATATGCTCGAAGTTGAAAAAATTCGAACATACAAAACGGAAAGATGGGTTTTCAGGAATTTTTTTTTTTCCGTATTTAGTGAGTTTATTTTTATATACGAAAAAAAATAGACTTGTTTATTTTTATAATTTAGGTGAGACTCACCCTTAGATATTGGCAATACTACAATATATGCATTGTATATTGCATGCACATGCACACTTGTAGAGGAAATGGTTTACTTGGTTTCTTCTTTAACAATGGCTAGGTTTTGGAGGCTATCGATACCAGTTGGAGAGACTACAGATCACCCACTCGTGAACCCATTCGGACCGGCTAGCCCCCCTCTCGAACGACTGGACCTTGATCCGATTCTCGTGGTGGTCGGGGGCGCTGATCTACTGAAAGACAGGGCCGAGGACTACGCGAAGAAGTTGAAAAGCTGGGGAAAGAAAGTGGAGTACGTGGAGTTCGAAGGGAAGCAACATGGCTTCTTCACCATTGATCCTAACTCACATTCTGCAAAAGAGTTGATGCTAATCATCAAACAGTTCATCGCTGCGAATTCCAGCTAATGCAAAATTGGAAGGAAGAAAAAAATGCTTGTTTCAGTGCACAGGCATTTGTTTGTTTGGAGCTCTTTCTCCCATGTTAATTTGTTTAGTTTCCTTCTCTTATGCATTAAAGGTTACGCAATTTGGGAATAGGTAAGTTTGGAAGGAAGATTGGACATGAAATGAATTTGGATCGTCTGAATACAATTAGTAGCATATGCTTCAAGTTCCTTGAACCAAATCGATCGGATTCGATTCCAATTACGAGAAACCTTTTGATGTTCAACTGATCCGACTTACGTACTTTCAACTCTATAATCTTGATAATAAAGTAGTCTTTTTGGTCTGATTCCTGCACTGGATCGCAGTCAGAAAGTGGCAGTGCCCTTGATTCGATGTCGTTTGTCTGATGTTCTTGGGCGGAAAGAGGAGTGTTTGCACCTTGCTTTAGCCATCTGATGTAAGAGCTCAAGTCGATATCGGTCACAGCATTCATCCGTCTGAACTTGATTGCTGTGATGTGTACATCCAAATTCGTGTTCAGGAACGTTGACATGCCCCTGCCCGGACTTTGAAATGTATCGTCTCTTGTATTTTATCTCACATATGATGGTGTTTTTACTTGCACTGTGCACTTGAAATCTAGTAAGCAGGAAATTGAGAACATCTATCTATCTTCATCTACACGAGATGATGGATTTTTTTTGTTGCACTAAATGTAAGCATACGTCGGACACATATTTCATAATTCTTCAAAATGCTCGGCTTTTTTTAGCAAGTAGCATTTCCTTGGATTCTTCGTCGATCCAAGTATTAGTATTTCGTTTGTTGCTGATGTGATTTGAATTTTTGAAGCTGGAGAGCAAAACAAGACTTGAAAAAATTGGAGTCTCTCTTGATTTGGTTAGATTTTTGGTGTGATTTTTGAGCCAAGCACTGAAGTGAGTTTAGAGGACTTTGTTTAGAAAAACTTATGCACACTTCCACTAATCTTCCAACTTTTTTGATTCAAGCGATTACGAATTCGGCATAAACTGGCTCAGATGAACCGTCTAATCTTAGCAGAGGAGAGGTTCTCGAGGCAACCATTATGATGAGGTCGTTGTCTGGTGCAAGCTTTGAAGTAGGGCACTATCCGCCCGAGAGACCATTCCATTGCTATTTGTGAGTTTCCAATTAAAATTTGAGAAAATATTATGTGAGGATTGTTTCGGTAAGATTTTGAACCTGAAATTTTAGGTTTAGGAAGTAACAAACCTGTGTTTTGTCCATTCACAACAAAAAAAAAAAAAAAAAAAGAGAAAAATGAAAATGATCTTCCATGTAGTTGAGCGAGAGTACTTCTAAATATTGCCACCACCCACGTGGAGGACGGTTCGGCTGATGTACTGTGTTTGGGGCGGAAGAGGCGGCGGCAGCGGTGACGGAGAAGGGAATGACAGATTGGAGGGAAAAGGGAAAGATGATTGACGGGTACCGTAGTCACATAACTCTTCAAAATGCTTGGCGCTCTTCTAAATTTTACTCCTTTAGAATGCATTTCAAAGACGATTTTGATGCCAGTGCTCACACCACGCACATGCGTATTATATGACTTGGACGGACGCTCATCAAGAAGAAGACAAAATATTTATAAAAAACAAAAAAACAAAAACAAAATAGTAGTAATAAAATGACGTATTACATGTGGTCGTTGAAAAAACAAAAAAACAAACATAATTTGGCTCTGTTCCCATATTCTAGTCAAGTCTTCTTTGACAACCGGTGGGCTGTTCCACGTTCCAACTAAGCAAGCACCGAACACATGAGACGATTACTATTTATCACCCAGTTTTCAACTTCTACCACGTCAATAAAACTCTCACCCAATTCTCCAAATGGGCATATCCATTTGAAAGGAATGGCAGCGCACTCAATCTTACCTCCTTCGGTTGATCGATCGATCGATCAATCTGGAGGTTGTTCTATCATTCAATCAATTTGAATAAAAAAAAACGAGAATAGAATCAATTTAAATAAAATTGACAAGGAGGTGGGAACTATTCGCGAGAAAAAAAATATTTTTGCGAATATTTTCTTAAATTTTGAATCATTAATTATCAAAACGGACGATTGAGATTGTACGGAGTTGTTAATAAATTTTTCTCGTTTAAAAACCAGGTTCCAATAGCCAACTCTTAAAAACGATCAAAATATTTTTTAAAAATCTGAATCATTAATTATCAAAATAGATGATTGAGACACGGACCGTGAATATGTTTCTGACAGTTAAAAACCCGCTGGCAATAGCCAAGTCTTGACACGATCGAAATTACAGTACGGTACATATATTCCTCCGCATTAAGCAATCCACAATTTCCACCCCAAACAGCTCTTGGATTCTCCAAATTGTCTCTCCTCTGCCTTGTTTCGATTCTTTCCAATACGAACCCTAAAATCCTCCTGATAGTCGCATCGGAATCCGTCTCGTACTAGGTTTTCGTGTGGAACGGGGTTGAGAAATGTTTGACGGCATGATGGATCCCGCGTTGATCAAACTCGCCCAGGAGCAGATGGGTCGCATGTCGCCTGCCGAGCTGGCCAGAATTCAGCAACAGGTCCCCCCCCCCCCCCCCCCCCCCCCGCCCTTTTGCTCCTCCTTTGTCCGGTTATTTTCAGATTCCGAAATTTGCGTATCTAATTGATCTTAGTTTTTTTTGTTGGGTCAATCGATAGAAGAGTTTAATTACTTCGTTCATGAATTACAAAGTACAAACCCAGGATCCTACACAAATTGTTGGTGTCCACGAGATAACCCAGCCCAACAACTCAACCAATACAATAAATATGCCCATCATAGGGAGAAACAAGGAAAGAAAAAGCCACTCTAAGGGAAGAACACCCACAGGAAATACAATAAATATGCCCATCATAGGGAGAAACAAGGAAAGAAAAAACCCCTCTAAGGGAAGAACACCCACAGGAAGGTGGGGAGAGTTGAACTCCTAACCTCCTAGTGAGATGCAAGAGTCCTAACTAGAGGTGGCAAATGGGCGGGTCTGGGCGGGTTTGGGCGGGTTGAAACGGGTCGCGGGTCAAATATGGGCGGGTCAAATATGGGTCAAATAGTAAACGGGTTAAAACGGGTCGGGTCAAATATGGGTCAAGCCAAACCCAAACCCGCCCAACCCGACCCGTTTTCCTTTTTTTTTTTTTTTTTTCCTTCTTTCCTTTTCCCCCCTCTTCTTGCCTGTCCCCGTTTTCCTCTTTTTTTTTTTTTTTGAACTTTTCGCTTCTCCCCATTCCTGTCCCCGTTTTCCTCTTCTTGTTTTTAAATTCGTCTTTAGTTGTGAACTTTTTTTTTGCTTTCGGCCATAATTTTATACTTTTTAGACTCCTCTTGTCGAGACGAATGATTAATTCAAAAAATATCGCTCAAATCTAACAAAAATTCAAAAAAAACAAACAAAACACACAAAAATTGCTTTTTGTCGTAATCTGTACTTTCTAAATTTATTGCATAAAAAACACATTATTTAAATGATTAATCCAAAAATCTTAACGTAAATTCAAATAAAAAACCAGAAGAGTCGAAAAAAATAACGAAACGAAAAATTCAGGCAAAAGGAAGTCTTAAAAAAAAATTGAGTTTCCGGAGGATGACTTGGCCTTTCCAGACGCCCATGGCAGAGAGGGAGGAGGAGACAAAGTAGACGGCGGACCAGACGTCTTTTTGAAAAAAATTATGAGTTTCGATAAAAAAATTTTACTTTTCCGATTACTCTCGTCGAGACGAATTATTAAGTCACAAAAATTTAAAGCAAAATTAATAAATGCAAAAAAAATTTAAATAAAAACAAAAATAAGCCACTTATCTTTTAAATTCAAACTCATCCTAAATCTAATGTGTTGCGTTTTGAGTTTTGTTGTAGCAACAGTTAGAGAGAGAGAGAGAGAGAGAGAGAGAGAGAGAGAGAGAGAGAGAGAGAGAGAGAGAGAGAGAGCAGTCGATTTTTCAAAGTGAAAGAGTACAATTGGTTTCTGAAATGGAGTTCTCTACTTTGTTCCAACTTCATCCCGGCCAGTGCGAGAAATAGAAACAGAGATGACGGGATGACGGGAGAGAGTACGGGTGAGAGAGAAAAATGTGTGTTTGACCATTTTTAATTCTAACCCATATTAAACCCACTCTCAACCCATCTAAACCCATAAAAATATGGGTTGATACGGGTTGAACCCATATCAACCCATTACACAATATGGGCGGGTTGGGTTGGGTTACAAGCGGGCAAATTTGGGCGGGTTAAGAAATATGGGTTGGGATTGCCACCTCTAGTCCTAACCAACCAAGTTAGTCCCAATTGGTTGATCATAGTTGTTATGGATGGTGAATGTTAATATTCATCGGTTTGGTGGTCTTTTAGATGGGTGATTTTTATCTCCTATGATAAATCATCTCTTGAATTAGACAACCCCATCTCGGAATGTGAATTGTCTTTTGGTGGCATTTTTGGGTTGTTCTTTGGGTTTGATATGAACTTGCTTCAAATTGATGGAGGAAACAGTGAAAATCGTCCATACTGGGCTTTACCTTGGCTTTAATTTGGCCCCACTAGCGGACGGTGGGTTTGGACCTTGGTCCTAAGATTACTCAAGGTGCACGCAGGTTGGCCGGACACCTTTGTCTTTTCAAAAAAGGCAGTGAAAGTTGTCCATCTTCTGCCATTTCCTGTATTCTATTTGGGTTCTGATTAACATTTTTAGAATTCAGAAACACCATGAAAATAGGTCTCTTTAAGAATTTAAATTTTTTGGTCTTGGATTTGTTGGCATATGGTGTTTGTATCATGAATGAGGCGTTAATTCTCTTTGGTATTGGTTTTGTACTGATATTGAGAAAATTTGTATTTTTTTTGACATAATTTGTTGACTAATGTAGTGTCTTGTGAATTTATAGCAACATAAGATTAGATCCTATTTGTCATTCTCAAAATGTTGAAAATCGTCACTCATGGGGATCTAATATACTAGTATAAGAACAACTGTAATGATCCAATATTTGCAAGTTTGAAATATTGGTCTATGCCTACAAAAAATTATCTTCTTTTAGTTTGTTATCTCTTATGGTTTGAAACCATCTACACAACGTGACCATACCTCTGCAATGTGGTTAATATGACCTTTCTAGGAAAATTTGGGACTTGAATCTATAGAATTTGCTTATTTTCATGATAGCCTCAGGTAAATTCTATACTCGGAATATGTTATCCGGATAACATTAATTGGTTTTAGTCATTTTGTCTCAGTTATTGATCTTGTTTTGCTCCACTTGAGTAGCAATATTTATTGTTGATGGCCATGGCGCCCTGTTTACATTGCAGATGATGTCTAATCCTGACTTGATGAAAATGGCTTCGGAAAGCATGAAAAACATGAGGGCTGAAGACTTGAGGAATGCTGCTGAACAGTTGAAATACACTCGCCCAGAAGACATGGTTGAGATAGGTGAGAAGATGGCGAATGCAAGCCCCGAAGAGATAGCTGCAATGCGTGTGCATGTTGATGCGCAAGCCGCATATGAAATAAATGCAGCTGACATGCTGAAGAAACAGGCATGCCATCACCTCTAAAGCGAATTTTAAAATATATATGGATATACATTCTCAATAACTTGTAATTTGTGTTCAGAGCTGCCCTTGTGATGGATTCTTCATGTCTGGTGATATTTTTCCTTTTATGTTTATAGTTGCATACTTGCATGTCTAATCTTCTTAACTAGGGCTCTGATTGTTATAAAGAATTTGTCTGTTGGATTTCATTAAATGTTGTTAAAGCATCCAACTCAAAACCAATTGACAATGAATGGAGAGGATGCCTAGGCTCATGTACTAGTTTTGGAGGTTTGTATTAATTAACGTGGGTCAAGCTCTAACACGCCCTCACATTGGCAACTCTTGACCCGCATGTGGAGAGGTAAATATAGGATCCATAACATTGTGATCACAACAAAACAAGGTGCGCTTAAGGCACAAACAAAAGCACAATCAATTAAGTGTCTTGTCCAAAAGGTCTCTGAACGCCTAGTTCTGGTACTATGTTAAAAGCATCCAACTCAAAACCAATTGGCAATAAATGGAGATGCTGCCCTTGCTCGTATACTATTTTTGGAGGTTATAATTAACCAATCGGGACAAGCTCTAACAAATATCTTCAATTTTTTTATTTCATTACCTTCGTACGTTTATCGATCTCAACTCTCAACATTATTCACTCTTTGGTTGGAGTGGTTTCTACTATATAAAATGATGCATAGAGTATGGTTCTCCAATGTAAAAGTGGACCAATAAACTTATCTTGTCACTTAAATTTCACATGTGAGCAGAATTCTGTTTGAAGATTTGTCTCTGAAATCTAAATTGCCTTAATATGTACGAAGAACGGTCTAGTAGCCGAAGTCACGGACATGTCTAATGGCCTCATGCATCCATATTTTACACGCTTTGGACATGTGTCAGATTTGCCTAAATATGTATCTTGTTTTTCAATACATTTTTAGTCCAACACAGTGGAGACCCATGGGGTCATGCTAAAAACACATTAGTAGGTCAAAATGCTACATTTATGATTTGGCCTTAAACTTTAAAATGCTTAGTCCATAAATACGTATTTAGTGACAAATGATATTATATGTTTTTATCCAAATTTCATAGAAATATGATTGTGATTTTACATGAGTTTGACGAGTCCACACTGTCATTGTGGAAAACTAATGTGTCTGCGCATCAGTGTGCTGTGGTATCCTATGTCTGTGTCCTTATCACATATCCGTATCCCGTGTCCGTATGTATGCTTCTTAGGCTCTAGGTACTTTCCAAAGGAACTGAAGTGTCCTGGTAGTAGATACAAAAGTTACAGGATCACAATTTCTGTTTTTCACATGTTAGCATATATTTGTCTTCCTTCTCGGTATAAATAAAAATATCTGTTGCCTTTTGGAACCACAAAATATGTCTAGCAGCCAAGGCAAAAGAACTTAAAATAAAGATACGACAACAAAGGGAGTCATATTGGAAATCTAACTGGACTGTTGGAGTTGGATTGGTGTATATATTATGTAATGCATCAAGTTCTGGTGATTACACTGTCCCTATCCCATTCCGCGTCTTTTGTTGCAATTTAATTTCCCATTCTACTTCTTTCCTGGGCATCCCATGAGTTTTGTGCATTTGTCGCCTCTATTGCAGGGTAATGAGCTTCACAGCCAGGGAAGATATAAGGAGGCAGTGCAAAAATACTTGCTTGTAAGTGTAGTGTTGGTTTCTGTTTCCGTCAGTGTGTTCTGCGTAGTCTATTTAGTGCGTGTATCTTGAAGTTTTAATTCTTTCTTTTAACTATCTTTAGGCAAAGAAGAACTTGAAAAGCATTCCATCCTCCAAAGGCAGAGTCCTCTTGTTGGCATGTTCTCTTAACATGATGTCATGTTACTTAAAAACAAGGCAGTATGATGAGTGCATAAAAGAAGGCACTGAGGTATTGGCAAGTCGATTTCTCTTCTGGTTTCCTTGTGAATTTGATCAAATTTTTTTTGACCAAGTTGTCTCAACTTAGTGGTTTTAAAGTTAATACTTACAGTTGTCGAGGGTTTTTAGTGGCACATGTCTGCAGATGTGGTAGAAGATTTTGAATAATAGTAATGTATTTATCATGTATTTACTTTTTGAGTGTGGGGTGCATGTCATTTATCAAGGTTAAAAACTTAGTGTATGTGCTTTGCATCTCTTTAAGGAAACATAAGCGATTAGTGAGTGTATGATTACAGGTGTTGGCAGCTGATGCAGAGAATGTCAAAGCTCTTTACCGGAGGGGTCAAGCTTATAAAGAATTAGGACAATTGGAAGTAAGTACCTATGCACTTGTGTGACCTGTTGCAGTGGTTGCAGAATTAATGCTTCTTTATGTTTTTTATGCTGTGATCTGAAAGCATTGTGGTACCTAATTAGCTTCAATGTATATGCTAGGATGCAGTCTCCGACTTGAGTAAAGCACATGAAGTTTCCCCAGAAGATGAAACTATTGTAGATGTCTTAAGGTATGGGAATTGTAGTTGGTGTCTGATGACTTTTCAAGAGCTATCAATTCTCTTTCTTTACTTATCAGGGCCTAGCTTGTGTGAGCAGTATGTGAAAATTTGCTTTACTGTATTAGTGGCTTTTCTCCCTTTGCTTTTTTGCCTAGTTTGTGAAGCATCAAAGACCTGTAGCCCTGTTCTTTTATTCAGCTTTGTAGTTCACTGGGTGCATTTTGTCCCTACTATTTATTCTAGTTTCACCAGCAAGAGAAGCCTTTTATTTGCTGGCCAAGAGGTTTTTAACCATGGTTATTTCCAACTTGATTTGCTCAACTACGAAGCACGGACACATGACATGATGCAGGCTTGACACAGACACATCGCACATAATTGTACACAAAGAAATTGCACGATACCGTACGACGCGCGGGGATACATGCATGATGAACAATGTTATCGTATTTACTTTGTTATGTATTTTTGTATTCACTCAACGATTATTCAGTAAAATAGGGACTAAAATTGTAAAAGCATAAATTTAAACTGTTTCGTATGAGATAAGAGCACAACTTGTTTTCTCCTTTTTGGTGACAGAAAAATGCTGCTCCTTCTTCTCAATGTTGTTTATATTTACAGTTGCCCCTGCACAAATTTTGTAAACTCTAATTTTTTCCCCAAGCGTGTCCCAACATGTCTCCCATTTATCCAAGCAGGAAAAGAGTATTTATTTTAAAAAAAAAAGGTATACGGCACTCCAAGTCTCCAATCAGCATGTCCTCCGTATATTTGTCTCTGACACGTCTCAGATACTGATATGTTGTCTCTTAGAAGTGTCCGTCTTCATAGGTGCCATAACATTTGCATGTCCCAGATTTATCATCTGCAATTAGTTCCTTACTTTTTTCCTGCCAATGGAAGTGCCTTTTTTGTATTCAATGTTCCCGTTAATCACCTATTGTTCAGTCTGTTGTTATAATGTTGACTCTGGTGTCAAGAAACTAGGTGTTAGATTTGGGCCATTTGGAATGTTGTGGTAATGTCGGTCAATGGATGCAGGGATGCCAAGGAAAGATTAGTGAGAGAAGGTGGTGGCAGTACATCGAGAAGTATGTTCTTCTTCCTTGAAACAAGCTTTTTGCTGTGCTGCTAAATTTCGAAACCTGTCTCTTCACTCATGGTTCTCGTGAGCTGATTATCTCTGTTGCTTGATAGGATTGGTTATTGAAGAGATAACGGAAGAAGAGGAGACCGTGTCGTCGGAAAATTATGATGGGTCAACTGCAAAATATTCCGTGTCACGACCACAGGAAACCAGTGGCAGCTCTAAGAGTCAAGCTGGAATCAACATTGAGGCTCCTTCAACAAATGCAGAGTGTGTCCAGGCTTTAAAAGATGATCCAGAAGCTATAAGGTTTGTTTGCCTCCATGAAAGGATTGTTGAAATTTGTTTTGCCTTTGCATGGATTCGTTGTTATCGTAGTGGCTAACTCAGAATTGGTTATTCCACATGGACATTATGATGTGTTCACATGTTACCTTCTGTGCAAGCCTGGTGAACTCTTTTGAAATATTGGAAAATATGCAAACTTGATAACTGATTATGGGATATTGAACTGCAGCATGACAAAAATCCGGGCTTCTGTTTTGCAAATATATGATCTACAATGTGAGCTGTATGCACAGAAGCACACAGACAGAATACCATTTTAGTACAGTACTACACTAGTGCCGGGTGTTTAGAGGCATATTCCAAAAAAAACCATGAATCTAGGCAGAGTACTGAATTACTGTAAAAAAAGTTTGAAATTGATATTTTCTAAAACTATGATTTTACTGCAGTTTGCTATCGATTGGGGATTCCATAGGTACTGTGATTGCTGTTAATGTTGTATTACTTTACTGCAGTAAAACTGCAAAACTCAGTATTCTCTCCCCACCTTGTCTAGTGCGGGATTAGAGGACCATGTAAACTTGTAAAGTAAGTTAATCTGGCCCATTGGTGGCACAATAATAGCAAGAGCTTAAATACCTTGCAACTTCTTTAATGTTTTCTATCAATAATTTCAACTTTGCATTGTGTTCTCTTCATCCTCACTCCAAATAATTGATCTATGCACTCTGTTTAATTATTGAGTTATACCCTGACTTAATTTTCTAAGTCTTTAGTGTTTACATCTTTTGGGTGCATTTCCTAGATCCTTTCAAAACTTCATGTCTCAAACCGATCCTGAAACTCTGGCTTCCATGAGTGGTGGAAATGCTGAAGGCATATCTCCTGATATGATTAAGACTGCCTCAAATATGATAAGCAGGATGTCTCCTCAAGAACTTCAAAAAATGCTCCAAATGGCTTCTTCGTTCCAGGGGGAGAATAACCCATTTGTTAAGGGAGTTTCTTCAGACAACAGCTTCAGACCTGGGCCAGTTCCCACTGACGTGACACCTGACATGATGAAAATGGCTAGTGATATGATGAGTAAGATGCCAGCTGAGGAGCTTCAGAAAATGTTTGAAATGGCATCGTCTTTGAAAGGGAAAGATTCAGTGTCAACGGCATCAGCATTAAAATCGAACGGTTTCAGGTCAGATACTGGATCAAAACAATCTAGGGAAAGTTTTTCTGTCAGGGGAGATCATACTGGTGAAAGTAGTTCTTCTAACGGGTTTTCTAATTCAAGAAGTTTTCCTCAATCAAGCTTCCCCAATTCAACTGCTGATTTGCAACAACAAATGCAAAATCAGATGAACGATCCAGCCATGCGGCAGGTATTTGGTTTGGTTACTTGATTTTCATGTTTTCAGTTTTATGTTTTTATGCGTTTGGGCACCTTATGTTCCTGTAATCATTCGGTTGCATTCAACGTAGTTCAAATAGAACTTCATATCTGGAAGAATTCTGTTTTGCATTTCTTTCAGGAATTCAAGTATCCACATACCATTGTGTGTAGTGGTTTTTCATGCTCATTACCACTGTAGTGATGATTTCACTACTTAGGACTTCTAGTGCGAGTCCACTGTTTGGGGATGTCTGTTTCTCTCATAGACAATATATAGATTCTGCCCAGTGGTTATTTAATATCTGGTGATGTAGGTAACATGTTTTCGGTACATAACAGGTTGAGCTCCTTATTTACTTGTATAAATTGAATTGGTTGGTAACTGGCAGATGTTCACTTCGATGATTAAAAACATGAGCCCGGACATGATGGCAAACATGGGGGAACAATTCGGATTAAAGCTTTCTAGAGAGGATGCAGAAAAAGCTCAACAAGCCATGTCATCTTTGTCACCAGATACCTTGGATAAAATGGTACCTTCTTGCACCATTTATACTTTATATTCATGATTTAACTACTGTTTCCATACCTGAGCAAAGTAACAAGAATTTATGTTGTCATGCTTGTTAATACTGTGCCCAATCATTGAAGAACATTGGAAAACTGTTCAATGACATATAGAAAGGTTTGGTTCTTGGCGAACAGTAAGGTTACTCCATTGTAACCTGGATGTCATGTTTGAAACACGGTAGCTTCAAAAATTACCCATCGCACGACATTGTTGCCATTTGTTCATGTTGAATAATAGTTGATTTGAAAGCTGTTTGATTGTTTATCATGTTCCTTATGTGCCACTAATGATGTTGTTCATATCCATGAAAGGAAGTGTTTTTGAAAAAATCCTTGTGTGCTGGTATTGTTGTATTTTCTAGATAAAAATAGTACCAGCTTGGTGAGTCTCCCTTCCCTTTTGATACTCACCTGCCTAGAATAGAATGACATTTCACCATAATCTTTGGGCGGGAGGCTTCGGTCATTCTACGACTCGCAAAAAGACCATTATACTCTCTCTTTTCTACCTAGAGTCTGATATAAAAAATCAACCATAATGCCCTCCTTTGAAGCCCTGGCTCCAGTTCTAGTGTTACAGATATTATTGAGACATGAGTGAGTAAAGGACAGGAAAATGCAGAAAACAACAGCAGATTAGTCATTAGAGGTTGTTTTAAGGCATGCAATTGTTAACCTAAGGGTTGTCGATTTCATTCCGTTGCTGAAACTTGATGAAAAGCCTTGTTGGCTTCATCAAACACATTTCAGACAGTAGCTATGATCCATGATGTGTGGTATTTCTATTTGTACCACACATACTAACATCGTCACGATGGGCATTCTGGAGTTTGCGAAATTGCATAATTTGTGTTGGACTTGTTTTCATTCATTTCCCGCAGGCTGTATGGAGCTTAGATTTGCAGAGGGTAAACTGGGAAGAGAATAGCTTCACAAATCCCTTTTCTTTTCTGTTCCCTCCACCAATCGCTCCATAAATCCAAGATCCAAACACAGCCTTGATGGGACACTGCACACGAGCATGAGATGTTTGGGAAAATAACTGTCACTAGTTTCTGTGCTTCTGGTTTGTATGTTTATGATCATGACCGAAATGGAAAATTGTTTGACTGCTGCGGGTTTTTTTTAGCCGTTTTAGTTCATTTTATGTAATCAATATGAAGTACATGCTGCTTAAGCTCTCTATACATTGAGACTTTGACTGTTTTTTAATTTGCTTTTCTACTGAATCATGTTGGTTCCAGATGAAGTGGGCAGATAGGATTCAGAGAGGAGTGGAAGTCGCGAGGAAGACGAAAAATTGGCTACTGGGGAAGCCCGGTATGATTATGGCGATATTTATGCTCATTTTAGCATTCATCCTCCACCGGCTGGGCTACATCGGAAGTTAAGAGTGGGAATTCTCTAAATCACTGTCATCATCCGTCGACTGAACAAGAGGTGTCAGCTTAAATTTTCCATTAGAACTAATTCAGATCAGGGAATCGGTTTGAAATTAGGACGAAACGTCGGCTGGTGGAGGGAAGACACATCCACCGGCGTATTTGTTTTTGTATGTTAGTTGGATGAATTGTAATTCATTATTTGCGCTCTTTGATGCTCCTATAATAATTATACTACGGAAGTTCCGAGTGTATTTTGCAGAACATTGACAATGACAAGGAAAACCATTTCCACATTTCCAGTACCTGGATTGATGATATGTGATGTAGAGAGCAAAGGACTTCTAACGCTACAATGCACTAACCAGAGGGTAAGTATGCACGCAGCACGCCTGCGTTTACGAATCAAGATCCTTTCTCGTGATCGTCTTATGTGGTTATTCTTTATGTGGTTCATCATGTCAGGCAAGATAGGATTTACCACGATTCTAGTTGATAATCCGTGTCTTCGTTTTAGAGGCCTCGATGTGTTCACTGTTTATGCCAAAAACAAAATAGGACGATCAAATTGGCAGAGCTCATTCCTCTTCAAACAAATATGATTGCCATCATCGATATCCGTTTATGCTAGAAACAAGTTCACAATAGATGAAAAAAATATCAAAGAATTGTCTTTTTTGTCTAAAGTATCATGTTATATAATCTTTTTTCAATATCGATCCACATTTTTATATTTTTAAAATTTTTCTAGTCGAGACGAATGAATAATCCCAATAACTACAACAAAAAACTCAACAAAAAGTTACGAAAAATAATAAAAATATATCAAAAAAAATGTTTAGACAAAAAAGGAGTATCATGAATTAATGGGCTTGAGAACTACAATGCTAGTTTACGTGGTAAGTTCACCTCCTCCTGGTGCCGGCCCCGATGTTTGCAGTGCCTAAGTCCAATTCCAAATTTGGTTGCCCCACTTACTATTAAGTTATAGAAAACAAGGTTACATTGAGTTTACATTTTTTTTTTTCATTGCCCCATGCGCGGGGGTGCCTAAGTCCAAGGTCTTGTGGGGCTTACCTCGGAGTCGGCTCTGCCTCCTCCCTCAGGAGTTTGAGCCCCACAAGGGCCGGAGTTGGGGTTTAGGGCTATGAACAACCTCTAAATCCCAGTGAACTTATATACTAACATTCCACTCCCGCTGATGTATATAATATTGGAGAAAAAAAAAAATTTAGTGGGCTTGGACTCCTGGACCCGTGAACCAGTAGTTTTGCGGGTCGGACAAAGGACCCGGTTCCAAAACTGAATAGAGTACGCTCCACTCGACTACCCAGTCAGTTCTCACGCATATGTCTCAAAACCGCTGTTCTTCCTTCAACGTCAATGGCGGTCAAGAAGAAGAAGAAGCCCTGAAGAGAGAAAAAAAAAAGACTCCAAAACCCTAGATCATTCCATTCCTCTCTCTCACACGCTCCTCCAATGGCCAAGCTCGAGCCCGCCAATACTCGAACCCTGCTCGAACCACTAGCAGAGTTCAATCTCAACACCTCTCCCTCCCCCTCCTCTTCTCTCTCCTCTTCCTCCTCCATCCGATCCCTCTCCGTCTCCACCCTCTCCGACTCCCAAACCCTGATCCACGCCGGCACCGACTCCGGCACCCTCCTGTTGCTCTCCCTGAACCCTAATTCAACTCCCACTCCAACCAACCGACAAACTTCGAATCATTTCGGTGGGAGTGTTTCGTTCGTGCGGTACGCGTCGGTGAGCGAATCAGCGGTGGAGTACGTGCACGCGATTGATCATGTTGGGCAGGTTCTGGTGCTTTCAGGTGAGCAATGACCGTGTGATCTCCCTATCGAAGTTTCAAATTGTTTCAATGTAGTACTCCCTCCATCCCAAAAAGGAAAGAAAAACTTTTTGTTAAAGAAAAATTCGAACTTTTGTCTGCCAGTTTGTTGACAAAAATGGATTATTTCTTAGTTCTTGTTTTGCAGACCGGAGAATCATTTTGGTACGGGGTACGGGATAGTGGTTGTTTTGTAATTTTTTTAAAACTACATAGGATCAACCATCCCCTGTTTTCCTTTTAAACCTAACACCCGCTTATCCAAGTTCCATCATAAATGCCTCTTACATTACGAAAGGGCGTCGGATGTTGGATGATTCTGACTTTTACAGAGGGATAGAGCACTGTAAGTATATAGGTTGATCAAAATGTATAGTACATGATAGTAGTTTTTTTTTTTTTTTTTGTAATTTGCAATGCCATAAAATGATTCCGTCTTTCATATGTTCCGAATTTTTGTTGTAATGTTCGCCCACCAAACGCTCAAATCATGCGTCTGTCCTGTTCAGGTGGGTTTTTATTTCTGGTGGACTTGCTTTTACTTCAACCAGTGAGGAAGTTGGGGGTTTCCAAAGCAGTTACAGTCGTTGCCAAAAGGGTTCGGACTGGTATTTCAGAAAGTTCAGATTTGGTGGGGGCAGAATCGTCCGATTTTTCAAGCACGGGACGGCGGTTTTTAAAGAAATTAGGTGGTGGTGGAGGTGGTGGGATTAGATCGAATGGTTTGAAACTAAAAGAATCCGAGCTTCATAGGGATGATAATTGCGTTTTCGCAGTTGTGGCTGGTAGGAGATTGATGTTAGTAGAGCTTGTTTTAGGAAAGGATGGTGGTGATGGTGGTGGGTCTTTTCTGATACTTAAAGAAATTCAATGCGTTGATGGGCTTAAGACCATGGTGTGGCTTGATGATTCTATACTAGTTGGTAGTTCAAGTGGCTACATTTTGTATTCTTGTGTTACTGGTCAAGGTGGCTTGATATTTTCGCTCCCGGATCCCTCCTCTAGTCCTCCGCAACTTAAATTGTTGTTGAGAGAGCAAAAGGTGCTGTTGTTGGTTGACAATGTTGGTGTTATGGTTAATGCTCAAGGGCAACCGGTTGGGGGAAGCTTGGTATTCCGTCGTGCTCCTGATTCTGTTGGGGAGATGAGCTCAAGTATAGCCGTTGTGAGGAATGGGAAGATGGATTTGTATCACAAAAGATCAGGCAAATGCGTTCAAATGCTTTCTTTTGCCGAGGAAGGAGTTGGTCCTTGTGTTTTAGCGGATCAAGATGGGAGTGGACAACTTATTGTTGTAGCAACACCATCCAAGGTAATAGTGATGTTTCTTAAGAGATCTTTTTTGTTTCCTGCTTGAAATGTCCATTGCTGTTATGATATTCTCACGCTGCAACAGCGTCTATGGTTTTGGGAATGCTAGTCATTGTCGAAAGAGATTTTTAGTGAACGTTTGCTTCCAAGGTGGTGACCGAAATGTTTATTTATGCAGACTGAGGAAGTAAAGTGCAATTTGTGCAATTTGTTTTTGGTGGAGTATCATATCATAGTCAAAAACTAGTGTAAACCATGAACATCATCCTTGCCTTCACGGTCAGAAGTTTCAATTTCATCTAAATTTATGTGATAATAATCTAGGACAGAGTTATGGGGATGGTTTAGCGATGGAAATGTGCACAGGGGAAATGAAGCCTTGGGGTAACTAGGTTATGCAGTATGTTTTTAATTTATTTGGCTATGTACTCCCTCTGTCCCTAATTATTGGTCCAATTTTTCTTTTTGGGATGCCCCAAATTGTTAGTCCTTTTCGGATGTCAACGTGTAAAAATATTTAGTTTTTTGAAACTATCCCTTATGATTTGGCAGCAGGAATGTATTCAAGTGGAAATGTTGGAAATACACCTCTTTTAAGTTTTAATTTAAGTGCAATCATTACATCCACCCTTATAAAGTTGAAACTTGCAAAAGGACCAACCTTAAGCCTTTGTAAGATCTATTTAGCAGTTTTAACTTTTAACTAAATGTCAATATCAACCTATCCTCACCTTCTGTTTGGGATGACTTCGGGGTTCTACATTTATTTTTAGTGGTTTAATCCTTTGTCTCAAAGTGAGTTATGAATCAGTGGATGTTGTGCATACTTCGGGCATGTGTACACAGGGTGGCAGAATGGTTGGATAATCATGTTTTACAATTTTGTTGCCAGGTTGTTTGCTATGGGAAAGTACCTTCTGAAGAACAAATTAAGGACCTCTTGCGCAAGAAGAACTTTCAGGAAGCTCTTTCTTTAGTGGAGGAGCTTCAGAGTGAAGGTGAAATGACAAAGGAAATGTTGTCCTTTGTGCATGCCCAAGTGGGGTTTCTCTTGCTGTTTGACTTGCATTTTGAGGAAGCAGTAAATCACTTCTTGCTGTCAGATACCATGCAGCCATCTGAAGTATTCCCGTTTATAATGCGAGACCCAAATCGGTGGTCATTGCTGGTATACATGTTATTTGCTCTTTTCCGTGGTTGAAATATTTGCTTATTTTCTTGTGTTCTTAGATCTGGAGGCCAATGTATTTGTCATATTGCTTCAACTGAAGCTGCTGGTCATGCTAATGATTGATCTGCGAATTCGCTGGAAAACAACCTTTTGACTAACTAAAACTAGCAAGTACTTGATGGTAGTGTTTTTATGTTAACGCTGCCATTTTGTTTTTATTTGGTTCCCTTTTATAGTTTTATTCTGGTTGAATTTTAAGCTTGGAAATCCTTCTATCACTTCCATTTACTTTAGGTTTCTTATGCTTCGTCATTCTTTATCGTGGAATGTGATTGATGCAATGACCTTGGCAACCTAAAAATAGTGATATCTTTCCTCACTAGTTTTGCTTTGAAAGTATCATCATATCGTATGCGGTCGGAGTAGTTGGTATTAAAGTATGCCTTTGATAAGGGGTGTTGTTTTTCTAACTATTATTGGTCATTAGGTATGTTCTAGGATTCCAGAAAAGTATTCGCTGAGTATTAGTATCCTGACAAATCTATATTACAGAGAAATTCCTTTTATATTTAGTATAGATTCTTGGAGTTTAACTTGAGCCAGGTTTGATTTTCTAACCCAGGCTGTTATTAACATGAATGATTATTGTAGTTCACTCATAATACTGCAATGCGAGTGTGTTTGAGTTTGTATTGCTTGCATCCTGTGTTATTTCTGTTAATTATGGCCTGGCCTTCCCCTTTTGCAATAGGATGGTCGTTGATAAACTAGTGTTTTTCACTTTGTTCTAGATTCTAGAAGTTGACTGTACTTGTAATTTCAGGTGCCGAGGAACCGGTATTGGGGATTGCATCCTCCTCCTGCACCCCTTGAAAATGTTGTAGATGATGGATTGATGGCTATTCAAAGAGCTATTTTTCTTAAGAAAGCAGGGGTGGAGACTACAATTGATAATGATTTTCTTCTGAGTCCACCAAATAGAGCTGATTTACTGGAATCAGCAATAGAAAACATCATCAGGTATATATTTTTCCTTTTTCTTTTCAATTCTAGCTATTTGGGCTTGGAGTGTAATGGGATTTTCTACATGTCTTCTTCAGTATAAGGGAAAATGACTTTACAGGGCTTCCCAACTGTATTATATGGACTCTTCTAGATGTGTAAAGTATTTTTGTGGGACAATCAGATAAGGTTATAGTATCTATGCCCAATATGTCTAGTTGGACACTATCCTTATGTGCCTCTGATGTAAGTTGACTTAGCAAGAAGGCATGAGCTATGCATACACCTCGTGTTGGACAATCAGATAAGGTTATGGGATCTATGCCCGATATGTCTAGTTGGACACTAACCTTATGTGCGACTGATGTAAGTTGACTTAGCAAGAAGGCAAGAACTATGCGTACACTTCCTATATCATGCTGAAATGCCCAAATACACCTTGTAGACACCATTTATCCTGGAAAATAACACAAAGATTATACATATAAATATTATTTTGTCTCCTCTGGTCCTTGATGGAAATTAGAGAAACCCGACACTACCTTATCCACACCCAAGTCCATGTATCATAGCCCTCGTAAGAGCATCAACTCTTCTTTTTTCATCATCCATATAGTTGCATACCGAACTCAAACCATACTTCAGGCATGAGGATGCCTGAACTACAGGCTTCTAGTTGTGGGGCTTGGTATATCGCCATAGTGTGTTTGTAATGGTTATATCACTGGTTCAACATAAATTGCCTTCTCGTACCAGTGTACTGTTGCTGAACCTTTCCTGACGTGCCCGTGTCACTTCAGGTATTTACGTGTTTCTCGTGAAAAAGATCTGACTCCTTCCGTGATGGAAGGAGTTGACACTCTTCTTATGTACCTCTATAGAGCCTTAAATCGGGTAGAAGATATGGAGAGGCTTGCATCGTCTGAGAACAGCTGTGTAGTGGTATATTTCATCTTCCTTTTGCTTTTGGTTTTGTTACCACTATTTTGCTACTTATAATCTGCATATTTTTCTGTCCCTACTTATGGAGAACCTGTTAAGGCTTTTGTCATTGATCTGCATTCTGAAGTTTTGGGGATCACTTGATGGACTGGTGATTGGTGATCTGACACATGAAATATGCTTATTTAGGACGATCTGGAAGATTCTTGTTCATTATCAGCAGCTCTACTTCTTGTGACTGGAGCTTGAACTATGATCGCTTTTTCCGTTGGTGAGATTGTAAATATTAAGAGAGAAACAGGGAAGACTATTCGTAGACTTTCAAGTTGTAGGAGAAATGGAATATACATAGCCAGATAGTATCTGAAAAAAGCATACGAATTTCTTATGCCTGAGTTGATGTCCTTGAGGAAATATATTGCACAAGTTTTCAGATCACCTAGCTCTTTCTTTAGGGAAAAGGAAATATTGGTAACCAATTTATTACTGCCCGATTGGAATTATCAGAAAGATTAGGTGAATAGTCTTTAACTACAGACAGCTCTACTGGGTGTCACTAGTTGCAGTGTGAAAATGGTTATTATGCAACTGTTTTGGCCACTTACTCTGTAACGTGTTTGAAAACATTGCTTTTGTTAATATGGGGGTTAAGATCAAGTTTGCATGTAGGGCTCAAGAAAAAGCACTATGTGCAGTTGTTTGTATAAAGTGGAATGTTAGTATTTCAATATATTTGACTGTGGGAGGCCGGTCAGATGCCTGCTTGAAGGATGACCATGCAAATTCAATGCAGTGCAGGAGGAGTTAGAATCTTTATTGAATGAATCTGGGAATTTGCGGACGCTTGCTTTCCTCTATGCAAGTAAAGGGATGAGCTCTAAGGCTCTTGCTATATGGCGTATCTTGGCAAGAAATTATTCATCTAGCCACTGGAAAGACATTACTGGGGAAATAGACTCACTGCAGTCCACCACTAATGTTATATCTGGGAAGGATATTGCAGCAATTGAGGCGTCGAAGATCCTTGAGAAGTCATCTGATCAAGATTTAATACTGCAGCATCTTGGATGGGTATGCATCAACATGTTTTGTCTATTTTTTTTCGATGTTAGATAAAAGATGCTGATATTCTGAAATTAGTGGTGGTTTCTCATGTTAGATTGCAGATATAGACCAAGTACTTGCCATTCGAGTATTAACATCAGAGAGAACTGATCAGCTTTCACCAGGCAGGTCCCACAACCTGAAAGAATTCATATTTCTTTGTTTTGTGTTCGTTCTACACTTTCATTATGTTTGACGTTTTATTTCATTTGGTGGTATTTCATATGGGGCCTATTACTTCTCAAAGTTGTTCATGCACACGCGCGCTCACACACACACATAGATACCCACTTACGTGTATTTATGCACACATGTCTGTTTGTCTTACGTGGAGTACTTTACTGGTGCTTTTTTTTTTTCTTTTTCCCTTTGACAAGTGAATGCAATCTATGTTGTAGTTTGCTGGTGCTGCCATTCCATTCAGAACTAGTTAGTGCTTGTAATTATGATTTCTTTGGTTGTGACGAGTAACTGAGTAAGTGATTCCTTTACTTGAGGGAATTTGAGAATATAAGAATAGCAGTTATTCTGAAGGTTGTACATCTATCTATAGTAATTATCTATACGAAGTACCCGTAACCTAAAATATAAAGGCTTCTCACCGATTCTCTCTCCTACGTCGTAGTTTGTTATTTCTCTCTTTTCCTCTCCTTTTCATGAAATAAAAACCAAATTTTATAGAGAAGCACTCACTCTAAATTTTTTGAAGGGAAATCAGCATAGATTAATCATGACTTGAATCCTGTGTATTCTTTTCCATTTATCATTCTCCTTTTTACCAAATTCTGCAACCCCTGGAGAGTGGAGGGCTTCCCCACCCCGTCTCTCTCTCTCTCTCTCTCTCTCTCTCTCTCTCTCTCTGTAGTTGCCCCATAGCAATATGTTTCTTTCTGCAATTCCACTGTGGGCTTGACTGCAATTTTTTAGTTGGGATCAACTCCTGCAAGATGAGGTTCCCGGTGACAGCAAGAGACATCAATTCAAAAATAAATAAAGGAGGATGGCAAATTGACTATTGTTAATTATTCGGTTATAAGGTTATTCAATTCAATAACCCATCAACCAAAACATGCATTGATATTGGGGTATGCCTTTTGTGATTTTATGTGTATGCTTCATGCTGTGAATAGATAGAGTTCCAAGACCATTAAAAGAATTGAATGGGTTGTATTTTTACCTTGCGTTTTACTCAGGAACTTTGATTTCTAATTTTCTTCCGTGCATTGCACAGGTTACTTCTTGTCTATACTGAACACATGTAGTCCACATGGCACCCTCTTCTATTCTTAGAAAAATAGAAACATGAACAAAAGTTCCACCTGACCTCTACACATCTCTCATGATACTCCTCTCTTCTTTCTCTTACCTTCGTCTTCAATTAGAATTTTTCTTCTTTTGACTTTCTTACCTTATTTCTTCTGTTTCAAAATGGCTATTGGTCGACGTGGGATTTGGTTGTATTCAGAATTTCTAAATGAAAGATTCCAATAAGGATATATTACAAAGTTTCAATGCACGTTCAAAATTACCCTGCAGTAGTATTCAAAGTTAAACATCAGTTTATCATTCTCTCTAAAGTAGCATTCCACAAATCTAGATATCTACATTTTTAATTTAAATAATTGATAGTCAGTTTGATACATAATTTCAGATTCTTTTAGGACTCCAATGATCAGTTACCAGTGCATTGCGCCGAACCAATGCACAGGAGGCAGGAGATAAAATTGTCAGAGAGTGTACTGTTGTTGGACAAATTTTGAAATCTTGATCTGAGGCTGCCTGTTAGTGATTTGTGCTTGCTTTTGTGGAAAACTTTTAGGGTTAAGGTTCTATGAAGGTGAAGAAAGCTATTTAAGGTTTGGAGATGAAAAAGTTTGAGTTGGAGAGGTTTTCAAAAGTTTCAGGTTGCTGGATTTTCAAAACAGAGGACTTAACAGCGAAAACAGAAAATTAGGGCTTTGATGGTCAAGTTGAATGCCCAGACGTGGGAGAAGGGATTAAGGTTAATTTGGGCTCTATATCAGTGAACAGTAACTGGGAATAATATTGAGAGTTGGTGGTCAAAGAAGAAATAGAAGGTGAAGGAGGACAAGGAGGAGGGGAAGGGAAAGAAGAATTGGAATTCAGGAAGGAGGACCTTTACCCCTGCAAGGTTTAGACCATAGACAAATTCAAACGCTTTCTCAGATTTTTGTATCTCAACTCAGTTGATACAAATGAAAGTACAGCATATGGACAGGCCAGAAGACTCTTGTAATTGTACAAAGACTTGGGCTCAAAATTCAGAAGCTAAGGCCACTCCAAATTTCTTTTGTCCTGATAGGATTCCATATGAACTGTACATAAGATTATTTGACCCAAATTCCTAAGGACTTTGCATGCTACTCTTGTCCAAGAATTATTCAAATTACCAAATAGCACTAACTAATAAATCTAATATAATGCCTCTAAATATGTCCAGCAGCATTGTTGTGACAAAATCGAGACTTCTCATAACCCTAAATATGAATAAAGCCTTAGTGACGTCCTTCTGAAATCCCGAATCTGCCCATTTTCTTCTTCCCAGGGTTGCTATCATGTACACTGGTTGATGTTGCCTGTGTCCATCACATAGCTAAATGAGAAATGTTCTTTTATTGCTACGAGGATGTGCTTTTCATGTTCCCTATGAAGTTTGCTTTCCGGTTGTGGTGGGTTCATATGTAATGTTGTTTGCATTTTCAGATCAAGTAATTGCTGCAATTGATCCGAAAAAGGTGGAAATTCTTCAAAGGTATGCCCCTCATCTTTTGAAATTGCAGCTTTGATGATGTTTTTTTAACGGCGAAGAAAGTTTCACTAATCCTAAAGATCAAAAGATGAAAACAGTACAATAGGAAAAGAGATGCACTGAGAGAGGTTCGAAGAGTCTTTGATGGTGTTATTGGGAAAACAGAAACGGCAAAGCCCTTGCAATTGGCAGCAATGACTTTACACTTAGGATAATTTTTTTTTTCCTTTCAATTATTTCATTCTCAGAGGTACTTTTTGGACGGCTAAAGTCGTTTATCTGTGCCGTGTAATGAGCTAGTACTTCTTATTGTCTGTGTTTTTTGATTTGTTATCTCGCTTTCTGGGCTTACTAATTTAAAGGTGTATTGATTTGTTTCCACACCGGGATGTGTTCAACTGTATTTACTGCCTTATATATTTGGTACTTAATCAGCGACATGGTCTCACATATCTTCCCAAATTCCTGGTGTTATGTATTAGTTTGTGGTCCATGAACTGTTTGCTCTTTTCTAGGTTTTCATAAATTTTTGTGGTTGAGGTGATCATCCTTGGAGTATTTTGTATTTCTCAGTTCTTTCAAGTGTTTTGCTGGTTTGGTAGCAAATTGACAGTAATACTACGGAGTAGAACTTATGGTTGAAAAGTTCAAGTTCCAAATTTTTATGATTTGGCCCGCAAAGAAATAATGAGAGAAATTGAGGTAGCAAAATAGCAGAATACAAATGGGGAAAAAAACTCACTATCAATTCGGTTCTTTAATACTCTCCTTCTCTCTATCTATCACTCTCTCTTTGTTCCTGTGCCGTGTTTTGAACTCCTTCCTCTTATGCTGCGATCTTGCAAACTTTATTGATGCAGCTATTTGCAGTGGTTGATTGAAGATCAAGACTCCGATGACACTCAGTTCCATACAACATATGCACTCTTGCTTGCTAAATCAGCAATTGAAAATTTTGATACAGAAAATACCTCTCAAAATTATGCAGCAGGACGTCTAGAGCAGACAACTACGACTGAAATGGGAAGGAATTCGATCTTTCAGAGTCGTATCAGAGAAAGGTTGCAGATCTTTTTGCAGTCTTCTGAACTATATGATCCAGAAGAGGTCCTTGACTTGATTGAAGGATCAGATTCCGAGTTGTGGTTGGAAAAGGTCCATTAAGTCTTTTCGTTTTCCTGTCTAGGTTTTCCTTATTCGATCTTTGTAGATGCATTCATATTGCAAATTACTATCTCTTCATGCTTCTTGGTTCTTACGTAATGTTCATATTTTCGTGACAGGCTATACTTTACAAGAAACTTGGCCAAGAAATTTTGGTGCTCCAAATCCTCGCATTGTATGTTCCCAAGACCATTGAGAATTCAAAGACTTTCATATTCTTGGAAATCACCTGCCATTTTTTTTTTTGGATAAGGATCACCTGCCTTTGTAATGATGCAAGAAATTCATTTGTGGTTAGAGAATGTTTTTGGCATGTACCTCTTATCGTTGTTTACATTTGAAATCGTGACCTTGCAATATGAAAGAAGGTTTAGAGTGTAAGGTAGCATATAAAGTTGACGAATGTATAATAGTAGATGATTGTATGAGGGATGATTAAACATTAACTGAGTATTTTGATAATCTGACAGAAAGCTGGAGGACAGTGAAGCTGCAGAACAATATTGTGCGGAGATAGGTCGGCCAGATGCGTATATGCAGTTGATGCTCTCTCTCTCTCTCTCTCTCTCTCTCTCTCTCTCAGCTGAGTATAGAATTGAAGGTCATTGCTTATTAATTTCGTTGTGGGTTGGTAAACGTAGGTTGCTTGAAATGTATTTGGATCCGAAGGATGGTAAAGAGCCTATGTTTAAAGCTGCTGTTCGTCTTCTCCATAATCATGGAGAAAACTTGGATCCCTTACAAGTCCTAGAGGTCTCTCTCTCTCTCTCTCTCTCTCTCTCTCTCTCTCTCTCTCTCTCATGTATATATGTATATTGAGCGTGCTGTTTTCACACTCATACCCACTACCCACTTGCAAGCATACAGAATGTATGTTCGTTCACCAATTGCTTCGAGAACCAAAATTTATTTGTGAAACACTTTATTTAATACTGACAACTAGATCCAATCATCCAGGTTTAGGAGATATAGGTAGAAGACTAGAAGTGGAAGACATTGGTCATGATTCTTGAATTCGTCTTGTTCAACTTAAAAGGCAATGTGAATATATTGAAGAGAATTTATATATTGTCTGTGTTTCTTAGCTTGAAAAGCCATCTTATCCCCTTCCCTGATGTTTATTATTTTCCCAATAGAGCCTGCGGGGAAAAAAAGGTAGGTTTGTGTTGCGCATCTTAAGAGTTGGGGTTACGGAACATTCTTTTTGTTGTTTGCTTCTTGTGGGATGAGAGCCAGAGTTTGGCGGGTGTTTTCTAGTACAGGATTGTAGGTTACTTGCGTTAGGAGTTATATGCAATAAGCAGTAGTGAGTGAGAGTATTTGAGTCATTTAGTATCTTGTACTCACAATATAAATATAAATATATATATATCAGTCCTTATCCTATAAGGGATCCCGCATGGGCTTACCTTGCGAGACTCCCCTTTCCCGATCGAATTGCGACGATCTAAGCTGCTCAAAGTGATTAGAACGTGATTTTAAGGGTACCCGTGAGAAATTAGCAAAAAAAATGATCGGAAAGGGCTTGATCCGAACAGTTTTTTATTGAACGGTTCAGTAAAAAACTGCTCGGATCAAGCCCTTCCCGATCTTTTTTTTTTGCTGATTTCTCGCGGGTACCCTTAAAATCACGTTCTGAACACATTGAGCGGCTCGGATCATCGCAATTCGATCGGAAAAGGGGAGTCCCGCTCGGTAAGCCCGTGCAGGATCCCTTATAGGATGTAAAGTGTATATATATAATCAATAATATGTGTAAGGGTTAATTATAAACCTGGACACTCTTCTTTCTTAACAACGCTGGAATAGTGGTGGCGCGATCCAAAGATGGTATTGGCTTATCTCAGCGGAAGTATGTGTTGGATATTGTGGAGGAGACTGGTTTGTTGTGGACCCAGGCCTGTTGAGACCCCTATGGATCCCAACGTCATACTTTTATTTTATCGGGGGGAGTTGTTTTCTAATCCTGATCAGTATTTTGCTTGGTTGGTCAGCTAAATTATCTACCATTACACGCCCTGATATCTCATTTGTAGTTAGTATTGTGAGTTAGTTTCCACATCAGGAGGCTATTCTTAGAATTATGAAGTATCTCAAGGCTCATCCAGCATGGTCTGTTCAACCGAGCTAGTGGACTCTAACGTGTTGAGGCTTTTACCGATTTCGATTGGATAGGAGAACCGTCTCACACAAGAGATCCACTAGAGGATATAGTGTCTTCCTTGGGGGAAATCTTGTCAATTGGAAGAGTAAGAAGCAAACAGTAGTTGCATGGTCTAGTGCAGAAGCAGAGTATAAAGCCATGGCTCACACGACATGTGTGATTATATGGGTGCGCTCTTTTCTTGAGGAGATAGGATTTATTGTGCAGTTGCCTACGAATCTGTACCGTGATAACAAGCAACAATTCATGTTGCATTCAATCGAGTATTTCATGAGGGGCCTATGGATATTGAAGTGGATTGCATCTTGTGTGTGAAAAGTTATTTGGTGGCGTGGTAGCTACTCCTTTTGTATCTACAGGCACTCGGTTTTGTTTACTAGAAATCGGTTTTCAAACCGTGGTTGGAGTTACTTTGTAACAAGCTGAGACGTAGTGATATTTATTCTCCAGCTTGAGAGAGAGTGTTAGGAGTTATATGAAATTAGTATTGGTGAGTGAGGGTATTTGAGTCATTTTGTTTCTTGTAGTTACAATAAATATAAATCCAGAATACTTGGATTAAGACTACATCCATGTTCGGCTTTTATAGTTGGACATCCACGTAGCAAGGGTGATCTCTGTATGTAGAATTTAGCATAAACTATGCATGGAACTCCTACATAACATAGGAAATGCTTGAAGCAAATGGTAAACACCATTTCTATAAATAAATAAAAAGAAAAAAGAAAAGAAAATATACTAGGGGATATGAATGTTTAGGCATGCTCCGGTGTCCTTACAGAAAAGTTCTGTGTCCTTGTAATGAAAATTAAATGAATCCAATAGTTGGACACACACCTGCACCCGACTCTAGAAAAGTTAGATTATTGCTTCCTTGCATCTTAAGAGTAGTGCTATCTTTTACTATCTTGAGAGTAGTACTATCCAGTATGAATGGATGTTTTTTCTTTTGCTCATTAAAAGGCTTGATGGCTCTTATGTTTGCACATCTTTGAGTGTGTGGGATTCCATTGCTAATGAGTGATAGAATAGAATACACCTCTTTTGCTGCATACTTGCTTTAGTGTAGTTTTGAAGATCACGAAGAAGTTAATACTTATCTTGACTATTCACCAGTGTGTACTTAGATACTTTTCTTTACGTATATTACTTATCAAAAAAAGAGAGAAGAAGATATAAGTTTCCTTATAAAAATGTATCTAATAACTTGCGTCATCCCATCATGTGACCGGGTCTCTTGCTGGAGAGTGATTCCAACATTTGCATTTATTGCCGATGTCTTGTTCCCTTGTAACTTGGAAGTTTGTCTTTTGCAGAGATTGTCCCCGGATATACCCCTCCAACTTGCGTCAGATACAATTTTACGAATGTTGAGAGCTCGATTGCATCACCATCGTCAAGGACAAGTACGTTTTGTTAAACTTTCATTCTTGTATGTAATACTCACTCCATCCCAATTTGTTTGTCCAATTTTGACTTAAGTGTCGCTTATAACATCGTTTATACCTTGCAATTTATAATGTTTTTATGCAATTATGAATATTTTCCTTATAGAACTAATTGAGATCTATCAAACAACATCCTTATTCCATAGAAAACGATTATAAATTTAAAATATAAATAATTTTTGAAGAGGCCCGAAATAGTGAAAGTGGACAAACAAATTGGGACAAAGGGAATATTGACAAACAAATTGTGCTGCAGCTATTGCAGCATATCACAAAACATATTCCATAGCTTATTGATGAATGCCCTTTCAGAATTCTCTTTTTATTGGGCTTTTGGTTCAAGTGAACTCAGATCTTTTTAGCAACTTCACTGCTTCACATACAGAAGTATTTTTTATCTGAGATTGGGGGAAGGAGTCAAATTTTTTACCTGCGATTAGCCATGACCCCTGATTTCATTGGTGATAGGAATCATTTTGTTCTTCTGCATCGATACGTATATACTTACTCTACCCACTGCTGCAGACATGATGCGCTATGTTGTGCTGTTGAACTGACTCTCACTCTTTTACAGATAGTGCATAACCTATCTCGTGCTACAGACGTCGATGCAAGTTTGGGAAGGTTAGAAGAAAGGTCACGACATGTGCAGATAAACGAAGAGAGCATCTGTGATTCTTGTCATGCCCGTCTCGGGACCAAGCTATTTGCAATGTACCCAGATGATACCATCGTTTGTTACAAGGTTGGTAATATTGACATCTCATTTATGTGTGTCATCTCATTTATGTGTCTTCGGAAGATCTAAATTAATGGCAGCCACAATTTGCACAACCATTTCGGCTTGATAGACTGCAGCTGTGGATTAGCCAAAATGGTTGTGGAAACAACTTCCGCGTATTATTTTATCGAAACCAAATAGGGGTATGTGCTTTGTTTAAGAAGTTCCCCTACTTCCTCCTTTAGTAGCATCTATATCAATTTTGCCATGGAATTTTATACTGCCTGTAACATCTCCATGTGTTCTCACCAACTGTAAAAGACGAAATTGGAGAAATATTTCATCTCGTCGTCGAAACAATGCAGAGTGTTGGAAACTTTACTTAAACCCTACCACCTCTTGTGCAGTGTTTCCGTCGTCAGGGTGAGTCGAAATCGATCACGGGTCGCGACTTCGAGCGAGATCCCATGTTTAAACCTGGTTGGCTGGTGACTCGATGACCTCGGAAAATGATGTGATTAACATATTGATGTTGTTCCCTTCGTAGCGGGTGATCTACTGTTCTACCTTACACCAATGCCTGGAGTAATTTCAACTCTGTTTTGTTGGGAAACCGTGGAGCTGCAAATATGTAGATTTAGGTCTTGAAGAAAGTTCTCACATCCATGCAAGTTGGTTTTCATCAAATCATGAACATGTTTGCTTGGAACTGGTACAGAAGCTGGTTCAGAATCAGAAAGAAGAACCGATGGCAGCAGGCCTTTTTGATGGGGATAGGATATATAATTTAAGCATGTTTATCAGGATCAAAAGTAGAGAAGATGTCAAAATTTCCTTGATCTTTGCATGACAGTTGTCCCTGATTGGTGCTGTCACGATGTTGTACCAATTAGATAGTTCCATTTTCTCTGGGGAGCAAAATGAGAGATGAGAGGAATTTTTGATAGTTTGCTGACACTTGTATTTAGTCAAAAAAATAAAAATCCATGAGAGTTTTTTGAAAACATTTTTTGTTTGCTGCCTAAATCTTTTAATCATTGATCCCTAGGGACGATACTAGGAAATCAAAATACTTACAATTGTTCGTTTGAGTAGTAGGAATTGTTTACGATAAAACAATGATCAATACCTTTGCTTCGTCTCTCTCCTGCCAAAAAAAATCACATAAAAGTTCTCACGATATCAGTTGCATCTTGGTAAAAAATGGCAAGACTTTTACTCAATCAATATTTTAAGGTAACTATTTGTTTTTCAATTGTTGTGTGATTAGCATTTTGGTTGTCTATTAGGATACGTATATTTCAATTATTCTATTTGTATATTGTTCCTATTAATGGTTTTAATCATTATTGTATTTTTATTGATTTTTCTCTCATAGAAATAACCTAATGAATACAATCACTCATTCTCGTTCCATCTTTATTGATGATGACAGTGACAAGTCATGTGCTATTTTTCTACATTTGAAGTGTTTTTTATTTACCTTCTATATCTATATTTGTGCATTAAGCACGGTGTGTATTCTTTGTGACTGTAACTAAAAATAATTAATATTGTCACAAGCAAGATGTGCGTTGTAATATCAGTTTAACATAAGTTAGGAAAACTAGAATGCAAATATCTTAATACTTAGTAGTTTTACTTGCACTTCTTAAAAAGCTTGAAAAATCAATTTTAAATAACAAAGGTTGTGCATTGCTTTCCCTCGTACCAAGTATTGTTGTGCATCTCTTTCCCTGACCACTTGGTACCATGAATTCTTTCAGGGGTGTTTTTCGGTAGTGAAAAATTTATAAATTTTTATTTATGGTTGAGAAGTTGTTAGGTGTTTCCGGTAGTGAATAAGTTGTTGATAAATGTCAAGTTGTTTTCGGCAGTGAATAAGTTGTTGATGGGTTTGTGAGTAGAGTTACTGTAGTAAAAAAAGATTTTTATTAATTTTTCTCAAAAGATAATTAAGAATTGGATCGATCACATTTACCTGAAGTGATTGTAATTTCTTTTATCATGATTTTTATTAATTTTCTCATGTAGAAATAACCTAACAAATACAATCTCTCATTCGTTCCATCTTTATTGATAATGGTGACAAATAAGGTGCTAAGGTTCGGTACGCCTAGAATATTGAATCGAGCACCTACACATATTATATTGAGTTGATTTCTTACGAGGCCCACTCGATTTTTTATCTTAAAATTATTGAACGGCTCGAATCATTCGTGCAGGGCCCAGAGTGGACCCCGCGTGTCCATCCGTGCACCTGGTCGGTGGCCCACTCGATTTTTTATCTTAAAATTATTGAACGGCTCGAATCATTCGTGCAGGGCCCAGAGTGGACCCCGCATGTCCATCCGTGCACCTGGTCGGTGGCCGGCATTGGTTTCCGTAGACTTTTCATACTCTATTGGTTTATAATCTCCTCCTTCTAATCTAATACGGAGTATTGAAATGTCTTTTTTTTTCCAAATCTCATACTCTATAACGACTATATTTTTTGCAAAAGCTATATTTCTAAAGGCTATATTTTTGCAATGGTTATATTCTAAGAGCATCCGCATTAGTCTCGGTAAGTTTTCCCTCCAATTATTTTTCTCATTTCTCTATCTATCTCCACTTATTATCCAAAATACCTTCCTCAAAACTCAAACCATACAATCATTTTTAAATTTTAGTATTAGTGTGTGCATTTTTCTTGTCGTGGAATGTTTTTATTTTCTTCGTGGAAAATCGTTAAATAAAAATCCTCGGTAAATATCACTTAGGGCACAAAAGCTATCTGCACTTCCCCTTGATAGATAGATATGCTAAAAAAGGGGGGCCTTTCGTTAACTCTAGTCCATGTCTGAACCTTCGAACCTCTTTTGTTAGAAGTGGCCAATAGAGTTGCTGTACCAGCCAAAACTCAACTATATATTATATAAATTTCAATCCGATTATGGCACTTTTAAAATCATCAATTTCGCCCAATGCCACAAATTACCAGTACAGCGCGCTTCAAAATATTTTTCAAAATATAGAAGCCAAAGAAAAGAGAACGTTACAAAAGAACTCCAACTGCATTTTTCATCACATCAGTTCAGTGACAAAACAAGATCTTTGAAAATCCATACTAGAATACGAAGAACATCCATCTCAATAAGCACTTGCTATTGAAAATGAACATGGACAGCTGAATCTTATTGCAAAAGAAACAAGGTTCCATTCAACATTCCGCAACCTCTAAGCGCGTCCAGCAGATTTCTTCTCCCACCACTCCAAGAACTTGACCTGCGCAGCCATTGTATCCAACCTGTAAAGCTGCAGCCAGTGATTTGCGAATTCCTGTCCGAATGTCCAACCAAACACAGCTCCCGCACCAAAGGACAGTGCAGCACCTGCCAAATATAATAGGGGCAGCCTCACACGATGTTCGTGAATAGTCCCCATGAAAACTAAAGCCAACAAGGCAGGAAATTTGGAATATAATTCACACAAATGCAAATGATGAATATTAGTATCACCAAGTGATACTACAGTTGCCTTGCACATCCACAAGAAGTGCAATTGCAGCCATAATTCAGGCTATAAATATTAATCACCTGGACATAAACAACTGAAACCATATATGTAATCTCTAAGCATAACAAAAACAACGAGAATTTAAAAAGAAAAAGAAAAAAAGAAGAAGAAGAGAGATGGCCTATTTGCTAATACAAACAGTCAGTAGAACAGATGAAGGGAGATAAATTGATGATTCTGTTCCAAGTCTCAATCTATGATACTTGCATGTTCCATTTTAAGAGAACTTTGCAGGCCATATCATTATGGAGAGCTAAAAGTAAACAAAAAAATTGGAAGTTGTTGCGATTTAAAGGACAACTCCTAATGCTAGTTACACTAGAACAAAGATGAAAAAGAAAGACAACTAACTATTGGAACAACTAAAGCTTTGAAAGTAACTTATGTTTTAGTATACATGACACTAGTTGTAAAAACCACCATGTTAAGTATCTGAAGCATTGAAACAACTAAAATTGGTGAGTATCCCAGGTTTGAAATGAAAACTCTGACAGATTTCCAATAGGTAAGAGTGTTACATAGCAGAATAGGTACTGTAAAGAGTCTAAAGTACCATGTGGACTCCTCGAGTATTTCCAAGCAACAGCTGCAGTTGAAACTGCTCCAATAACACTTCCGGCAGCACTATATTTTGCTCCTTCACGGGCCGTCCTCAGCTGAAAAAGAAAGAATAACAAATTAGGTATTCCAATATTCCACATGCGAAGTACTAAAAGGAAGCCACCGGCAGTAACACAAGTAGTAAAAAAACGTGTACCACAGCAGCCATCATCTGCCTCCGGCATTAGTAAATCATGTACCATTATCCCAGTTCCCTAGTGTTATGTAGTAACACATAAGCCAAGCATCCTAAAATTGTCATTGCAACTATGGAATTGTTTTTAGTATAACGGCACAAATTGGAAAGCATGACCAAAAAGAAAAGAAGCAAGCGAACTTGGTACCCTGTCGTTCTCTCTCAAAATGAGAACCATAAATGGGAAGGGAATGCTGTTTAACTGCAAGTTCTGATAGTTAACAGGCTGGTAACTCTATACTGGTATACTGCTGCCAACATCCATACAAATGCTGATGGACAATGTTTTACTCAAAGTATACTCCTACTGCATAAACTACTCAGAAAACATCTACACTCCATATGCATTCCTGTATGGAGTGTTCTATGTGAGACACCATTGCTGGACCTCCAAACATGTAAGACACTGCTTTCTGGACTTTGTATACATCTGCCATCACAAGGTTATAACTTATAACTTATAACCTTGCGTCCATCCATGGGCTTTCTCAATTCTAGATATCCACAAGGAATTCCTGTATGTTCAAGCAACACTCGACAACAGGGTTGTGCAAAGTCTGAAATAGACATACTTTAAGTATCAAAATGGAAAAGTAAATGGGTAAAAGATGTGATTTCTAGAATTGAGGGTACCATTTGAGCTTTCTTTAGGGAGTTTTTTTGATGAACAGAAATTCAGACAAACGGAGTTTTATTGTAGCCTTCTTATGCCACAAATTAGGGCTTGGTTTTGAGCCAGACAGCTCATAAATTCAGAGCCTTGCTTGCTGGATTTCGCAAAAATCAGTTCAAAAACTGATGTCAGCATATTTTTCGGCCTTGATCCATGTAATTCAGCTCCAACTACGATTCTAGTTGTTGGAAACTCCAATCAAGCTACATCAAGAGTGCATCAGTTAATTGACATACATAAGTTAGATCCACAAGTTTAATTTATGTCCTCTCGTAAAACATTTTACTCAGGAGTCAGGAGAACATCTTGGTACAATTTTGTGCAACAAATACCGACAATTCAAGAAGGTTATTTGGGTCTATGTACTAGTCAGCATTGGGATTATCTCAGTATCAATTTGTTGGAGGCTGTTGCACTTATTCATTCTTGTTATATCCTTGTTAGCCTAACATTGCAGGTCTTAGTCAAATGTAAAAAACAAAACTATAGAAAAATGGACACCCCAAAAGAAGGTAACCCAAGTGAACAATCTCTAATAGACATACGAATAGGAAGCAACATAAAACAGAAAAGAGAAAAAATAAATGCGCAGCTCAATATTCACAGAAAAAATATACACTAGGAAAAATATATGGCCTCATTTGCTAGTACTGACTTATTCAGCTAGTATATGAAGAGTGTTTGCTAGCAATTATAGCTAATTACTTATTCTGATTTTTAACTTATTTGACTAAAAAAAGTGAAATCATTTTAAGCATCAATTCGTAGCTCTTTGAAATCACACACGTCTTTCATAATTGACTCTGTTTAATATGGACCAAAATCAAAGCTATTTTATTAGATTTTTTTATGCTCTTACAAGCTTCACTTTTCAAATTACCATCAACAAACGAAGCCCTCAAACTATACACAGCCCCAACTCGAACCTTCAAGATGCCCGGCAAGAAACCAAGAAGAGACCCAAGCAAAACCTCACCCCACTACCTTAGCATGGCATATTTGGTTGCACATTGTTAGAATTGTGGCTCATAGCGGAGCGGAGTGACGGCATTTGGGCCATCACCGATGGTCTAGTGAAAGTAGACTGGGCCGAAGGCCCAGGCGTTCTGTAATTGGGGGGTGTGGGGGGGCGTTGCCCCCCACGGTACAGTTCGGTCCATAAAAGGGTATTTTTGGGATACAGACCAAATCTGATTAGGGTTAGAATAGAGTAGTTATAAACACTCTATGTTGTAAACCCTAATTCACTACTGTGATAATAAAGAACAGCAGCCGCTCTCACTCCCGTGGACATACCCGGTTTTGGGGAACCACGTATATCTCTGTGTTTATTCTTTACTGTTTATACTTGTAAATCGTGTGCGTGTGTGTCGATCCTAACACACATTATAACAGAGAACTAAGGGACGCAAACAACCAGAGGCTCACGGAAAGTGCGGTTCTATACTGGCACACAAATGACAGATCTACACCAAGGCTACGGAGGATCTGCACCACCCCAACAACACCACCCCCCCCCCCCCCCCCCCCCCCCCCCCCCCCCCTTCTTCATTTTGACACAAATTCTTGGGCACTGACAGGATAGCATATGCCAATGATATATATTTCCCCTATATTATATGGCGGCCCCCACTAGTTATCAAGCAATTCAGTGCAATTAGTATTTGAAATGCCCATTGATTCTTGAGTAGTCCCTGGATAATACTATCAAATTTTGCATACTAAATTTTTCGTTTGTGATGGCTTTCTTGGTTAACTCCCCTTTAATAGCAATTTCCACCAATTACACATGTAGTGTAGAGGTAATGCGGTGGCTTTGTTTGGTGATCGTAGTTTGTAAAGTGAAGCTTGGAAGAGCATAAAAAATCTAATAAAACAGCTTTGATTTTGGTCCATATTAAACAGTGCCAATTATGAAAGACTTGTGTGATTCCAACTACATACATAAAATCATTAAGGACAACTAGACTTTCAATCAATAATAAGTTATTCTGCAACTTATCTACCCAAACAGTTTGAACTTCGATTCAAGCTTATGAAAAGCTACACCAAGCCTATTTACCAAA
Organism: Rhododendron mucronatum var. ripense; assembly: GCA_019656295.1. Classification (NCBI taxonomy): domain Eukaryota; kingdom Viridiplantae; phylum Streptophyta; class Magnoliopsida; order Ericales; family Ericaceae; genus Rhododendron; species Rhododendron mucronatum. The sequence continues at coordinate 458,153 of BPLT01000139.1, read as the reverse complement.
CATGTTTACTACTTATATTAAGTTTTTTGAGTAAATAATTAGATAACTATAACCAGAAAACCTAAATTATACAGAGTAAGTGATTACAAACGGGCCAAAACAAAAGCAAAGCCAGGAGTAAAGGGATCACCAAAATTGGGGTGTAAACAAGCCGAGCCAAGCTTTGTTGTGTACAAGCTCACCTTCGTTGTGTACGAGCCTAAAACTTGAGCTCGAGCTCAGCAACCTTTAACGATCTGAGCCTTGGCTAATTTACTTAACAAGCCACTTTAAACGAGCCAAGTCTATACAAACATACGATCGAAAACGAGTCGAGCTTTTGAGTGTCCAGCTCAGCTCGTTTACTAACCGAGACTAAAACTCGAGCTCGGCTCGTTTACTAAACGAGCCGAGCCGAGCCGAGCCGAGAACCTTAACGAGCTGAGCCACGTGCTGCTCACGAGCAGCTCGGTTCGTTTGCAGCCCCAAAATGGACATTTCAAGCATGAATCAAGTACAAATCAAACGCAGATGAAATAATAAAAAGAAGTATATACGTATGGACAAGTGTATGCATACCGTGGGGCCGTGGACGGGATCGGCGGCCACGAACTCGTCGACATCGGAGGAGGACCAGGAGGGGAGCGGCTGGTCGCGTTTGATGAACCTGGAGTAGTTGTCCAGGATGGAGAATCTCTCACCCCAGAACTCCTTGTACTCTTCCCAGTGCCTCTTCAAGAAAGATTGCGATTGCGACGATGAATCTGCAACACTTTCCCCCATTTTTTATTTTGATTTTTCCTCACAGAATCTGACCTAAACGCACCGGTCTTCAAAAACACACACACTCTCTCTCTCTCTCTCTCTCTCTCTCTCTCTCTGCTAGATGCATCGGCTGAAAAAATTTCCCATTAGAGAAATTTTCGGTGCGGGTGGGTATATCTCACGTGATACCTGCTCAGCACATTTGGACAGTTCAATACACTTTGGACGGCTCAAATCAAAATTCTCTTTCCGTTCACTCTAACACTTTCTCTCTCCACATTTGAACCCTCCAAAAACGCAATAGACTACTCTGATTAACCAATATCTGGTTTTTTAATCTGTTTTTTTGACATTATTATTTCTCTTTTTAATGGTAGTTTATTAGTAATAATTAATTCAATATGAGGGGAGGTATGGGCAGAATTTTGGGAATGTTCAAAGTGCTTAACGACGGATCCGGCCGCCTATCTTAGTAATCGATGGCTCATATCTTAAGCAAGTAATGGACGGTTCAGATTTGTATACACTCAAGTTTGGTACGAATCGTCCGTGCCGAGATAAAAAATGGGAGATGCTGTGTACCCACTCGGCAAGGAGCTGTTCAACAATATCCTTGAATTTTGATGAGAGATGTTCCTCTCTTCATCTATCTGATAAAAAAAACTGTACATCTACAAGAAACTCACATACTTATAAAATTATGTTAATTGGATATTGATATTCACCACGACACAATTATCTTAAAGAGGAGTAAGTTGGAGACGCTGGATCACGTATTGATTGTTAGCCAATAAAAATTGATTTGAGATTTGGTTGATATCCTCAACAATTTTTTACCACACGAATGGTTTGCAATCGTCATTTTTGGGTTCACTGCGATCGTCGTCGTATCGTCATTGTTGGGCCCACCTCGATCGTCGTTGTGAGATCGATGTGGGCCCACGTGCCTCCCTCTAATTAATTACATTATGCTTTTTAAAACTTATTTCCAATTCCACTAGATCGTGTTTGTTAATTGTCTTTAAGAAAATCTTGTTTAGCAAATATCTTTATACCTCGTACATATTAACATAATTTAAGGATAAATACAAGTCTGTTGAAAACTTAAACAAAATGTGTCTAACAAACCCGCCTTCGAACAACAAAATGCACTGAACAATTGAACGTCACATGCGTCGTCAAATCTTACTGGCCCAGCTTCATGAGCTGATCTGCAGGCTCCTACACTGATTATTATTTTGTTTTCGTTTCATTTGTTTCCGGCGTTGGTTATAAAATCCCTTCGCAGCTAGTACCGTTGGTTTTAAGGCCTTGCTCGCCTTGCCTCAGGTACAGGCCTGGACTGAAAAGCCGCTAATACAGTAGGGTCAAGTAAATCATCACATCAAAAGATACGACACTCAAAATATCATTCCACAAGACTGAACAACCACATCCCAGACAGAAGCAAGGAACATCTTCCCATGCCGCCAAGGAATCCAGAAAGACAAAAAAATCCGGAGGGGGATGATTGATTACTTACACTGACTATAGACTAAGACAAAATTATGAAAGCCTTCTACTTTCATCGCATACTCTTGTCACTTTCTCTTGGCAGCTGACCCAGAACCTCGTCCTCCCCCTTTCTTATCTGCTTTCATCGCATACTCTTATCGCTTCCTCTTGACAGCCGACCCAGAACCTCGTCCTCCGGCTTTCTTATCTGCGGCTTCAGCACCTTTGCCTCTGCCTAATGGCGCCTTCTTGGCACCTTTGGTTCCACCACCCTTCAAGTCCATGTCTACTTGAATCCCTACAGAAATTCAGGCAATACAAATGTTATAGTATATCCGCCATGCATTAACCAAACGCAACCCCGAATACCACCCCCAAAAAATGGATTTGCAAAGAGGCAAAAGGAAACCAAAATGCAATTGACAGTATGCTATAGCCCGAAGCATCTGGTAGATAAAAAGTAGCACCAACCTTTTGAGTTAAGACTCTGGAGATCCAATTCTGGCTTTTCCTCACCAGCATCATCTCCTGACAGTCACCAAAAGCATGGAGAAAAAAATGGAATCACCACATTAACGTGAAGACGACCTTTTAAAGATTGTCAGGTAGCACGACTAGAATTCTAGATGGCATGATGCAAAGAGGACATCAAATTAAAGGATCAGAGGGCCTTTAACCATTCACCAGTTTATAAATATTATCCAGAGACTGTTTAAAACCCATCCAGAGAAACCATAATGACATATGGTAGCAAGCTAGAGCCTTCCAGAATAATGCATAATTTTGCAAAGAATCATGAATCTTGGCCAAGATGTAATACGCGAATTCAAAAGTTCTCCCATTAACCTTGTGAGTTGCCAAGAGGCCTTTGGCCCAATGGCATCAGTGAGTGCACTAAGGTGCCAAGATAAAGGGGCTCGGGAGTTCAACTCCTTTTCCAAGGTGCTAATCCAACTATTCTAACAATATGCCGATCAAAGCAAGAAGAAAAAAAAAAAACCTTGTGAGTTGTCAGATTACAACACAGTAGCCCGCAACCTTAGACTATAAAATGCCCAACAAATCATAACTGGAGTCTAGGTGAAAAAACAGTACCCAAGTCTTCTGTGTCCGAAGAATTCTCTTCATTTTCTGCCAAGGCATCACCATTGCCCTCTGCTAATCCATCCTCCACTGGTTCTAACATTGCTGCAACCCGCTTTTTAGGCGCCTTTTTAATACCAGGAAGGTTGATTAAATCAGCTGTCCGAATGACACGTGACCTGCTTCCTTTATTGTATGCCTTTGTCAGTGCAGCTTTGACAGCTGGCTGTATGCCATCTAGCGGATTTGGGTGCCCCTGATGCATATATACCCTTCAGATCAGTTGGGACTAGGGAGTGACAAGAACTGTTCTGAGAAGATGATACACGCTTTACCAAAGGTACCTTAAATTTTGACATCTCCACCATAGAGTCAAAGTCCTCCTGGCTTATAGAGTAGAAATCCATAAACTCCACAACCTTCTCCACAGCTTCATCCTGGGGATTATTTCCATACAGAATGATATACATTCAACTGAATTCAACTATCATCTAAAATCAAAATAATTTGTATTTCCAACCTTAGGCAGCACTCTAAGGGGATCAATCAGCTGTTTCAGAAGAAGAGTAAGGTAATCAACTCGCAGTGTTGTCCTGCAACATTTAAAGCATCAGAGTAATTAAGTAGCTTGCAAGAAAGAACGAGACAAGCGTTGAGCACATAGAAGAAGAGAGTACAAATCAAATTTGTCCACAAAAGAAGCAGAAAAATCAGGTGTGGGTAGCGTCACAGTAAATAAGCAGCTACCAAGGAAGAATAAGATCAAGCAGTCTATAATCCTCCCCCCCCCCCCCCCCCCCCCCCCCCCCCCCCCAAAGGTTGGAAATTTAAAAATACATCCAAAAAGCTGAACAAGAGAGTGCGTTTCTTTTGACTCCTGTTACCTTCATATATAGGTGGTTTTGAGAAATAGAAAGAGACTCGTAACCAACCTACATTAACAAACAGCACAAAACTTCATACTTCCTAGAATGCTATACACCTTAGCTGAACAAAGACAGCGGTCCTCAAATTTTTGAAAAAGAAAAAGTTGACGCAAATAACCACCAAAACCCATCCCCAACACACAAACAAAGAGAAGAAAAGAAAACGATTTTCCCCATAATCAGTCTCACTGACACTCAAAAGAAACAAGAAATGATAGAACTGTATTCAACTTGATTATCCTGTTTATCGAGTGTTTCACTGTTTCCTTTTACCCTCTTAAGTGATTTCTTTGCTCTTCCCCCATGGCACTATTCCATGTCAAACAGCAGGCATCCATACACAACACCAGTTCCCAAAGCCAACTATATCGGAATTTTTAATACTCACATCATACATGCACACGACACTCGCCAAAATAGACAACTTTTTTTACACTGCCACTTGCTCAAATCCAGCAGTAACCCAGAAATTTCAAGAACCACTACACATACGAAGAAAAAACGTATAAAACAGAGAAACCTGAAACAAATTCCAAAACCAATGCCAGGTGACTGTCAGCAGATGATCTTGTTTTCTACGCATTCTAAAGTATACAATAGAAAAACTAAATACATAATACAACAAGCTGGAGAATATATACCTTCCCAGACCAGATCCACGAGAAGCAAGAAGATGAACATGCATATCCTCCAAAAGTCTCAAATTCTTCCCCGTTGTTGAGTTCTTTCCAAGCCACCCACCAAATCTATTGAAGTTACGTTCTCCCTGCAAAAACAACGGCAGCTTGTTCCAAGAATGATAACTAATAATGTAAAGGGAAACTGCAGAACTTCAGAACACACGAGCCAACTTGATTCGCATGGGACTATTTAGAAAAGTGGGTTCTTACTTATGAAGCACGCACACTTCTAGATGGAAGTGGTATCTTTATCGTACACATATCGGATACTGATACTCGCGGATAAGTATAAAAATGTATCCACAATATGTAAGTTAATTTCCCTATTTTTGAAGTATTAGATACTTATTTTTCTGTTACTCTAAGCCACGTAACCTAACTTTCATGAAATTAAGATCGTGGCGCTTCTTGCGTAGTACTAGAGTAAAGCTATTAGGAATAAACAAAAGTCTAGATTTTTTACAATTACTTCTTAGAGAGGAAGATATAGGGAGATGAAAATAATATCGAGTAAATTACAGTAAACCCCCCTCAACTAACCCGAATTTTCACTTAACCCCCTCCGACTACAAAACCCAACAGTGTGCACCCTCTAACTATCCAGAATTGACACTTAACACCCTTTTGTTAGGTCTCCGTAGGTAAAATGCACCGACGGCCGTCTCCGGCCACCGGCCGGCCGATCCGAGCCATCCAAAAAATTTTAAAAAAAAAACCGAGTGGGCTTATGCGGGAATCAACGGCATCCGACGTGCGTAGGTGCTCGATCCAAACACCCCAAGAATTTAAATGGGGTGTTTAGATCGAGCACCTACGCACGTCAGATGCCGTTGATTCCCGCGGTAGTCCACTCGGTTTTTTTAAAAAAAAATTTTGGACGGCTCGGATCGGCTGGCCGGTGGCCGGAGACGGCCGTCGGTGCATTTTTCCTACGAAGACTTAACAAAAGGGTGTTAAGTGTCAATTCTGGATAGTTAGAGGGTGCACACTGTTGGATTTTGTAGTCGGAGGGGGTTAAGTGAAAATTTAAGTTAGTTGAGGGGGGTTTACTGTAATTTACTCAATAATATCTTGTCTTTTGATAGCTAGTTGAATAACCTAATTGTGTCATAGTGTCTTCCATAAGATTGCATTTCAACGCCATAAAATAGCAACACTCTACACATTTTTGAATAAGAAAAATACACCATTCTTGTTATTATGCATGATCCAACGCCAACAACATATAAAAATACTTATAATCTAACGTATCCTAACCGTTCCCGTATCCTAGTATGTTAGATTTTCTTGCATCACCGTGTAAGTATCCTGTATCGGTGTCCATTCATTATGTAATACACTATGTCCAATGGTATAGTTTCAATGGGGTGGCCCAACTTAATGGTTGGCGGATTCAACTAGAGATACAGAGCTTACGAAACGATGGTAGTGTTTGGGTTGGGAGTTTAGTTTAGTTTCGTTTTGGTAGTGGGTGGAAAGAGAAATAGAGTAATGATTGAAGATAGGGGTAATGATTGGAGAGAAATAGAGAGAGATGAGAAAGTAATAATTGGAGAAATAGGGTAATGATTGGAGAAAGAAGTAGGGTAATGATTGGAAACAAAACTAAAACTAAACCCTAAACCCTAAACCGAACAAAGCCGATGTGATTCCGTTGTACCAAAAGAGAGGCAATTGCAGAGGAAACGAAGATTTCTGACAAAATACATATCATGACAACCTTGCCTTCATACCAAGTTAAAACAACTAAATTGTACCATTCAGACCACAAAGAGAGGAGGAAAAACATAAGCTGCTTTTTATGGATTACCTACTCCACAATAACAGCATCCAACAAATTAAGTGAAATAAAGTGACTAAGCTTAAAACATAACCTAACCCACAGTACCATTAAACAAACAAATCAGGATCACTGACAGGTGAAAACAATTTTAATTGGAGCAATCAATTCCATTAAGACCAAAACAACAGGTGTTAGAACACTAAGGTTGTACGAGGCGATGAACAACATGAATATAATATCTAACCTGTTCAAGTATCTCCCTTTGGCCGTGCAACAATGCAGCACTGGTAAAAGATATGAAACCCAAAAGGAAAGCAGAATAAGAAAAGGGATATCACAATATAGAAACCAACATTCTCCTAATCTGACCAGGACAAAACCTACGGAATAATGCAAGATGCTAGGGTTCCAGTCTGGGAGAGCTGCCATTGTCGATATCTCCGTATCTGTACATTTATTATATCACCATCTGCAATAGACTCTGCAGCACGAGCAATTGACTTAAGCCGTTTTATCCCATCATCATCTTTCCCAACCGAGCTTGGCCTATAATTGATATAGTTTTCCTGCCATTTTTCCAAAATATTATGGCGCGACAATTTATAAGGGAAAAGTGAGATTATGTTTTATCTTACCAATTTTGCAAAACTACGAATTCCCAAGAAAATATATCCAATTCTGCAAGAAATTTTTTTTACTATGGCAGAGCAAGAAGGTTGCTGCTGCATGAGTCATGACTCATAACCCAAGAAATGTAGTAACTATGAAATTTGGTAACCTAGCCAAGTACAAATGATTAACCAAAGCAAATAAAACAGAGGAGCATATAGAGGAAGGCTGGGTCTGATAATGTTATAGAGTCATCTCCAACACACGAGCAATATGCTAAAATCAGGATCGACCAAGAGTTACACAAAATGGCAATCTGAGAGAGTTACAAAAAATGGCAATCTGAGTAACCGTAAAGCCAAATAGTGTATTTGAGAGAGAAATACCTGAATGATAAGAGGGACTAGATCCGGATCACTCATGCTTAGGTCGATCCGCTCATCCATTCGCAGTTTCCCCCCATTAAACCCAAAAAGCCTGCACAAACAAAAGCTAATTTGTCAAAGAGCAAATCAGGATCACCAGAAAGCACAATGACAAACTGTACAAACTGACTTTTCTTTGCTTGCAGGTTGATGATAAACTAGTGAAACTTTTGATATGTGTGTGTGTTTTGATGTATAAGCATCACAAACAGTACTTTCTCCATGTAAAGAAAAGGAGCATAGGAAAGAAAAAAAAAAAAAAAAAAGCCCTATAAGCTTTCACCCCCAAGCAAAGAAAGTCATTAGCCACTGGACCTATGATAATGTTTTCAGTGAAGTCTTATATAACGATTTTTTGACGACATCTAAATCCGGTGGTTGTTTTCCTGTGATTTACTAAGTTTTAAAGGTCAGCGGTACTTCAGTAATTTCGGAGTTTGTTGGACATAGGCTGTACAGATGTATGGTTGGCCATGCATGCATTTTGTATTTAGGTTTTGTTTGTAAGAACCATTTGGTAAGTGTTAAATATTGGAAGTCAAAATTCTTGATTCCTAATTGGAATACTTTTTTTCGTTTGCACTGGGCAACTCTAATTTGGTTAGAAATACTTCTAAATCTATTAATTTCCAGGTTATTCAAGCTTTCTTTTGTGAACTGTGTGATATGATGCAATTAAATCCCATGTGTCATACCTAAAGCTTCTAGGACAGATTCTAGAATATGCTGCTGCTCAATTATCTGCATGATACTGTTCTCTGGTAATTTGATAAATGCCCCGAACGACCACAAAACAATCCCTAAACCCTTTTTGTGTTCCTTCTACCCTTTTATCACCCTAGGACAAACCTTACAATCTCATATCCTACGCACTCTTTCAACTACATAATCCACATGAATCCCGTCCCAAACACTACTTTTTCTCCTGCATCGTTATAGTTTCTGGTTCACTACTAGTAGGAGAGTGATCCCCTACTCGTCCTTAAGAAACTTGAGCAAAATGATAACAGTTGGCCGAAGATGAAGATTCCGTTCGGTCACCTCAAAAGATACTGTACAGAAATCAGAGGATCAAATCCAACAGCAAACTAAAGCAATGCCAAGTGCAAAACCATGAGAAGACAATCAGACATAAATCAGGCCCAAATTGAAGAGGAAATTTTTCATACTTATCAACAGCTGTGAATGGTGAAATATCTTCGTCCTTTGCACTACTAAGAAGGCGCTCTCTGACATCATCATATTTAATGACTGACATGGAGAGACTCATATACTGCAACTGGTTCAGAGCCATGCGAATATCTCCATTGACTCTTTCTGCAAGCTCTTCGAGTGCAATCTGCAATCATAAACACAGCAAAAATTACCTTCATGTATAAGAACATTGCAGCTTCAAAGTGGGCTATATGCTCAGCTGGATATTAGAAAATCAGAGTATACTACATAAACACAGGAACTTCACAGTTGTCTCCGAAAAAAAGACTAGATTGATCAAATAATCATGAAAAAAAAATCCAAAGAAACTTAGGATAACCCTGAGGGAGACACCAGAGAATGAACATAACATAATTCTCAAACAGCTTTCAAAGTTGCATACAAGAGTATATGCACGCCATTTACTCACTGCATTGCAATTTAGCATATTCTGTATTAAACGGAAGGATCATTTTTTCCGTCCGGCAGAGCAAGACACACACGCGTGTGCACGCGCGCACAGAGAGAGAGAGAGAGAGAGAGAGAGAGAGAGAGAGAGAGACCTTTCAAGTAATTATATCGAAGGATTAAATTGGTTAAAATAAAGAGCGCTTGAGAAAATCTTCATGCGTGCATTTCAGGTTTCATCCAATGCATTGGGCAGAAAACATGAGATCTTTATTTTAATGAAGTCTCATTGAAGTATTGAACAACAAATGATGACCAAATGATTCATACAAACACTGGGATCCATATGCTATGCGTTTTGGTCACCTTTCACACCCATGCACCTACTGAAAGTTAGCCATTTGTAATACAAATGCAGCAAACTTGGTACTTTCAAAAAGGAGAAAACTTTTTATACTTCGAGAACCAGTGCAAATCCTGGACTCTAAAGTTTTGGATAAAGTCACAGACTCACAGCAATAATTATCAAATGTTGTAAATGTCTAAATATCTTTTTCTTGTTAATTGAAACTTGTTGCAGGTAATTCTCTTGAAAAAAACCCAACTCCAAAATAGCAAGAAGATTGTCTTTTGTGGCAATGGATGGGCGCATAACTTCTGGACAAAGCTTGAGAGCGAGTCATCCAAAAGAACGAAGACGATGGCAGCTTCTTCACGATTTCCGCAGTAGACCAAATTTTAGGAGCATAGGAAATGATTCTAGCAATGATTATACAAGGCCTTGTCTTAAAGTCATGACAGGTTGACAATGATAACTATCCTGGTTATACAAGTATCCTCCCAACCATTGTACAAAAAAAACAAGCACTAGAATTACCCTATAGGTTTCAACGACAGCTAATCTACTCATCTATTTTGTGGGCATAACTAGGAGTACCAAAATTTCTTCTTCTTCTTCGGGAAAGTACAATAGCAATTTCCGATACAAATAGTGTATTAATCAGCTACGAAGTTCCTCGGCAAGGCACTGCTTGCTTTGCCATCAGCCCAATTCGCTTTGTCAATATCTTCCCACTTTAGAAATCCTAAGCTTAAAGATAAGGTTTACGGCAAAGGTACATTACTTCATATTAGGAACTTTCATCATTAGTATACACTGGTAGTGGTATGATCATAAAGGATGGAGGCATTGATATAAGTTAAAGTATGCATAGTTGCATACATACATATATCTATAGAGAGGGAGAGAGTTAACAATGTTCGTAGTGAACCAAAAATAACAGAGATAGACATCAAAAATTAGCATTAAGAGTACAGCTGTCTCCTCTGTAGTCAGCACATAACATTACAGCTAAGGGGATAAAAAAATCACGACTCCCACCTGATTAGTGCCAACTGGAAGAAACTGAAATTGAAAAAGAATAAAATTTCATGATGCATTAAAAGTTACCAATATAATGAAGTTTGAAGACGCATAAACTTCAGCCCAAATAAATGAATCTAGGGAAAAGAGCAAAATAAATGGTAAATCTCAAGCACTGTGATAGTATGCACCTTAGGTGATTAAATGCCTCCAATGAGAGGGTAGATAGTAACTCCAATTGACACTATATTCAGGTCTAGGCATATAATTTATTTTTCTACTAGACACTTACAACATTCATTTATTTCCCAGATTGTATATAACTTCATATGGGAAAAAGATGTTACATTTGAAGATACAAGAAGAATGATAAAGCCACAAGCTTGCACTTGGTTTTCTGTGTACATGGCGCTTTGTCCACAAAATAGATTTTGGCAATCAATGGAACTTTCTAATGTGTCTTGTTTCTAGTGATTGCTTAGTGACTAAAAGGGAACACTATGACAGACGCGACAAATAAACATGAACTCACATAATGGTCCTACGAAAGCATGTACCTCGTTAACTTGAAGTCCTTCTGCTTTCGCAACTTGCATTAACCTCTTTGCCATCTATCATTTGCTACAATACGTTAGTGGCATGATCATCCCAAAATTCCAAATTTGAATGGTACAAGAAGAACATGTATATGTAAGACATGCAGATAGGAAGGATTTAGTCAAGGTCATGTAACATTAAATTTGGCATCAATATTGCAAACTAACCTGCCAAACCATACCATCAGCAAAAAGAATGAAAAATCCACCAAAACTCCAAACTTAAACCAGTTTATTTCTGCAGGTCCAAGCTAGATTGTTACAATTGCTTTATTTGTTACAACTGCTCGTCATTTTTGACATTAGGGAGACTATATGTCCATCACTCAGGTCTCAGGTACAAGCTTTGAAAAATATCTTCAGATATCATAACAAAATTAGAACAAAAAGGACTTACAAATTCCAATTACCAGTCCCTAAGACTTCTTAAGTTCAGTTGTCCATTAGTCTGTTAGTTGTTTCGATGGAGTGCAACCATTATGTGTAGGGTCTATATCTGATAGGTGTTTCAGCCATAAACTATATGTACTCTAAAAAGTGTTAAGTACTGTTGTATTGCACTTTTCATTATTTCGATGAACAGATTAGTAATATATATGAAATTGCATATGGAAGTACACGAAGCTTGGCCATTTAACGTGTCCTCAGCGTGTTGTGCCCTACATTTTTCTTTCAAAAATCACTGTGTCAACGTTTTTGGTCCCAGAAATGCCACCAAGGGACCTACACAAAGTTCCCTGTGAGGGTACGAAATAGAGCAATTATCTTTTTTTAATTTATTTCCAGCAGTCGAAGAATACATGTATCTAAATTACATCAAACAGGACATAAGTCCACAATCATACTAAGCACACCGGAAAGCCGATTAAGGGAACAAATAACTAAACAAATGCTTTTGGCAAGGATTGACCCCTTGACCTCCCCTATGGAAGTGTACAAGGGTGGTCAATTGAGCTAGCCCGAGTTGTTTTAAATAGAGCTATTATCTTGAAACTAGGACAATTTGAAGAAGTACTAATTGTTTGCAGAGCGTGTAATAAGTGTACTTCCAAACACGTGTCTGACACAAACAGGTGCTACTCCCTGCATGTGTCCGGGGTACTTCAGTAGCATCCATGCAAGCACAATAAGGTACCTGTAAACTGAGAGTTTTTGCTCAGTAAACACTTTGCAGAAGAGATCCTTGCAATAGCCAATTTGGCAAGGAGAGGTTTGGCCCTTGGTATTACATGTGCAACGAAGTACACAGGACATCTTTTGCCTCGTAAATAACAATTGCTTTGGTGACTCAACACCATAGTACTTGACATACTGAGATATTGGGCTATTTCCAGAGAGTTAAGAAAGATTTAAGGCCCAAACCTATGCGCCTTTGGTCGCAAAATGCACGGAAAAACAGTTTTTTTTTTTCAAGTGATCTCACAAGTGCATATCCTCAAACAACCATTTTTTGAGTCCCTAAGCCTTCTGCTGTTCAGGCAGTATGAATTCTCTAAGTTAGCTTTTCCATCCAGACTATTCACTTTGTAAAGAGATGATTTAACAGTAGTAGAGTTTCATATCAGGTTCCTCACACAGAGGTTGCATTCCTGTTGGTAGCTAGTAGCAGCTTTGTTTCGTTAGTTTGCATTTGCTATCTGTGCATACTTGCATGTATGTAGGTTGTAGTGTTGTAAAATAACTGCGGATATGTTGCCCTCTTCTTTTGTGGGAAAAATATAAAACAGCTGAGTGGGGCCAAAACTGGAATGAACGCATATTTGGAATACTTGTATGAGAATGAAGATAACCATATTTACTTGTATAAAGACAGAAAAAGACCTGCTGTTTTGTAGGTTTCCGGAAGCTCAGAAGCAAACAGTAGTTCACAAGACTTTTCAGTTTTTGGCTGTAGCGGTCATTACAAATGCAGATGATAGGAACTTTGGAGATTTTGATACTAGCAATAAGATCAGCCACACCACCTCTATCGCCAGCAGACATGCCATCAACCTCATCCATAATAAGCACAGTTTTTGGATGCTTTGAACTGCAATATTATTTCACAATCAATTATAGGAAATCCAGAAATCAGGCTGTGTGTGACACATGCAGCTTACATATAAGAATAACAAGAAACTAACCGATCCATGTTAACACTCAAGGCTTCATTGGAAACAAGTTCCTTCACAGAATTTGAAGTACTTCCACCTATTCCTTTTTCAATTTTGGCATCAGCCTTTCCGCGACTATCACTTGCATTAACCTAAAAAGCACATGAACAGCACAAATCAAAGTTTTCACAGGCGAAAGCGAGGTGTAAGCCTTAAGGCGTTGAGGCATAAGCCTTAGGAGATTTTATATTTTTATTCATAAGAAATAAACTTAGCTAAAAATACCACAAAAAGATTGGATAGTGTTTACGCCATACACAAAGAACAAGAAAATAGTAGATAGAATTCACAATAAAAAAAGCATGTTAAGCCATAAAACATAGTGCATTAATGGATTCAACTTGTAAAAGCATTCTAAATCAGCTCGCAAATACGCGAAAACCCTTCGTCTTCGCCCAAACAACTTACAATGAACTGACAGTTCACTTACAACAAAAAGAGAACCGACTCTCTTGATGCGTTCGTGTCCATTGATGCATTCGCCTCCGTCAACTGGGCGAAAAAAGGAGTGAAAAGTGAATGCCTTTGTATGCCTTCGACGAATGGGCAAACGCCTTCATGGTTATCTGCCTAAAAATCAACACCCTAGAGCATTTTTTATGTGCCTTGCCTCGAGGCGAGCCCCAAAATTGTCTTTGAAAACATTGGCACAAATAAGTAAAAATACCCAGAAACATACCCAGCTAAAAAGGGAAGTTATTTTTTTACAACACCTACCTCAACTGGCTGGAATCCAAGCATCTGACTGACCAACTTTGCTGATGTAGTCTTCCCTATGCCAGGTGTACCACTTAGTAATACAGCTTTTTTAGCACCAAAGTCATTATGTTTTTTCCCCTTTCCCTTGCCACCAGTATTCAGGAACTGCTCATCCCAGCGCGTCAGCCAATCATGGAGCTGCTTCACCTGCACAGTATTGCCCAAATACCAGAATAACAATACATCTCAGCTATATATAGACAGAAAAAAATACAAGCGGAAATAAAGGGAGAAGGCAAGATTAGAACACATACCAGTGACTGATTCCCTACAATGTCATTTGGAACTTTTGGTCTATATTTTTCAGTCCATGGCAACAAAGCATCCCCTTTTTTAATATGCACTTTTTGCTTTGTAGGAGAAGCACTTGCTGTCGGACCTTTAAGAGCTGCACTTTTAGCTGGAGGGTTGCTTGCTTGGTCTTCAAAACAACCAAATCATCATCAGATTTCACGATCACAATGCAAACTAAAGAGTTGTAAAAGGTTTAACACAAGGTTACTACCAAAAGCATCAAAATACTGACAAGACAAGGAAAAGTTCCAGTAGCTTTCAAAGAAATTTAGAAACCAATGGGCCTACAACGAAGTACAAATATAACCCACGCGGAAACGAATGTTAAAGGCATTAAGTCAAAAGAAACAATGATAACACCAGGGGTACACAACAAGTACAATGGAGAGAAAACAAGGACAATAAAGAAGAACATGAAGAACGGGCAATCAATGATAAGCTGATCAAAATAAAACTGGAGATACCTGAACTGTTAGATAGATTGGTATTCATTGTCGGGCCAATTAGTTGGTTTGGGGCCCTACCAATAATATTGTTAGTACCATTTCTATCACCTCCGTAGGATGGAGGGGGTATACAGCGAAAGAAGCGTCAAAGAGGCAACTTTCTTCACCCTCGCCAACTTTACCCCCTTTTGGTGAGGGTAAATTCACCCGGTTTTATTGAGGTATATTGTGGTCTCAATTCGATGATCAAAGCCGTTCATGTTGTAGGGATTAATTTGTTAGGGCACCATAACAAAATTCAGCTCAATCGGATACAGGTAACTACTTAAAAATCTGCTCAATACAGTTCTAGACCAAATATTAGTTTCTGATCAAGTATTTGCCCATATCTGCTTGAGCTGAATTTTTGCAAGGTCCTCCAACAAATCAATCCTACAAAATTAAATCATCCAAGTGGAATCCGCAATGTAACTCAAGTTTATTGAGGGTGGACAAAAAGTTGCACTCATTTTTTTATGACTTAAGCTTCCAGAACAAATTGGTCATTTAACATGGTATAAGAGCATGTTAAGAGCTAGGTTTCTAGGAGGTCTTGGGCTCAAGTCTCAACACTTGCATATGTTCCACAATTTCATTCTATTTCTCTTTTTTAAGCTTTGTTTCGCTCTACCTATATGTTTGGATCTCCATAAGCAAGACAGGGTTCTAGGTGAGGGAGGCTGTCAGATAGATTAAAGTACATTGTTAGACCTATTCACTAAAAGTTTGAGCTTGTGCAATGATTCTACTACCACTATGTCTAAACGTCATCTCTTTTCAACTTCGTCAGCCTTAAAAAGTTTTGGGTATTTTTCGTCGTCTTGTGAACTTTTTTCGACTTTGGTGGATGTTTTATACTTTTCTACTTTCTCTTGTCGAGACGAAAAATATGAAGTAAAAAATTGACCTGAGTCTTGTAAATATTAAGCTAAAGAAACCAAAAAAACCGTGTCAAAAAGCCCAGAAAAGTCAGGCCAAACTCACACTTAGTCAGGGAGTAGGGACTAACTGACTTGATCTGGACCAACAAAGGATTGTAGATTGGGCATTGAAGGCTCGACTCTTGAGCTCATGGGAACGTCTGAAGGCCTGGGTAAGACACCGTTGACCGATCTTCGAGATAGAGATGTGTAGGGCTTTGACGGAAGGAAAATTACTTGAACATTATATACATACCTACCTTCGGACCTCATAACATTGATATAGCCTCGGAGATTCTATAAAAACAAGTCCCATATCTTTCACTTTAGATCTATTGACCTCATATACCAGATTCCATATTGTTGGCCATTGGAGGCCAGCCACATGTCCTCAGCTAAAATGGAACTCAAGCAATCTCTTAACTATCAAAAGGGACCCTTGCCATTGTAAAATCTAAAAAAGTCAGTAAGCCACTTCGACAATACACCAACATAACCAGACACATATTTGGGTAACTTCCACCCACCCTCTCTCTCTATTTTATGCCTTGGCACTCTCCTCCCCTGACTCCGGTGGCCAAAGCCCTTCAACATTGTCATCTTCACAGACCAACCTAGCAACCCTCCTAGTCATCCATGATAGTCAAGATTCAAGAAATAATTCTAGCCTCACATGGATGTGAGAGACAAATTCCAATGCCTACAGATACCAATTAAAATTTAAGTACATTTCCAAATAAGTTATACCACATGCATCAATTCTAAAAGCTAAGGGTGTGGACAAGCCCATCTCTAACCCCAAGATACAAAGTTTTATACCCTTAGATATGAGATTTAAGGAGGTATAATGCCTGGGAATATACCTGCAGCAAACACTTCTATCCAAGTCAATGTAATAATAAGATAACCGTGCAGGCAAACAAAACTCAACACAGAAACAGCATTTCCTCTCCAAGGGATGAGTAGAGATCAAATTTCAACATATCCTTATTGCTAATCCTATGAAGTATCTTTTTTCAGATTCTTCAACATTACAGGCCATTCAATACTTCTATCAGCTTTGATTCTCTGATCCTTGTTTTTGAACCGTAAGGTGACACTAATTATCCGGTGGCCTCAAGAGCCTCCTAGCATGGTTAGTCAATTGAAAAGAGGAACTCCCACAAACCCTTCTGTTACATAGGCAGCGTTAAACTGACAATGCCAGGCACATAAAAGGGTTAAAATTTAAAGCATCAGTAACTAAAGAAGGGACTTCAACAAAACGAAATAACAAGGCTGTGCACATCCAATACATAAAAACAATACAAAGATCAGTGTTCAAAATAAAGCAACAAAAAGGGCATCTATCAAATGCGTCCGAATAAAACTTGAATGCGAAACCAATGAAGCCTAAAAATAGTAGGGGCATACTCTTCACTTCTACTTTTTGAGGGCTCTTCTTAGCCGGGGATGCAACCACCTTATTCACAGCTTTCTTTGATTCTTCCTTTGCCGCTGCTTTTCCTTGATTTGATGCCCGGATCTTTTCAAACAATCCATCCTCACTAAGAAAAGCAGTTCTATACCAGGAAACGGAAGGCAGGAATAAACAAGTGAACAAAAGAATGAATACAACCAAGATACATCAATGTGACATTACAAACCCAAGCTCTTTGGCTTTGGAGGATTTCCGCCCCTCAATATCTTCATCGCATAAGAGATAGTTCTGCAAAGGGCAGTTTTACTGTGTTAGTTACATTAAGAAGTACAAGGAGACGCATAAACAACAAAAGGGTGAAAGAATGAAATGACCGTCTTTTTGCTGACAGATCCAGTGACACGACCTCCATGGCGTTTAATCAGATCTTCTGCTTCTTCTCTTTCCAAACTGGATATAAATAAATTTCAAGCTATGAACTCCCAAGATGTACGTGATCAATATGCTAAATAGAGCAGAGTCACACCTTCAAATTTGTTTTCCTAGAACTGCGGGACTATAACAACTAAGATAATGACCTGACCACTCATCTTGAGATGTAGAGCATTAATTATGAATAGCTTTAAAGCAATTATAATGTGAAACCCCACCAACTTGTGCCGAAACGTTACCTATATAGTTCATTAACAATAAGAACAGCCTCGTCAAGATGAAAGGAAATACCTGTCAAGTGTCCCGCTTATTACAAAAGTCAAACCAGCTAAACAATCAGGAGCACCTTCCGGGACTTCCTGCCACACACATAAGATCCACCCCTTGAGCATTCTCAACAAGATAAATTTTTTGTCTTTATATAACATACTACTTATAAATGCTGGAAAACCTTTTCTCCTTTGTGCGGAGGATCTTTCCTTTCACCAAAATTCATGAATCCACCCCGCCCTCCCCCACCCCTGCCTCTTCCACCACCTGGCGCTGCTGATGCACCTTTTCCACCGCGGCCCCGCCCAGTGGCTTTAGCAGACTTTGTGTCATTATCCTTCTCTTCATCGCTTTCATCAACATCAATCCCTTTGCTGCCAGCCTGTCCCCTTGAAGCACCTTTACCTCCACGACCCCTTCCAGCAGATTTAAGAAGAGGTTTTGTATCTTTCTCATCATTCTTATCTTCATCGCTTTCAACACTATGTGTCGGTTTTTGGGCAATTCCCCTACCCGAACCACTCTTCAGTTTCTTGTTGGGGGTGACATCTACTACACCCTTCTTTGAACTGGGAAAAACATAGTCGTCGTCGTCGTCGACATCCTCGTCAACTTTGTGAAGTTTCTTTAGAGGTGGAAGTTTGACATCACTGGATACGTCACCTTCCTTTCGGCCCTTTCTTTTTGCTGATAGTTCCTCAAGTTCCTTTTCATCTTTCGGTTTTTGTTTCTCAGTAGCAAAGTACTTACTGGTTTTCCTTCTGCCTGAACTTTCTTGGTCTTCATGCACCTAATTTGAAAAGTAAACAAATAAGGATACTATCAATTCTATTTCTTTAGACTAAAGTGGAGGGAGAGGATTTGATTTCCAGATTCTCTCCAGTTGCCAAAGTATACATGTGTTCCCTCCTGCCTTTATTTACAAAAAGACAATTGGACAAAATCTAATAACCCCAATTATTGTTCAGTGCTTAAATCTTAGTCAACTTGTGCTCTCTGTCCTTGACTAGAAAACTGATGGAAAAGAAGCAATTAACAAAGTCGAAGCTTAGAACTTCATCAATGGAGTCTGGAGACTCTTGTACCAACCAAAATACCATATTTCACTAAAGTTCTTATCAATGTAGTATGTAGCATGGACACAGATATGAACACGACACAAAATTTCTACAAAAGATGGGAACACGGAAAATAAATAAACGAATATAGCATCACTATGTATATTCAAGCATCATATACACTTCATATTACACTTGTAACCCAGAATATTTAAAGTAACATATGGGCATGCCATGTGATGTGTCCCATACATTTATCCCTGTTCTCCAACGTGTCAGTGTCCCCCGGTTGTCAAACACAGATACAGCGACCTCTAAGAGTGTCAATGCTTTATAGGTTCTTACTGTTACACGTAAACAATTAACAACTTTCTTTACTATTTTTTCCCTCTTTCTTTCCATGCAAAAGGCATTGCATCAAAACTGAGATTTCATGGAAGAAGAACTGAACAAGAAACTGGCTAACCGCTATAACCATCTCTGCCAATCCTAGTACCAAAAAGGTGAAGCTCTCTTCTTCTTTCCATTTCCTCTGTTTTCTCTTTGAAAGGGAAGGATTCTAACCCAAAAATTCTTTCAAGTAGAGCATATGGAGAACTGCAACAAGCTTTGTATCTAACCATAAAGCTTAAGATATTAGGTGGAGAAATTTACGGCGAGCTATCACGCGCTCCAACAGCAATAGCTGACAGATTCTCTAACAAACAATACGTTCGACACACTTTTGCAGTTCCTTCAAATTGGCCAGAACCAAAGAAAACTATGACAGTACATATTTTACAATAACTAGGAGTAGCTTTCTTCAAAGGAGCAAAAATTAAGGCAATCTTTTTACCACATTCTCTTGCTGGGAGGTAACAGGTGAAAGCTTTACTGCCGCAGCGGGTTTTGCTGGCTTCGGTGCATTGCCATTGTTCTTGTCATGCTGTTTCATAAACCACTTCCTAATATCCGACTGCCATTCAAAAAGAAGTTCAAATACAATCAACCCACCATGTTAGAAAATTATTAAGAAAACCTAAGTGAACGAGTGGCCTCGACAGAGCTCAATGGAAAATTAGGATTCATGCAGCCGACCCCAATTGATTGGGACCAAGGCTTGGTTTGGTTTGGTACTAAGAAAATACTGTAATTACTAACATGTAACACAACAGCATCAACGAAAAAGAGGAAACAATATTGACCCAAAATACTGTCAAAAACATGCAACACAATTCCCCCGATGAAACAATCCCAAGTAGACTAAAAACAATGTTAGCTAGAAATAAATGCAAATATTGAAAAAACCCTAACTCACCATTGTTGGGATTCACCCGCTGGTTCCAAGTACAACGTTGAAATCTCTTCTCTAAGACATGCCCAAGACGCAATGCGAGAAAAATAAGATCATCAGAATCGGAAAAAGAAAACTTTGCCCAAAATTTATGTGATTTATGGTAACTAAGACTCGGACCAGAAAGCACAACAAACAAACAAACAGAGAGAGAGAGAGAGAGAGAGTTACTGACGGAGAGAGAGGGAGAGACGAATAGGAAAGGCGAGGAAAGAGGAGTGCGGCTTCTTTATGGATGCCGGTGAATCCGACCGTCGCCGGAGCTTGGTAAGAATAACTTTCGATTAGTATCGGGTTGTTTTCTGATTTTATTAAGTGATTGGAGAGCTGACTACTAATTAATGTATACTATATCCTACAAAATTGAGTGATTATTTATCTAAACTGAGACCATAATTATATTTTGCAACATAGTATTTAGTTTTTTTAGGTATTCGCGTGAAAGAGAACTTTGATTGAAGTGTGTTCCGTCAAGTGTTCTTGTTTGATTGAACTCGTTGAGATATGATGAAAAAAAAAGTTATTTTTGTAAATATATTATTTTTAGGTTTGAGAATGGTAAATAAGTACATAATTTTTAAGAACTTAGAGGAAAGTTTTTTTTTTTTTTTGAAAACTTATTTTTTAACCATAAAAACACACCGAAAAATAAAATTAGTACTATTTTCAATAAAATTATTATAGAAAAAAAAACATTTTATGGTGTAAGTTAAATTACTTTCTAACAAACGGAGTCTAAATGTGATATTTTATTAATCATTTAGTGACCCTAGCTGATTAGTAGGATTTAGATAAAAGATCGGCGAAAAGCATCTCTAAGTGAACAAACAAGATTTTACATCAAATATGTACTTTGATAACTTATGTGGCAAGTTGAAGAGTTATGCACTTTGAAAAACTTTACAAATTTAAATTTTTTATTATTTTTTAAAATTTTAAAAGACCCACTTTGCCCAATAAATCAATAATTCACCAATCAAGTATCAAATTTGATTAGGTGGCAATTTGAGTAGTTTTTTTTTTTTTTTTCTTTTCAAAGTTGAAGAGAGAGAAAGAAGAGCTACACCAAAATAAATTGTAGAAAGTTTGCTTTCTCCCTTTGTTGTATGCTACAAACTCTACTTAACCATGCCTTACGAGTTAAAATCTTCTACTGGACTCCTAGTCAAGTGTGGACTCATGGTCTCCTTATTCTCTTTTACAACCCACCTTTTTTTATTCTGAATGAGTGTGTTGTAGTAGTCGGGTTCAACAAAAACACAAGACAACTAGCGTTTGTGTCGCGAGAGTTGAAAGTGTCGCGAGAGTTGAGATAAAACTCTAGTTAAGCCTTGCAGGATTTGGCATTTGAGGAAATATGTTTAAGTTTTAGTGTTTTAAGAATATGATATCCATGAAAGAGTAAACAAACGCAAGAAGAATGCGTTTAACTACTTACATATTACAATGGGAGGTGGAATTAGACCCATAAGATTAGTTGAGTCGAGTTAAGGTGCGCACGTAAGCTGACCTAGAGACCTGAGCTATAAAAAAAAAAAAAAAGCATGACTATTTCACGATCGCAACCAGCACTTTAGATTGAGAAATTTAATCCACGCGAAGTTCCAATCTAAACAACTGCAAGTCAGCAGAAAGCCCGAAACACATAGGAACCGAACAAGAACTACAGACAAAGTTGTTTTTCTCTCTTGTCTACCAAGAGATAAAACACATACAAATTGCCAACCGAGGTTTCATATCATGCAGGAATCGAATGCCCGCCGAAACGGAATCACGTCCAACTACCAGCTCGAAGATCCAACTTTAGAGGATCCATGGAACCAAAGACCAATAATTACTAAAGAAATTGTTCAAATAACATCATTGTCTTAAAGCATAGAAAGTGCAGAAACAAGTTTGGAGTGCAGGTCTCAATATCTCACGAATTAACAACATACGTTTTTGTCGGTGTATGTAATTTGACAAGTTTTTGAAGCTCTTCGAAACTTTACTACCTTCTCGAAGAAGTTCCACTTTTCCTCAAAAGTTAGATGGCAAGAATAAATTAACAACTCTTTCAACACTTGGCCATTTTCCAGAAAATACTTTAGCAGCTTCAGCTCATCGTCTTCTCCCTGAAATAGAATAACTTCTAACTCTTCAAGTTTTGACAATAAACAAGTAGGCGTCCTTTGTGGTTCAACCCAGCCGAATTCATGAACCAAATCATCTTCTTCTTCTTCTTCAGATGCATGATTCTGGGGAAAAGAGAAAAGAAATGATCAGCAGCAGCGAATAAGATCCGCAAAATTGGTACTTCTTTACTCATGATCTCACCTTACTCAGTATCAGAGTAGCCAGATTAGGAGCGCTAACGAGCAAGTCTGGTAGCCGCCTCCAAGAATAACCATTGGGAACAAAAAGCTTCAAGTGGATCAAATTCGGGAAAAGTGGCAGCTTATTATCATCAGCAAAGTCGAGAACCTTAACTCATCAAAAGGGAAGAAATTAAGTTCAATATTCAAATGATATATAAGTTCAATATTCTACAAGAAATTATTCGAAGAACATCCTGAAAGAACTCATCAAAAAGGAAGTTCAAACTTACTTACCGCCATAGTTGCTGTATGTAGAGTAAGAAACCTGACATTAGTGATTCCTTCCAGAAGCATAAATATTTGATTAGCATGTTCCTTCATTCCTATGGCTTCAATAAAGCGGTCTCCAACATCTATATATGCAGAAACTAAGAAGGACAGGTTCTTCAGAGAATAGCAAGCCAAATAGTCATCATCAACAACCAGGACTTCAAGAACTGGTGCATTAACGACAATCTTGTTTCCGGTAAGCACAAGCCCATTCTCAAAAAATGCAGCCAAGTTTAACTGTAATCTCTTCAAAGCAGGCGCACAAACATTAAATACGATATCTTCCTCACTCTCCATGTTGGCGCTAATGTACAAATTCTCAAGCACAGGGCAGCTACTAAAGAGCTTCTGTGTAATGTCATTGCCCGGATAATCAAGTGAAACATGGAGGTCCTTGAGATTTGGCAACCAAACAGAGCTTAAGAGCGTATCACACACAAGTTCACTTACAAGGCTTAACTGTATCAGTGTCTTGCAAGTGAAGAGTTCCGAAGGCAAGCTAATATGCCGGTGTGGGAACATTTGGATATCAATCACTCGGACGTGGCGCATAATGGCAACTCTTATCCACTCACACAAACGAGATACTGCAATTCCTGAATGACCTCTGACAGCAAATCTTTCTATAGATGGCAATTTGTGGAGGAGAAGTACACGATCAACAAAATTCATAAAACTTATGTCATTATCAAGAACGGTATTTGCACTCAACCATTCATCAAAGTCAAGACTCGGGACAAAAGACCATAAATCCTTCCATCTCAACGATAGAATGCTGGTTCTGACCGCATATTTGGTTGGAATCAACGAGAGAATGTGGATAAGAAGTGAATCTGGCAAGCTGCTTATTCTATCTTCTCCATCTCCAGTGTTGACATGCTTTGACATTGAAGTCATGGTTTGTATGGTGCTTTTACAAAATAGAATGGAGAAAATTAGATTCAGCTAACTATATTTTTGTCACCAGTCATTCAAATCAAAAAATCAGAGTACCCATCTAGTTGCTTTCTAAAGAACTGTGGGAACAAAACATGAGAGAGAGAGAGAGAGGGAGAGAGAGAGAGAGAGAGTCCAAAATATGGAGATCTATGTTACACGGACTTGGATGTGGGTGTTGGGTGCAAGTATGCGTCCAAAGTGTTGGATTCATCCAAATTCCATCTGAAGGAGGCAGGGAAACGCTAAACAATCATATTTCCTAGTACTTACACGTAATTTTCCAGGCTAAATGGTGTTTATAAGGTGCCTTGGCAAAATGTAAGAGTTATACATAGTTTATGGTAAATTCAAATTACCAAACATGGTTGCTAGGTGAATGTTCAACTAAACACGTCGGATATGCATCCCATATCCAAATCAGAGTTTCCCTTGAAACATTTAGAAGAGTCCCTTTAATCAAGATGGAGCCGATGACCTATTGTCTGGAGAAGCTTGAAGAAGACAAAGCTCCAATTAGATGGCCAATGATTCCTCAGTCACAGTAAAAGAAAAGGACTACAAATCACAATATTGTAGCTATCAATCTCAAGTTAAGACCTCAAGAAAACAAATACAACCATATGCCCAGTTGAGTTTATAATCTTAAGCAACAAAACAAACAAGTAGCACACGTAACGCGCGAAAACTACAGGCAAGCAGGTTTTTAAACAATTAGCCAAAACTGCTAGAGGCCTAGAGAAAGTGGACGGCTATACAGAAAACTCGGGAATTAAGACCTTGAACTATAGCTTTGGCTCGTCATCAGCTATGACTTTAGATAGCTAATCGGATGTCAGATGAATCCAACATCTGAAAGTATAGGAAAACAATAGATCATTCATTATGCACGCAATTAGTTGCTAGAAGCTACGTTGCCTATTAGGCTACACCCTAAAGGGTAAGAGGAAAGTACCCCCACTTGGAAACAATGGAACGCCAACTATTCAGCAGGTTAAAAGGACTCATACTCTCTTACAGACAACCGTGTTATACTATTCACTGAACAACCAAACCAAACTTTCAGACCCAAAAAACTAATACAAAACAACTAAAACTAGTTGAAAACAGTGAAGGTGAAATTCACCAGAATTAAGAAATACCTGCGGTACCAATATTCCAACTCAAAAGTCCATCAAATTGGCTGCTGAACACCCCCAGAATCCACAAAATCTGCCAAGATAACGAGGATCTTTAGTCAGTACATTTTACATCCAAAATTCAATGGGCAGAGGAGGGAATTTGCATTTTGCAGTTTCCAAATCAAAGCAAAACAGTTGGATGGATCTAATCAGCACATTTCACGGAAAAAGAGCAAGATTACACCTCGATCTGAATGCACATGCACAAAGTACTTAAGGTCTGGGCTAAAAGAGATAGTCAACCAGTCTAGCCGTCAACTAAATCTAAAAAACACCCACAGATACGTGACAGAAACTAAAGAAACTCAAAGTTACATTAATTCAATCCACAACACCATGAAATTGAAAGAAAAATGGAGCAGAGAAGGTAAAGATCTATTAGTTGAAGAAGACTGACTCTGCCTAACAATGGTTGTTGGCATCGGATGTATCACACCTTCTGTTGGACAATTCAGAGCAAACCTCCCTTTCTGGGTCAGGTTAAGAATTAGGGCATCGCGCGACTTAAATAAACAAGGACCCAACAAAAATGGAATATTTGGTAAATCTTGGAGTAGGTGGAAATAAATATGTTTCTTTAAAAGTCCTCCAATTTTTGCAACCAAAATGAAATAATATTTTGCGAGGAAAAGATTTACATCATAAATAACTCGTACTTTAATAACTATAGCGAATGTACCACTTGAAAACTGTAGGATATTAATAATCGTAAGCATTTCAAAAGGCCATATGTGACGGCTTGATACATATTCCACAGGCCACTCCATTACACCTTAAGCTTTTGGAACAAATGTTTGTCTAGGCATAGCATCGAATGTTTGATATGGAAAGGTTAAGGGTTCAAGTCCGAAGACATTTGTTTTATGACCAAGATGTTTTTCGTGCCACTTACCATTTTAGTGGTCGTCTTCTATTTCCATTGTGTCTCCACGCTCAATAAGGAATTGCACATGTAGGAGGGCATCAAAGCATATACAAATGCTTGAGGCAAATCGTTCAGCCAGCTCTGGTATTTGCCTATTTGGTGGTGCCATCTATGGATCACAAATATCCTTCATCATTAATAAAAGGTTTGCTAAACTTTATGGCAACCTCTGTGTGGCTCACGACATTGCTCATCGATGTTTAGGCTAAAACTCACCACCACAGATGTGCACGTGCAACTACAGTTTTTTTAACAATCAGAATGTAATTACAATATAGGAATCACTTGCTTTTTGTAATTGAACAAAAGCAGCATATGGCCGACATTCTGGTTCTTCAAGGAAATTGATGGCTTGCATAGTTTTTGACTTTCATCAACTTGTAGCTGCTCTTTAAGGCACACTGGGTACATAATTTGGGTATTGAATTGTGCTCGGAAGTAGAATTTGGGCCATTTAAAGCCAAATATTTCATTTCATGCAATTCTTCAATGAGATATGTGAACCTACTCTAATTCTAGTATTTGAAATTGAGACCAAAACAAAAATTGCGAATTTTGAAAAGTGAAGTCTGATTTGAACAACCCTTACACTTGATTCCAAGAAATGAAGAATCACAAATAAGACGAAAACGAGAGAACAAATGTTGGTCATGGTGGAACCCCATCGCTGCCACACACATAGCCTTCAATCAAAATAAACACACGTCCAACTACAGGTTCCTCCAATGAGCTCAGATACCAACATTCTCTCGATCACAATAGCAAAATTCCATTCTCA
This sequence comes from Rhododendron mucronatum var. ripense, assembly GCA_019656295.1. Taxonomy (NCBI): domain Eukaryota; kingdom Viridiplantae; phylum Streptophyta; class Magnoliopsida; order Ericales; family Ericaceae; genus Rhododendron; species Rhododendron mucronatum. The sequence goes on along the minus strand of BPLT01000139.1, from coordinate 431,277 downwards.
TACTCAATTGGATTTGAATCTATATCTTTGTTTGATTTAGAAGTAGCAAACAGCACGGAAAGGCAAATATATTTCCCTTTCACACTGCTGCTCTATAGAGAAGGGCGAATCCTTTGTCCTCCTTCCTTTTGTCAAGTAGCCAGTAATGATAGTTTCTCTAACTAGTCAGACCACAGTCCTCAATGGCCAGTCAAATATCATCTAGTTTGCTTGAGAAAGAATTCTTTAAAGTTAAGGCTCCATTTGTTTGGACATAAAATATTTTTTGGTAAAGTATTTTACCCATTTTCCGTTGTTTGGCCAGAAAAAGGAGGAAAATATTTTCAAGGTAAAACATTTTGCACGAACGGAGTAAAATTGTTTTCCTCTAATTTTGGCCATAAGTCTTTTTTGCATTTCACCCCCGATGGTCCAACATTTCCCAAAACCATGTATTCCATTCCCTTCTTCTCCCAAATCATATTTGATCCAAAACGAGAGAGAGAGAGAGAGAGAGAGAGAGAGAGAGAGAGAGCTTATTCCATTAAAATATTTCTAAACCAGCAATCTACCATTGGTTTGGAAAATATTTTTCATGTGCCAACCAAATACCGGAAAATAAAAGTTTAAATTTGTGTTTTGAAAAAACATTTTGCATGAAAAACATTTTACACATTGTAAATATTTTACATCAAAACAAATGGACCCTAAGTTTATACAACATCTTGAGCAGAAAATAAACTTGTAAAACCATGAATCTGCGCTAATTACTTACTTTCCCATAATCCCATTTCATTATAAAGCTTGCAAAGCTTCTTCAAATCTGAAATCCATATTGTTTGAATTGAAAGATCAAACCTAGATTTATAGGCTATAGAATACTACTGTTTCTAATAGGGCTACGAATTGACGTTTGGGAAACTAAGAACCTTTGACTGCATCAAATATCCTAGACAATTAAGATCAGATATGAGACACAGAAAATAGACCATTATGGGACCCATGAACTAAAACTATTCACGGTGTAGTTACATAATCCTAGAAATTACAAAAAATCTTTCACTCGTAAACCAAACAAACTTTACATTATGTCCACATACCAACTTCAAAGGAAAATAAGCATCAATGTTTACCCCTGACTCCATCATACCTTGTCCTACTATATACTAGATAAGAAATTTACCATTTTTTCCTCTCTTTCTTTCTATTCTCCTCAAAAACAGTATCTTATCGTCTAGAGCACAACAAGTGACATAACAAGCATTAAGGCACTTTCACATATAGCATATATTACGTATATATGCGTGTGTATATTGCAAACATTTTATACACCTGCACATATTAATGTCTATATAAAATCTACATAGTATGCTGCATATATTACGTATTGATTTTCTTCTTTTCACATGTCTAAAGTTTTCAATTTTTAATATACTAGATAAATCTTACAAGGCTAATAAGTAATAATCATAAAGATATATTTTTAAAAAGTATCCCTACGTATCTGTATCCAATTTATTTATGTTTTGCCACCATATCCTTAACTTGTCGCATCCATATCCCATATCTCTAATTATCGGAATTGTTTGTGTTTTAGGTATTGCAGAAAAAATATCCTTTTAAAAAGTTTAACTTGATTGAACATCAAAAGCTTTTGTTGAAGATAAAATGAAACCCAGCAAACTTCCACCGTCCATTTTGTTCTCTTCTAATACAATCGGGTGATACAATTATTAGAGTCTAATCAAGCTAAAAGTCTCTCATCATTTTCTTTTGAAGCCTAGATCTGACACCAGGTTGGAATTGATAAGGGAGACAAAAGAAGAGGAACAGCGTGAGAAAAGAGAGATAGTAATTTATTTATCAAAAGGTCCAAGAACAAAAATCCCCTCAAGAGGACCTCCATGTACATAACAGAAAGAAAGAATTACTTCTAATAGAAGTGCAAACTACATCAAATCAAGCCAGTGGTGGGGGCAGGATTTGAGCACTGGACGCATGATTTGTACTCAGTAGGGGCTCGAATCACACATATTTCTATATTATATTAGTAACAAAAGAGTATAGTCCATAATATGTATTGCCACTAACAAGTTTTGAGGAGGAGACAAGATTTTGCGTAGGAACTTTCTGAAGTTTATATGCATAACCGTCATTTTAATGTACTTATCACCAAAATATGGTTGGTAACCTGAAAGTTTAGGTAGTTTTTTTCACACATATATAGGAACTTTATGAACTCTTTTTTCCTCAAGAGACTTGCAGGGCCAATCCTATAGACTTTTTTCCACATTAACCTCAAAAACTAGTATAATTAGAAGCAGTATTTGGAGCTGTGCAGGGGCCCGGGCACCCTGGGCGTCCGCCCCTGAATCGAGCAGGTAAAATTTTCTAAAAGGCCTCAAAGAAACTAGGCGAAACTGAAACGAATTGAGAAGTCCCCGTAATATAAAAGAACCAACATATATCAAAGCTAACAAGAAAATGGAATTCCCTGGTTCTAGCTTACCTCTGTCTTATCCATTTTCTTGACTCTGTTTTTCCTTTCGCCCAACTTGATCGAAGCCTCGCCGTCGCTTCCATTGCAACGGAAAATCCATTGCCGTTGGCGAAAAACTTGCTGGAATTGATCCGTCGCTTTGGCCTGGGCAGTAGCTTAGCAATCCAGGTATGTGGACTGTGATGCCCTTTATGTTCCCCTCTCAAATCCAGATATGGGTCTGATTGCAATAGAATCTGAACTAATCAAAACCTGGGAATCAATGCAACAAAATAGTGACAAGTCAGGTGTGACACTCAATACTTAAAAACCAATTTCGCCCTGGCTAAGGTGCTCATAATTTGCGTTAGACATTTGTCTGTATTCTCTCATATGAATGGAGTAAAAAATGAAAGGAAAAAATAAAAATTTTAAAACGAATGAGAGGAATGCTATTTATTTATAATTATATATAGACCAACCGGTGACTCTACGAATGATCACAACGGAAAGGGAACACCTTTCGATTATAAAAGACGCATCCGTCTATGATACACTAATTGTGAAAGAGAGCCTCGCCCCGACGAATTCTGAAAAAAACACTTACTAATTTTCGATTGAGTTGATTTTTTTTACGGAAACTCATAAATATTACTCCAGTATTTTAAGAGAAATAAACTGTTCGGATTATATTTTAGTACACGAAATTTCCCTGGTTCATAAAGTCTATGCTTCGTGAACAAGAGAGATGCCTTACATGTGAATAATTCACGACTGCAACCACGCCAAGTTCCTCTCTGAACAACTGCAAGTCAGCTGAAACATCGTAGGAGTATCTAATTCAGGATAGAAAATATTTGTTCATAACTCGTAAATTCCAGTCAGTGAAGTAGATGAGTCAAACCCAGTCAGTGAAGTAGATGAGTCAAACCAACATTTGCATTTGTGTAGAACAAAGTCTCAATCCAAGAAGAAAATGACAAAAAGAATTTGTGTACAACAAAGTCTCAATCCAAGAAGAAAATGAAATTTGTGTTCACGAATCGTCTTGAAACATAGAAAGTGAGGAAACAAATTGGAAGTACACAGATCACAACATCTCAAAACCATCTGGCGAATCGCTGTGTTCAATTCGGCAAGTTTTTGAAACCCTCTGAAACTGTCCTGCCTTCTCGAGGAAGTTAGTTTTTTGCTCAGGAGTTAAATGGCAACAACCAATTAGCACCTTTTTCAACACTTTGCCATTTTCCAGAAAATACTTTAGCAGCTCCAGCTCATGGTCTTCTCCATCAAATCGCATAATTGTAAAGTTTTCAAGGTGTGACAAGAAACAACTTGGCGCCTTTTGTGGTTCAACCCAGCTGAAGTTACAGTAATAATCACCTTCTTCATTTGGAAGATCCTTGGAGAAGAGAAAACAAAATATCAGCAACAGCAAATAAGTTCCACAAAAGTCAAACCTTTACACATGATCTCACCTTCCACATTACCAGAGTACCCAGATTAGGAGCACTACAGAGCAAGTCTGGTAGCCGTCTCCAAGAAAAATCACCGGGAACAATGAGCTCCAAATGGATCAAATTCCGGAAAAGAGGCAGCTTAATATCATCAGCATAGTCCAGAACCTTTATAAAGATAAAATTTCAGCCAACCATAATTGTATTGCAAATGATATATACGTTCAATATTCTATGAGAAATTATTCGAAGAACATTCTGAAAGAACTCATCAAAAAGGAAGTTCAAATTTGCTTACCCCCATAGTTGCTGTATGTAGAGTAAGAAACTTGACATTTGTGATTCCTTCCAGAATCTTGAATAGTTGATTACCATGTACCTTCATTTCAACAACTGGCATACACCAGTGTCCAACATTTATATAAGCTGAAACTAAGGACGATAGGTTCTCCAGAGAATAGCAAGGCAAATAGTCATCAAAAACAATCAGGTCTTCAAGAACCGGTGCATTAATGATAATCTTGTTTCTAGAGAGCACAAGCCCCCAGTCTAACTGCTCGAAATCCAGAAATGCAACCAATTTTAACTCTAATGTCTTCAAAGCAGGTGCACATACATTAAGAACGATATCTTTCTCATTCTCCATGTTGGCTCTAATGTACAAATCCTCAAGCATGGGGCAGTTACTAAAGAGCTTCTGTGTTATGTCATTGCCCGGATGATCAAGTGAAACATCAAGGTCCTTGAGATTTGGCAACCAAACAGAGCTTAAGGGCGTATCAAACTCAAGTTCTTTTCCAAGGCTTAACTGTATCAGTGTCTTGCAAGTGAAGAGTTCCAAGGGCAAGCTAAGAGGGCAATCTGCAAACATTTGAATATCAATCGCTCGAACGTGGCGCATAATGGCAACTCTTATCCACTCACGCAAATGAGATACTGCAATTCCTGAATGACCTCTGACAGCAAATTTTTCTATAGATGGCAATTTGTGGAGGAGAAGTACACGATCAACAAAATTCATGAAACTTAAGTCATTATCAGGAACAGTCTTTGCACTCAACCATTCATTAAAGTCAAGACTCGGGACAAAAGCCCATAAATCCTTCCATCTTAACGATAGAATGCTGGTTCTGACCGCATATTTTGTTGGAATCAACGAGAGAATGTGGATAAGAAGTGAATCTGGCAAGCTGCTTATTCTATCTTCTCCATCTCCAGTGTTGACATGCTTTGACAATGAAGTCATGGTTTCTATGGTGCTTTTACAAAATAGAAAGGAGAACATTAGATTCAGCCAAGTATATTTTTGTCAGCAGTCATTCAAAACAAAAAATCAGAGTACCCATCTAGAACTGCTTTCTAAAGAACTGAAAGAAGCAACATGAGAGAGAGAGAGAGAGAGAGAGAGAGAGAGAGAGAGAGAGAGAGACTAACATATGGATATATGTGTTACATGCACTCAGATGCAGGTGTCGGGTGCCTGTATGCGTAGGAAGTGTTGGATTCATCGAAATTCCATCTGGAGGACACGGGTACAAGCTAAAGGACTCAAATTTCTCAGTATTTTCTAATTATTTTCCAGGCTAAATGGTGTTGATAAGGCGCCTTAGCATAGTCTGAGAGTTATATGTAGTTTAAGGTAAATTCAAAGTACGAAACATGCTTGCTAGGTTAATGTCCAACTAAACTCGCCGAACACACATTCCATATCCTTATCAGAGTTCAAGTCTCCAACAAGGGTACTCGAAACACTTAGAAGTATAAGGTAAATTCAAAGTACGAAACATGCTTGCTTTGCTAGGTCAATGTCCAACTAAACACGCCGAACACACATTCCATATCCTTATCAGAGTTCTTGTCTCCAACAAGGGTACTTGAAACACTTAGAAAAGTCCATCTGTCCATGTAATATGGATGGAGATGATGACAGACTGTCCCGAGAAGCTTGAAGAAGACAAAGCTGCCAATTAGATGACCAATGATTCCTCAGTCACAGTAAGAAAAGGACTACAAACACAATACTATAGCTATCAATCTCAAGTTAAGACCTCAAGAAAACAAATGCAACCATATGCCCAGTTGAGTTTGTAATTTTAAGCAACGAAACAGACAAGTAGCACACTTAACGGGTCAACTATTTACTGCTCTTGTCATGTTTTTTTGTTGCCAAAAAAGCAACTAAATAACTACAGGCGAATTTTCCAAGCAGGTTTCAAAAAATTGGCCAAAACCTCGAGAGGGCTAGAGAAAGTGGACGGATATACAAAAAACTCAGGAAAGGGGATATAAACTGATTCACTTATAAGACCTTGAACTCTGGATTTGGCTTGTCATATAGCTAATCAGATGTCAGATCAATCCAACATCTGCAAGGATAAGAAAACAATAGACAATTACGCATGCCATTAGTTCCTAGAAGTTACGTAGCCTATAATGTGCTACACCCTAAAGGGTAAGAGGAAAGCACCCCCAAATGGAAAAAAATCAAACCAAACTTTCTGAACCAAAAACTAATTCAAAACAACTAAAAGTAGTTGAAAACTGTGAAACTGAATTAAGAAATACCTGCGGTATCTAATTTCCAACTCAAAAGTCCATCAAATTGGCTGTGCTCAACACCCCCAGAATCCGCAAAATCTTCCAAGATAGTGAAAGCTACAGGATCTTTGGTTGGTACATTTTACCAACACCAAAATTCAATGGGCAAGGGCAGGGAATTTGCAGCTCCCAAATCTAAGCAAAACAGTTGGATGGATCTAATCAGCACATTTCATGGAGAAAGAGCAAGATTACGCCACGATCTGAATGCAGATGCACAAAATACTTAAGATCTGAACTAAAAGGATAGTCATCCAACCTAGCCTGCAACATAATCCTAAAAAAAAAAAACCACAGAAACGTGACAGAAACCAAAGAAACACAAAAATTAATTCAATCCACAACACCATGAAATCGAAGGAAAAATGAAGCCGAGAAGGCAAAGATCTAGAAGTTGAAGAAGACGCCGCAGCCTAACAATTGTTGTTGGCAGCGGTGGTACAGCGCCTTCTGTTGGATAGTTCAGAGCCAACCCTCTCTTTCAAGGTCAGGTTAAGAACTAGGGCATTGCGCGACTTAAATGAACAATGACCAAACAAAATCAGAATATTTGGTAATTCTTGGACTAGGCGGAAATAAATATGTTTCTTTAAAAGTTCTCCAATTTTCGGAACCAAAACCTTGAAAACGACATAATAGTTTCAAGAAAAAGATTTACATCATAATAAACAGAGCGCAAGTACCTCTTGTAAACTGTATACTATTAATCGTGAGCCTTTAAAAAGGTCATACGTGACAGCTTGATACATACTCCAGGGGCCACTCCCTTACAACTTAAGCTTTTGGAACAAATGGTTGTCTAGCATAGCATGCTTAATATCGCATCAAATTGATATGGAAGGTTTTGGGCTCAAGTCCTTTCATGTGTATTTTACCATCATGATGTTTTTCGTGTACATGTCACCATTTTAGTGGCGGTTTTCTACTATGTCTCCATATTCAATAAGGAATTGCACACATAGGAGTGCATCAAAGCCTGATATTAACTCTTGAGGAAAATCGAGTAACCAGCTCTGGTAGTTGGGGGTGCTATCTATGGTTCACATATATCCTTCATCATTAATATGCCAAATGGTTTACTAAATTTTGTGGCAATCTCTGCCTGGCTCTAGACATTGCTCATGGATGTTTAGGCTAACACTAACCACCACAGATACGCATGTGCCACAACTTTTTAAAAGTCATAATGCAATTGCTATATACGATTCACTTGCTTTGTAATTGGACAAATTCAGCATATGGCCGACAGACATATTCTGGTTCTTCAAGGAAATTGATGGCACATAGTTTTGACCTTTACCAACTTGTTGCTCCGCTTTAAGGCACATTGGGCACATAAATTGGGCATTCAATTGTGCTTGGAAGTAGAATTTGGGCCATTTAAAGCCAAATCTTTCATTTGATGCAATTCGTCAATGAGATTATTTTATTTTATTTTTCATTTTCGGATTACAAAAAAGAAATTTTTTTTGAATGGCATTCTTCAATGAGATATGCAAATCTACTCTAATTCTAACATTTGAAATTGTTACCAAAACAAAGATTGCAAATTTGAAAAATGAAGGGTGACTTGAACAACTCTTGCACTAGATTCCAGGAAAGGAAGAAGCACAAATAAGACGAAAACAGATGTTTGGTCATGGTGGAACCCCCATCGCTGCCACACATATTACCTTAAATCAAAACAAACCCACTTCCTACTATAGGGTCCTCCAATGAGTACATATACCAACATTCTCCCGATCACATTTTTTTTAGATATAGCCAACTGTATCCCTTTCAGACTGTTGCTCTATAGAGAAGGGCAAATACTTTATGTCCTCCTTCCTTTTATAAAAAAGCCAGTAAACGGATGTTTCTCCAACTAGTAAAGTAGTAAGACCACAGTCCCCAATGGCCAGCCAAAGATCATCAAGTTAGCTTCAGAACCAATTCTTTAAAGTTCAGTTAGTAGAAAATTTTGAGCAGAAAATACCCTGTAAAACCAAGAATCTGCATTAACCACTCTCTTTCCCAATTTGAAGCTTGCAAAGCTTTTTCATATCCAAAATCCATATTGCTAAAATGAAAGATCAAGGCTAGACTTATAGACTATGTCACTATAGAATCCTACTGTTTCTAATAGGACTACGGCTGGTGTTTGGAAACTAAGAACCTTTGACTAGATCAAATATTCTAGACAACTAGGATCAGCTATGAGACATATAAAATAACCAATCATGGGACCCATGAACCAAAAGTATTCATGGTGGCATGACATAATCCTAGAGATTACAACACATCCTTGACTTGTAAACCAAATAAACTTCACATTATGTCCACATACCAACTAAAAATGAAAAAAAAAACCCGTCAATGTTTGACCCCTAACATCACCTTGGCCTACCATCCTAGATAAGAAATTCCCTATTTTCCTGCTCTTTCTTTCTATACTCAACACATACAGTAGCTTATCATCAAGAACACGACAAGTGAGATAACAAGCATTAAGGCACCTTCACATGAGATGGGATCTACTAAACATAAGATATAGATATCGTATATGGATGCGACAAGATACGGATACGGTGGCAAAACTTAAGAAAATTGGATACAGCTATGTCAGGTATACATTCTTAAAAATAAATCTTTATGATTATTAGCCTTGTAATATATAAAGCATATTGTATAGATTATAAAAAGGCAGAGTATATATATACACTATAAATGCAATATACACCAGTACATATATAAGAGAATATCATAAATGTGTAACATATAATAATATATTCTAAAAGAAGACGGTGTATTCCATTTCTCTTCCCTTCCCTTCCATGGTCTATCCTCGTCAAACCAAATGGAGAATATTACCAACATAAGTAACATAAATCTGTGTCGATTCTGTTTATCGAGCAAAACTGCGAGGGCCGTATAATTTGCTCTAGAATTACAAGGGTCAGGGGAGAAAATGCAATGGAGAGAGCTCACCAATAATCCAAGAAATCACAGGGAATTAGATGGCAGGGCAAAGGGAGTAGGACTCACCAACACATTAAGGGAAGAACTAACCAGGATCCACATCTACCCTAAACTTTCTAACTGGCAATCCCCTTTTGAAGACAATTCAATTATAAAAAAGGAGAGAAAATCGCACCGTGGTAGTTGTATGGACCCACAGATCAAGAGAGATAAATAAAAAAGCATAGTATAAATGTCGAGAAATCGACCAAATCAACAAACACACACTGCACGAAAAAATCAAGAATGCAAGACACCGGGATTTTTACGTGGATCCTGACTACGTAGTTGAGTACATCCATGGCTCGCACCAGTTACATTCAAATGAAGAGAGCACAAGTTACATTGGGTGCTGTGTATAACAATTAGCAAGGATTTATAACTTGTAAACTCGGGCTTGCATCACCAATTACCGTAGTACTTTATAAGCGCCACCAAAATCGAATCAGGCTTCACAAGCCTAACAAAATAACAATAAATCCAGAAAATAACACCTCAAGAGAATATTATTCCCCAGTTAGATGGCTCCGGACAAATTTTGTTTAGTTTCGTTTATTCTGATCATTAGACTTTCAACTCATTTTATCGTAGTATAATAAACATCGGATTCACTGGTGTTCAAGATTACCTCTGTCATTCTTATTCTTCTTCCCTCTTTTCTTCTTCTCTCTGCTTCTTCTTTCCTCCACTTGATCCAAGCCTCGCCATCCCCTCCATTGCACCGGGAAATCCATCGCCGTCGGCGAAAAACTTGCCGGATAAGGAAACCCTTGTTGGGATCGGCAACCCTGGATTGCTTTATCCAGGTAGGATAAGGAACCCTTGCTGTAGGATACTCCTATGATATTTTATTTTATTTTATTGCTTGCAATATTTTCATATATAATATTAGTTTATTTAGGCATGCTTCCGCTAAGGAGAATGAATATTAGTTTTTTGAATTATGTGTGATATATTTTAAGAGAATGATATGTCTCGTAAAATAAGAAATAAATGCTTAATTTTTAGCACTTTTTGAAGGTTTTATCCTTGTTCAAAAAAAATCGCGTTTGTTAATTTTGTGCCAAACCTTTTGTAGATTATTGATTCGTCTCGATGAGAGAAATCGAAAAAGTAAAAAATTTTACTTTTATACAAATATTTTTTAAAATATCCAATTTAAGCCAAAAAAGTCTAATTTTTTGAATTTTTTTTAATCTAAAAAATAGTTATTTTTTAAAATATTTGAATAAAATTTACTATAATTTATTATTTTTTTATTCGTTTTGACGAGAAAAATCGGAAGACAAAAAAAGTGAGACGCAAAACTAACAAACGCAAAAAAAAAAATTGAACAAGGACAAAATCAAAAAATGTCCAAAAACTTATTAGTGGAACATCTTATTCTTGCAAGATGCTGATTTTTGAGTTGTTGAGTGATCCACAATGTTACCATTGACATTGAAGTATAATTTGGAGGATAATCCTAGGGCTAAAGTCTGTGCAAAGGTATGAATTCTATTTTTTGTTTATGAACAAGGACCTACATTTTTTCTTCTTTTTGTTGTTAGAAAAGTGATGAATATTTAGGCTATGTTTGGTAATGCTGTTACTTTTCTGTTTCCTATTGTCTATTTGCTTAAATCAGTTTTTACTTTTTTTCTAAAAAAAATGAAAGTAGAAAACATGTTTGTGTCAATCTTGTTTTCAAAAAAAAAAAAAAAGGGCAAAACATGATTTGCATGGATTAATGTGTGGACCCGCCTAATAGTCGGAGGAAATTGGTTCCTTGTTGTTTCTCTGTCGTTGGTATCTATGGCCGCTGTATTTCAATTCATGGCGGTAGCATCTAGCATGGATTCCTTGGTTTTGGAACTTGAGAGTTGATTGAGAACTTGAGGTCGATCAGAGGTTGTTGCAGTTCGAGATCAGAGGTTGCTGCACTTCGAGATCGAGAGAGAGAGGAGAGAGAGAGAGTGTATCTGGGTTTGGGGTTTGGAGACCGGAAAAAAAAAAAAAGAAGGTTCCCCCATGACTGATGACTTGAACGTGCTCTGGGCACTATAGCCTGTTTTTGCTTTTAGAAAAAGTGAAAGCTCAGTTTTGCTACTTCTCCGATTTTCAAAATTTTTGAAAGTCATTCTCTCTTGTTCCAAATAAAAATAGACAACGAAGCATACTTTCATGTCCAATTTCTAAACATTCTGAAAACTGAAACAGAAAACTGAAAGTGAAATGGTTACCAAACAAGGCCTTAGTATTTTTGACATTTTCGATTCGTCGACATTTTAAAATTGCTAGAATTTTGTTTTTATCATAAATACACTTGACAAGATAAAAAATAGGTGGGGAATCAAGTTCTAGTAAATTTATTTAGGGTCGGACTATTTGCAACCACAAATTTCTTGAATGTAGCCTATTTTTCATATAAAACTGAAATGTTTACCATAGTATAAACATGCCACGTTCAGAAAATTTGTGGTTGCAAATAGTCACCCACTTTATTTATGAGGTAGCTTGTCCAAACGACGTAGTTTTGTTGGTTTTGAGATATGGGTTCTAGTTTCAAAAGAGTTTCGATATTTACAGCCTCAGAATGGGATCTATGGTTTGGGCAATACAATTTTCCAAAACATTCATCTTTTTTCATGCCAGTTTTATTTTTGCACATAAAAAGCTTTCAAAACTTTGAAATCTTCTTTCTCGACGCCAAAATCATATCGAATTTCCGACGAGCAATCTTCGCTAACCTCTCCACACACAGGTTTTGTGTTTCCAGAAAACAGAAAATCAGACGCGCGCAACCAAAACCAAAACCATAGCAAAATGCCCAAAAGAGTAGACATATCACATATTACATATAGTACAAAACTTTAGCTGAAGCCCAACAGAGAAAAAACTAAAAGGATTTATTCAAGTCTCATTCCCTATAAGGAGACATACCTCCAAAATGAGCAACACCAGTGATCTAGTATTGAACGAAACCAAAAGAAAGAAGGTTCCTTCACCTCATTGTGAGTAGTTTTTTTGATCGGCAAAGAAAAAAATGTAAACCTTGGCCTCATTATAATTGGTAAACCGCGACAAAAGGCACCAAGACGCTTCCCATCCACAATTTCCCGTCCTTCTCCTCCACCTCGCTTACGGCTTTTACGACCTTTCCTTGACTGTCTTCCAATATCTGTAACAGCTTTCCTTCAGGGCTGTACTTGACAACTACTGCATGGGGCCGCCCCCCTATGTGGAGGAGGAACTGAATCTTTGCTGGGATTGGAAGCTTTAGCAAGAACTTCCGTACTGTCGGGTACAAACCGCATAGGTAACTATACATGGTGCGGCGACAGTGGATTGCTACCCAGAATTCACCTTTTTCATTTGTTCGGACGTTATCAGGAAATCCAGGTAGGATGGCCATAACTTCTGAGGTACCTGCTTTCTCACCTTTCAACCAATACTTCCACAATCTACTCCAGCCAAAGAACAAAATGAAAAAAACAATAAGACAATTGTCATAAGCTATTTGCAAGTGGCTAATAAAGTGAATTCTCAACCCAATTGTGGCACAATCCTGAAAAGTTTATCAATAACATAAGAAGCACCAACAAGACACAACATAGGCACATTAACATCAAAAGTTCCAAATAAATGAAGGACACAACACGCAGGGGGACACAATAGTTTATATTTCATCACATAATAATAGATGATTTATTAGTAACAATAACGAAAGGCTAAAAAACAAAAAGACCACTAAAACAAGAAAGTTCAATATTACTCTACCACATATACTCCATCTTTCGACTATTCAATTATGGCATTACATCCTCTAAATTTGGAAGACGTGACAAAAAAGGACTGCCCTAACTTTATAGGGCCTACAGCCTACTACTTACTGAGTCCATCATGCTAGTGATTGCCACCAACAATATCATATACAGATTATATTGGATTCCTATTGCTGTAAGTTTCTGCTGCGGATTTAGAAACCAATTCCCTGTAACCAAAAGGTTCCGAGTTCAAGTAATAAACTGAACAGATGTTTGGAAAGCATGACTTGGTTAAAATAGTTGGGTTTCAAAAGTAACATCAACTACTCTCATGCAGTAATGGTAGACTCCTAACGTTCCCTGACTGGAGTTGTCTTCCAAGGTTTTACTCAGAAAAAACTACTCTCAGGTGGCTAATCGTCCCTAACATGTAGCGGGGATCATTTGACATCTTATCCATTGCTGCCTATAGCATGACTCAGTATATCCTGGCTTCCATCAGCTACAGTCTACATAAGCCTTTCACCTTCAATGTCCACAAACAAGAAGATAGCATCCTAAGAGTCATAAATGGAATGGTAAATTATGATCTCCATCTTCATTCATAGGTTTATAACTAAAGTGAGATTTACTATTTCCTTGTATGAACAAGTTTTGAATGGTCTGGTTGAGGTCATTATGAGACGTGTACAAGAGAGACAGAAAGGGCCTTATCCTCTACCATATTTTGCAAGGATCAATCCTGCTTTGATTGTCCCTAACTATGCTGTTCTTTAAAGAAGACAATAAAAAAAGAGACTGGAGTGATAAAGAAAGAAAACAAAGGAGTGCTACTATTATTACTAGATCATAAATGAAAATAGCAAATTAGCAATCCACTAGATCAATGAGTGTTGGTACGTACATACACATATGCATGCACTAACACAGAAGAAAAAACAACCACCACCTCCATGACATAGTGGAAACTTCAAATCCAGGTTGACCATTATTAAGGTCGTAGGTTTATCAGCGTGACCCATTCCTTTAACATGTGAGGACTTACATATTAAATTAGTGAATAGTGCTGTGTACAGAAAAAAATAATCCAGAGATAGTCCTGTATATGAAAAGTTGTATACGTCAAATAGGTTACCTCCCAGGGGACCCTTCACAAAATACAAAGAACGACCCATCCTTACTTAGGGAGACACCATTAGGAAATTGGAGATTCCTAACAAGGACTGTGGTTTCTTTGGTACTGGGATTGTACTTCAGAACTCTCCCAGTATTTTCGGCAGACAAAACTAACTGCATGAAGTTCCTGAAAACAAATAGGAGTGCCGAGAAAGATTTAGGATAATGAAAAAAATTGCAGGAATTCAGCAAAAAAAAGAAGTATTCAGCAGCAGTTAAGTTCTCCATAGTATAAAGTTACTTTTAAAGGGCTTATCTAAGCAACTTCCAGGTATAGGTAGATCTACCAAAGAATTTATCGGAATAATGTTACAGAAGCTACCCAACATCACGGGTGAGATACAGATATCAGATATGGGACATGGGATTCATAATATTTGCACAGTTCTAGGATATGAGATGCGTAGTGTTAGAAACATGAGGAAAAACGTATAGTAGTAAGTTGAATAACCTGCAAACCTAGAAAGCTGGCAATAAAAGCAATATGATCAGGGCTGCAATACTGATGAACAAAGATATTTAATTTTCTTTTCACTTCTGCTTTAAATAAGCTACCGCTCAATATATGATATCAAATTATGAAATGGATAGAAGCATCATGTCATTATAACTTAGTTCAGGACACTTGGTAGGGTCTTGTTTATTTTTGTTAGAGGAATGTTGCCGGTCGATTATCAAAAAGCAAAAAAAAGTTTGCCATGAGTCGTTTGCAATTTTCTTAAGAAGGGCCATGGTGGTCACCCATGATTCGTTGTGTGGGTTCTAATCATCAATCCTCCCCATTATAGGTTATCTAAGTCAAAGAATTTAGTAGTTTAACCTAATCTGTACTTTTGAGAAGTCCACTTTATACGGTTCAGGAAGTCTCCAAATCTACCTAACCCTCCAACAAACTATAGACCTTATGCTTCATTTTGAGAATGTGTGGTGAAAGTGAAACAAAACACTAGGTGTCATGCCTAAGGCCTAAGAGTGACTCCTAGAAGGCTAGAAATATCTTCCTTTCATCTTATTTCTTCCTTTTTAGATTTCCCAATGCTGTCCGAAAATCTTAGTTCGGAGCCAAAAAAACACAAACACAAGCCTTCTGCTTTGTCAGAACGAATCCAAATTTGAATTTCTGACAAACCATTCAGCCTCTTATTCGAGACGCTTATGTCTTATTTACTATTTAGTGCAAAGGTGATAACTTGCAAAGGGAAGAACAACCTAATGTCTATTGCATAATAGAAAAGATTACAATGAATACAAAACAAACTAGGTTAAATAGAAAAGCCCTAATTAACTCTATGACTAAACTAGCACTAAATATACATTCACGAAAGGAACTTTCTATAATTCATCTTCTCCTGCATCATGAAAATTTTTATGTGGCCAAGTACTGCCTAATACTGACAGTAATCCCGGCATACACTTGCAAGTGCTTGACAGTCACATTGCCGGGCTTTGTTCCACACTACTACAAGCACGACTAGCAGCAACTTTAACAAAGAGATTGTGAGCATTTGAAAATGGACAAAAGAGTTCAAAACTTACCGCCTTTGATATTTGGTGCTGCTGTCTGTGAAGTAAATATTTCCTTCATCATCAAGGTCCAGATCATTAGTGAACCTCAGTGGCACCCCTTCTGCCTCAGTTGCAAGTGATGTTGCCAGTCCACCTTCAGGCCCAACCTTAAGCAGCCCGAAATATGCATCCGCAATATATAAATCACCCGTTTTCTTGTCAAACCGAAGTCCCAAAGGCCTGCCACATATGTGCTCATTCCTCAGGTAGCTCAAAGGCGATGGTTTTGGATCACATAGCTCTGACCTGAATCCATAATCACACAAGGGAACCCAAAGGGGTAATATCAGACAAGTAATGGAAATATATATAATCAACCTAAGAATGTAACACAACCACCAAATTATCGAGAAAGGATTTCCCAACGGGAAACAAGCAATCACAGTGAACCAGCAAGTTGAGTTGCGTCAATTTTCTGGTTACATTCTTTCCTAAAGAAAATAAATACTTATTTTTGGAATTAAAAGATATGTATCGTGAAAGAATGACCTGTATTGTGAGATGAAAACTTACCTCATAAAATGGAAAATAAGTACGAAGTGCAAAAAATAAGTACTTAAAAAATTTAGAACTTGGCCTAATTCTCCACCTAAAAAAAGAATCAACAACCCGTTAGAACGAAGCATACCGATTAGGCGAAGTATACGCGAAATCAGTCCACCCCTCTCCGTTCCAGAACAAAACCCGGCCGTCGGCGACGCCGGAGTATGGTCCACGGCCCATGGGGTCAAAGGCCATGCTTTCCGGGCCTTGGACCTGGTTCAAAAACTTAATCTCCGACTTCTGCAACAAGTTGTCGGCGTCTTTCTCCGTTGGAACCTCCGACCACGGAGGCATGTCGATTTTGTACGCTTTGAAGTCGGGGAAGTCGGATATGGCGCTGTGCTTCAACGGGTCGAGGCCACAGTAGAGAGCCAGGAGGAGAAACAACCCGGCGAGGATTCCGGCGGGCGTCATTGCGAGTGGCGTTGCGATTTCCGGCGAGTCTGAACTTTCAAGTAAGCGATGGAGAGATGTTTTTTCTCCAGCAGGCCAGCAGTTTTTATTGGCAAGGTGACTGTGGTCACTGGTCAGTCAACTATGGCGAAATTATTAAATAATCTTGGAGCACCGCATGTGAATACGAGATGCTCTAAACGGAACACAACTCCACAATCACACATTTTCGTATTGTTTAACTCCAATTCGGAATCACATGTTCGTAATTAACAATACGGACTCCATATAAATGTGTGATTTTAAAATGAACCAGAGCACCATTTGGCGGGGGTGATCCCGGACTACATATTTACACCTTTTACAGCGGAAAGGGGCAGTTGCTGATCAGAAAGTCTGAGGATCCCGATGGGGAGTTCCCGACCAAAATCCCGACCGCCCGCAGGGCCCACTCCGGCCACCGGACGGCCGATTTGATCCGTCCAAAAATTCTAAAAAAAAAAAAACGAGTGAGCCTACGCGAGAATTAACGGCATCCGGGGTGTGTAGGTGGCTGATCTAAACACTCCATTTTGTGTGTGTATAATACGCACAAAAAATGGAGTGTTTAGATCAGCCACCTACACACCCCGGATGCCATTAATTCTCGCGTAGGCCCACTCGGTTTTTTTTTATAGAATTTTTGGACGGATCGGATCGGCTGTCCGGTGGCCGGAGTGGGCGCTGCGGGCGGTCGGGATTTTGGTCGGGAACTCCCGTCGGTAACTGTAGCTTCACTCGTTGCTGATGGGTAGGTAGTAAAACGTGTTTCCCCAGGGCCCAAACAACTCTTCTTGGCTAAATTTTGGGGTTTTTTTATCTGTTTTTTTTTTTCTTTCATTTTTCATTAAAAACGGGTCTATTCTTTTAGATTAGTCATTCGTTCAGACAAATAAATCTTTTTTATAAACAGAGATAATTCTTGTAAAAATTCACTAAAAAAAAGACTCAAAAAATACTTAAAATATAGTCTGTAGACTCTGTTTGGTTTTCACTTTTAAGGTAGATTTTTTATGTAATAAATGGAGAGAGAGATTAAGAGAAGTGAGTAACAACTGGAGAAAAACCATATTGGAGTTTGTACGCAGATAGAGGCAAATGTTTTGAGATGTTGAGTTTTTCTCAAGTTACAATAAGAAAAAGGAAAGTAATGAGGAGTAAAGGCAATTTTTACTCCTATCACCTTCTTTGATAATTCATCAGCTCGCGAATGCATGATCCAAACACATGCCCAGTGTATCCTACATGGACTTGGTGGTTTATTCCCTACTTAATTCCAGCTTTTGAAAGTGGGATGAAAGGAAAAACCACTGCAGGGCAACAATTTATGCACCCATTGCAATCCATGAGCAACAATAAAGCAGCATAATCGAATTCCAAAAAAAATAAAACAAAATTTGGGAAAAACCTCAAGAACATAACTCGTCAAAGATACTTGAGAAATAAGATTAATGTAGTTGACCCCAATTGATTGGGACACGAGGCTTGATTTGATTTGGCTTGGTTATACTCAAGAAATCAAAGAAATACGCTTGCAAGGGGGAAGCAAGCAGAACCTATCAGACTATTCCAGTACTAAAACAGAAAGGTTGAAGAAACTAGCCTACACAGAGTTCCAGAAGTAAAAGATACTATTGCGTATGAAAATTGAATCTCACCTCTTCGGTTGTAGTTTTGTTACAGAGACCATGACACCAATTTGGCAGCCATTTTAGGTCAAGTAGAAGTGAAAACTGAAAACACAACACATTGCTCAAAATCTTCCTTTCTATCTCATCCGTACTGGGAACTAATATGATTCAAAACTAGACAATGCAGATGCATCAAAAAATGCTATACCTTTAGTATTGTTCTTCTAAGACTACCCTGGTAAAAAGAAGGAAGCTACCCTCAACAACTTTAATAACCCTATAGTGATGTTAGCTATCAGCAACTCTTCTATAGAAAAGAACATAAGCCGCTGAGGTTTTTATCCTGTCTTCGCTGATAGGCAAAACATGGCTGTCATCGAAGTCGTACCATCGATCAGCCCCATGCTACATATAGAGTAAACAGAATTAAAACAATCAAATTGAATATAAATAAGTTCGCATGCATAAATAGAAAGTACGATGTGTTAAACAAAGAAACAACCGTCGCACCTCAGCCCGATCCAAGTGTTATGGCCTTACAACTTTACATTTTCAAGTCCGTTTTGAAGTCTACAAATACTAAAAATGCCACAAGACATACATCTCAGTGCAAACCGGAATGTCCTATAACCACAAGCAATATAATGGTGGGATGGCAAAGACTAAAGGTGTGATAACCTACCGTTCCACCGGTCGGCAACGAGATGAGTAAATCACAATGGATCACCTTCTTGGTACTAAACTTGGGCGTAACCTTTTGGGCAATGTTTGGCCCCTTCCATAGGTTAGTGGGCCAGGTGGTTCATTACAAAGGTATGAGAGCACAACCATGGTCTATGTGGTGGGAGTCATCTCAAGAATCTGTACGAGCAAGCTCTTGAATCCCACATGTATGTCGTAGTACAGCACTAAGAGTTCCACCATGCCAACGGAGAGAATGTGACTGGACGATGTGGGGCGAGGCAGGTGGGTCATTACAAATGGACTTATGGGCAGTTTTCCGGGAAAGAACTGCATCCTAGACCATGGGGAGGCCACTT
Organism: Rhododendron mucronatum var. ripense; assembly: GCA_019656295.1. Classification (NCBI taxonomy): domain Eukaryota; kingdom Viridiplantae; phylum Streptophyta; class Magnoliopsida; order Ericales; family Ericaceae; genus Rhododendron; species Rhododendron mucronatum. The sequence goes on along the minus strand of BPLT01000139.1, from coordinate 411,633 downwards.
TAGCTAGGCAATGGATCAAGCCCAAAGAATCAAGCCTTTTGTAGGCTAGAAGCAAAAGAATGGGATGCCTTTATTTTCACTCTAACATCAACTTATGGCAGAATATATTTTGTATTTCAATTGCTGGCCTCTTACCGAATAGTAGAGTTGGACCTGCTTCACGTGCCTATTGTTGTTTTTCTTTTCTTTTTTTCTTTTTGAATTTTAGTGACACTTTGATAGTATTTAAAATCCAATCCATCCTCTGTTGTAGCTTTTGGTGCACTGTGGCACAGGGACTAGAAACAGAAGGAAAAATAAGTAAGAAAAAGCACCACTTACATGGATGAATGCAGTATAATGACCCCCTCCCATGCTTCCATAGTGATTACTAACTGCATAAAGCATATAGCGATTACATGATGTGCTATTCCTGTGAGCAATGTATGCTGACAAATCAAGATCATGGACAGGGAAGTCAACATAGGTCTCCAGCTTGTTCTTCAAAAATCTGCTGTATGAGAACCTCTTTAAATGAACAACAAAAATCTCAGGTAGTCTCCAAAGATCTAACTTCTTGCTTGCTTGACGATGCTGTTTGCAGCCAGGACAGTACCTGAGATCACGAATTAGAATACACATCTCAGGAACTCGCGAATTAGAATACACATCTCATGAAACCCATAAAAACAGGCCAAAGTTTCGTCAACATCGGAAGAGAATTTGTGACGGGACAAAAATTTGCAGGAGCAGCAAAAACTGCATCACATCTATACATTTTCAAAGCACCAAAAAAAAAAAATCTATAAACCACACAGTCTGTACAAATCAAGACAGGAAATGAGGAAGGTCCAGAAAGAAAGAAAAAGAAAAAGAAAAAGATCAAATTAAAATCATTTATAGAAAATAGAACAGAAGATTTTCTTGTTCGGTAGTGTTTCATTTTTATAAAACAAGAATCAAGAGACTTAGTTATGGACCAAGACGTTGGAAGTTTGAGAAAGAACATCAACGCAGAATCACAGCTATTGAGGCATAAGAAGTCATTAGGTACATGCCAAATGCATTGTATGGAATAATATCAATAAAGCTAAGTCTCATATGAATGTGGACCTTAATGCAGGAAGAAAGAGAGAGAAATCCATCTTTATAACAAAAGAAAGTTGGTCAAGGATTATACTATCCAGAAGCCTTACTCTTGAGTGTTGCAATTGACGAACTACAACACCAAATGGTACTTATTATGGCCCACAAAAATACTTTCCTTTTTGAGATGTTTTGTCTGTAAACCTTCTCCAGTAAATTGGATATACTTAGAGGAGTACGAAATGTATGACTATCAATTGGTCAAAAAAACTGGTGGTGGCATCGAAAATTTGGTCTGACAAGGTTATTAAAGGAAACATAAATAAAAAAGGAATGCACTTTCGAAAATATTATTTTGCCTCCAGTTAGCATGTTTGATAAAAATGCAACCTGCTAAGAATGCAGTAATATTTCCAGATCAAATTTTGAAAGAAGAAAGCTAATAATATACACACTGACCACATGTCTTCTGGTCCAAGAGGCTCCTCCGTCAAGAAAGCTTCCAGGCATTTATATAGAGAAACAGATTCTTGAGGTCTTTTTGCAAAGAAATCAAACTTGAAAATCTGTGGTAATGAGCTAAGAAGGCGTGTCTTGTATTGCTTAACCATTTTAGCTGGCCAACACACCAGCACAATCAACCTCCCAGGCGTGGGCGGTACTGGCTCATTCATTGCAATTCTTGAGTCCCTGATTGTTCCCTTCTCATCTGTTATGTAAAACTCCAAATCATCATCATCATCATCAGAATCTGTGCTAAACTTGTTTCCATTAGCGACTTCAGCAGCTCCATCTAAACCAGGTGTTATGGAATCCTCTACCTCTGTTAGTTCTTCAGATACAGTTCTCTCTATGTCATCGTCATCATCTACAGAATCTTCAGGGGGAATTAAAAATGCTTTGAGTAATTTTAGATACATATCACGGATATCCGATCCATTTACAAATTTGGAACTTGCTATGAGAGGAATCCCAAATGCCTTCCAGTTGGATGACAGCTTCCCGCAGATAAAAGGCCTGACAACAATTTTTGTTAGAGGTTTCACATTTGGTTTCGTTTTTCCTTTGTTCTTTTTACATGAGAGTTTTTTCAAATGTATATTCTAACTTAAAAGACTAGTAAAGAACAAAGATGAAGTGTTGAAGGGAATTAGCCATGCAAAGAGCATCAGCGAAGACATGGTGGGGGAACATGTAAGAAAAATATTTATACAAATTAGTGTATCATTTTTTAATTGATTTTTATATGAATGTTGTATCCTGAAACTATCTAACTAGTATTGTAAATTGCAATTCTTACCCATTCCAATTTAGAGGTATGTATTAAACAAGGGTTTAATCAAGTTGATTTTTTTTCTTATTTTGTACTTGTTATCTTTTATTTTTCAATTACTCGACCTCCAAAATAAGTTTTAAAAGTTATAAATATACCCAGTGTCTAAATTAAGACAAACGTGTCTCTAAGCGTGTCCTTGACGTGTCCACTAAGCGTACCCATGTGTCCACGATTAATGGAAACTTCTAATTGGGCACGCCACGGCACTGGACAAACTAGCAACGCACATGTCCTAACATGTCCAACACCAATACCGTGACTAGGTAGGCATGTTGGTGCTTCATAGGTACTTTGCATAGCATACACATGTCAATCAGACTGCAAACGAAACACACACACTGAAAAGATAATCAAACTGAAAAAACACATTGAACTTACTCTTCCACATGCTGATGCATAAATACAACTGTTGGCATATTATCAGCATCTTTTGGTAAGCGATACGCAACCAGTTGATCATCATCTCTGATTAAGGATAATGAATCACCCATCTCCCCCAGATAGCGTATGATGCGATTGTTGTATATCTGAAAAGAGCTCAAAAAAAAGAGAGGGTAAGATGATGAATAGATAACAGTAACACTTGTCCAACGTAATGGGCATGCAAGCCATTTATAGTCTTAGAAAAAATCCAGTAACGACAGTACACCTCGGTCACCAAAAGGGTCTCATCAACCCCTAATGAACATGCAGTGCTCAATGCCTGAGTAAGATCTTCAAACTTTCCCTGCTTTGGCACAGTAACTGTAAATGGAAATGGTGGAGCATTTCCATCAGTGCTCATCACCGTCAAAGTCATTGTCCGCATTGTTGTTGATGGTAGAGGTAACGAAAGATACATGAACGGATCAAAGGTAACGGAGACCTTTCGGCAAACCGGACAGACTAATGTGGACCTATACTGACCCTGCAATGCCAATCAGGGACAAAGCCAGGAATTACACGTTGAGGTGGCCAATGAAAGTACAACTAAGGTCTAAGAAGAAAGAGAAGTTACTTATCAAAAAAAAAAAGAAGAAGAAGTTACTTCTAAAAAAATGATATTTTTACAAAAGTATTATGAAAATTAGTGAAGGGTTAGAATTTAAGGTAAGGTTTTGTCAAACAGAAAATAAGTTTAAGTCATGCAATATTTTAAAGGAATCCTCACGGAAGAGAAAGGCAACAAGAATTCAACAATATTTTCCAAATTCTCGGATAGCAAAATAATTACTAGATACTTGAGAGTGACCAAGGCAACCCTTGGGCCCCCTCTAGCTCCGTCCTTGATGGAACTTGATCAATAGCAAACTAATCAATAATGGTGAAAAGTTTATCATCAGAGTATGTAGCAGCCACCTATTCTCGACCTTCTCATAATGGTAGTATTCGGCTTCCTTTTAGACTTTAAACACACTACACTGTAATCTGCCGAATGCTTAACACTCGTTTTCTATTCTATTATAAAATATGAATTAATAAGGTTTTGAAACTGTCGAAAAGAGAGCCAGTAAGCAAGTGAACCAATCTGATTCTACAGACAGCCTGAATTGTTATTTTGTTTGAGTACTAGGACTAGTTATGTAATCTGCTTTTAGAATGAATTGTGCAATTGTGAGCAGCAAAAAACAATGTGAGAAAACCTAAGATGGTTATTGGGCTACACTCCGTGGATCCCTCCCCCTTCCCGAACCAACCCCCACCCCTGTCCTGTCTTTTTTCTCGCTCAATTCTCCTTATGGATTCAACCCACCAGTAAACTGTAGTCTTTCTCTGTTGCTCTACCCTTCAGTCTTCTCTCTGATGTGCTCAAAATGAATTTATTTACCAAAATATCTACAGTAGTTAATTTTTTGTTTTGCCAGTTTTCAGCTTGGTATCAGAGCAAGAGCCCCATAGGCTAAAACATGGGACATTATCGAAAGGGAACGTCAGATAAAATCCCTATGAGAAAGTTGCGACTACAAGTTTGATAGAAGTCATGTAAGGAAGAAGTTACTTGCCTATCAAAAAAAAGGAAGAAGTTACTTATTTGAAGCATTGTGTTTTGCGTGTTCAATTAACTTAGGAAGCCTAAACGCTATCAAAGACATTTGCTCTCTAAAGTAGATTAGATTATGACACAAGGTTTTTCTTTTTCTTTTCTTTTTTTTTTTTTTTTTAAGATTTCAACGAATCAAGACCTTTTAACTCGACTAAGTGTTTTCCCCAACAAGAGGGGTCTGACAAAATCTGATTCTAAAATAAGGCCGAAATTGTTGTTTTAGTTGACTACAAGACTTATTTTATATTTTTTACTTCCAGGTTTTTAAGATTTCGAGTTGTGTCATTGTAAAAGCAGCAGTCAAGATGTAAGAAACCCTCCATCGGTTATTGGGCTACAACTCCATGCGTCCCTCACCCTGCTCCCCCCTTTCTTCTTCTCCACGTGGATCAAGGCCCCCAAGAGTTCTAGGGTTTCCTCCCCTTTGTTTCTCCCTCTATTCTCCTTGTGTATTCACTATTTAAAGCCCCTAGTGACCTCTAGGCTTTTTTCTCCCTTTCTCTACCTTCTTCCTATTCTTACCGTGCTCAAAAATATCATTTAGATAAAACATGCAACAATTTATTTGTGTTTTGTGAGTTTTCAAGTTACATCAGTGAGCAAGGGAGAGAGAGAAAAAGTGAAGTTAAATATAGTCCACCATTCCTAATGGATCCCCACTTCTGAATTTACATTTGACATTCATTCTCATTGATTCAACAACAACCGCACAGTGAGATAAACAAGACAACCGTCCCAATCTGAAGTTCCCTCTAGCATTTGCATGTCACTATGAAGTTTCAAAGCATGAATCTGTCCCTTCCTAAGAATATGAAATGGGGATATCTTTTTATCACCTACACAGTATTGCCCCAGTTGATTTAAGATGCTGCGACTGATGTACAGGGTACAGATCTAGTCTTTGGCTAACAAAGGTAAACTGTTTTACACCTGAGTCACCTGACAGCATGAGCTTTTCTCATTAGAATTGAGAAGAAAACCTCTTTTGGCCAATGTAAAAGAATCGCCAATGCAGTACGAGGTAAAAAGGCTGTTATTGAGTGTCAATCTGGTAGAGATTTTCAGCAGCAATCAGTGATCATAATTTTCAGCATCAGTGATTATTGCGGGAATCCATCTAAGCTGCTACAATTTACTAATTTGAAACTTCCTGATCATGCAGGGCAAAATTGATCATTTTAAGACCTATAGATACGACACCACCTCCAAAAGGTTTTAAACTTTGTGCGCAAATATAACTTAAACTTAGGCGCTATATGTTGATATAAATTATGAAACTAGAATGTTAATTTTTTCCATTCTGGGGAGAGGAAAACAAGAAACCAGAGCATATAACAACTTCAAAAAGGATTTCAAAAACCCGGATCATTAAGAACAGGAAATCAACATGCTCAGGCTCTGTAAGTTTCATATATAGATCTAAGTTATCTAACCAACGGGTCAGTGTACAACACAAGACTCCACTCCAGAAAAACAATATGGAGGAACCTGGAAAATGTTACTTACTTGACAAACATCAACAATAATGGAGTCATTGCGAACAAGATGATTCTGCCAATATTCATCAGCTACTTCTTCATCCTGCCGGCCATCCCCATCCTTGGCTTCTACATAAGGTTTGCATTTTACACGATTCAAATCTTCATGGAGCCCATCCAATAGAAAAGCAAGAAGTTCCTACAGAAAACATTCTTCAGTTCCATACCACAAAAAGCAGCAGAACTAATATATTTCCAACGAAGAGAACACTAACTTGCGAATCATGTTGATTAAAGCCACTGAATTGAGGAGCAAACCGGGCAAGTTTTGATTTGAACATCCTTGGAGCTACTGGAGTTGCTCCAGGTGCCCATAACTTCCGCAACAAATCTCCAAATGCTAAAGCAATCTCTCCCTGATCAAGTTACATACACAGACTTCAGAAGGTGGTTGTTCCAAGATAGTGGATTGAACACCCCAGGAAATAAAGGTTCTGAATTACAGGTTCTACTGTGGTTGTGAGGAAAAAAGAACCCAATTTCCAACATAGAAAATAATCCAAAAAAATGACTTGTAAAAAAATAAGAAGATATTGAAGAGAAAGATCCACCCAGAAACATGGTGTACGATAAACAGTTGATAACATACATCCATGCCTAATGGGTTGTCATGATTTATTTCTGCACTGTACTCTCCAAGAAAGTAGTCCACAAGCTTTGGTGTGTGCACCAAACACTGAAGAGCACTGTTCATGAAACATGTGTTCCCAAGGTTTTGTAATCCTGTCAAGCCCAAAGAACCAGATTCACCTGGGCCTCCACAAGAGGCTTGTGTATTACCCCAAACAAAACTACAGTTTGATTTGGCAGTGCCACCATTCATCATGAACTTAGTGCCATTCTGAAGAAGACCTGTAATATCATCTTTCTTCATATCTTTACTTCTATTGAAATCTGACAACCCATAAACTTGCAACTCAAGGAGAATCTGTACACAGACAAACAAAAAGGGAAGAACCATAAGTCCCCATGCATTCATATGACAGCAAATCCAATGATGAAAACTAATTTAGTACCAAGAACAGACACCATGTTATACGTCTATAACAATCTTGTACTTGAAATATGTAATACAGAAATACTTTAAACGCAAACTGAGAAACCTTTAGTCAATTGCCATTCTAATTTTTTGAATCAGGAATAAAATTGAGTTGAGAATCATGTCATGAATTGCAACATTCTGAATTATGAAAGATCCAGATACAGTAGCTTGCCCCTGACTATGTCAAAGCTCTCTCCTGTATGTAGCAAACATGGAAGGACCACTTTGACTATGGGACATCATGGGTTCTGTACTCCTGTTATCTCCAAAAAGTTGATTCACAATTTAGGTTGCACATGTGAACTCAATTATGTTTTTGTAGTGCACCAATTTGTTTGTTTTTCTGTCCCTCCATGTTCAAGATAGATACCCAAAGGGATAAGGCTGCAAGTGTTTCTTTTACAATTTTCTTGGCTCATACATCAATTGACCTTATACAGGTGAACCGTGAACATGCTGAACAAGGTAACTTATGGCATCAAACAATCTCCGAGGACAAGGTTTAAAATTCAGCAGGGAACCAGCAGTGTATCAATCGAAGAGTGCTATGTTCCACAAATCTCACCGCACTGACCATAGTAAACTCCTTCTTGTTGTACCGAAATGCCAACCAACCGATATCAAGTTCTCATCGTTCTAAGGAAAGGGATTGACCGGCCTTTCAAGACTCACTTCTCTTATCCCCTTGACCCTTAGCATATTATCAGTTTTAGCAAGCCACCATGTCAAATGACTCGGCTTATTTTGCTGCGAAATGCAGTTAACAGGACTCACATCCACAATATTCTGGTTAATGAGGCTGATGAAGTAGATCTAGGGCCTTCAAGAATCACTGCACTTTCCAATCAAAGATTTGGAAATTGTCATATTCTCAGGCTAGCGAGATGTATCTAGATACATTAATAATGATTTGGAAATTGTCAAATGACTCTCTCTTAAACAGCCTTGAAGGATGCACTTTCCACTGCAAGCATTGAAGAATAAAGATATAATCTAGACGAGGCAATTCTTTGCCCGTATATCCAATCTAGCTCGTGCCCATGCATCCTTGAAGGATCATTAATACCAATCTAGTTAAATTCGTTTACATATTTCAATGATATACAGGCTGGAAGTTAATTTAAGTGCTATACCACAATAGCCTTTGTTTGGCACCTCCAAGAAAAAACATGCCAAAAGAAAACAAGTGAGTTATAACCAACAGAAATATAGTTCTGCACCACCAGATTAGCATAATACGAGTACGGAAGTTTTGGGACACAGTAATTGTAATTACCAAAGACAGCTTTTTTCAGTTTTCAATAGCCCAAGAATGACAAGCAGAGGCAAATCCCTAATAAGAATTGTGAGAAAGCGAAAACAAGAAACTTATCACGCACATCTACCACTTACCTCCTGCTCGGATTGCCATTGAGTGTCTTTTGCAAACTTATTTTTGTCATTAGATAAAAATAGGGTTGTCCGCCCAGAAAAATCCCAAATGCGCAACTGCATTAAAGCATAATTTCGAATTTAGAAAGCATCCGCTTCCTCCAAAAATTGCACAATGCTTTTCAAAATGAAAATACTAGATTAAAGCCATACTAATTACTGCGGCGTATAGTAATTAATATAAGCATCACAAAAGTAACAGAAAATAATTGAGTGCCTACTTGCTCAGACTCAACATTGAAAAGCTTGCAGGCTCTTCTGAAGCGCTCGACTGTATTGTCCTGAAAAAGTAATAAAATAAATGCTCTTCAGCATATGGAAAAGAATGGAATCAAACAAATGTGGCCAACTGATCCATACGCTGAGAAACCAAATATCTGTTAAGCACGACCTCCATTTTAGCTATTAAACAAGGAAAAGTATTTTACATGTAATATCCAATGCAACGTTGTGAACAAGGTTCCGCACATGCAACAATAGCTACCGCATTATTATGCGGCCTTACCTGATATTTGCATAGTTAATAGGAATCCTTTGTCACGAATGTTGGACAAAAAATGAAATAGTGCTAACAAACTTCATTGCCAACCCCCTCCTTAAACTTCTATGAAATTGTACTAACAATTTATAGAAAAGGTTAACCACTAACACCCTCTCTCACAGGCAACCCCATCCTTGTCTTCCCTCACCTATAAGTCTCCATGCGGCCTACTGGAGATTATATGAATGCACAAATACCATGAATGTGGCCCAAAGGAAGTCTCGTCATGTGAAGATGGCCGTGAGACTTGAGATTTGGACGCCAGTTGTACTTTTACTCATCTTACATCGCTACACGGAAACTTTGGCAATGTACAGCTCTAGACTTCAAGATCAAGGATTCACAGCATCTAATACAGGAAAATAGCATTCCTTCCATTCATGTGGAATTGACATCCAAGAACTCATAATATATTATACTCCATTAACCACAAATATTATCCAGCTTTCCATTACAATTAAGATTACCCAAATTAACTGTGGCACTTAACACTTGTGTCAGATAGTGCTTTATGTAATTCAAACTCACAAATTCCATAAGAAGACCAAGATGAGAAGTCTGAAAATGTCAAATGAAAACATGAAACGGATATAAGCTTGCAATGACACGGTAAATATATTCCATGCTAGAAGCAGATAGAGTCATAGCCATCATAATGAACCACATCTCCCATAAAACATAAACAGAAGGAAAACTTAGACAAATACTATCACCTTTTTGCTAATTTTTACTCCAAGAGAGTTCGTTTCTCGTAAAACAGAGAGCCTAAGTTGTAACGGGTAGACATCCGCCATATCATCTTCTGCAGCAGAAAAGCTTCTACCATTCTTCAATGCAGCTTTAGAGTCACTATGCCTACATGCAGCAGGAGAATATTACCAGTTGAAGAGAGATCAACAAACTTTCTATGGACGAAACAGATCTAATAACCTGCATCCAAAGGCATACTCTTTTTTCTCTGTCTTTTTTATTCTGGTAGATAATACCATCTAGATCAGACGTAACAAAAACAATGTACCAATTAGTACTACCACTTCTATACCCAAAACCCTCAAACAAAACATGGAAGCAAGTGTTTGGATCATCTTCTAAAGAGCATTAGCATAAAGAAGAGACATTAACCTACTTAAAAACAAATCATAATCTCTTATATCCAATATCTACGAAAACTTCAATGAAAAATGGAAAGAAAACATTGAAAGATATCATGCTTGTGTTAACTCAGTTCACAACTTCCAAAGTGCGACATTACAGTTGTGCGTGTACCGATTCTATGGATTACAAAGAAATAATGATTTTTCCAACAAGGAAGAATGGCACTTCAAGCAAATTGTGAGGAGTCACAAAAACATCCAAAATAAGTTATAAAAGGACGGAAAGTTAAGAACTATCTACTTAAATCATGAAAAGAACTAACGAATCTCAAGCAAAATCACATCGAAGAACCAAGGATGTTATTGCATATCTCACTCAATAACCCAATTCATTAAGCAAGGCCTCCACAATTACTATGCCATTGGCTATTCGATAATTTGAAAAACCCATTTCGCAGAAATTACTAGAATGCGATCTAAAACACTAACCATTAAAGTGCCTCTGATATTTACTATGGCATTAGCTATTCCATAAACTTGGAAAACCAGTTTGCAAAACTTACTAGAACTCAATGTCAAACACTAATCATTTAGGAGCTGCAGATACTACTTGGCAATGGCTATTGGATATATGCGGAAAACAATATAGCAAAAATTACAACACATTCAAAAAGCACCGACCATTTAAGTGCCTCCAGCCACATTTCCCCAGGAACCAGTGCATAGTCCCGACCTGAGATCCCAACTTCACCATTCTCATTATTCTGCACAGAATCACTCTCTCTCCTCAGATTGAACACGAGATCCGAGTTGAATATGTTGTTTATTATCTTCATCGGCCCCGCATAGTACGAAGTCGCCGGTGTCCCCGTGTACAAAACCCCTCTCCTCCCATCTGAATCAAGCGGTAAACATGAGTCTTTGGCCTCTTTCCACCACCTACATTTTACACAAACCAATCCCAGTTAATTATCAAGTTTCAAAACCCAAGGAAATGTAGACCTGAAACTGTGTGGAAAGGAGACGAAACGAAAGGAAGAGAAAATTATTAAGAAAGAAATTGTGAGGAAAATGTAGGGAAAAAGTTCACTGCGCTCAAAAAAAAATTTCTTTTTTGTTTTGTTTTTGGAAATGCATGGTGTCCCAGACAACTTCCATGCACCTCGGACTAATCCCTACAGCCCCTCCCACAACTGTTTCATACGGTTGTGCGTGGAGGTGAGGTAGCTGCTCCCACAACTGTTTCATACGGTTGCGCGTGGAGGTGAGGTGGCCTCAAGAGTTGTTGGCAAGGGGAATCAAACATGAGACCTTAGGAGGGAGCAAATCCCAAATTCACAGGGCAAGACCACCAGTCCAACTGCTTGGGGTTCGAGCTCAAATCATTGTTTTGCTTTTTCGGGAGGGAGATTTTTGTTTAATTTTCCCTTATCTTCCTTTCTTTTCCCTAAGATCCTCAAACAAACCCTAAGTCTGACCATTGACTCCAATGCATTTTACAGTTCGAATTTTCACTTTTCTCGCTGAGATTTGCAATGCACAACAATCCAAATTATCAAATTTCTAAGCCGAAGGAAATAAAACCCTAAGTTTGACCGTTGAATCCCATGCATGTACAATTCGGATTTTTTCGGTTTTCTGTTTAGATTTGAAATGCTGAGTGATTGAGGAGGTCAATGAGGAGAGAGAGAGAGAGGGTACCTGTAGGGGACAGTGTAGAGACGCTGGTCGTCGTCGTTAAAGACGGAGGCTGGTTGGGAAGTCTCGGGAGAACCTTCGGGGAGACTGTCCATTTAGAGGGAGAGGGAAAGAGAGAGAGAAAGACGGAGCTATGGTAGATTCACAAATGGCGGAAGAGGTTTTGACGAATGCATCAGATCATTTGGGGAGAGAGAGAGAGAGAGAGAGAGAGAGAATGGCTTTTTGAGTTTTTTCTGTGAAGAGGATTCAAGGAGGGAAAATAAAATAAAATAAATTGCAAGTAAAAAAATACTCCTAAACTAGAAATCAGATGCATGTATTTTTTCGAAAGAAAAAATATAAACAATTCTATGGGGTATGGACTATATATGGACACAATTTTAGGACAAAACTCCGGATACAGTAACACAATTGCAGTCGTTCGATGCACATGAATTGCCTACGTACATCATCAATCGACCCTGGATGTTATTTTTTTATGAGACTCCGGAGGCAGTTGTGTTCTAAAATTGTGTTGCAAGATTTTTTGAAAAAATATACTGCAGTTATTATCATAAATTTTTAATAATAATTACACTTCTTTTTTTGTTTTTTTATGATGTGAATTTATAACATTGCCCTTTTAAGCATGAAATACTAGTTTACAAACTGAAGAAGGTAATTTATAACAATGCCCTTCCTTGTATGAAAGAGTATACAAATGAAAAAAATTAATTTTGTAATTTTACAACACACCAGGACAAAAATAGAAAGTATGATTAAGAGAATGAAAAAAAAAAAAACTAAAAAAGGAGTGAAAACCAATTAAATAAAAGGATGTATTTTGGCTCGATGCTATTGCCAGACCCTGGAAAAAGGGTTCTGCCAGATGAAGATACAACTGTACGATTGTTCAAGATCTGGACTGAATGGTACTGCTCAAACTTGTGCAATATTTAAATATTTAATCATTTTTTAATCTGCATTTTACTCCTGATATATTTAGGCCCCGTTCCGCTAACAGGAACAAGTAGTAGTACTTATTTTTTGAATTAAAGATACTCCGTAATATATTGTGCGCGAAAGACATGTCTTGTAAAATAAATATATATATATATATATATTTAAAAAATAAGAACCTTAGCAGAACGGGGCCTAATTAGATCCTTCTTTATGGAGTACTTGTAGACGCCAGTGCCTAAAGGCACGTCTAAACAAAATTCAGTCTCAACTTAAATAAGTTGTCTGTTCTACCTGTCCAATATAATCTGCTTACGCTCTGTGATAAGCACTCGATAATGCAATAGAGGGTGCGCTAGTTATCTATTTATAGTTGATTTTATCTTTAATTTAGTCGTTTTTATTTGATATTACTCGTAAGGTTTGTTTTTAGTGTTTTCAGGTAAATCATGTGAATAAGCATGTTTTGACTTCATGGAAGGCCCAAGTGTGTCCAAGTACCCGAGAAACCAATGAAGACCCTATCGGCCCCTGAAAATCTGTCTAAGTATGGAAAAATCACTTTTCGAAAAAGTATCGATTTTCGAGATAAAAAATGGCGGTAATTGATTCTTGAATTTTTCTAAGAGCAACTTCAAATTTTCAAGGTTTTATTTAAAGATCAAGGTGATGTTTTGAGCCATTTATTCGATAGAAAAATGTGCTATTTTATGTTTTACACTAAAAGCCGGGAGTCAACATTTTGATTGGATTGAAATCTCAAAATTCTGGTAATGCCATTGTTTCCAAATGGGGGATACTTCCTTATTTTCATTAAATAAATTAAAGTAAAGAAAAGGTAAAAAAAATATTTAAAATGTAATATTTACTTAACTTTAGATAATGAAAATAAGATGCTGTGAAAACTATTGGATGCCAAAGTAGAAGCAGGCGACACCAAGGCAGAAGCAGGCGAAGCCAAGGCAGAAGCAGCATTGCCAAGGCAAGATCAAGACACCACCCGAGCAGGCCAGCAGCCAAAGCAGCGAGCAAGCCTTATTCACCTCGGCATCGATGGAAGCTTTTCTTTCACATCGATGCCGAGGCCATTAGTGCTCCAGTCTCTTATCAAGCTCGGCATCGATGGACTAAATGGCTTTACATTGATGCCGAGACCCTTAGTGGCCCAGCTTATGCCTGTTGCCATCGATGCCGAGGGGTTTAGCGGGGCATCTTCAGAGCATCTTGGGAATATTCCAAGCGCGGAATATAATGCGTGATGTAATTGGATCCAAAAACAAGTAGTGTAGATTAGGTAGTACAATTTCTAGATCTAGTTTAGATTCAAATTGCTTTTTGAATTGTTCTTGTTGTTCTTCCATTTTTCCAACACTTATTTTCTACTGTAATTTCCAGTCTTAATTAGTTTTCTTTTGCTACTTTTGTCTTAATTAAAGTTGTTACTTTACTCCCGATCTATCTTAATCTCTAGTTTAATTCTAGTGTTGCATTTCAATTATGCTAAGTAGATTTTTGCTTGCTCTTATCTTCATAGATATGTGTGAGTAGTTTCAAGAGTTAGGTCATGGGATGATTAGCATCCTGTGGCTTGGGCAAAAATTGCATTTTTCATCAATAAAGTTTTAATCTTTGGATTTGAAAATTGATGTGGGGTTCGGATTCGTTTGGTAAATTGCCGAGGTGTTAACCTCTTTGATCATGTGTAGGTGGGAACATCGCCTACTCACCACACATAATGCTTAGAGCTCTGTCGCACGAGGTGTTTACCAAGAGAATTATAGAGCTAGCTTGGTTTTCAAACCATCTCTATTTTCGGGTTTAGGAACCTTAATTGCGTATCTTGAATCGCGTGAATTGGTGAAAATGTGATTTAGCTCGAGTCATGAGTGCTAGTGATTCATAGACCTAGCTTATCTTTTTCCTAGTTTATTCGTTTTAATTTAGCCTTTCTTTTCCACCGTTTTAAAGTAAAACTCGGTTGGCTACCTAACAGCCGAAACCCGTGCTTACTTCTACAAATACATCCAAACCATATAATTATTCCCTTGGGTACGATCTCGGATTTCACCGAATTATTATGCTTCAAATGACGTATTAAATCCTACGCTTGGGGTAATATTCTTCTATTTCGAAAGATTGCGAAGCACTCTGTCTCACTTTAAAACAGCTCATGCTAAGATAGAGAGAAGAAATAAAAAGGCAATAATTTACAAGTTAATTATCAACCCTCTTGAAATAATATCAACTTAAAATGGAAAAAATCAAAAGGTATTCTCTCCGTCCCTTATTTATAGTCCAGTATTTCATTTTGGGCTGTCCGATAATAAGTGTCCATTTTGAAAAAGTAGTGGGTAAAAGTTGGTGAATTGCCTATTTTGTCCCTAAAAGTAGATTCCATTTTGAAAAGTAAGTGAGTAAAAGTGTAATGATGATGGGTAAGTAGGAAAAGTGGAGGAAAAAGTTGATGTGAAGGGTATAATAATGATGTCTTTTTAATAAGTTGGAATTACGAAGTAGGACACTTAAAAAGGGACGGAGGGAGTAATAAATTGGAAAGGAAAATGTATATAGTACCATAACAGCAGGTCAACGTATAACTCAAGAAAACGTTTTCTTAATTGGACGGCTACGATCTTAGCTTGAAGGAGATCAACGGCTATAGAGATGCTCATATTTGTATACATGGACAAAAACCATTCAGTTTTAGTAGTTTTTAGAATGATAGATTATTCACTATACTGACTATTAGATGTACGGAATATACTTTTGCTTACACTTTTCTTTTTTCTTTTTTTCTTTTTCTGTTTTAAGTTTTTTTTTTAATCCTCCATAAATGAAAAGCGATAGTAAGATTAAAACAAAGGAGAACAAATATAATTTCTTATTTTTGCAATGGATCTACCTGATATAACCCAAGGGTTTAGGAGAAGTGGCAAGACACAGCAACTAAAGGACTTGCCTTAGTCAATCTCACCAAGTACAAATGTTTCAAATTTTCGGATTACTTGAGGTTTTGCCTAATCGTAAATTTTAAGATTCAATAATTTACCCAAACAAAATTATTTATGTACCCAAACCAAATTTATGGTCCGAGATATTAATTAAAATATGCACAAGTTGAACTAGAAACTCGATTGTAAAAGAAATCTAAGGTTTGGGTGATATTAGGATGAAGTTGACTTATTCACAGAGGGGTCGTGATTTCCTTATTCACGGAGCCACGTGATTTTCGCTGTCCGTTTCGGCTTTGAACAGTCCGGATTTAAATGAAACTTTTCCGAAAAAGATCCCAAAAAAATTTCATTTAAATCCGAACAGTCAAAAGCCGAAACAAACACACACGGCACAATTCACGTCCGTAAACAATTATTCAATTCCGTTAAAAAGATATCCTATATATTAGGACAAACACAAAAGCATATGCGGAGAATAAACAGGTCTAGTTTTGGTAAAAGAATGGGGAAATTTTAAAAAGGTCCCTAATATATCACCTAAATGCCAATTATGCCACTGCTCTTTGCACATCATCACTTAAAACCCTCGACTTTCTAAACCCCTCGTCCAGTTGTGTAAGGTTTGGAACCCCTGCCCTAAATTTTTGTTTGTAGTAATAAACTTTTCGGCATGGGTGTTGGCTTAATAATCATTTTCGATTATTTTTCTTTATTCAAAAATATTTACATTCATCGTTTTTTTGTGAATTCTTCTTCAAAAAAATTTGCATTCGTCAAATTTTATTTTGAAAGTATTATTCTCTAAAGGTCAAAATATTAACGTCCTCAAATCTTACTTTTATCCGAAGGATAATGCTTTACAATAGTACAACTCTAGACACATCTACGTGTAAAGCTTTTTGATGCACGTGAATCCGCATACATCGGATGACTCCAAATACAATCGTGTTCGAAAGTTGTGTTTCTAGACTTTTCGTTATCCAAAATACAGATCACGAGGAGACCATATTCGAAACAAATTACTGTTTGTTCGGAAGTTATGTTCTTAGACTTTTCGTTATCCGAAATGCGGATCACGAGGAGACCATATCCGATACGAATTACTGCCTTTTTTTCCAACCTAAAGATAAGGTAGTGTAATAATTACCGCTGTATTTGAGCTCGAGAAGAATCGGTCTTCGGTCTTATCCAATTAATTGCTTCAAAATTATGTCCAAAAAAAGATGTACATATATCGGTTTAAAGAAAAACTTTTTTACGTGGAGTTCCGTAAAGAAAATTTACAGAGCTAAATCGGGCAAGTTCAAAAGTGTTTCAAACAGTCCGGATTAGAAACCAATTTTAATGGGTAAAAATTAATTTTTTGAAAACACATCTCAGCTATTGATTGAACGAATGGACGGATAAGATTGAGCGGAGCCTTGAATGAGTTATTTCTCTCATCCGTTTAATTTGGTATCCTCCTATTTAATCACAACTTAAATATTTTTACCCCGCTAGTCAAGAACAATTTGATTAATTAAGCACAAATTACGGATAAATTACAATGCATGCAATTATTTAGTAGAGTCAACACTGAATTTATAACAAATCTTAAATTTCCGTAACTCATGAGAATGTATTTTTCCAACAGAAAAGAACGATAAAAAAGAAGAAGAAAGAAGTGGAGTCTCAAATCAGGAGTTTAATTTTGACCAAAATTTATGCAACCTAACCGAAACACGTACTTCAAGGTACCCTTAAAAATCTGTTTTAAAACAAGTTGAACGGCTCCGGTTATTAGCACAGGGCTCCGAACTATAAGGTCCGCATCGTAAAAAAAGTAAGGGATCCCTTACTAGAAGGAGACTGTATATATATCATCTGACACGGCTAACCAAAATAATGCGTGACAAGAACAACAAAAAGCTACAACAAGTGAATTGAAACAAAGTAACAAACAAAAAATGAAGTTAAAATTGATAACTCATGAACGATAAAAACCGGAACTAACGTGAGATTCGTATGCATAACCTCGTTTTTTTTTTTTTTAAGGTACACATCGCGAATGAGACCGTGGTTAGACTATCTGTACGAGAAGGTATTTTATTTTTAGCTTCATAGACGACTTTGTTCGTTTGGGATTAACACTTTACGAAATTTAGGATAGAAATTCTACCGACCTCATTCTTTTTCTCCTAGATTAGTAGTAGTAGAATAGGATTCGCTTGATAAAAATAAAAAAATAAAAACACGAAAAAGTGTTCTTCCTATCTAGTAGGGAGATTTTGTCCTTATCCGAATACATGCGTGTGTCCGTTGCGTATCCAAATCCATCGGCCAAGAAGAAGACTTGAAATACACCAACTCCAATCTGACGGTTGAGCTCAATCCTAGTACAATGCATGGTAATGCCAAGTCCTACAAGTACTAGTATAGTAATCCTATATACACACTGTATCTATGATCCTATGTCTATATATATATATATATGCAAATTTCAGAGCACCTTTTTCATTGTTTTCCATTCTCTTCTTCAGACTTCAACTTCCTATTTCGTGATCAGGTTATGGTTTCTCTCTCTCTCTCTCTCTCTCTCTCTCTCATAAGTATGAATGTATATATATGCACAGAATATACAGAGAAGAAAAAGTAATCGGCATTCCATCAAGTAGTTGCAATTGTAGTACTAACATTACACGTAATTAGCACATACGTATATTGACGTATTGCGCTCGTAAACATTCTTGTCTGTATATTCTGTGCATATACATAATGTTTACGCGTGAAATACGTCAATGTATGCATGTGCTAATTACATGTAATGCTATTACTACAATTGCAACTACTTGATGGAATCTTCTCGTGGGAGCCGATTACTTTTTTCTTGTTTTTATGCAGGCACAGAGCAAGAATTTTAACCCGGGCTCAAAAACTTAAAAACTGCAGAGTTTTTTTTTTGGATAGAAACAAAATATTTTGGGAAAATCTTGAGTTAATTACGTTGGATTTGGTACGACATTCGTATTTTAGGAAGGTCGATCAAAATACTCTATACGTGCATTATAAACCACTCGGATTGGAGAGCAGGTACTGATATGGCGGAAAAAAAAAATGCATACTCATAATGTGAGATTTCAAAACCACTGGGATCAGCTAACCCCTATTGTAACCAAGGTTTGTATGGCTCTGTATCATGTTTGTGAGCATCATCACTCTGTAGTAGCAAACAAGTTCTTTCTTCTTCTTTTTTCTTTGATTTCAAACACCTGCGAATCTTATCTGCGTTCTGGAATGTTCGTTGCGCTTGAATTTGGGTTCTTTCCATGTCCTTTTCACTCACAAGTTCCACGCATTATTCGCCACACTCCATCGATGTTACTAATCTTATATATGTAGATATTGTTCCTTTTCGTCGATCTGATATGTGTTTTTGGATTCTTAGTCTTACCGACTGAAGGTTAGACGTATGAATCACAATGAACCGATGCATATAATCCCCGTCTCAATTTGTTTGTCGCTCATTCTATACAAGTCAGATAAAGAACTGCATATATTTTTTGAACTGATAATACAACTTTTTATATGGACTATAGCTAGATCTTGTCCGGACGGAGGGAGGGAGTATCTATTTGTTGAAAAATAAATATTGAGTTTGTACTTCTGCAGCATTTAAAATATCAGAAAAGCTTTACAGTGATGGCAAAGATCAAGGATTCAGTCCCTAAAGTGGGACTCCTCCTCCTGCTCTTGTACGTTTTCGCTACTACAATGGGAGAATCAGAATACTTGAAGTACAAGGACCCAAAGCAGCCCATCAATCGGCGAATCGAGGACCTAATGAACCGGATGACGTTAGCCGAAAAAATCGCACAGATGACACAGATTGACAGAATGAATGCAACTGCTGAGATCGTGAGGGACTCCTACATTGGTAGTTTACTGAGCGGCGGAGGGAGCGCGCCGATGTTTGATGCCACAGCCGAGGACTGGGTTAATATGGTGAATGGGTTTCAGAATGCTTCGCTTTCCAGCCGGCTTGGGATACCGATGATTTATGGAATAGATGCTGTTCATGGCCATAACAATGTCTATAAGGCCACAATTTTCCCGCATAATGTTGGCCTTGGAGCAACCAGGTAAAATGATGAGGCTTTTTTAACATTCTTGTGCTAGAAGTCAGAAAGGCCAATAGACAAGAGTGGCTCCACTATCAAAAAACACAGTACAGAATTTTATTATGTCTGTATGGTATTGTCGGCACTGGATCACTCGTATCGTATCCCGCCAAAATGCATAATGAATAGGATGTTGTTTTTCTATGGTATTGACTATGCGCGGATTTAAGTCTAATCCCGTGACTTGTCATATATATTTGCAGGGATCCAGACCTTGTCAAGAGAATCGGCGCTGCAACTGCGCGTGAAGCTAGAGCTACCGGAATTCCTTATGTTTTTGCTCCCTGTTTAGCGGTATATTTCCGAAAATCCATGTTCCTATAAATGAACCAGTTATTAGGCCAATGTACATTATAAGCAATAATGATTTGTTTCAAGTTTCTGTTATGAGATTTTGTTGGGGAATTTTGCAACAGGTTTGCAGAGATCCAAGATGGGGTCGGTGCTACGAAAGTTACAGTGAAGATCACAAGGTTGTGCAAGCAATGACGGAAATCATATCCGGCTTGCAGGGCGATGTCCCGAACAATTCCCGGAAGGGTGTTCCCTATGTTGGTGGAAAGTAAGTTCATTGTCTCCAACTGATGCTTTTGCTATTTTTCTGCTGCAAGATTTTGCTTACTTCCAACTGTACAAAACCTTACGAATTCTCTGTGCCTTGCTTATTTTCGAAGGGATAAGGTTGCTGCTTGTGCAAAACATTTCGTGGGAGATGGTGGCACAACCAACGGAATCAACGAAAACGACACCGTGACCGACTGGCATGGGCTGCTGAGCATCCACATGCCTGCATACTATAACTCGATCGCAAAGGGTGTTTCGACAATCATGGTCTCCTACTCCAGCATTAATGGTGTAAAGATGCACGCCAACCGTGATCTTATCACCGGATTTCTCAAGGGCACCCTTAAATTCAGGGTATGACAATCTGTCAAGTTTCAAAAACATTGATGAAAAATTTCTAAGTTTGGAATTTTTTGAAGCAATGATGAACTTACTGCTTTTCCATGTATGAAATCTGCTAGGGTTTTGTTATCTCTGATTGGCAAGGCATTGATAAGATCACCTCACCTGCCCATGCAAACTACACATACTCAGTTCAGGCTGGCATTCAAGCTGGCATTGACATGGTTAGTTGCCTAGATTTCTCCCGATCGTAGTCTCCGTTACAAATCATATACAATGTTGCTTTCATTAGGTAATTCTTACTTAGATTTTTTTTCCCTTTTCCAGATAATGGTCCCTTACAACCATACTGAATTCATCGATGCTTTGACATCCTTGGTTGACAACGACGTCATTCCCATGAGTCGTATCGATGATGCAGTTAGAAGAATTCTGAGAGTTAAGTTCAGTATGGGCCTTTTCGAAAACCCCTTAGCAGATTTGAGCATGGCTGACCAACTCGGAAGCCAAGTACGTAAAAATCTACATTTTGCAATTTAATGTTCCGTAAAGCAATTCTCTCCAGTGTTCTTGTAGCATGATATTTTTATCGATCTAACAGGCTCATAGGGATTTGGCGAGAGAAGCCGTGAGGAATTCGCTAGTGCTTTTGAAGAATGGGAAAGATGCAGAGAGCCCTGTGCTTCCTCTTCCCAAAAATGGATCCAGGATTCTGGTTGCCGGAACCCATGCCAACAATTTGGGCTACCAATGTGGTGGTTGGACTATTGCATGGCAGGGACTTGGTGGAAACAACCTTACTAGTGGTATGTCTCCCTTCAGATTGTAGATTAAGGTCCCTGTCTCGTTCAAACACAGGCGTCCTCTTTCACGCATCTTGTTGGGTTAACAAGGTTTTTCGTCTCGCAATGTTGTGTGCAGGAACTACCATATTGAATGCCATCTCAACCGCAGTAGACCCAAGCACAGAGATCGTCTACAGCGAGAATCCAAATCCCGATTTTGTCAAGTCCAGCAACTTCTCATACGCCATCGTTGTCGTGGGAGAGACTCCTTATTCCGAAACTGCTGGAGACAATCTCAACTTAACAATTCCAGAACCGGGTCTGAGTACGATGACCAACGTGTGCAACAGTGTCAAGTGCATCGTCGTGCTTGTCTCTGGCCGGCCCCTTGTGGTTGAGCCTTACCTTTCCTCCATGGATGCTCTTGTTGCTGCATGGTTACCGGGTAGTGAAGGCCAAGGCGTGGCTGATGTTCTCTTTGGCGATTATGGTTTCACCGGAAAACTTCCCCGAACATGGTTTAAGACGGTGGATCAGCTCCCGATGAATGTTGGTGATCCAAATTATGATCCACTCTTCCCTTTCGGCTATGGTCTCACAACAGAGCCAGTGGTTTAAGCTGCCGAGAGATACATTTTCTCTTTTCATTTACAAACAGTTTTAGCTTTTTCTTCGCTTTTTTTTTTTTCTTCTTTAGTATTAGTATTAGTTTTGGCCATTTCGCAAAACTTCATTCTACATATTCTATGATTGTCCATATACACATTATCAAATTCAGCCTTATAATCGATTAGAAGGGAGACGATCAAGTGTGAGGAACTAACTGAAACTCTGGGAAAAAATTTCGGTGCCTAGCGGGTACCACGTGGTGCTTGCTTGCGTATTTAAGCTGTTCATTGCGTGTTTTAACGGCTTAAATTTAAAGAGAAAAAAAGGAGAGAGAGAGTTGGATGAGAAGAGAGAGAGGTTTTAATTCGAGCCGTCCAAAAATGAATCAGAAGACTCAAATGCGCCGAATGGGTGCCACGTCGGTAATACCCGCTAGGCATTGAAAATCTCCTTGAAACTCTGACTTGCTGACTGATGTGTAGCCCATTTCTGGCTTTCTTTGTAAGGCCATCTCCAATACTAAGGTTTAGTTTTTCTTGTTAAAACTTAACATGACACAAAAGTACGAAAAATGGGGTCCACATATGTGTTCTTTATGGTGTAGTTAGGTGGTGTTCCACCTTTACAAAAAGTTTTTTTTTTTTTTCGAACGAATGTAATTTCAAACTCAAATATAATAAAAATGAAAAATATTTTTTCAATTTTTTTTGCACCGTTTAAAAGATATTAATGAGATCTATCAAACAAAATCTATATTGGTAGAAAAATTATTTACGTAAACACATAATTTTTGAACTTGAAATTGTCTAATTTTTCAATAAGTTACTTTTCCACAAAAGTGGAACACCCGCTTAGTTCAGTTTTGTACTCATGCCCCAATGTTATAGTTAGCGTGTTCCTAAATTATGACATTTATGTGGGACCCATAGTCCCCAATGGCTAAAAGTGTTAGTATTTGAAGCGTCGGTCCAATAACGGGTGGATTTAAAATTGGTACTTTATCAATTGTTTTATTTTAGGTGGTGTTAGGCTCTGAAATGGCTCAAGAACTGAGCGGCGTGTCAGGACTTGTCGCGTCCAACGTCTTGTCGCGTCCAACGTAAAGGACTAAGTGCCCCTTTTCTGATTTTTTAACCGTGAGGGGGAAAGTGCTGCAAATCTAAGGGCTGGATTGCAGTGTTGGTTCGTGGTTTTGCCTCTACGAGCGAGAACTTAATAATTTCCTAACCGTATAAGAAAAGAAGTAACAACGTAGAATGACTTTATTATATCGTAATAATAAGGTCGGGGATACAAGAGAGATATGAATAACTTTATTATGTCGTAATAATAAAGTTAGGGTACAAGAGAAATAGAAAAACCCGAATTACTTGGAAAAGTAATTGAGTAAATGAGAGAGAAGTGAGATAATTGCTTCACTGGGAAGGCTTTGGTTTTTTAAGCATGAGCTTGATTGGTGTGGGAACCCCTTTTTCTTCTTGTCTTCTAGTATTTCTAGGCCACGGCTCTTCATAAATCTGCATGGGAAAGGGATTTGTTGACTTCCTCTCATGGTGACAAGTGTCCCATAATCTCCCAAATTTTCCTCCATAATGCAACGGTTATGGAAAGTTACCATAATAATGTTCTCTTTAAATCATGGGCAGTTAAGAGAATAGTGGGCCACGTATTTTTCCTCTACTCCCTATTTCCGTGGGTTTGCAAGCTCATGGGCTATTTGATTGGATAGAATAGCCATGTGGCAGAAAATGGGATAATGGGTTTCCTCCATTTCCTATTTCCATGGGCAGTTGACAAATAATTGGCCACCTCATCCCTTCTTCCGTGGGTCTTCAGTAACCACTAGCCATTTGACCCGGTCAATATGACTTTTGCAAGGCAACAAGTTTTTACCCACTTTCCACTTTTCATGGAACTCTCGGGTAAAGGACCATTTAATTAAATTAAATGGCTTATTTATATGTTTAATCCACAAAAATGTTTCAAGAAACGTAAACAACTGCTATGGGTTATGAGCCATCTATTCTTTCTTTCATACATAAGCCCAGAAACGCTAAGTCCAAAGCCGAATTAAATTAAAATTAATCAAGTCCAATAAATATTATCTTGGCCCATCAATTTTAACCCAATACACCTCTATTTTTTGGCCCAATTTAATTAAAAGATAATTAATTAAATGACCCTCCAACGTTTGTTCAGAACTGGGTACAAAAAACGGATGTAAACAGGTGGGGTCTACACCATATACGCATTCATAGACTACCACCAAATCAACATTGTTTATTAGAATTCAAATGCTAGTTCGAGCTAAAAGACATGTTAAAATGATGATCCTCTTCTTCTTGGACACATTGTGCGGTCTCACCATTGGACCAACTTCCCTTTTTTCAGCAGGGTTGAAAGAACCTTGTCAATCTTCATAGAAATGGGAAATAAACCCATTGGATTCCCGGGAGGCGGCGGGTCTACTGTTAAGAAAAAAAAAAAAAATGAATATACTGATCCTCTAGTCCTATTTTGTTCATAGAACGATAATATACCTTTTGGTAAACATAGCGTAAACTTAGGCTTTCGAGTAAACTTGTTAGCAGCCGCCTCCTCTGCCCGTAGTTCTCATAAATGACGATGGTTGCTCCGTGGGTATAAAGTCAAGTTTAGTCTACTTTCGCCAAGAAGTCGTAGACACAGTTTTCTTCTCGAGGAAGGTATTCCATGTTGGTAATCCTCCAGTGGACTTTCTTTCTTTTTTTAAAGACCAAAGAGATTTCATTAGTTTTTGAAATTGTTATA
Organism: Rhododendron mucronatum var. ripense; assembly: GCA_019656295.1. Classification (NCBI taxonomy): domain Eukaryota; kingdom Viridiplantae; phylum Streptophyta; class Magnoliopsida; order Ericales; family Ericaceae; genus Rhododendron; species Rhododendron mucronatum. Next base: position 386,722 of record BPLT01000139.1, on the reverse strand, counting down.
AAGATTAATAGGAATAAGGAGTGAAGACATCATATCCTTAACCCGAGACCTATATAAGAGCTACAATGCTAAGGATGATCCTATGTCTATCCGATACCCAAATCCAATTTGGCAAGAAGCCAAATATGATAAATCAATTGGGACAAAGCCCACACCTATCGGCCTTAAAGTCCAGATAATAAAAATTAAACTCAAACACCTAATAAGCCAAAAGTCCAAATAAATTGGACAAGCCCAACAATAGAAGCCCAAATAAAACCTTCGCAACAACATCTTCGACAAAGACATTGTCACTCTATTTTCTAGAAGGTCTTGCGCGTTTTTCTCAATCTTCCAATTGTGGGGGAGGGGCGGCCTATTTATTGATGTTTCATGCAGGTTGCATCTAGAGATGCAACAACGAGATGGCAAACACATCTCAAGATTTCCAATTCATAGGGCTCCAGATTCAACTTTTGGCAAATCTTAGTCATTGTTGTATAATTTCTATGGGTAGTCTAGGACTTTGGAGTTGTCCCTTGGCCCATCTCAAGTCACATGTATTCATCTATTTTCGTGTAATGTCAGCTATCAGATTGCACAAAAGACTCCTTCCGAAAAGAGACTATTATGCAATCCTACGACTGAAATTATATGGAAAGAGAGGTACCGACACATTTTCAATACAAAAGATTTGACCTCCCCCTTTATTATTAGTATTGTATTTATTTGGTTTTCATAAAAGAAGAATGAGTAAATGAAAACTAAAGAAATACGGAGTACAAATAATCATAAAGAGCAGACAAAAAATTACACACACGGGCAGAATCAAAACTTCGGAGGGCAAGGGAAACACTAAATGGTGCCTTTGCAACCCCCGACTACCCATAGAAAAACCAGATGATGCAAGAAATAGTCGATAGACAGTAATAGAATTACTTGAAAAGATGCAAATTTACAAACATTAAAGAGGGACGGGGGGGTGGAATCTATGTACCGACAAAAAAATAATAAGAAAATAACTACAAATGCATGAGAACTTTGTTTTTGGGTGGGTAGAGGGGTATGATGGGAATAAAATGAACAATACATTACATTCGAGTATTGTACATCATGGGTTAAATAGTAATCTTCCCATGAAGCGGGGGACCATAGCCTCCCGCTATGTTCTGCTACCGCCCTTCAAGATAAATACACAACAAAGACAACTAAGGACTTTCGCCGAGGTGCTAATCTAATTATTCTAATAATACCGACTTTTGCCGTTCAAGAAAAACAGAGACAACCGAGGACTGGACTACATCACTACAAGGAGTGGGTAAAGAAATCCTTGAATTTTTTTTTTTTTTTTTTGTTTTGGGGGGGGTAATTTCATTCTTTAAAAAAAAATAAAAAATCCTTGAAATGTTGAAAGTGCATTTGGCTTCTATGACTAATAAAATATGATTCTCAGCACCTCGGGCTTCAAGAACACTAAGCTTTGAAAATTACTCAGGTAAGCGTATCATTGCAAGCAAGGTCTATAATCTTGACAATCTGACAGCAACATGCTCCGCAATAGCCATGCTAGAAGTTAGACCAGGTGATTCGATTCCGAACAAGTTTACAAGACCAGGTACCCCATGAATCTCTTCACCCTGCAAACCAGAATAGAAAAAAGAAACATGTAACTGAGGAGGAATCATCGCGAGCAATCTTCTCTATCAAAACCAAAACTAGGAGAAGATGAACTAGGTTGAAAATGATGCTCTACAGTGCTTGACATCGGAAAAGCATTAGGTAAAGAAAATAAGAAATTGAAATGTCAGGTTTCCACAAGAAAGCTCGTCAAAAAAGGTTGATGTTTCAAAAGAGTAACTCGCTATAGACTAGAATCATCAAACAAAGAGGTAGTAAAATGCACGCAGTGCAGGTGGGGGAACAGATTATGACAATTAGACTTGAGAAGAAAATAAAAATTAAGACGCCATATGACAAGCTTTAGCTATTCAGACAGAGTTGATTGCTGCTGCGAAATTTGAGCTGTATGTCATTGAATGATTTGTCGCTGATGACAAAAACAGTATCATAAAAGCTGGATTATTATTCCAGTTTCCTATGTAAAACAATCCAGGATTTGTTTTTCATATAAAAAAAATACAAACTTTTCCCATTTTGTCAGTATGATTTTGGTTTTTGGCATTTAGTTCTATAACAGTCAACAGTGACGCCACTAAAAGATTATAAACCCAAAAGCTACATGCTTGTGAGTTGTGACAGGCAGAAGGCCAAATTGGACAAGCCGGTATACTGAAACCTCATACGCATAATTCTCACCAGCTGCCATTCCTAGGATGCTCTCCTCATGGACAAACTGAACTCCCCTTCTGCCATGAGAAAGCATAAGCTTCCCGATACAAGATGAGTTTTCCACACTTAGTTTTTAGGAGCACATGATGGTAACTTGCTTTTACGTCACATCCAACAACTTTCTATTTCTGGCATAAACCACCGCCCGGTAACCATGTGAACAACCTAATTATTGGTATTTTATCCATACCGGACCAACTCACGTACGAAAAGGAGTGCCGAGCGTTAGACGGGCCAATTAGTCTCTACAAATCTTGAGTATTGAATCCTCTGATCAAGTGGCCCCCCCTCCATTCGAACTAAACTCTCTCTCTCTCTCTCTCTCTCTCTCTCTCTCTCTCTCTCTCTCTCATTTTTGTTCAAAAACTTATCTTCCAAAAAAGACATGGCCCCTGTCCTGGAGACTCGACAAGTAAAACTATAGTAGATCATGGGAAGTAAGGTGTGAATACTGTTTCAGTGACGTTCTTTCTTTGGAAACGAAAAATGAATGCTAAAGCTGCAGAGAAGGATTTCTCTCTATAAACATGAGTTTGAAACTAATAACGAAAGAAAACAAGTAGCACATTTTCCTAGGCGCCTACTTTATCACCAATTTCTCACATGTAATAGTGGTTGGAAATAACCTCAAAAAATTTTTTTTTTTTTTGGGTGGAAGACAATTTGGAGAGGACGTTTCATGTATCTCTAGTTCTTAGTAGGACAGAAAACGAAAGTCCATGAGCTGAGTTGAGTTTGACAAAAGCAGTTTCCACTCTTCAAATGTGGAAACAATTTCAGACCCAACGAGACAACAATACTACCATTCTAGCACCACCATCACCCTTCCACCACACACATCCACCGCCGCCACATTGCCCCCACGCTACCACTCCACGAATTGCTAAGATCTGGCACCTCTGCCACCGCCATATTAAACTATGGTATTTCTGCCCTTCTTATCAACATCCCTTTGTCATCTCTATTAGAACTTTGCATTGCTCTTTACTTCCAAATAACATAACTGTTTTCCAAAACTTTGAAACTGATTTTATCAAAATTGTTCTTTTCCATAAGCACAAAATTTTGAACCAAGAAAAAAAGAACTGAAACTGAAACAGTTTCCCCACTCAAAACTGGATTTGTTAGCACAATCTGGTGTTACTGTAGAAACACGGAGGGAGAATAGATTTCAACACTCTGTGAACAAAAAACAAAGTAAAGAAATATGAAAGAGTTTTAGGTGTGGAACAAAAAAATAGAAAAGGTTTTCAAAAAGTATTTTCATGTCACAGCCAAACACAGAAAAATGAGAAGTGCATTTCTCGTAAACTAATTTCTACGGAAAAAAAATTCCCTTCCAAATGGTTTCTGCCCTAAACGAACGGGGCCTAAAACTTTACATGCATACTTACCGGAAGAAAAAAGAAACCGAAGTGGCTGATAGTCGTCACCAAAGATCTAATAATGCACTAAATTTCTCAATTAATGAACTCAAATTCAAGAAACGTGCTTCAAAATATTCTAAATTAGGAGCAATCTTGTTTAACATCTGTGGCTTCCAGGTACATTTAAGTCCACATTATTGGATATGAATCATAGGATTTTAAGCACGGTCAAACTTAGCAGCCCCAGGGGAAACAGTAGAACTTAGCAGGCATCCGCACATCAAGAAATAGGTCAATACAGGTCAATATCCATGTCTTCATCTCATATCAGTGAATACCGAGTTGACTAGCCCGTTAACAAAAATTCCAAAATGGGACATAAACTTATATTTCCAAGAACATGAAAAATATTTCTGCATGAGCTTTCAGGATATCTAGCGACAGAGCGTGCAAGAACTTACTTGTATCAGAAAATCAACAGAACCCTGTTTGGGACCAGAGAGTTTAGGTCGGATGCCAGTATAACCAGGCTCAAGAGATCCATCCTTCAGATTAGGGTAGTACTTTCTTATTTCGGGGTAAAATCGGTAAACACGATCTTCGCGTACTGAGTAATCAAACCTAAAAAAGGCATGAAAAAGAAATTTTTTCCGTAAAATTCATTTGTGAAAGGTATGCCAGATAACAGGACTGCTGCATAGGAAAGGAGAGCAAATGTACGAGTCCATGTATGATTCACTCAAGCTGCTTGCTAATTTTGTTTAACAAAAATATGAACCTACAGAAATTAGGGATTGTATTCAGCAACTGAAATAAAATAAATAATAAATAAATAAAAGAAAAGAAGTAATCATAAAGTAGAAGCGACACTCTTTGATGGCACTTAAACTGATTCTTCATGGATTTTCAATGCATGAGAGCGGGTCTTCAGAAATAATAAGATAATGTCCGTAAAAAGTTCTTATTGCTTTGTTTGACAATATTATAGCTTCAATATGGGATGCCCATCTTGGATCAAAACAGCACCCGCCACTTTGCCAGAATCATAGTCCAACATGAAGGTTTTGTGGTAATTTGGTAAGGCCAGAACTGGATAGTATTCATAAGGGTCTTTAACCGGTGAAAAGCCAATTCTGCTGCTTCAGACCATCTGAAAGCATCTTTTCTTAACAACTCAGTCGGTGATTGACTAATTTTACCATAATCCTTGATGAATCTTTTGTAAAAAGCAGTCAGGCCTAGGAAGCCCCTCAAAGCTTTTAGAGTCTGTGGTCTAGGCCATGTTGACATAATGACATGCTCTCAATTTTTGCAGGATTTGCAACAAATCTTATGAGGTAACTTTGATTTAGAAGGGGATAGAGGGATGAGCTAAAGGCCTAAAGACATAGGTCTAGTGAGAGGATAAAGAAATGCATGCTTGAATGATATAATGTAGGCTTTTGCTCTAGATAAAGTTAACTCCTTTCGCCTATATTTTGTTCCTCTTTTACTTCTTGTTATTTAGTTGCATGTGAACATTGCAACACTAGCAGCATCCCTCATGCAACAAAACTAGCCAATTTATTTCCTTGTTTCAGACGTATAATTTTTTAAAGGCAAGTGTACTGTCCAATTACTATTGGAATGTTGTATAACAATCACTGCATATTGTACAACTAGTAGCAAATGCGTAACCATAGACCTGAGGTTGGTTTCAACTTAAGTACTTCTGTACTTGACTATGCAAAAGATTCTAAAAATTCAGAACAAGACGAAAACAAAAATATTACTTGTTCAGAAAGCTTGAGACATCATCAATACCATCTATCCATTCAACGTCAGGGCCAAACTTGACTAGGCCACTCAAATCCAGAGTAACATGCACTCCAAGGCCACCATCCTCGGGGATAGGATAAATCAAATGCCTGAATGGGGGAATTTTAGCATTCGATAGAGAGACGTAGCAACCACGAGCATAATAGGAAGCAGGGATAACTTCACTATCCATTCCATTGACTCGCTTTGCAAGAGAGGGGGCACTCAAGCCAGCAGAATTCACCACAAAGTTAGGAATGAGTACAACCTCTGGCTCCAACGGAGATTTCCCATCCCAGTTCTCCAGAGTCTTGCTATCAGAAATATGCAGGCAAATCTGATTTCCTTCAAGGTGACCACCAATTACAGCAGAGTTGTAGGAGAAAGTGGTTCCATAACTCTCAGCTTCCCCCTAAACCGACATTTGAGTTACTTCCCTATCAATATACACTTGTAAACCATGGTAAAATCGGAAGAATAAGATTACCTCTGCAGAATAGTTAAGTTACAATGCCATGTCAGCACTCGCACGAATGTATAGTTAGGATCTGCCATAGAATTAATCCATTGATGATTAAAAGGGGACAAGAAGGACGCAAAGTCATACCACTAAAGATAGCATTAGAGAATGTGAATCAACTATTCCTGACAACGGAGATAATAGAGCTTTCATGCATTGCAACTCAGGCTCAATTTTCATGGCTTCATAACCTTCCATCATCCTTAGGCCATTAACACCATTTTCAATCCCGCGATTCATCAGAATGTCCAGCTTTGGAATCTCCGATGGTCCGGTAGCAACTATGAGTTTACCAACCTGTTTATGGGGAATGTCATGTTTTTCGCAATACTTGTGCATCAATTCTCTTCCTCGAACACAAAAAAGTGCCTGCAGAACAATTCAGAACCAAAACCAATAAATCTTCCGAATACACCAAATAACATAGGAATTACTAGTTACCAAAACAAAACATAGGATTAACCTTTCATACAGTTCTAAAGGATTAAACATAGGATTACCCCTTCTTCTTGGGACGAACAAATGCAAAGCGATAAGATCAAAATCTTTTAAAAAGGAGAAACTGGAGAGAGAGAGAGAGAGAGAGAGAGACCTTGAGAGAATTAGGAGGGTAGTAAATGCCGGCATGGATGACTTCGCTGTTGCGAGAGCTGGTGCCGGTGCCGAAGGTAGGAGCGGAATCGATGACCAAAACTTGTCTTTTTAGATTCACAGAGAGCTCTCTGGCCACCGCTAAACCCACAACTCCTGCCCCTATCACCACGCAATCTACCCTCTCCCTCGGCCTCGGCCCTACTTTGTCCACTACTTCCGGAGTCACCTTGCTGCTGCTGCTAAAATTCTTGCGGAATCGCAGAAAGTTCAAGATTTTAGTTGGATTTCTCAATGTCCGATAGAACGTGGTGGTTGTACTGGCGGAGTGCATCACCCTTTCCCTCTTGTAACTCCGGCAGGCAAGGAAACGAAACCCCGTCTCTCTCTCTCTCTCTCTCTCTCTCTCTCTGGGTGTGATGTCTTTCAAATCACTCTGTAACCAATTTATTGGTCCTTTGCAGTTCCGACTAGGGATGGCAATGGGGACGGGTCGGGGACGGGGTACTACCTCCACCCCTACCCATTACCCCCTACCTCATCTCCATCCCCGACCCGATCCTCAACGGGGATTTATTTTTTTCCTCCATCCCCGACCCGAACGGGGAACGGGGACCTGAACGGGGATCGGGGATCCAAAACGGGGATCGGGGATCCAAAACGGGGATTCGGAGATTCGGGATTCGGGCACTTGTATTTCTCAATTTCAGCACCTAACAACATATACTAGCATTTGAAAGCCGAAAGGACTTGGATTGTTTTGTATTTTTTTTTTCGAGGGAAAAGGGCTAAGGAAACAAACTTCTCTGTGAAAATTATTAATCCCCTCCCGCCACAGTATCACGAGATGAAAAAATTGACTGTGCCGAAAAGTTAGTCGAAAAAAATAAACGACATGAATGGAAAAGAATGAGATTATGAGAACCCTAAAAAAACATACTACTGAAGAGGTATATATAATATAGTATATATTTATTTATTTCTATATATAAATATGTATATTTCGGGGATTCGGGGACGGGGCGGGGCGGGTAACGAACGGGGAATGGGGACGGGTAGGGTTCGGGGCGGGGACATACCTATCCCCGACTCCTACCCGATCCCCGAATTTTTTTAAAAAAATTCCCCATACCCTACCCAATCCCCAAACGGGTCTCCGAAATTCGGGGATTTTCGGGGCGGGGAACGGGGCGGGTTCGAACGGGGCGGCCGAGATTGCCATCCCTAGTTCCGACCCGTTCGCTAAATAAGTTAATTGATTTATTTTTTTATTTTTATTTAATTTTTTTTTGTATTTATTAGTTTTTCGTTAATTTTTTGAGAATTATTACATTGTTATGACGAGAGAATTTAAAAAGTAAAAAATTATTATCGAAATTCAATTTTTTTGAATGAAGACGAAAAAATTGGCTTATTTTTGTTTTTATTCAAAAAAATTAGGTTTGGATCGTAATTTTTTACTTTTTAGTTTCTCTTATCATAATGATACAATAATTCCTAAAAAATTGACGAAAAACTAACAAGTACGAAAAAAATTTGAATAAGGACAAAAAAAAAAAGCTAATTGGCTTTTTTAACCGAACGGGGCCTACATCGCTGATTTTGTCGCTGTAGCATTTAAAAAAGAAATTTACAATTTCTTCTTTTGTTAACATTACTCCCCTGTATTTTTACATCAAAAACATATTTGCAGGACAGTGACGTTTAAAAAAAGGAAGAGTGACAAAATTATTTCCCTTCCCACTATTGCATACTCCTATATTTAATTTTTTGTACTTTGTCTTTTTTGTTTTTTTATTCCTTCAAAGCATCCCTATTGCATATATTTAATTTTTTTAAAAAAATAAACTCATTACGTTTTGCTCATTATTTTTACTAGGGTAATCTTTTTAAGACAGCAAAAAATAGTACAAACTAAGAACAAAATTCAGGACAGCAGGAGTACAATCTTACTAGGCGATTTTTCATCTTGTTGGAGTATACGCATTAATGCGTACTCTAGTGCTCTAGTGACGATCAAAATAAGCGTTCTTTACTTGTGTAGGAAAAAAATTTGAGCAAATTATAAACAGGCATTGGTCATCTTTCGGCACAACACCCAGATCGTAAATCACAAACGTATGGGCCATAGCAAATGCCAATGTGAAATATGACATTTTGCGACGCATAGACAAGCGAATTACAAACCAAGAACGGTCATTATACCCAACTACAAGTACATTCATTTTTTCACAATATCATAACGCAAAGCACACACTAGTAAGATTTATTCTTCCCAGTTGACTAACATTTGTGCAAAGGAAATCATGATGAGACGGAAGCTCCTTCGATAGCCATATCTGCTGAAGTAAAGATGCAAGATCTACCAAACACAGTACTTCCAAGAAAGAATTGATGCATTCTTAAATGGAGGAGACGGATTCACCAAGCGCGATTTGGAATTTGAAGCTAACGCAGGTCAACTGTTGTTTCTTCTCATCTTCCATCTTCAATCTGAGAGTGTATAAACCCTACGCATACCAAAAAAGACTTCATTCAATGTAAGACACGTGACTAAATGTGCATACCATCTTGAGAAGCACATCGCGCAGGTAATGTAAAAACTGGTCCACTGAGATGGTAATAGCGATAACCCAATGCAAATTCCATCAAGCCAGGTAAACTGCAAGTTTACAACCATTGCCACACCTGTAGCCTTGGACTTCATTTCAACGCCAGGAAACCGCTGTCTTTCTACAAGTCTCTCTATACTCCCACAAAACCTGACAGAGACTTTCCAGGTAGAGACAATTTGGTCCAACCAATCCAAAAGTATCCGAAAGCCTTTTTAACAATTTTCGAATTCTAGCCCCAGAAATTTCCATGACAAAATTAAGGAGATTTAAGCAAGGCCTTGCATGCATAAACCTGGTCCCAAGTTACATGTTTACTTATGGGGCACTAGTCTAGTCAAAATGTGTTAATAGGATTTGCTTGATGCAAAAAATGTGTTTTCCTTAGTTCGGTAGCAGGAAACAGGACAGGAAATTCAAATCTTGCAGAAAATTTGAAAGTAAGGAACTTTCTGTTTTTAGCTGTCGTTTTCTCCTCTCTTTTTGTCAGTTATGACCACATGTGGAAATTCAATAGTAACCACAGAACAAATATGGCCATTTCACTTTTCCCTTCAGTTTCAATATCGAGTTTTGATTAAACCTGTCATTTAAAACAAAACATAGCCTAAAGCTCATTCGCGTACCTCGTATGAATTCATTCCTTAAGATTTGAAATGCGCGTGAAAGACATTTAACTTGGGAGAAACTGCACTACCCAAGTAAACACAGTGATGGTTCATATTAGAGAGAGAAACTCTACGATACCAAGCATGACGACGGTGCAAGGTGTGCATCTCCTGATTCCTTAGTTTTAACTGCCAAATTTAAACCAATATTGCTCTCGAAAACAAAGGACGCCATCTTATGAGGTCAGTTAAGATTTTCTCTTCACAATGATTATTGCCAAAGCACAGTACATTTACGCAGTATACGAATCCTCTTACCACAAAAACAAGGGTATCATAACAAAAACGTAGGTAGTCCTTGATGCAACTATCCACACAAGGTACAAGGGGAGCAAGACGTTCAACAGCAATGGCAGCTACAGAAATCTCATCCCAAAGGAGGCCATGATAAATGTGAAAAATCAGACACAAATGGATGCTGTCATCCACATGGGTCAATGTTTAAAGGAAGCTAGTGAAGTGTACACTGGTCTATAAATGGATGTGTTTGACAACATGTGATGCAACTTTATTTACCTGGACACGCCCCATTCTTGTGAGATCAACATTTCTAATGTAAGGCCTGAGTAATTATATCTCAGAAGAAGAAATTAACCAAATATCTTTTTCCTTAACTAAAATAGGAGACAGAAAAAACACAAAAACCTTTGTCCACATGACCACGTGAAATGTGACACCCCTCAAAGTTTAAATCTCTGTAAGACCGTAATCAAGTTAACTATAACCATAAATTGTATTGGATTGTTTGTCCTAACTATGTGTTTCGGTATAGTTTAGTTGAACCAAAAATTGTGTGGTAAAAAACTTAATAGAATAGCAAAAACATTAATGATTGAAAATTCCTCGCTCGAGTTTGGGAACCCCCTAAGCAAGATTCGTGGTTCCCCCACGGCCCCACTGGCCTCAGTGTAAAGGTGGAGACTGGAGAGTGCAGTTGACAAAAGTTTCAAGAGCCTAGAAAAGGAAGATACTGGACTGAACATTTACTAAAGAAAAGCTGGAAAAAAAATCAGGAGTTGAGTGCGATATCCAACTGAATCACCTCATCAGACGTCACCATAAGCATAAGAGATTATGCTTCACAGGCAACAAGAAGGTTTAAAAAGACGAAACAGAAACGGCAACTAACTGACATTGTCAGTCATGGATTCAACTGAAATTGGACCATAAAAGAGCACAACTACAAGATCGGGAAAATTTTGACTTACAGGTGGGGTAATTCCAGGTAAGGTTTGCGTGTGAGCAAGCACAAATTTGCCAGCTGAGATTGGGCAAGCTGTCTTCTCACAAATCTCATGAGCCTCCGAATGGACTTTCACTCCGAAAAGCAAAACTTCCAGATCCAATTTCCCTCCAGTTAAGGCCTGACCTGCATTAAGATGGAGGGTACATTGATAGATGAAACAGCAAGGATTTCATGAGCTAGCGAAAACAACAGTCTCCACGGTCCAAAATGGTGTGCACTGACTTAATCATCTAATTTTTCACCGACTCAAACACAAAATACATATATACATACATTTCTCCTCTTGCAGTGATATTTCTCAACTGCACATTCTGCCCTAATTATGTAACTTGTACATATTCAAAGTCAACTACAATAGTTATGTATTGCCTAGACTACTAGATGCAAACAGCCATTGAGATTAGTGTGCACATGCATTCTATTTAGCTTCCTTCATGGCTAGAATGTGGAGCACAAACAAATATGTGTGTTGCTTCCAATACGACTTCACAAAAGTGCTTACAGATGATCAACAAAAGCTGCACGATTAACACAACCACTTCCTACTACCAGTATTCAAGCGTGTCCAAGAAGTCCATGAAATGTAAATCCCCCACCAAAGAGGGAGAAAGAGGAGGACACATGGGGACAAGGCTCAGCCTGCTGATACATCGAACACTCCTAATAAATCAAATGGTCTGGGTGTTAATTTTTTGAAAGGCCTATCCCATGTCCTTATCTCTCCATTTCTTATGTCACAACCTTATAACCATTTTTTAGCCATGCAAAGATAAGTAACTAATGTTTAGTATATACAATCAAGAGAAAAATAAGCATTTAATTAGAAAATCAAAGCTCTACAACAGAATAAAATGTTCCAGTCAAATCATAATGGAAAGGTCCCTTATCATACTGAAGCAACTGGCCAACCAAATAAGAAGAAGAAGATGAAGGCTGACACGGAAATCAAGAATTACCTGTTGAAGCCTTGATGGTGAAGGTTGAAGGCTTCCCAGCCTTCAGCGGATCAGGTGATATAACTACATCCTCGACCTGAACAGCATAACTTTTCTTTGTACCTGCACCCATGTGAGCAAATTCAGGAAATATTTCACAAAACTATCATTGGGAAATATATACAATCCATATTTCATTTGTACGAACAATGCATAAATTTAACAGGAAAGAAGAGCCAGAAAGGAGCAAAAACCAAACAACTCCACAAAATATAGAACCAACAAACATATTAACTAAAGTCAACAAGACGCTAGCAGGGCCTTTTTGGAACCATCAGTACTGCATAAACATGGAAAACTGCAACTACCCACAATTGGTGAATTTAAATACAACTATACAAGTACGATCGACCTTAACGGTAATGTACCAAATGGGGTAAAGGAAATTTAAAAAAAAAAGGTTACTACTGAAGTACGAGGATTACCTTGTAGAAGTGGGGAAAAAAGCAAAAAAAATAAATCAAACCTTCAGTCTCCCCTTGATGGCCCATAAAACATTTGGAAAGAAAAAGGAACAAAACTTTCTCATCTACATGCATTTTAAAGGCTATTGACTAAAAGGTATCGATCACAGATCAATTGAGCCGAACTTGTGACGGAACCATAATTCTCTGATGGCCAAGACCAGCAATGTTCCATGGTTTCTCAGCCAACATTTTATCCTTCTCTCAGAAAAACATAGAACGTCACCTAAAGCTAATCTCCTCAACCTTTTTTCTTATGCGATCTCTTCTTTTCACTCTCTCTCTCTCTCTCTCTCTCTCTCTCATGCGAACAACGAAACAAATGCAAACATAAACATCAATCCTCTTTATAAACAATCAATCAACTATTGCTGAATCAGATTCAATCGCCAATAACGGAATTTAATAATTCAAACATTGGTTTTACATCCACTACCCGTTGAAAAGATTGAGTCCTGTTTGGTTACAGGTGACTATTGAATTCATATGGTTTGGCCCAGATTGTAAGTACTGGGACAGTTGGTCTTCAGTTAGATTTCGTGGAGAAGGTTTGTCTCAATTGGAATCACCATTTGCAGTTTATCATCGCCTCGTCATCTTTCTCCGGTGCATCTATGGGATTGCCGACGGCTTTGATGGATGTTTCCATAGTTGTCCAATCGTGAATCGAATCGCAAATCACTCCGATTCAGTCATGACTTATATAACGCATAGAAACCTATGCTTATTGATTAGGTTAACAACAATGTATACTAACAATTAAAGATTTAGGCCTAAATCAATAAAAACCGTCTTCTAAATGATGATTTGATAATAACATGGAATATTAGTTAAGCTGCTTCTATTGTAACTACCAAGAGATGATGTTTAGTAAATCCTACTTATGGTTCTTTTTATACAAAAGAGTTATATAAGTACAAAACAAACCCTTAGAAGGTCTATAGGGTTGTTATATTCCCTTATCTTTCTCATTTTCGATTCACTATCGTAATAAATCTCCTTTTCTTATTATCTATCCATATAACATGGGCAAAAAATGACATATAACAATACTAAAGACGTTAAGAAAATAGTTTGAACCCTTTTCAAACTACAAAAGAAGCAAAACAAGAGTAAAGAATGAATTTCGGAAATTTTAAGTGAATCGAACGATTCACCGATTCACTTACAATTCACGGCTATTTCCGATCCAAGCAGCCTATTCGTATCGAATACCCGCTAAATCGTATCGAATCGTACGATACTAATCGTGAATCCTACGATTCTGACAACTATGGATGCTTCTATCTGTGCTCTGTATGCAATTAGATCAGATTTATGGTCTGGTTGTTGTAGTAATAGCCGTATAGGTTTGCCGTAATTTTGCTTATTCGGGTCTTGCTAACCACCGTCTGGTGGGCCTAGTGGACGATGGATAATAAACAAGCCAGAATTTCGATAAGAATTTCACCGATATTAATACACTCTCTCTCTCGTTCTTGATATGATATCAATACAACTTTTAGGCATTATCCACAGCCCTTGGTTAGCATTTACCTAGTTAGTTTAATGAATTTGTTGTCAATTAAAAAAAAGCAAAAACATTCAAACCCTCGACAAAAGGAAGAATAACTCGGCGGAAAATTAGGGAAACAATAATAGAAAAAAGATGTTGACAACGAAAGGAGGTGGGAGAAAAATGAGAGAAGTGAACTCACAGTAGGTAATCTTCCTGGCTTGAATCGAAGGCAGGAGCAAACAAGCAGAGAATAGGAAGAGGAGAGCGAGCTTTGAACGAAATGCTGCTGCCCCCATGCCGATACGAAGGTCGATGAGAGAGGAAAAATCCAGAGAGAGAGAGAGCAGAGTCGGTGGTGAAATAGTTTGACGGTTTGACCATTGTCATGTGGCATCGTTAGCGATATATTAGGCCTGTCCATCCGATAAATTTTTCGGTGTCGGGCTGTATCACGTCCTCACCCGGTTAACATAGTGTCCGAGTAACATATTCAAGCGGTTCAATTTACTTTTGGACGACCCGAATTGAATTACTCTCTTTTCTCTCACCTAAACATTCTCTCTCCTCTTTTCCTCTCCAAATTCGAGCCATCCAAAATCAAAATAGACTGTTCGGATTCGTCAAGCGAGCACTACGTGATACCCACTCGGCACTAAAAATCTTCTCCATCCATGTATATAGGGGCCGACAGAATTATATTCGTATTTGTGTTTTAGAGCTGAACTATGGTCACACCATGTATTGTACACCAAATTACTACATGGAATCTTACACTTTTGGTCTGAAGTGTTCAATTTGGTTAAGACTAGTTTACGGATCCTTTCAAAATATTAATCCATTCCATATCAATAAGGACTTGATCAATTTATTTAATCTATATATGCCTACGAATTCGACAGAGTTAAGGGGTATTTATCAAGGCCTGACGATCATTTTTTAGAAGGATATGGGTCATATGACTAATGTCGAATTAGAAACGGACTCTTTGGAGCCAGTTGAACTCGTTCACAAGGGAGCTAAACCGAACCACTCCCATCGAGCATTCGTGAACAGGGACGAAACTAAGATTTTGTTACCACATGATCAAATTATGAACAATAAGATTTCGAAATTTTAAATTTCGGAAATCTAAATAATTTGTTTGGTTTAGGTTGAGGGAGATTTTTTGGGTAATGAGTGGGAAAAAAGAAATGAGATTAATAATCGAAGGAAAACTTATCGGGAGGCCATGTGCTGAGACAGAAATAGGATTTTGGGACCCAAAATGAATATATTCTTAAAGCGTTTAAATGTTAACTCTCATACAAAGTACAATATTCGGGTATTCTTATTAAATAAAAAAAACAAACTAACATTAATATTAAATTTTTAAAAATAAACAAAAAAACACCATGGAGCCGTGGCCCCATATGCCCTTATATAGTTTAGGCCCCGTTCCGCTTTCTCCAAAAATCTTCTTTTTCAAAAACAAGGTAATTTCAAACTCAAATATAATGAAAATAAAAAATAATTTTTAAATTTTTTCGCACCGTTTAAAAGATCTCAATGAGATCTATCAAATAAGATCCATATTGGTAAAAAAATTATTTGCGTAAACACATAATTTTAAAGCTTGAAATTATCTTCCTTTCCTAAAACTTCCTTTTTTCCCGGAATCTGGAACGGCTTCTCAGTCATTGTTTGTGGAAGACTCTAGGGTGTACTGCACAACACGGGATCATCGTTAAAGCATGTTTACCCTGAAGCTAATCAATGTACATTTGGCTAGAGTGGGAGCCAAACAGGAAGAGGAACTTGTGGTTTGCGAGGAATCTCTTCAATCTGTGAGGATCCTTGTGAGATAGGATTTTGTTTGGTGATGGCCATTATTGGGTCTAACACATGCAGGTTGTATAACATTAACCGGTAGCAGAGTTAAGATTTTGATTCGGTGGTCAGCATAATAGATATACATTTTTTATCGCAACGTATACTTATTAGTATGAGGAAAGTCCACTTTCACCCCCTGTGGTTATCGCCATGTGCGGATACCCCCCTTGTGGTTTAAAACTGACCACATAACCTACCTGTGGTTTTGAAAATGTGCGCATAGACCCCATGCCGTTATGTTTTTCATCCATTTTAACGGACACAACATTAAAAGACCGTTATACCTCCATCACGTCCCTTGATTCTTCTTCTTTTTTAAATATAACCACACCATCCTGCATACCAAAAATTAAATCCAAACCGTTGATATTGTAAATTTTGACGAGTACTACGCCTATGCCAAAATTCAAGTCAATCAAAAAATGAAAAGCTCATGGTCAAATCGATTTTGTTATGAAGTTAAAATTTCAAATTTGAATTTACAAAAAATTAGATCACTGGGTTATTGATGCCCGATTGAGATGATTTTTTACAGAGATACTCTATTTTTTATTTAATACATTATGAACGACTCAGATTACATTCTAGAGATGTGGGAGATACACCTCCGTTAAAATGGATGGAAAACATAACGGCAGGGGGTCTATCCGCACATTTTCAAAATCACAGGTAGGTTATGTGGTCAGTTTTAAACCACAAGGGGGGTATCCGCACATGGCGATAACCACAGGGGGTGAAAATGGACTTTCCTCTATTAGTATCATAAAATTTTTGCTTCCAAATAAATTATATTTGTACATTAAAACGATTTTAGTATAATGTAGATAAAGGAATTGAAGTCATATATACAAAAAAGAGCATATAAAATAACCGAATTTTCATCAAATCAAATCAAAATTATTAAGATTATAAGTAATTATACACAAATAATTATCAATAATATTTAAAATTAAGTATATGCCAAATAAAATTTTTAAAATTCGAAAACTTCGAAAGCCAGATCCCTAACATAGCTCCACCCTGACTTCAACGTTCTGAACCTTATTTGCTGATTTTAGGTGTTGTTCGGCTTAAAAAATAAGCCGGCTTTCCCGCCCATTCTGTCACTGTTTGGCTTATGCCCAAAAGGCCACTCCTTCTGACACACACAGTCTCCCCTGATCCCTGCCGGTCTTCCAAAAATACCCCCGCCCCACAAATCAATGCATAAACGGATAAACCCCATTTTCCCTGTATTTTAAATTTTATATCTTTATTTCTCTTTAAGTTAATATTAAATATTATTTCCGTGTTTCGTTTTCAATCCGGTTTAATCGGTGCAGGGATCTTTCTTTCATATTATCTTTCATGGTCGTAATGAATATTTGGCTCAAAAGCTTTTCAACGAGCACCCTAAAACTATTTTTTTTACTTTCAGGTTACTCTTAGGGTGCTCATTGAAAAGTCTTGTAGTGAAAATTAAATATGAGAATTTCAGATAATACAAATCAGGAAAATAAGATATTTGCACAAGTTAAAACAAAATGAAAAATGAAACACTTTATTTTTCAATGAAATTTTTTTATTGGTTAAACTATGTCAAACAAATAAGTGTTCCAATTTTGGAATCCATTTGCACCGGTGCGAAGATGTTATTTTTGTGATCATTTCTTCGTAAATGGTGGTAATGAAATTTCACTCTAAGCCCTTTGAAGTATATTCCATAAAACAAACATGCGACTAAAAGCAAGTACCATCGTTCAATAAACTGCCCATTCCCAAAATGGCCGTGGTGTTCAAGGCCTTTGACAGTTTTTTTTCCTTCTCATACCAACACGACGGCTATAATGCAATCGAACCAGCATTTCCATTTGACAAACAACAAGGGTTTCTGACCAACCCCGTGAAAATTGAACACAAAAGAAACCCATTGCCACCACACTCCCCAATTGGCGCATACATTAATTAAATTTTCATACACTAACGTTTCAGCAAATGAACCCCAGGCCAATTACAACTTCATTGGCACTCACATTTCATGCCTTGTATGCACACAAATTTTGGTTATGCATCTCTATTACCACGTCTTCGTAGTCTACGCAGTGCGATCCTAATATTATCCCTCACGGCATTCATTTCTGGAACATTGTCTTCGTCAACAATGTCATCCCTATCGTCCAATCGGTCCTCCAACTCCGGGTCCTCATCTGGCAAGTCCTCAAACGCATACTCATAGGCCGAGCTTACAGGAGCGAAGAAGTTATCAGGTTCTCTATCCCTACGGATGTAATTATGAATTGCCATCGACGCCAAGACAAGGTCCACCTGAGTTGGCATTTCATACCACGGCATGAGGGACAAGAAACCAAACCTATTTTTCCAAACGCCAAAGGTCCTTTCAATGATACTCCGCAGCGATGAGTGTGCCCTATTAAAGTGCTCTCTATCATCGCGAGGTTGTCGCTGGCCCCTCCTAAATTCAGCCTGGTGGTACCTATACCTTTTGTACGGAGCAAGAAAGCCAGGCCTGTTGGGATAACCAGCATCCACTAGGTAGTATTTTCCTTGTGATGCAATACGTACACAAACATTTTCAGAAAATGGAGGAGAAATGTAAAATAATTTGAAAACATCATACAATAATCCTATACGGCATAAATGGAGCAAAATTGTTACCTGCTTCAGGTTGCGGGAAACGATATCTTGGATTCAAGACACACTGCTTGAATATGCTATAATCATGATAGGTCCCCTCCCATCCAGCTGATGCAAACACAAACGTAAGATCGAAATCACAAACGGCCATTATATTTTGGGTGGCATAACCCTTCCGTGAAAAGAACCTCTTCTCATCTTCCTTCTTCTTGCATCGTATCATAACATGGGTTCCATCTATAGCACCAATACAATTGCCCTGAACAATTTAAACAATAAAATAATTACCGCTTCACTGACAGTCATTTTCTGCAAATACACAGTATCCTAAAATTACCCAAACAAATATTCCGTAACGAAATATAACTCACCTTGAATGGTTTATAGAAGTCTCGTCTATCCAAGTACCCATGCGTCTCATCTTGTCGGAGGGTTGGCTTTAACTTATCAGCAGTGAAGCCTCTCCTCATGCATGCCAATATCTTGTGCACATGTCTGCTCACAGTGTCGCCCGAGTGCTGAAACCTCTCCTGTGTTCTCCGGTTTGAGTGGCCCCGAAGTAGATGCATGAACATTGCAAAACTCTCAAAGCAATCAACTCCATCATTTGTCATTCGAGAAGAACTCCAGCCATACATTCCTTGAAGTTCTAGGACTATTTTTGCAAATGTGTCTTTGGGCATGCAAAGCTCACGTTGAAACCTCTCATCACGACTAGTCATTAGTTCATGCAGATAAGCTTTACCTGACAAGGAGGATGTGTGAAATGGTAGCCTCTGCGGCGTACGTACGATTTGTATGGCATGCAACAATGCTATGGTCAAAAGGTCCACCAACAATTCGTCATCTGCAAATTCGGCATAAAACTCATCAGCCGGGATCGAGTACTCGGATTCAGCGTCATCGCCAATTACATTCGTACTTGAACCAGCATTTCCATTGTTGTTGTTCATCCACTCCCAATTGTCATATCCGGCTTCGGCCTCAATTCCATTACCTGTAATGTTGTGACTTTGCCTAAAGTTAGAATTTTCATACAAGTGAGGCAAAGAATTGTACTCCTCCACAATTTGTTCACCCCGTGGACCATTGTCACTCGCTCCTGCATCACCTTGCCCGGTAGTGGCAAACCTATTGACCCATGGCATGTTACAAGTGTACTCCTCGATATTTTGGTATAACTCATTCGATTGTTGAAGTACGCTTGGATTAGTAAAGTTGCGAAGATCATTCCCTCCGTTCGCGGAGTTATTAAACATGGGATCATTTTCTGGGTAAACTCCAGTTTCCAATAAGCTCGTAAAATTACCAAAGTTGAACGTCCCCCTTCCGATGTCTTCTGGAGTCCCATAGTTCCCCCAACTTGGATTTGCCATGACCCCTACGTGTAACAAAATCAATCCGTTGTTTGAAGAATAAAATTTTGTTTGGAATTTTGTCATGAAATGATGGTACAAATTTTACGTACAAGAAAAGATGATTTGCGGGGAAAAAATATTGTAAAGTGATCCCACAGAAAAAAATGGCGTCAACGCCTGCGAACCAAAAAACCAAAAAAAATTGGTTTACAATGTATATTCTGATCATTGTTTCTTTTTCTTTTGACCAAGGATCGGCCATAACACAAAAAAGCCACTTTGATCATTGTCATATCCTACTGTTTCCCTTGTCTTTATATTGCTGTACCATGGCTGATTGCCAACAAAGTTTTAAAATGTTCATTTTATCAACGTAGACAAAAAAACAAGACTAAAAAACCCCGTATGTTTTCGTCCGTGTCAGCCAACTTCTCATCATACTACCCGATACTATAACCACCAATACAATGCCAAATGGAAAGGAAAACTGGGATATCAGACAACTTGGCATCAGATTGTCCAACACAATAACCACAAATAAAAGGCCAAATTGATCGTCAACATTGGGATTTAAATGTGGCTGCACAATTCAATAACCACCAACATAATGCCACATTTAAAGGAAAACTGCGAATTACAGAAAGAGTTCATAGTGGCATAATTCCAATGTCAATAAAAATTTGATAGTGACAATCTCGAATTGCATGTGATACTCTAAAAATGTATACCGGATGTCACGCAATTGAAAGGCCCAATTCCGATCTTGACCTGTACTGTTGACGATATCCGTGGATGTGTGAACTTATCTCCTCTGAAAACATAAAACAAAAAATAATTTATGATGTCAAACTCATGTTACAAAACACAGGTTATATCGACGCATCGAATATAGCAAACCATAAAACACATAATGCCAACACAATACAATAACAATCCATTTAACAATCCTAATAATGAAGTCTCACACCACACCAAATCGGGATTAAAAATATCAAACATACTGCATCGAACCTATGAATTAAAACAAACACAGTTATGGTTAATGTTTCCAGTCCAGAAATATTCAAATGTGAGAGGGAGGATTCCAAGGAGGGAGAGCCTCAGTTGGGTTGCCTTGTCCACGTGATTGTGCTAACATTGCCTTTGTATGCTCCCGTTGAGCGAAAGAAATCCTCTGTGCATCATTTGGCAAGCCATAGAATACATCCATCTTCATGGGATCACCGGACAGGTAGTCAATAAGCCACCAATACACCGGGGGAACTGGTTCTTGTTGGAAATATTCCATTTGACCAAGGATCTTCATTATGTCCACCATGTTACAGCCATGCTTTATCACAGATCTGTACTGCTTCTGCCTCGAAATCATGGTGTCCAAAATATTTGTCATGGACTGCGAGAGAGCATCAGTCCCACTTGATTTGCTTTTTGTTCGTTTTGTTCCACTTGAGTTGCACCCGGGATATATGGGCATAGCTCTCGGGAAAGGGGGGGTGTTGGTACCATGCTCAGATAAAGGGGGGGAGCACCTGATTTCGGGCTCCGGGCAAGGTGGGTTACTTGTACCAGTGTTAAAAAATTGGGTGGTGGGTGTCACATATTCATGTTGACGGAAAGGTGAGGGACTTGTTCTAACATGTTGCCTAGCTGGGGGTGTGTTTGTGGTAGCATGGTGAAGGAAAGGAGGGGTGTTTGTGGCAGCATTGTGAGGGAAAGAAGGGTCACCCATGGCAGCTTGGTGACGGACAAATGGGCTGCTACGGTTTGCTTGTTGAAGGGAAACGGGATTGGTTGTACCCATACCAGAATGAGGGAAAAGGGGGTTGGTCGTACCTTGTTGACTGGAAAAGGGGGTCCCGCTACCATGTTCACCGTTTATGTATTCACTACCAATTTCTTCTCCGTTTTCTACTCCAACGGTGTTGCCATGACCTTCCGTATCAGTAAGGTCATCATTGTCAGTAGCCAAAGATCGACGACCATCCGCACCCATACCAAGCTCCCCTTCTGCTCCTGGAGTGCATTGCAGTGAGCCGGTGGCTGTAACTTCTTCAAATACCCTTCGCATCAACTCCTCATGCTCCAACGGACGGTCGCGGAACTTTGCAACATTTTCATTTTGCTAGAGACACACACAAAAAAAAAGAAATACATATAGCATGACATAGCCAAGTTACAGATTAAAAAAATGACTGTTAGTATAATGCAGAGGCCAACAAAATGCAATGGAAAGCATGTAAACTGACCCCAACGTGCAGTCACAATATTTTTACACAATTGGCAGAGAAAGCATAAAAACGTCAACCATAATGTCAATGTAACTTCCTTCTACAGTTCACATAAGACATTCATATAACATAATGGCAATTGCAATGTCCTACATAACACATTCACATAATCTGAAACAATTTAAAAAATTATGTGAACATAAGAATTTTCAGAATGTAATCTGAGAATTGTATGCTAAAACATATACAGTTTAGGTTAGAGTTGGACCTGGTGAATGCTTCGAACTTGTGGGTGAATAATATTTCATGCAGTGGCTCATGCTTTTATTACCCCAGGTGAGATGAGAAAACCAAATGACACCATTGGAGAAAGTGTAAAAGGCTGCAAAAGGTGATATTGGGGGCAGGGTTAACTGTTTGCCATGTGATGTCTAGTCCTTCAATGGCATTATTTGTCAACATCAGGTATTCAACTTGGAGGGTTACTGTTTGCCATGTGATTTATGAACATTGAATGGCATCATTGGTGAAAAGATGTAAGGCATAATATTTCATTCAGCACATGGCAGGTCAGTTCGGAGCATTCAATATAACATTGTTGGTCAAAAAGTAAAAAGGCATGGTTGAGTTCACTATTTGGGTGAAATACATGGCAGACTTCACTGTTGCCATGTGAAGATTGGCAAAAAGCAGCACCTACAAACTGCCCAAAACAGTTTTCAGACACAACTGCATATGTTTTCATAATTCCTAATATCTTCATACTGATCATGACATTATTGACCACTAATACGTGCCAATGAATTGCTCATATTTTCATACTCATCTATGGCATTATTTCCGACAACGTACGTGCCAATGAATTGCAAGCAAATATGATAAGTAACAAGGTTGTTTATTATAGCACAGTTTGCTGCCATAATTACAAGCCACAACACACAGCTATGAGCTATGGATAAAATCAAATAAAGTAAAGACCGTGATGTAAAATAAATGGGGCTGTGCAAAACATAATCAAATCAGCCAACTTAGTTTGAAATATATCGTGAGCCACAGAAAATTTGTACGTCAAAAACAAATATGAGTGCTTCATCAATAAAGGCCCTGAATATGGATTCTGAAAATGCAATGACATTGAAAAACTAAAACAGTTGCTTATTGGTCTTTCAATGCACATAGGTGATGCAGGAAAAGGTACATGAATAAATGGAGAAAGTGTTTACCGCGATTAGGTTAGCCCAAAAGTGGTCAGGAGCTGTAAACGTACCCGTGACTGGATTCATACCCAGTCCAGTTGCACCTCTTCTCGAATCTGCTAGTAACATCCATGCCTGCCAATCCCGCTTCAATACGCCATACCGATTCTTACATTGCTTCAGATTGAGCACTTCTCCAGTCCTAGCGATGATTTCTGTGGAAATGTTGCGCAACGAATTGTTCGACAGCTGTGTTGTTCCCCTACCCTCAGCTTCAATCTCCTTGATGGCAAGCTGTAAGAACAGTCTTGTCATATTTGAATCCCAAGTAGCTCTTCCGATTCTGTAAGGTCCGGGAGGCACAACCCCAAGGCAATGACTGACATTTGGTGTTCCCTTCTTTCCAAGGTTCATTCGCTTACGAGGGGACACCATGTCTTCACATATAATAAACGATGGGAAAAATATAACAATGTTAGAGTTGACCATGTGGTATACATCTAATGTGGCATGAATAAATTAAAAGGTATGGAAGATAGGAGACATAAAACATCAAACAAGTATTAACGTTTTCATATTATACACCTTAAGTCACAAGTCAATTACATTCAGTTACATAAGGCACACTAACAGGCGGCACATGATAATTAGTCAACAAGTCAAAAATAATTTGTGAACACAAAAGGATAACGAGTCCATCTATCGAACTACGCCAACAGGTCAGGTTGATCTAGGCGAACTTCAAACAGAGCAACAACACTTGGACAACACCTATGGCAATCATGACTGTCTGAAGTGTCCTCACTGAGTTGAGAATCTCCCGGTTTTCAGCCCTGAGGTTTGCGATGTCCGCCATCAACGTAGGGATGACAGTTGAAAGTTCAAAAGGAACACCATGTGTCTCATTTGGACGTGGGACAGAAGCGTTGCTTGGAAGAGGCTCGTCACACCACCCATTCCATTTCTCGCAAGGCTGGTTGTTGTAGTAGAATGTTAGGCTCAGAAAAAATTAGTTGTAGTGAACTAAAAATATACTGAATTTGACAAGGTAAGGATGAATATATTATATGTACACTTACTGGGTTCATCGGACACTTAAAGTAACGACGTCCAGGATTCTCCAATGATCGCGAGGTTTTGACAATGCAAGGTCCGGATCCACACCGACCACACACTCGATGCATCCAACCAGAATTGGAGGAGGACATGTTCGAAGACATTGATTCTGATTTCTGTTGCCTCTAACATTATAGAAAAGCAAAATTTATATAATTTGTCATGACTAAAAAATTTTGTTTCTCTCTCCACACCCCTTTCGCATTTGATGAAACTACAAACACATTTCATGACATTGTAAGTCTATTTGTAGCATTGGTCTGACAAGGGAAAAACTTAGGCAACTCAAACCAGAAATTTTTCGTTGGAGTAATTTTGTGGAGTGACACCGTCATTCTTTGCCAAAAGTTGAAAAATTTAGTAATGAATTACACAAATACGTAATGGTTGCAGCCTACGTGCCTTGTATGTACTTTTCGTATGGCTAATTATCAGTATAAGCATTGAGACAAAATTTGATCTTCCCATTTGTTAAGCCAAGAATGAAAGTGCACCCTCAAACTCCGCTTTGATATGTTTGCATGATTACTTTTGGAATCGATTTATAACCCAAGGCAAAATAGGAGAGTAAAAGATAACAAACTAAAAAAAAAGGCACGATTTGTTACGCATTTTCTTTTCACATGGTCAAAAGGAGCATAACCCTGAAACAAAACAACACCATACAAAAAAAGTAGGACATCAATAGAGCATAACCAACCCTTCCACTACTCTGGAATCAAAACACCTAAGTACTAGTCAAACCGTATGGATCCATTGGGGAAATTAATTGAAGGCAGCCTACGAATGAATCTTGCGATTGTGTACCTACAAACATGATGGGAAACAAGAGTGTTCCTCTTCTTTTGAAAAACTTCTGAGGTCCCTAACAACGGAAATTGACCAAAGCACCCTTAAAATACTATGCTCCTGTAATGAAATACTTGTACAAATTATGGGTAACCAACAAGGGTTTCGCATACCAGACGTTCTTGAACAACAGAATCAATGTACGTAGATCCAACAACCTATTCAAGAGAGAGTATATGAAATTGTTGGTTTTCATACAAAACGTGTTCAATGCCAGGAATTAATGTGTAATTGCAATTGTGTAGAAACCAAAAATAGAGTAAACTATGTCAAAAAAATTGTGTTTACTCGAGTCTGGCCTCGGATCGGACTTAATTAAGAACTCATTTCCGTATTTGCTTAGATTGTGAATGAATTTCCATCAGAGTTTTCAGAAAAACACGGAGAAGGTCACAATCATCTTCACGAAAATACAAACAAACACAAACATTATATACATCAAGTCGGACGAAGGTTTGAGAACTCACTGTCGTGTGTTAAAGAGAGGGAGCGTAGGTTGGACGAATACGATCTGCTTCCGGTAAACTCGAAGGTGGAAGAGATTGTGCGGTGAAGGGTTCGCGACCGGAGGGGGCTGATGCCGGAGTCCCTGCACCTGAGGGAATTTTGAGATGGACGGAGGAATTGGTAGGTCAAGGAGATCTGGGTTCTGTGGAGAGTTGGTGAGGAGGATCGGAGGGGTTTGATGCCGGAGGAGGCGTCTGACAGGATTTGGAGAGTTCCCCCAACTTGGCTGTTCTGTGGAGAGTCGTCGGTGATGACAGATGAGGCTTCCGCAAAGGCTGTGGTCTGTGTGTGGCTACGGTGAGGAGGAGAAGAAGATAGGGTTCTGTTGGAAATTCGGCATAAACAAAATAGCCAGGGTATTTTGGTAATTTCGTTTCTATGCTGTCTGGCTTTTCAGGAGTGGCTTTTTTAAAGCCGAAGCGGTGAGGCTTTTTCTGACAGAAAGCGCGGGAAAGCCGGCTTATTTTTTAAGCCGAACAACACCTTAGTCATTTGCGTTGTACCCAAAAAAAGAAAAAATATTCATTTACCTCTCATGATGAAGCGAATAATTGCCTGAAATGGCACCCACCCGGCCTCCCGTGCATGCGCTGTAAAATTCCCTTCCCTTCCCCGCCCCACCCCCCACCTCTCTCTCTCTCTCTCTCTCTCCATGCATATTCACTTTTTCTTTTAACCGACCAAACAAAAGTAAAAGAGAAAAAGCTATGGCGACATTTAGAGTACTGCCCCACAAATACAGCAACCACCACTGTTTGCTTCCAGTATCTGCACAATCATGGATCATCTGCTCCTCAAGATTAGATTTCTTCTCCTTTCTTGGTTCCACCTTCACTCCTCTCCTCCAGGTCCCATCTCCCTCCTCACTCTTTACTCTCTCTGTGAACTGTCTTTACCATCTGTTGCTTTAAAGATTTCTTCTTCTTTTTTCTTTGAATTTGGAGGATTTCAGCATATTTGAACAATACCCACTTCGAATTGCTTCAAGTTCCAGGTCTTCTGGAATTTTTATTGTATGTTGGCAGTTGGCACCGGAATTAAGTACCAAAAGCCATTAGAAATGAGTGGAATGCTAAAGCAAGCGAAATTAGGATGTGGGTTTTTGAGAGATTGGAATTACAATTGGAAAAATGTGAATTTTTTTGTTGTGCTGACAGTGGACAGGTTGAGCTGTGATTCTGAAGAAATGAAAATTACGGTGCTTCAACTTATCTGTTCGTAAAATATTTCTGCGGGATTTTTTTTGATTTATCTAGACTTTGTGTGTTGTGGTTTTGGGGCTCCATTTTGTATATATGTAGGTATGTATTTGTATTGTATATAGTTGGTAATGAAGAGTATCCCGATGAAGCGGACTAATCTCTCCAGCCCTCCCCCAACCCTTTCCTCGCATTTGCGTGAGGTGAGGTGGTCTCAAGGACAAATTGCTGTCGAGGGAATCAACCTTGCAACCTTGGGGTGATAAGCCCCCCGAGGCAAATCAATTGACCGCTGCAACAACCCCCTTGGGGTTACTCTGTTTAATATTAGTTGCCAAGAGAACTGTAACAGATCAGACACAGGTCTGGTGCTGATACAAATGGAAACAAATTTAAACAGTTTTACAAGAGCTCTAACAAGGAACCGCAGGTGTATGACCCAGCGGGGCCTTGTTTTGTCTGGTGCTGATACAAATTTTAATTATCACATACTTTGATTTGATCTTTATCTAATGCTGCGGGGGAAACATCCAAAAACAGTTATTTGTATTAGATTTGTGATAGGTGGCCTTGCTCGGAGATTTTCCAAATGCTGGAAGAGTTGGTGAAACATCAACTTGATACTCTGTTGTTCTTCATTTAGAATGCATGACAACTTCAACACATGATTGTCTTTTCTATCTTACGAGAACAACAGATTTAGAAGATAAAACCAGCATCCATTTTAGACTACTTTATTCATTTTTTGTTCCATTTTAGTTATTTGATAACAGGACTCTGTCACCGTTCTTAATTGCATACTACCGATAGTAACGCATATCTAGTGGTCAACTATTCATGTCATACTATTGATGACAGGTATCTTTCAAAATATACCCACATTTCTGGAGTGTTATATGTTGACTCTGCATTTTTAATCTACTCATTAGGGCTATTTTGTTGCTATCAATTTTGAATTCATTTAAGATTTTCTTGAGCCAACCTAGTGTTTTGATGAACCTAATATCAATCAGAGCGTTGGTTCGTATTTGTAGCCTCTGGTTCAGGCTAAGTGGCTACTGGCAAGAGTAGTCCTAGTCTTTAGTTTTCGTAGGTTGATTTTTAATTCTTTTGGCTTCTCATGAAATTGAGAAGTTGAATCTTGCTCCGACTTAGCCTACATCTTCTCCTGTATGTCACCTACAAAGGTGCAACAGCTTGAAAGAAGTTGGCCTAGTAGCATATTCTGTCCATCTGTTCCTCTGAAGTTTAAAGCATACCACATTTCGGACTACTTCAATTCATAGATTACAAAATGGGGACTTTTTTTGTTCTCATTAGAAGATCATTTTGAATAGTGCCATGGGACTGCAGGGACTAACTTACACATTATAACAGGAAAATTTTGGAGGACTGTGGACCATACTCTTTCTCTTTTTGGGCCCTTCACCGCATATATGGTTTGATTATGTAGGAATAATCTGTTCATAATGGTGGAATTTCTTTGATCTACAATGCATTGCAGTTGTGGATGTGAGCCTTAGTTTAGTATCTGCTCCCTTAAATGAATTTTTTCCTGGAGGATCTCAGCACTTATTTTCACATCTTAAGATACACCTGGGTTTTCTTTAGTTTCCAGTAACAGTAGTCTTTGCAGAGTTCATCTTTGAAGACCAAATGAATCTAGTACCAGCAATTGCGTTTGCCATCAACCCAAGCAAGCTTTTTTTTTTTGCTCGGCAACTCAAGAAAACTTAGCTACCTAGTTATGAAAAGAATCCTGGTTGAGAATACGAGGAGTATATTTATTTTATCTCGATAATATGAGACATATCTTCTTGTTTATACTCTCTCTCTCTCTCTCTCTCTCTCAAGTGCACGTGCATGGGCATAGATCTATTGGTTTCTGTTTTTTCTTTCCTCCCTTTTCATTTTGACCAGAGATAGGAAAGCTACTATGCTAGTTATTTTATGTGAAAAACTTGGCTTGCCGTGCTGCTTCTTGGCGGTGGTTTTCACTAGTTCTATTTAAATTGTTTTTTTATATAATATTCATCGAAACACTGTCACTCCCCATAGCTTATTTATTTATTTATGGTATATGTGGAAGACCAAAAAATTTGAAGCACACAATTTGATATGTTCATACATCTAAGTTCTAACATGAGCAAATTTCCCTATCAGTGTCTTCATTCCATTGATCACGTTGTGAAATGCATTCACATTCAAGCAGAAAGAAGCAAATCAATATTTCAAAACGCATGTCATTTTAGATCATCCCAAATAGAGTAGCACAAAAAGAGAAAAAGTGAAAAAGGTGTGGAGGGAGTATATGTCAATCGGATCATTATACCTAGGGCTGGATTAATATGCCTTATAATCCCTTTTGTCTAAATGTCTGTGTACACTAACTATTTCAGGTACTATATGTTTTGCAAGGCGCTTCTCCTATAGGGATATAAAGAAGGCAACTGATGGTTTCCGCAGAATTATTGACAATTCCGACGGAGCTGCGTACAAAGCCAAATTTCAAGATGGCAGTGTTGCTATGGTAAAAGAAATAAGAGATTTTGATGAAGAGGCCTTTTACAAAGAAGTGCTCCTCTTGGGCTGCTTGCATCACCGGCACATTGTTTCACTTTGCGGGTTTTCCACAGGACGAAAGAGGTTTGATTGTTACTCTAGCTTTACCTTTGAGAAACCCTTTTTTATTTGGGCAAGGTTCATGTTGGTTTAGTGGAGTTTTTATACACGGGAGAGAGAGAAAGAAGGAGAGAGTTTTTATCGCAGGAAGCTTTAGTGGTTGGAGACTCAACTTCATGTAGGTTTTGGTCCTACACCCAATCCTAAAAACAAGTAAACAAGTAGGGTCGAAGAGTTTTTCAAGCATTTTGAAAGATACTGTTAGGATCGTCACACACACGCACACGATTTACGAGTATAAACAGTAAATAATCAATCAACAAGAGATATACGTGGTTCCCCAAAACCGGGTACGTCCACAGGAGTGAGAGCGACTGCTGTTCTTTTATTATCACAGTACGAAATAAGATTTACAACATAGAGTATTTATACTGACTCTATTTTAACCCTAATTTGGTATTTGGTCTGTATCCCAAAAATACCCATGTACGAACCGTACCGTATTGCGGGGCCATTGCCCCCCACACCCCCAATTACGGAATGCCTAGGCCTTCGGCCCAGTCCACTTTCACTGGATCATCAGCAATGGGCCAGATGCCATCACTCCGCTCTGCTCCACTCCACTCCACTCATTCCACTCCGCTACGCTCCGACATTTGGCCTTCTTTCTAGAACTCTATGAGCCACAGTTCTAA
The DNA here is from genome assembly GCA_019656295.1 of Rhododendron mucronatum var. ripense. NCBI lineage: Eukaryota > Viridiplantae > Streptophyta > Magnoliopsida > Ericales > Ericaceae > Rhododendron > Rhododendron mucronatum. The sequence goes on along the minus strand of BPLT01000139.1, from coordinate 356,363 downwards.
CAAATACTTACTTTGAACAGCCAACTGTAGCCTTATTGCTGTAAAATGAGCTTGTGGTTTTGTTGGATGATGTTGGGGTTTTATGATTGTTGGACCATTGATTTTGAACGATTTAATAGTTTCGTTGTAGCTATCCTGGTGTTAAAATCTGCAAAACATCCTTTTCAGTTGTCTCGAAATCTAATGGTCTAGTAGCTTTCTTTAAATGGAGGTTAGGTTTTCACATTCATAAAACTAATTTGGTTCTTTAAGGCACCAACTAGCCTGTGTACGAAGTCTCCAGGATATAAGCCTGAGATAGTTCTTTTGACAGTTTCGTGGGTTTTATGATTGCAGGGGAGGATTTGACCGGGTGGCGTAGTACCCATGGCCTATTTATGCATTCATATGTTTTAAAAAAATAACCCTCAACTGTTTTCTTTTTGAGAAACTTCCTGTTTTGATATGCATAGCTTCTTTCTTTCAGGTTCCTAGTATTTGAAAACATAGAAAACGGAACCCTGAAGGATCATCTGAACGGTAACTTTTGGAGAAACGTTTCTTAGGTTTTCCCAATTTGATTTGGTGATAATTGTCCGGGTCTTTGCAGATCCTCTTAAGACTCCCTTGAATTGGAGAACAAGGCTACACATAGTCATCGGCGTGGCAGCTGCCCTAGTAAGTCTTAAAGCTCTCTTTATCTATGATATATGCAAATAAAATTATGTCAATCTTCTCTACATTTGCATATTTTTTTATGAAAGGAATACGGCAAAAGTAAAGCTCTCGTACATAAATACAGAAGCCAAGAAGCTAAGATTCATTAAACATCTTAAAAAAGAGGATGCCTACATCTGTGGTTATGAACTTATGACATCTGCAACAGGGACTCTAACACTACATTTTGTCTGGAAAACGTGCAAGATGATTTGCAATATTCCGGGACCTTCAAGTGCTCCTGTACCTAATTTGTTTTCTACTCTTCCTTCTATAGATTTAATAAAATAAATTTCTTGGATTATCACATGCATTTAGATTTTGCTCACCTAAATCTCTCCCATATATTTTTACAACGAAATTTCTTCCCAATGTTTGAAATATTAGAACTCAGATTCATCTGTCTTGTCGTCTTAGTGCACAATTCAGCACTTGGTCTGGACTTGCTGTTTCCTTTAAGATGAATTCCAGAATATCATTGAGCACCTGCACATGCATGGCGCCAACGGGTGCATTTGGTGGCAACAACAATTTATTTGGGAGTTAAATTCCTTCGGAGGTGGAGACTCTTGAGGGCTCAGGAATTGAGCAAATCAATTTGGATTGGCTCAAATTCATTAGCCACCATTCTTGACTTTTCTTGTCTGATGCAGGAATATTTGTATTTCTTCTGCGACCCTCCAATGTATCACGTCTCAGTCAGTTCAAGTACCATCCTACTAGATGAGAACTACAATGCAAAGGTAGGGTATTCCACTCCTCTTTATCTAAATTTAAAAATTTTAGCTTGTGGTTCCATTAACCCATCTTAAACGGAAATACCGTCATCATACTCTTTGCTGACAAATCCACGATACTAACCTGCCTTCTGTCACAGCTCTGCAATATTGGCCTTCTTGGCTCCCGTCCAAATAATGTGACATTACCACAGTCCTCGTGTACAAACGGTAAACTGTTGAGATCACTTCTGTGCCACTATTTTTGTGTCTCGAGCTAATTCAACCTTCTTGTGCCACTATTTTTGTGTTTCCTCTGCTGCTGCAGAATGTGACGGTCAGGAGTGTGGAAACGTCATATTTCAGCTTGGCTTGCTAATTCTGGAGCTAATTACTGGTCAGTCCTCAGAGGATGGAGGTGCTGAATTAATCCAATGGGTCCAAGAATATCGATTCTCAAAAACCGTACATAAGGTGCTTGATCCAGACCTTGGAGACAATTATGATTCTAGAGAGCTCAAGGGCCTTTTAGCTGTAGCAAGATTGTGCACGAAATCTGTAGATAAGCCAACAGCTTTTACCCCTCAGGTTTTTAGGTATCTCCAGAAGAAGATAGGCATCGCTGTCGCATAAACCATTCTCATTTGGCTGGCAATGCTTATGTCATGTATACAAGTACTAGTGTAATTCCGCGTGCTTTGTTGTGTGTTCATTGGTGTAACTGTTCATGTGTGTAAGATAGTTCAAATTAAGATTTAGTTATGGAAATAAACAAGTTGAAAGGGAAGTAATTGAATGAAAGGTCATTTTTACACAAAAAGAAGAAGAAGAAGATAGTATTTTATAAGCAATGCAAAAGGAGTTCTTGTACGGAAAAAAATAACATATATAACACTATTTTGGAGTACCAAAATATTTTAAATTTTGTAGACTCAAATAATTAATCAAGGCTATTGTAATTTCATAGATCATGCAAGTAATTTAATCTAACATATGCACTAAAACTGAAAATAGTCATACATAGCGTATTTCTGATTCCATCAAGACAAATTAAACATTGCATAAACATAGATCAAAGGAATAGGTCTTTGGATTAAAATATAAATTTATTCTCAAACAATAGCAACAATAATCAAGACAATGTCATGGATTAGATTCGAAAGCTGTGTAAATAATGAGACTTTTTCTTCCGTGTGTTTTAGAAAATAATGGTAAAATCTTGCCGCAAGAGAGCCTTTCTCCAAATATTAAACAAAATTAGAGCTCGGTTTAGTGAGAGCACACAACAAACTATCGAGCTTTTGATGCTCAAAAAGATAGAATCATAAGAGCAAAACAATTAGAAAACTCCAGAAATAAGAGACCATTCAAAATACTTACAATTTGAAAAAGTTCTAATAAAATCATAGTCTAGGGTTATGAAATCTAAGAGAATCTGACCACGTAGTTGCGTCTTTCTTTATGTTTAAGAATCTACGATTAAGAAATTGATGCGTCTATCTTCATCTGAATTATAGAGGGATCGATGGGAGAGAGGTTGGGGGAGATCTAGGAGGGGAGAGAGAGAAGGATTTCTTTCTTTCTAATTCTTAGAATTACAGAGCGATCAATTAGGGAGAGATGGGGGAGATCTAGGAGGAGGAGAGAGAGAGAGAGATTTCTTTCTTTTTAATTGTTAGATTGAGAAGATGTATAAAACTTTTTCTTCTTAACAAAACAAAGAGGGACCTAAAATACTCATGAAATGCCTTTTTTTTCTTGACTAAGCAAAAGACAACCTAAAATACCTCTGAAAGGTCTTTTCTTCTTGATTAAGCAAAGGAGAATCTTAAATACCTAGAATACCCTCGAAAAAGTCTTGATGCCCTTGAAAAGTCTTTTTTTTCTTGACTAAGCAAAGTTGGACCTAAAATATCCCAAAAAGCCTTTTTTTCTTGACTAAACAAAGGAGGACCCAAGATATCTAAACTGCCCTCTAAAAGACTTTTCTTCCGGACTAAGCAAAGTAGGACCTAAAATAACCTCAACTCAAGCCATCCAAAAAAAAAATGAAAGAAAAAATCTACAAAGGTAATTTTGTCTTTTAACATGGTAGCTTGGCTTGCCTTAAATAGGGAAAAGGAAGATTTTTTTTTTTTTTTTGTACCTATAAAAAACAATATCCCTTAAATTAGGGAAAAGAGAGTTTTTTTTTTTTAACCTCCTTTTCTTCTTAACTAAGCGAAAGACCAAACACTGAAATGCCTAAAATACCCTCATATCTTAACTCCACCATTGACAAACTACAACGACAAATCGGTAATTTCATAGTGTGGCTTGGCTTGCTATCCTACGTTCTTTTAAATCTTTCAAACAAAGGCAAAATGACGACCATATCCTTCAACTCAAATTACAAGGGTAATCCTACTAGGGGTAATTTTATATTTTCATGATATGTCTTGGCTTACCATCCTATCTTCTTTTATTACAAGTGTATTGATATAGGTAGCCCCTAATGCCACGAGCCTAATGTCTACCCTACAGAGACAATTAAGTAATTCTACCCTACAGAGCATTTAATGCTCGTGGCATTAGACAATAGGCTCGTGGCATTAGGGGCTTCCTTAAAAAAAACTTGCGCGAAAGTCATAATCTTTTTTGCCTCTTTGATTCTTCTCGTCGACACAACTGAGGGTGTTCCAGTTTTTAAGCAAAAATACTTTTAGAAAAATAAGGTAATTTCAAGCTCAAAAATTATGTGTTTACGCAAATAACTTTCCTACCAATATGGATCTTGTTTGATAGATCTTATTAAAATCTTTTAAACGGTGCAAAAAAAATGAAAATATATTTTTCATGTTTATCATATTTGAGTTTGAAATTACCTTCGTTTGAAAAAAAAAAAGAAGAGTAACTTTTGTAAAAGTGGAACACCCCATAAATGATACATAAAAGTTTGCCCCAAAACTAAAAAAATACAAAAAAATTTGAATAAGTTCAAAACTAAAAAATTGTTGTACACAACGTGTAGTTTATCAGTGACGGGGCCTGAACCGCCAATACCCAAAAAAAAAATCCTTTTTACTACTTTATCCAAAAAAAACAAAAAAAGAAATGATTTTGCCATTCTCTTCTCTTGTTCTCTTGTTAACGCTATTCTCTTACATGTGTATTTTTTGTGCAAAAAATACATTTACAGAGGAGTAACGTTTAAAAAAAATGTGTGACAAAATCAGCAGCGAACAAAAATAGTTTGCTGATGATAATCCTCAACGAACTGGAGTTTCCCACGAAGCGGACGGACACAAAATCCATTTTACGGAACCCTCTAGATCGCTAACCTCAGCCGTCCGATGAACCATCCAACGGTCCACTTCCTTAACACCGCTGCTGTAGAGACAGCCCCCAAAAACAGGAAGAGCATTCTAGGCTCTTCCACAACTTTCAGATGCCCACGTTGAACATCCAACGGTCACGAAACTCCCACTCACCACCACGGAATCATCCCCGCCGTTCATTTTTCAACAACCCAAAAACAGCATATTCACATGGCATAATTATTCTTTCCACCCACCAAAAAACAAAAAAAAAGGGCTTAAATACAACTTGTTCCCTAACTGATCACGCTTTTTATAATTACCCCCTAACCAATAAAATCTGACACTCAACCGCCTTAAACTACCGAAATCTCTAAAGTTTGACCCTTTATTAGTCTTAAGTTGTTAGTCTAACAGACGTCAAATAGTATAGAATAGAGCTCAAATACTTTTCAATCAAAATATTACTAGAATGCCTTGAGAAATTTATATGTCTAGTAAAACAAGACCGATTTATTTGTCTGAACTATGCAATTTTCACTCTTCCTGTCCATCAATTTCACTCAATTTTATACACCATTAAAACCTCTCTATAGACTATAGTATACCCATACCTCATGAAACCATAAAGATGCAAATAAATCTTTATTTTAAAAAATAGAGAAAAATAGTCTCGAATTTGATAGATATGCTGGTTTATAAGCATATCATTATCGATTTTTCATCATGTATGATTATAATGGAAAACTATTCTAAGAGCTTTAACGAATGTTAAGCTAAGCTATTGAAGATAATAAGGGGCCAACGCTAAACATTGTAGAGAGTTTGAAGTAGTAAAGTGTAGGATTTTGTAGTTTCAGGGGAAAATTTGGAAAAATGTGAATGTGATAGTTCGAGGGGCAAGCTGTAATTAATCCTATTCCGTGCACAATATAAATACCCCGTGATGGTTCCCTTCTCTGGCAGTTTCTCTCTCCCTCTCTCCAGAACCCCCCCTCTCTCTCTCTCTAGAGTTTTCTGTATCTTCGTGCAGAGTTTCATACGCAAGTACGAGGAAGGCCTTGTGATACAGGACAGAAGAAAGAAAGGGCAAGAAGATGTTTGGTCGGGCGCCGAAGAAGAGCGACAATACAAAGTACTATGAGGTATTGGGGGTGTCGAAGGACGCGAGTCCGGAGGATCTGAAGAAGGCTTATCGGAAGGCGGCAATCAAGAACCATCCTGACAAGGGCGGGGACCCTGAAAAGGTACTCTCCTTCGCTGCCCTTCATTGCCATTATTTCGTGAATGAATCAATCAATACTAAATTCTTGAGAGAGAGAGAGAACACGGGGAGGAGGGCGAATTTTGAGTGAGAGATTCTTGGGGATGGGGAGTTGGGTTTTTCACAATTGCAAATTAATTTAATTCACGCTTCAAATTTGCTTTCATCACAATAGATATATGTCTTACCCGTGTGAATGGATGATGTTTAGGGGCCGTTCACGCGGTGTCGGCATTACGGTTTATTTTGGGTTTTGTTATGAGTGGTTAGATTTGCACAGTAGAATTTATGATGGCGTGTTTGGCTAATAAATGTTGGTTGGTTGCATATTTCCATTGAGTGCAAAAGTAAATGTTTTTGGAAGGCCATCACCCTGGATTGTGTACGGGTTTTCTGAACTTTTAAAGCATAATTAATGAGTTTTTTTTCATAGATTCTAAGAGTATTTCATTAGAGGTTGATTATCACTTAACGCGCTATTATGTGAACCTATCTAGCGATTGTTATGTGCAAATTGGTAGTTTCTGAAGGACTCATGCTTCAAATATGCCCAATGGCTAATTTTTCCTTTACATTGGTGAAGAAGTCTTCTAAGCTGCTTTATTTTCGTTTTCCAAGTAGCCTCTAAATTCGGGATAAAAAGATTTGAAGTTAAGATGGCAATTTCTTGTAAATTTTTCGAAGTAGTGTAGACTAACTTAACATGGATTATGACTTAGTGTTTCACTGTTTCTTCTCCTTGCTAGGGAATTGTCATATGATGATTTGACTGAGGCTTGCAATGTCACCTTTGGATAAATGTTGTAATGTTAGTTATAATTGGATTAGCAGTCTTTTGGTGTGATATGTGAATCTTGTGCACAACATGTGTATTGTATGTATGCATGAGTTTGGATTTTCCACAAATTGGTGTATCTCATTGTTTTCACGCGATCCAATGGCTATAATACAACGGAACACTGGTATAAGCAAAATTTGGTACACATGATTTGAAGGGATTAACTAGGTGGTATTGTTTTTTTTGGCTAAGCAACTAGGCGGTATTGTTCGAAGCTAGTAAACTTTATACATAGTTGTAATCAAAAGCCTTTGAGTGAAGTTAGAAGATTGTTTGGAATTAATGGAAATTTGAATTCGGAAACTCATTAAATGAAGGTGATTGACAGTATTGCAGATAAACAAGTGCCCCCAATCATCAATAATACAGATATTCAAGTGCCCCCAGGGCATTTATTAGGAGGCCCTGCGCATAGTTGTGTTATTATAGTTGAAGGCCAGACATGGTTTTGGAGGATGATGATGTAACTGTTCTGTGGCTGTGATTGAGATTGTCCTGTGAATTTAGTTTGTTTCACAGATTAGTTAAAAGCTGGAGAGAAAAGAATAGGTTTGATATTTCTTCAACTTAGTCTGCATTTTGATCAAATAGGAGCTGAATTTTGGATGTTGGAATCTGATTACAGTTTAAGGAGCTTGCTCACGCTTATGAGGTGCTGAGTGACCCTGAGAAGCGTGAGATTTATGATCAATACGGTGAGGATGCACTCAAAGAAGGAATGGGTGGCGGCGCTGGTATGCATGACCCGTTTGACATCTTTCAGTCCTTCTTTGGCGGTGGCAGCCCATTTGGAGGTGAGACACCAAGCAGTAGCTTTTTCCAAAGTTGCTTGATTTTTTAGCAAGTTAGCTTGTAGAAAGATATAAAGTATCGAACTCACCAATGAATTCATGTTGTTGGTTATCAGGTGGTGGTAGCAGCAGAGGACGAAGGCAGAGGAGGGGAGAAGATGTAGTTCATCCCTTGAAGGTCTCTCTTGAGGAGTTGTACATCGGGACATCTAAGAAGCTCTCTCTGTCTCGAAATATTATTTGCTCAAAGTGCAAGGGGTAATTGCTGTGACGTGATCAATGTTAAACTTTGTACACAATGTTGGATATAAATGATGCTCACATAGTCGGATTTGTGTTCTGTCCATGACAGGAAAGGTTCAAAATCTGGAGCTTCAATGAAATGTGCTGGCTGCCAAGGATCCGGAATGAAGGTCACAATTAGGCAACTTGGACCCTCTATGATCCAGCAGATGCAGCATCCTTGCAATGAATGCAAGGGTACTGGTGAGAGCATTAATGAAAAAGACCGTTGCCCTCAATGCAAAGGCGAGAAAGTTGTCTCAGAGAAGAAGGTGCTGGAAGTTATTGTGGAGAAGGGCATGCAGAATGGACAGAAAATTACATTCCCTGGAGAAGCCGATGAAGCGGTATGCTATTGCTCTTACTCTGTCCCACAATTTCTAGTATGGATTGGGACTTAAGTCATACATTTAATTACTCAATGCAATTGAAAGGCAGTGATTCCAACATTGTCCATCTTCACTTGTAAAATTAGTCATAACCATTTGTGGGGAATAGTTTATGGGGAAATAAAAAGATTTATGCTTTGAATTTTGAAGTGGTTGTATTTTTTTGACATTTCAATTCGGGAAAACGGACAAACCAAAAGGGACGGAGGGTGTATTTTTTATGTTTGTAAGTGCTAGTTACTGCTTGATCATGTATGCGAATGTTTGCTTACTTTACAGCCCGATACAGCCACTGGAGATATAGTGTTTGTCCTACAGCAGAAAGAACATCCAAAGTTCAAAAGAAAGGGCGATGACCTCTTTTTAGAGCACACCTTGTCTCTGACTGAAGCTTTATGCGGCTTTCGATTCGTTTTGACTCACTTGGACGGCAGGCAGCTCCTTATTAAATCAAACCCTGGGGAAGTGGTCAAGCCTGGTTAGTAACAGAATGATATCGCTTTCACACTCTTTTCGACGCTTTCTGCTAGAATATTAGCTATCTGCTATTGCTTTCATTTTCTATTTGCAGTCATTACTTTAATTGGTAACACATTATTTTGGAAAACAGTTTTTTAGCGATGTTTTCTAAACATCCCACTATTTAGTAAACACGTGCCCAACATGCGGCCACCATGAAATTACCATAATTTTTCCCACATTCGTGGTCACTGGGCAAATAAATTTGATAGTACACTTAGCCGCGGAGCCCCTAGCGAGGTTAAATATCGAGAGTGCGTGTGGCAATGATGAAGGGCTAAATTTGTAATTTCAGTCAGGGTCTTTGGATAATTTGTTAGCATCTGTGGGGTTTCTCTGACCAGGGTCACTTGACCCCACAGTCCAAACCCTCTCTTCTCCCTTGTACCCTTTTGGTTATGAAAACGTTTGAGGATGATAATCATAACAACTTCCAATTGAATGATAAGTTACTCATGTTGCAATTTTGTTGGATGGTGGAAACCATGCAGATCAATACAAGGCAATAAATGATGAGGGTATGCCAATGTACCAGAGGCCATTCATGAAGGGGAAGTTATATATTCATTTCACTGTAGAATTCCCCGATTCTCTGAGCCCAGACCAGGTCCAAGCGCTGGAGGCTGTGTTACCCCCGAGGCCATCAATGGGGATGTCGGATATGGAGCTGGATGAGTGCGAGGAGACCACATTGCATGATGTCAACATTGAAGAGGAGATGAGGAGGAAGCAGGCCCAGGCTCAGGAGGCCTATGACGAGGATGAGGAGACGCACAGTGGAGGCCAGAGAGTGCAATGTGCCCAGCAGTGATAATCTGAGTTTCTCTATGTTCTTTCGGTTCTTGTTTCCAGAAATGATTGAAAGAAAAAAAATGGTAGTTGTATGCATAGAAGACTTCTGGGAATCCACAATAGCATGTGTTAGAGCAGTGTGTGTTGTTTTGTTAACATGAGGAAAAGTATAACATCTATTGGTGAACGATTATGTGTTTTGAAATTGTTACCTGGGGTTACCTTAATACTTCCTAGAATTGTTCGTTTTCCTAGAGGTAGCCTTGAATCTTCAATGGTTCGGTACTAGTACAAATAGAGTATTGTTTACAGTTCCAAAATATGAACCAGAAAGGAATTGGTCTACCCCTTGTAAACTAGGCTTGGTTTCATGATTAATGAGGCGAAAGATGAGGAAAATGAAAAGAAGAATCACGGGGAACAAGAGATCATATGGACCGTCATCCTCCGGCCAGGAGAAGGGCCTTGAAGGTGGTGAGCGCAATCGTTGAATTGTCCTGTGAGATAGAGATGGAAGGTGATTCTTCAGAAGTCATTGAGTCGATTCGTTGGAAATTGGGTTAGGTAGCGCATCATTTAGCTGGACATGTTCGTTTTCCGATGGATTCTAATGTTTGGTTGGAAGTGGCCCCAATTTCTATTTGCTACGAGTAAATCATTCTTACATAGACTCCTGCAATAAAAGGGATTCTGCTATTTTCCCCAGTGGCAGCCTGAACCAGACCGAAGCTGTTTTGACTACTTAGAACCGAGCTAAGTACAGAAACAATCAAGAAGAGCACCCGGAATATGAAAAAACGGATAGTATTTACTATGTATTGAAGTTTGGAACAAGGAACTAAGACTCCAGGGAGCCATCAGGTGCATTTCAATGATTATGCATATTACTTATATGAGTTATATCAAGGGAGCCCCTAATGCCACGAGCCTATTGTCTAATGCCACGAGCATTAAATGCTCTGTAGGGTAGAATTACTTAATTGTCTTCTTTTGGTCAAAGGCGGGTAGCCTGTGGAATTTATTTCCCAAACTACCCTTAGTTCTAAATTTGACTCTTCAACTACCTAACCCATCCCCTGACAGCTTCCTTCTAATTTGAGTGGATAGCAGACGTCAAAAGCATTCACCCTACTAGTAGAATCCCTATCTTGTTTGATAGTGAGCAGAGTCAAGTTTTTAACTACTGGAAAAACAGAACGAAAACCCAAAGTGCTTTTCTCACACTCCAGATTTTAGTACAGTATTTTTTTTCCCTTCAAAATCATTCACACGGGTGAGTTGGTGACCCTAAATAATCTATACATTTTTTCAAATTTTCTTTTTTTATGTTACACCCTCTAATAAACATACACATGGTTCTCCATTTTAACTTACTTTTTTTTTTTTAAAGATACTTCTAAAAAAAAGAACCTTTTAAGAAGAAAAAAATCTCCTCTCCTCTTGTGGTTGCCGAACGATAAAACCAAAAAATTGCTCTCTAGTACAAGTAGAAATATCATCATTCAAGAAAACTCCTTAACAATTGTCAATATACGGTAAAGATACAAAATGTAAGGTCGCTTCCTCACAAGAAAATGCCCTGTTTCTTCCACTTTCATCAAAATCCATAATAACATTCCAAAAGTGAATCTAAAGAAGCATTGCAAAGTCCAAACTGGAACTTTATAACGAAAAATGGAATCTATATATCATGTCTCTTGGAGAGAAAACTAAAAATCATGTGTTAAACAAAATGTGGTACATTCTTCACTTCATCAGCATGATGTTTGCTAGATCTCCTGCAAAAGAAATGGTAAAAGTTGTGGCTTTAATAAATTGAGATATCTTTTAAGACTTACCAATAATACGTCCACTATGTAACAATGAACAAAGAAAGGTCTTACCTCAAGTGGTCAATCCAACCAAAAGCAGTCAAGTGAAGTAGGAATTAGGCTTGTGTTGAGCACATTCATGGTACTTTCATCGTCGTCCAGATTAGCTGCATGAGTTGGATTCGATGCATTCGCCTCCCATTTGCCTTTACATGTTCGACTATTATGACCAACACCTTTGCAAATGCTACACTTTCGTGTTGCATCCACAATCTCAAATTTTGATGCATTCCGCCTTGTAGAACTAGATTCGTTACCTTTCTTTGACCCCGATGGACATCCTTTATGTGGTAGAATATTTGGCTCAATAACCAACGGTAGTGATGGATTTACAAGTTGAGAAATCCTCTTTTGTACACGTTCTCTTTGGCTTGCGGGCCACTCTTGGTATTTATTTTCTAACTCATGAACTAACCTTTTGAATTCTTCCCCATTCGAATTAGTTTCTCCCCCACTAGAAAACGCAAAGGATCTCGTATCAATCCTCCATTGTGAATGTATTGCATCAAGCGGTAGCACCTTACCTTTCCAATCAATCATCTTATGTGCACAAGGAAGACCCATACTTGCCATGAAGTGTCCCGTACATGTTGATTTCATTGTACCATGCTTCAACATCTCATATTGATCAACTAATTTCCGCAAAGCAAATGACGACACTTTGGTGATCAACTCCTTAAAGAAGTAATTATTGCAGTTGTGAGGTATTCGAATCCTTTCACTTGAGAGTTGAGTCGTTATCTCTTTAAATTCATTTTCAATGGCAAGACATATCTTGTTCTTCACTTGATAGAGATCACCGGTTGAAACTTGTAAATATTTCTTCAATTTTCCATGTGCACCTTCTGCCCTCGAAGAAACACGATTTCCAAAATGAGCACAATTTTCAGTCCATGCATGCACAAATCGCTCTTTGAATGGAAGCCATGTCTTTTGAATATAGCATACCACTTTTTCCTTATCCTTGTACAGTAGCTCAACTAATTTCCAAGCTTCATTGAATGCCTCCTCATCTTGAGAGTTTATCACTTCGTTCCAAGTGGACAAAAATGTGGTCCAATCATCTTGAGTATCAAAGTAAGGCTTGCAATTTGCCAAAATGTTTTTTTCAATATGCCACACACACAATAGATTTCTAGTTGAAGAGGCCAATTCTCTATCTGATACAATAACAGAAGGATGGCAAGTCGGACCCAAAATCTTGCTAAAATTTTGCAAAGCCCAAATATAATCTCCTTCTCCCTCTTTCTCCAAAAAGGCAAAACAAGAGTAAAAGGAACTGTTAAAACTTGAAACTCCAATTATGTCAAGTAGTGGCATCTTGTACTTATTTGTCTTGTAGGTGCAATCCATCACAAAGACATTTGTATAGCTTTTGGTTAATATGCTTGAAGAAGGGTGTGCAAAAAATAGATGTGTCAAACGATCATTTTGATCATATGCAACGTCGAAAGTAAAATCACCTTGGCAAAGCTCTTCAAACAATGCTTGGATCATAGTTCGTCCTGCCAAATTGTCCTTTTGAATTTTCCCCTTCGTATTATAAATTGTTTTTGATACCGCTTGAAGCTTCGGATTGGATTGTCTGAGTGAAGAAAGAATTTGGCGTGGTGGTATTCCCGATCTAGTCATTTCTTCAATTCTCGCGATCTCTTTCTCTGACAAACGACGGCAAGAGGGATGTCCGGACATATCACTTGAGGGTTCATGATTATGTGAGCTATTTTTGACTCCATTAATCACCCACAAGCCACCATCTTGTCTCTTACAATAGAATTCAAAAGGACAATTTATGAGACGAGTTGCCGTGTTTCTTTGCCGTTTCTCTAAGGGAACATGCCACTTATTCCGGTAACAACCACCCCGATCACAACCGATGGTAAGATATCTATCTTGTCTGGAGTTTTTGATAGATATTGCATATCCTTGCATTGAGAAACAGTCTCGAAGAGTAACGAGAAGTTCTTCCCGAGATTCAAATTTCCAACCAAATTGCTCAAGCATATCCTTTTGTTTGTTTTCTTGATTTTGCATGTCGATTCTGTGTTCATCAATCGGAGCACTAGTACTTCCATGGAGGCATTCAATTGGTTGTTCAATGTCCATGGTTCAATCACCAAATCTACATCATGAAAAAAATTGAGCAGAGACTGTGGCATTAAAAATTCATAAGAAAGCACTAGCAGAAAGGGAAAAAAAAAGAAGAAATAACCCAACAAATCGTAGTCTCTAAACATTCAAAACACTTAAATTTTTGTTTATTACCGGATTCAAAGTACACTAATGAAACGCTAAACATTGGCTCAACAATAGTATTTTTTTTTATCGCTCAGTTGTCTGGGTCAACTTTCGCACAACTCAACTAATTTTGGAGGACCAATCTCATTGCTTATTTGCAGGGTCCCAATTATAGCTAGGTCAAAACTTTGAATGGACTGGCCCCAAAGTGTTTGATAGCATCTAAGAGATTTCAAACCTAAAATCTTAGAAAGAAGTAAACCCCTAAGAGATTTCAAATCTAAAATCTTAAAAAGAAGTAAACCCCCAAGTCTCAAGTCTTGACAACAGGGCCAACCCCTTGAGGTTAGCTCAACAATAGTAATTCTTGAATATTCCAATAAAACCTGGACTAAACGTATACTTAAGAAAATAATCTTTGTTTATTCTTGTCAGAAAATAATTTCTTAGGAAATCCTAGAATGTTGTGGCAACGAATAAAAAATACAAACCTGTGAAAGTTGGTGAAGCACAGATGGGAAGTCAGATCAGAAAGAGACAAAACATGAAACAAAAATGGTGATGAAAATTTGCGGTGGAAGAGCGGCGGTATTATCAGAAGCCGAATAAGAGTTCTGTTCAAGCCGAATAAGGGTTTTGTTCATTTACAGAAGGGTAGTTTGGGAAACAAATTCCATAGGCTACCGCCTTTGACCAAAAGAAGACAATTTGTTCTTCTTAATAATCCACTGGCTTTCCCTCCAAAAATAATCCAAACAAACCCACAAAAAAACAAAAATAAGCCAATAAGCCACTTGTTTCGTCTTTATTCAAAAAAAATTGGATTTCGGTCAAAAAAATTTACTTTTTAGATTCCTTTCGTCATGAGGATGCAATAATCCCCAAAAAAATGACAATAAGCCAAGTGATACGAAAAAAATTTGAATAAGGACAAAAAATAAGCCACTTTGGCTTATTTATCCGAACGAATTCTACCCCTGCAAAGCATTTAATGCTCGTGGCATTAGACATTAGGCTCGTGGCATTAGGGGCTACCTTTTTTAAAACATCCAAGAAAGCCAATTTTTAATGTATTATTGGTTTATCTCGACGAGAAGAATCGAAAAAATAAAAAATTAGTATGACTTTTACGCAAGTATTTTAGAAAATATTCACAAAAAAGTTCAAAAACTAACAAACGCTAGGAAAACAATTGAATAAGGACAAAAGGAAAAAAAATGTAGCATACAACTTGTAGTTTAATGAAAACGGGGTCTCACTACTTCATCGAGACGGAAAGAGTTTTAAAATATTTTTAAAAAAAAGATTAATTAAGAGGGAAAAAAATTAACAAAGACAAAAATTGTCTTCTTCTTTTCTTTTTCTTTTTCTTTTTTTTGTCTTTAATCGAGACAAATGGTTAACCCCAAAATTATGGCAAAAAGTAAATAAAGACGAAAAAAATACCAGAGCATTTATTTAGGAAGAATAGGGCCTTGGCTTTGCATTTCCGATTCTTCATTTTGTATTTCTGTTTTTAAGGTTCATAGACTTCATACTGAAATACTATCAAATTGGTACGCGCAAGTGAAAGGCATCCATTTTTCATTTTTCTAAATCACCCTCATTAGGTGTATTCCAGTAACTAAAATAAGTACTATTTTTTAAATTAAAAATAATGTATTGTCAGGAAATGATCCTATCACGTAAAGGATAATTAATAAGTGTTTAAAAAATAAAAACCTTAGCGGACGAGGGCCTAATATTCCTTTTATCAATGTACTTTTAAAAACTTTTGATCATAAATTTTTTACCAGTTAAATTCATGTCAAGGAAAATGATTACTCTAAACCAATTAAACACAAATCTCTTATATAAAATACTACTCCTATCAAAAAGGAAAATAAAACGATAGACCCTTTCAGTAATTTAATTAGCCTATTTAGGATTAGGACAACCTCTCCTGAATTCCTTCTCACGCAGTGCATAGGACTATAGGACTACACATCTTTTCGGAGGAAGACTCATTTATAAATGTGCTGTAAACGGTTTGTTTATAGCACCAATCAATCAAAGTGCTGTAAACAAGTCCTCCGGAAATAAGTATTTCCCATCTTTTTGACTAAAGGAGTCAAATTTTTCCTCTCGTTGAATGCTTCTTCTTTTGTTTTTTTTTCTTTCCATTTACTATGAAGATACATCTTTTCCATGGCCTTTTATGGACCGTTTTCTTTTTTTGTGTGAAAAAAGCAAGATTTTCACGAACTAAGGCCTATTTTGGCAAAGAAAATTAACAAATACATAAATATTACGTAATAAAGACAAAAATAATTAATCCTCGAGGGTTATTTTGGCAAAACACGGCTAAGTACACATATTTCCTTCCATGTTTTAATATTTATCTTTAAAATTAGACACGAAGTAATGTTGGGCGTTTCAAGTAGTGAATAAGTTTTGAGAAAGATTTTGTTGCAATCAAATTATTAATTGTTTCCGGTATTGAATAAGTTGTTGAAAAATACAATATTGTTTTTGATAGTGAATAAGTTGTAGATGAGTATGCGAGTGACAAATTTGTTGTCGACAAGTTGTTAGTTTGTCTGAACAAGAAGCTAAAATATAAAAAATTATTGATTAGTGCGAACAAAATGGTAAAAATAACCTACATTTTCCAGAAAAACTAAGTGCAAATGCCTTATTGGGATAACTTCAAAAATCTAATTCCAAAACTCAAGTTATACAATAGACATCTATTTCCTAGAGTCGTGAAAAATCCAAATTCGTCGTCATAATTCAAAATTTTATTTATTTATCTATGTATCAGCTGTATTCACATGTATAGTAGTTAGCAAATATTTTTGTAACGATAATTATTGAACCACAAATGCTTTACACACACTTATATCTTTGAGTGGGCCTCACACACTAAAGATGTAGTATGCGTGGGTCCTAATGTGAATGTGAGTGAATTTGTGAAAGTGTTTGTGATTATAGAATGATTAATTTTAGTAAACAATTAATTCCAAGAGGTCTTTCAAACTTTTCCATGGTCAACTTGGCCCTTATGTAACTTCCCACTGGTAGCCCTATCTTGCCCCTGCATTACAGAGGCAGTTGGGCTTCATCTAAGTGTTCAAAAGTGTTTTTAACGGTTCGGAACGTTAATTGCAGTGAGATGGACGGCTGACGTGATACACTATAACAGTGACGGACGTACACAGGGGCACGTGGGGGCACGTGCCCCCGCTCAATTTTTTTTAAGAAAAAAAATTTACTGAGAAACGTTAAATATTAATATGTGGAAAAACTACCCGAATAGGACTTTGGCTCAGTGGTTGGTGACTGTGTTACAATTGTCCGACAGGGGGGTTCGACTCCCACAGCTTGACACCACTAACGTTTTTTTCCTTCCCAAAAACTCCTCTCTCTCAGTCTCTCTCTCTCTCTCTCTCTCTCTCTCTCTCTGCATAAATTCTCAGTAATTAGAAATAAAGATGATTCATTTAGCATTAATTTTTTTCCACAATTTATATTTTTACTGCATGTTTCATTGCGGATTATGATGATGTTAATGAACACATAAATTAAATTCACAAACATGTCAATTTATAGACTTATATGAATAAATTACGAATTATAATTCCTTCCTTTTTTACACTTAGGGTGAAAGAGGGACTCTCATTTTCCCCGGCATCCCTTCAAACTTGTCAATTTATTTGTCAAATCTTTTTGGTGCTCACCAAAGGAGAAAGCACAACATGGTGGCTCTTCCTCTTAGAGATTTGAATTTATGTTACTTGTTATGGGGGAAAACGGGATGCAGCAGCTCCCCCAACTAGAGATTTGAATTTATGATGTTTGTCAGGAGAGAGAGAGAGAGCGGGACGCAGTGGTTTTCCTGATTTCACTTGGTACCACCCCCGTATTCAAATTCAAGCTTCACCACTGATTCGGTGGTAACTCTTTTTTAAATAGAAATTGGTGCCCCCACTATAACAAATTCCTGAATCCGTCCCTGCACTATAACCCTGTAAGGCGGGTTTGCCCTATAGAATCTCTGGATCCCCATGGGTCGTCCACCTCATTGTAAAAATTTCAGTATCTTGGGCATAAGTTTTCAGTGACTCAAACCTCAAAAAATTGGCCAAGTAGTCTTGGGTAGGGATTCAGGGTTTTGCTTTCTTCTAAGATCACATGTTCCATTCTCCTTACGAACAACTCTTGTGGCCACCTTACCTCCATGCGTTAGTGTGTAAAACAGTTGTGGAAGCGACTGTAAAGATGAGTCTGAGATGCGCGTAAGTTGAATCCAACTACCCTTTATTACCCAAAAAAGAAAAAAAAAAGTCTTCAGTGTCTCACCCTGTCAAAATTCATAAATCATAACGAGGGCTCTCGCATGGTCTAGAGTGATTTCTCACAGGAGAAGAAACACAACAGGAAGCTAGTTTGCAATTGTTCGACATTGTTGATCATACCTGATTCAAGCTTACGCATCACAGGATCAGATTGCAAAGGCTTGAGGGGAATATTTGACACGAGTGCCTGGTTATAATCATGGTGGAAGTGCCGCCCTTTGCAATGTTTCCCACAGTGGGGCTCCCGATGATTGCCCTCGTCCGATTCTCTCCAGCGAATTAAAGTTAGCCTACTCGTCATGGTACGTTCGCCTCTCTTGGGGCGCCTGCCCCCTCCCCTGGTTCGGCTGATTTCCCGCTTGAGCTTCGGGTCGTCTTTCATTTACTCTTCTTCGGCTCTTGCCAATGGCGGCGTCCATATTCCCCTCTTGTCCTCGTGATTGCGAACATGGTCCTCATGATGTGCTCAGTGGTAGTCTTCTGTCTTGCTCTATGTTCCCTTTAGCGCCTTATTCCACCACTTACAGCTCATTTTGAACGAGTGATTTCGAGTGAGAAGAAAGGAGAGGGTGAGGAATCCGACTCTCTTTCACGTTTAGGAGAGCCATCAGGCGAGAAAGGGGTGGGGAAGAAGAGAAACCGTTTTCTCTCAAGACCCCAATTTTGAATCATGCCGGATGTGGTGCGATTCCGTGAGAAAGGAAAGGAAGGCGCGTGTGGGCTACGCCGGAGTTGCTCGCTCGTCGCCGGTGTTAGGAGATCGTCGTCGGAGAAAACTTTGTCGCGGGAGTTTACAGATCTTGGTTGCCGGATAGAGTTTCTTGCCATAGAGGGTTTGATTTCTCACGGTTGTTTGGGTTGCACAATGAGAAATCACTCCACTCTCTTCTCCTTTCTCACCATTAATGGAGAAGACTTCCTTTCTTCTCCTCTCTCACCCCTCCATCCAAAGGGGCTATTAGTCTCCCATTTGTGTTTCATGAATTTCTCTTTCTTAGGTTCTTTTAAGGCTTCGTTCCGGAGACTTTCGTAAAAAATAAGTACTGATTTTACCAGTTCTCATTCAAAAATAATAAAGGTCATTCTACAAAATCCAAATAAAAAGTTTGTTTCACATTTTCAAACTCAAAAATATTTTTTTTTGCATCGTATTAAACATCTCAATGAGATCTATCAAATTAGATTCATAGTGGTAGGAAAATTATTTGCGTAAACACATGATTTTTGAGATTGAAGTTGCCTTATATAAAAAAGAGTGCAGCGCTATTGTTACATACAATATGTACCTACAATGTACATTTAGATTTTGTGGGGCCCAATTCGGGTCTCACAAAGATGATTCGAACCGCTTATTATTTTTAAAACATCTTTTTTATAGAGCTCTGTTAAAAATCAGTTCAACCCGATATAGGTAAAGATTTTTTGAATTTGTAGGGGCGAAACTAAACAGTTAAGTAGTTTCGCCTCCATAAATTAAGAAAAAATCCTTACTGATATCGAGTTGTACTGATTTTTTATAGGCTCCATAAAAAAAATTTTTGAAAAATAATGGGTAGTTTGAATCATCTTTGTGGGACCTGAGGTGGGCCCCACAAAATTGATATGTATATTTCATATGTACCCTAGCATTTTTGTATAAAAAAATAAGACTGTTGCTATGATAATGGGCGCCGGCGGAGGGAAATCGTACCAGCGGCCGCTCCGGACCATTTTCGGCCACAGGACGGCCAATCCGAGCAATCCAAAAATTCTATAAAAAAAAAACCAAGGTGGCCTTTTACGAGAATCAACAACATCCGAGGTATGTAGGGTGTTTGATCCGAGCACTCTTTTTCTGTGTATATATGATCAAGCACCTTACATGGAAAATGGGTGCTTGGATCAAGCACCCTACACATCTCGGATGCCGTTGATTCCCGTGCCCGCCCCCTCGGTTTTTTTTATAGAATTTTTGGACGGCTCGGATCGGCCGTCTGGTGGCCGGAGACTGCCAAACGCGGCCGCTGGTACGATTTCCCTCCCATGTCAGTCGGTACCTATATAAATTCTTCCAAAATAAGTACCAACCTTCTTATTTTGTCAGAACAAGACTTGTTATTACACAAAATATAAGTTCTTATTGTGTTTCTGAAACACACTCTAAGCTCCTCCTATTGTTTTTCTGGAGTTGGGCGAGCAACTCATCATCGATTCGCAACGCGGAATGCTCTACCCGATTTTACTCGAATGACGCCTTTACGCTCTGTTTGGAATTTGTGGAATGTCAGAGAAGGAAAAATAATTAAGAAAGAAAATGAGAGAAAATAAGAGAGCGAAATTTTTACTCACTGTATTTTAGAAGATTGTTTTGCTATTTTTGTCTCATCTTTCCTCTCAAACCAAACAAATTACAGGAATGTATTTTTTTTTAAAACTCTCTTTTCCTTTCGACATGTTCTAACTTCTAAACAAAATATTAGGGTCAAGAGACCTAAGACCCTCCTCTCTCATCGAATGGTTTTTGTGTTTTGCTCTTCACACATTTTTGGCTCCACCGTCACTGGCTTCATCTCTTGTATCACTTCCACGCTGTGATTTCTCTAGATGGAAAAGACATACCATTTTCTTTAATACAATATAAATCTTATTTGATAGATCTCAATTATTTCTACCATAAATTTTTTTTTCAGAATCTAGAAATTCATTATAAATTCAAAAAATATAGTCAATTTAAATCCTGACGGAGGGAGTACGATGTGTTTTTTTTAGCGTTGGTCTATGTTTTTTTTTTTTCCAGAGCTCTTTCATCAATGAAGATGTGTGAAAATTTGACCAAAATTAGTACTCTAAAAACTTTAGAAACAGCTAAAAGTAATAAAGAAAGCAAGTCAAAAAGGGAATTTTGTTTAGATTGCCATCAAATAATGATATTTGAAAACGAATTTGGTCCAGAAAACAATTTGGGCCGACACTGGGACCCATCCAATAATTTCCCCCCAAAACCGACGTATGGCCCAATAAAATAAAATAAACAATAACCCGTGATTGACTCTTGTCTCATGCACGACACCAGCACGACCAACCACCGGCCCCACCATTAAAACGGCGACGTCCTGGCCAGTCCCAACCCTCCCCACCCCCTCGCGTACATTACAATAGCCCCCACCCACCCCTCGCACTGCCGCAGCCCACCTTCAATGTCAGACCACAGAGAGAGAGAGAGAGAGAGAGAGAGAGAATAATCTTCAACCACTCTCTGACAGAGAGAGAGAGAGAATAATCTTCAACTGCTCTTTCAGTTATCAATTCATTTAGGAGAGAGAAAGAGAGAGAATAATCTTCAACTACTCTCTCAGTAATAAATTCATTTAGGAGAGAGAGTAAACATCAACTACTCTCAGTAATCCATTTGGGTTTGATTTCGAATCCCCAAATTCGCTAACTGGTCCGAGTTGAGTATGAAAGACGTGCATCAATGCCTACTTGAATTTGAGCGTTTTTGTTGACTGATTGATATTGGAGTAGTAGTTAGTTGGATCCACTACTACCCAACACCCCCCCAAAAAGGTATTCTCTCTTTTTCCTTTTCCGGATTGTCACTCTCTCTCTCTCTTAATTGCTCTCACAATCCAGGTGAATTTAGCTCCCTACTCTCTCTCACCTGTATGTGTATTTGTGAGCCAATGATTGTGCTCGTGTTAGGTATTTGGTTTCCTGGTTCATGATATGTCGATCTGCAATGGTTTTGCACTGAATCGTGCCCTTTAAGTCCAAATTTGTTTGTTTGTTTTTTTTTTTTTTTGCGGTTTAATCTAGGGCATCTTTGTTTCGCTCAATTTTGTTTGTTTTTAATTCACATTTCGAGGAACCTACCTTATACTACTTCCTTTGTTTGAATTGAATGGACTCGGTTAGGTTTTTTTGATAAGTAATTCTCCAATTTTATTGAAAAGGCGTCAATGGGATCACTAGCCACCATGTACAAAAGAAAGCGAGGAATAAAAAAGAAAAGGCCAAACCTGTACACCACTCTAAACTCCAAAAATATCGAACAATAATTGATCCATTGTAGGGTGGCACTCCCTCGACTCCCAACTAAACAACGTAGAATCAAAGAGTAGGGGTAAATTTAAGCCTTTTTTTGAAATTCTTGTAATTATTGGTGGTAATTGCTTGTGGATTTTTTCTTGGACCCTGGCTGTTTCGATTAGTTGGACTGAAACTTTGGATATCCTTGGCTGAACTAAATACTGGTGGGCGTGTATTAGATCATAGAAAGCTGGTTTAACTGTGTTACTAAGTTAAACGTTGCGGCAGCTGGCAAGGGATACCCAAGCACGAAGTGTCTGAAAAGACACACTAAAGATGTGCTTGACACATTTCTTGTTGTGTTCCAAGCAATGATATTAAAAGGATCATGATTCATACATGTTGGTTTCTATACCCAAACTACCTTCTTTGGAGAGCTCAGATTGTACACCCTGCTCAGCTAAATCTTGTTTTGCGACAATTGTTCACTATGTACCACAACACGATGCTTATTTATATTTCTTGTGCTGATTATTTTTTCATGCTTTTTTCTTTAGTTGCTAACTAGGTTCATGAACAAGAAGCTTAGCTCATGTACGTAATGTTTGAAGTCTTTGCTGTGACAGGTCTGAAATTGGTAGAGCGCAAGGAATATCATCATGGGTTTACCTGGGAAATGGATTAAAGCATTGGTCGTTGGTTTAAAGAAATCAGAAAAGTCACAATCTTCAGAGAAGGATGAAAATGTTGTTATCTATGTGGAGTATTTCGTTTCTATTATTTCCATTGTTAGATATTGTTCACACTTCACCCTTTCGTGTTCTATTTCTTAAGTTGGCTTCACAGTTGTTGGTCCTAACAATTTAAATTTCGGAAGAGTGGCATAAACAAAAAAGAAGGGAATTTGACAACTAATGCAAAATTGCATCTTTTATGTATGTGCAAGACTGTCCTGGACATGGCAGTACATAGCGGTGCTTGAAGTATAAACTCCGTTGTTGGGGGTAAAATCATTTTTACGTAGGCTTCCAACCTTGCGCTTACTAAGAACTTCCTGGATGCTGATTTAGTTCTTGACATTGCTGATTCGTTGATTGCCAAAACAGTGGGCATGTTTGGTATAACTTTTGTGTTATGTTTTTTCCTCCTTTCCAGAAAACAGAGAAAACTTGTTTTTTGTTTTTTTGATCCTGAGAAAACTTGTTTGGTGAGCAATTTTCTGAAGGTTTTAAATCAACCAAATTTAGAAAATAAAAAAAGTATGTTCAAAAATTGTTGAAAACAATAACCGCTAAACAGTGAATCCAATATGAACACTATGAATGTTTTTTTTTTTTTAGTTTCTGGAAATTGTTTTGCAAAATTCTATGTTAAAATGGTAACCAGACAGGGCTTTACTTCAATAAACACATTTCATTTTTTATTTTCTGGACATTTGCAGAGAACCGGAAAGTTCCGGCACCGGAAAAAGCTTTCAGTTGATTTCGACGCTGACAAACTTCAAGATGAGTTCATTCCCAATGCTGCTCCACCACTATTACATGGAAATATTCATTCATTCGCAGAAGCTGCTAGTTCTCCATCGAGCCCATGTTTAGGGCAGGATGCGGCTCAAGTTCAACCGAATATGAGGGAAGATTGGGCGGCCACACGCATCCAAACAGCTTTTCGAGGATTTTTGGTACTTGAAGCTTCCTTTCATTTTTTAGCTGCCAAAACTGGCCCCTGAATATACTTTTTTTTGGTGGGTTTGTCTTTCTATTTACTGTAATGGAACTTTCAGCGGAGATGTGTTCTAGAGCTTAGCATCTTTTCTCAAATATTATGGTTCTCCTATTCTGTCTTGTTGAACATAATTGTTGTTGTTTAGAGGGAGAAATTTTGTTCTTCAGAGTGTTTGTCAGTATATGGGAGAGTTGAGCGTAGCATGGTGTCGATATTCCTTACATACTTCACTTTGGTACCTCTCATTTATTGGGTTTCCCCCTCCTTTTTGGTGCTTTGATTGATTGAGATAGCCTGCTGTAAGATTTGGTTGACAGATAGCTACAGGTGCATGGACTCCTCTAATGGTTGACCTGCTGTAATGCAACATGTTGACATCTGGAGCATCCAATTTATTTATCTAAGGAGATCTATGATGTTCCCAATTCTCTCACCTTGAATATCTGTGCACTTTTTAGTACCACAATATCTAAACCCCGTTATCACTGGCTTGGGGCATTGTAATACTTAGATGGTCAGAAACTAGCAGCATTGTGCGCCTTGAACAATTAAGGCTCAAGTTCGGGAAGAAAAAGTTGTTCAATGAGTTCCTGTTTTAAGCTTTGTAGTTCTCCCTTTTGTACAATGACTTCTCAACGACAAAACGAGGCATTGTGGTTCTATAGAGTTATTCTTTAACTCAGCATATAATTGTCTTTTAAGCATTTTGTCATCCATTTGATCCAAGTCCATGATCAACATCCTCCTTAATTTCCTTTCCTACTTATTCATTCCTCCGAATATCAGAAGTGGTCATTCTTTAGGTATACATGATATCCTACTAAGGACTTAAGTTTCGCAAATTGGATCATATGACAGTTTTGGAAAATTTTGTTAGGCTAGGCGAGCTTTACGTGCTTTGAAAGGATTGGTAAGACTTCAAGCTCTTGTCCGTGGTCATGCTGTGAGGAAGCAAGCAGCAATAACTCTTCATTGTATGCAAGCTCTGGTGAGAGTTCAGGCTCGTGTTCGAGCTCGGCGTGTTCGTTTAGCATTGGAAGGTCAAACAGAAGAACCAAAACATCATCAACAATTTGAACATGAGGCCCGTGTTCGAGAAATTGAGGTAAACATCCTCAATATAAGCTCGAGTATTACTTTTGTTTTTCCCCCTTGATAATGCAACAAAATTTCTATTGCTATGGCTATGGAACTTATTGGTAGCATCCCTAGCTTATAAGTCTGCCTTATTTAACTTTTCCCCAACGGTGAATAACCTACGCTTCAAAATGGGGATGTCTCGGTTGAAAGTCGGATTTATAGAAGGTACTGTTTGCTTATGTAAAAGTGTTGACAGTTGTTTTCTTAAAGGCCTTGGAAGGAGTTTTGCTGTAAGGATATATGGGTTTTCTGTTTCAGATTTTCAATTTGGAGAATCTTTCGTGATGTTTAGAGCTGTTTTCACAAGTTTCGTGTTGGATGTCAATGATGGTTGGGATATGGCTTTAATTGACCATCGATGAAATGAAGGTTAAGGATTTGGAAGTACATATGCTGTTTGAAGTGTACTTATGGATCCTATTATACTGATGTCTGTTCAGAGATTCCATTTGTGTCTCTGTACTGAAAGCAGGGAAGCTATTAACACTACTATTGAGAAGCTATATCTATCTTAACTTGTGTATTTTTTCAATAATCTATGTATCTCTATGTCACTTTCCTCTTACACTAATTGCATGCTACGTGTTGCTTCTGATTTTGGTGCAGGAAGGCTGGTGTGACGGCGTGGGATCTGTTGAAGAAATTCAAGCCAAGTTGTTAAAGAGGCAGGAGGCGGCAGCTAAGCGTGAGAGGGCTATGGCTTATGCTTTGGCTCACCAGGTAAGAATATCATAGCATGCTGCATCAACATCAAAGATAATTCTGACGTTAACATTAGATGATCTAGACCTTCAGATCAGAAAATTGGTTACTGACCAGGATGACAGAGGAGAAATATGGATGTTAATGCATCTGCATTTCTAATTACTGATGAATTTATAGCTTTTACTTTAAATGGAATGTGGTTATTCTGTTGTTTATGCTGTGTTTCTGAAAGTTTGACTCAATTGATATCACCCAACAGTATAACTTGGCTCCTACTTCCATCAGGATGTGTCTGATGAAGTATAACTATTCCAATAATATAAGCATTGTTCAACATCTGTTAATTGTTTTGGACCTTTGGTCTTGAAAATTGATTCTTTCTGCTTGATGACGGTTTTCGGATTGTTGCCAAAGTAAGTTTTGGTGATCTTGAGGAATGCTGGTTAATGATTGGCCAAACTTCACGTCACCCCTTGTGATTTGGCTGATGGGCGGAGTACCCCCTCTTGTTTGGGAATCAACACATAACCCCCTATGGTCATGGAAGATGCACCAGTCTTTTTTCTGTTAACAGATAGTGTGATAAAGAGCTTGGTCTCGGGCATTCAGTCGACCTTTTTTTTTGCGACAAAATAGCTTTTAGGCTTAAATCTTGTAGACGTGACAGTTCTCATCCTCCTTTTCCTCTCTTCCAATCCTTGTTTATGTACCTACTGTGTGTTTGTAGAAGGATACTGTATGCTCATTTTGTCCATTCCAAAGCAAAATTGTACTTATGTATACATCTTTTTGGGTTGAGCTGAGATAACATTAAAGAGAGCAATATGGTTGGGAAGCCTTGCAGATCAGTTTGAGTTTTATAGAGAATTGGTATTGCGCCCTTGCAGATTACCAATACAGTATTGGTTTTAGAAAACAATTGGTGTTCTGGATGTCAATTGCTGGGGGTTTTGTCACCTTTTGCCCACAGGTCTTGTCCAAACTCGGTATGTCGGCTCTATCAAGTTTAATTTGAAAGGAGAGAGCTTGTTACCAAATTTTGACTTCTAATTTTCCTTAAATTATGCGGAAGTAGTGAAATCCCACTCACAGTTTAAGCAAGCCAATGAATTATCCAATGAAGAAATGAACATTGAGTGGCATTCTGCAATGAAGGAGAAAGATGGTGGAGGGTGGGAGAAAAGAAGTAGAAATATGACCATGATGTGATGGTATGTTAGCAAGATATGAAAGGGGTGATTTCGAGGTTGACCTTCTTGGGGGACCTTTTGCTATAAGGTGATGCCCTTCAGCCTTGGTAGGAACCATAAATCTCTTCTTATTCTTTTAATTCCCTTGACAACTTTGAAGCAATTAAAGGGAAGGCCAAAGGACTGGACCTCAAAATTGAGAAGTCCTGGGATGGGAGGGCAGAATTTGGTTTATGGAAGGGTAGTTTGCAGACTGGCATATAAGTTTGTGTTTTGGCACATAAGTAGTAGTATAGATTAGTTAGATTTGTAGAACAGATGAAGAGCCTTTACTTCAATTGGCAAGTTCTTTACTGGAAGTTAGTGGTGCAGTTTCGTTCTCATACCATAGTGGGGTTATGTGCTGATTTTCAAATAAGAGGGGACAATCCGCCCATGAGCCAAACTATAAGGGGTAATGTGTGATGCTGCCCTAAATTTATCAAGGGCATATGCTATTAAGCTGTTATCAGGCTGAAGTCACAATAGGTTTTTATTTTATTTTATAAGTAAATAAATATATTAGAACGAGGCATTAAGGGAATGCCGCCCATATACAAAAAAAGGCCGGATACAAAAAGGCCCTATACACCTCCGAGAGAAAAGAAAAGAGCAAACCAATCTAAAAACTGATCAATAGAAGAGATTACAATCTCTTTTCTCCCAGCTATACAAACTATTCACCAAAAGACTCTTAAGTCTAGTCAACGAATGCTCGATTCCTTCAAAACATCTTAAGCAAAGAGGAATCATGGCCCAAACCCGCCGTCTACTCTTCCCAACTCTAACACCTCTCCAGGCGATTAAAAGTTCCATAATATTCCTTGGCATGACCCAATGCACCCCAAACCATGACAACACCAAGCACCACAGCTCCCATGCCCATGCACAGTGAATGAGGAGATGATCGACTGTCTCCGCATCCCTTTTGCACATACAACACCAATTCACAATAATTCTCCCCCTTCGGATCAAGTTGTCTAAAGTTAGAATCTTGCCTTGAGCCGCACACCACACAAAGAAACTCACTTTCAAAGGCTGAAGTCACAATAGGTGGATTGATTATGTGCCTCCATGGCATTTTAAAAGGGTGAACTTTAGTAATCACCTATATTCTAAGATGGTTAGTCATTACAATTGATTTAATTTCTTTAATGTAGCTGATGTATCAAGTTTTAGGCGTGAATCCAATCTATGGTAACTGGTAACTCTTGTTGAACCTTTTTGAGTTGACAAAGAAACTATTTGGCCCCAAAGACGGGGGTTTTATTCTAAATATGCAATACCAATGTCATTTCAACCTTCTAAATATTGGTATTGCTGGATAGGTTGTGCCCTTAAGTTGCTTTTATTTAGATGTCTCCATAGATTGGTAAGAATACAGCCCTCCAAAATTTTGGAAAATCTCACTGCAATAACATCACGTATATTGGAATTCACCCATAATTTGTTCAATGTGCCGAAAATTCTTCTGGATTGGGGAGGTAGGTTCTAATATTTTCATATTTGAACCAACATTACAAACACCCATAGCAAAATAGCATATTGCAATAGCTAATAGGATGCTCTGATTTCATGGTGTTGTATGATTGTTGTCCGCAACGTCATTGGTCGTTACTTACCACAATAACAAATGAAGGATAAATTTGTTCGTTTGGCTTAGTAAAACTGATAGATACAATACTTGGTAAGTCAACCTGCTGCAAAGATGATTTTAAGTTAAGGCTAAGTTACATAAGCTCAGACACATTCGTTTCGAAATTTTTAGATTGATAGTGGTTATATTGTACTTAAGATGTGAGAATTAATATTACAGGAATCATATGGTAAGATTCTTGAAATTGAGCTTCTATAACCCCAGCAGGAACCTTTTTTTGTTGTTTAGTTTACGAAATTGTCTCTCTGGCTAGCTAAATAGTAAGTTTTACATGGTTGCTATAGTGGCAGGCAGGATCAAAGCTGCAGTCAGCTCCCGCTGGGTTCGAACCAGACAAAAACAACTGGGGGTGGAACTGGTTGGAGAGATGGATGGCTGTTCGTCCGTGGGAAAACCGATTTCTCGACGTTAATCTCAAAGATGGAGTGAAGATTCAAGAGAATAGATCTGGCGAAGTAAATAATAGTGGGACCAAGACGTTTGTAAAATCTGCTGGTAAGAAACCCATTTCTCCAAACCTTCTACGAAAACTGTCAAATCACCAAATGGGTAGGTCTCTTGCTGAAGGCTGTAGTTCCTCTCCACTTAATGAGTCCCCAACCGTCGAAGAAGCAACTGCCACTCTGCTTACCAAGGCCAAGTCTAAGCCACCTCCTGAAGATTTAGTTGTAGTAGCTGGATCAAGAACTGGTATGGCCTTGAGATCCCACAGTAATCCTAAAGAGCGATCCATCCTTTCAGATAAGCAGGTGAAGAAGCGATTATCCCTGCCTAATAAGGGTGAGTCTCTCTCTCTCTTGGGAAATCTTGAAGGTCTGAAGGAAATTTTTGTACTTTTAGAATGTAAAGTGTATCTTGTGTTGTTGACTTAAGGGTAGTTTCATCCTCATCTTGTTTTGGGTTATATATTGTACTAATGTAGTGTGGTTACCAGTTATGAAACTTTCTGAGCAGCCACTTGTTTAATATCACAGAAGGAGAGAGGGTGGCTTATCAAGCCTTGCCTCAACAGACTCTCGAATAAGGAATACCTGCCGTGTCTGAATTTACAATACCCTTAATCGGGTGAGGAAGTTGGTTGAAGTCTGAAAACTAGGGAGAATTATTGATTGCCCCTGGGGCACAGCCACGTGGTGCCCCCAACTATTTCTCATGTGGTCCCCATCACAAAGTGTGTGGAGTCCACCAAATGTGTGGTAGAGAAGAGTTTGGAGCACCGCCACGTGGTGCCCCAGAGGCATTGAATAATTATTGGAGAAATAGCCATCGCCGTCACCACATCGCCTACTTGTGCTTTCCGATGCTCGTGACTATGAATGAAGGAAGCATGGTGATGAGCACAAAAATTGATTTTGGTCTCTAGGCCTGCCTATCTGATGCCTTTTGGCTTTCATTTAGGGGCAGGGTTCCGTAGCAAACGTCCCTTTAGCTCCTCGGTTCTTGGAGGTATAGGGGGCCATGTTTTAGTGGTATTCTGAGACTAGCTACTTTGTGCATATATTGCCACATGTCTGTCTCCAATCCTCCCCCGCCCATATCCCTAGTAATTGGGGACTAGATGGTTTTTGTTATTGTTGTTGTTTTTGTATTCTCACATCCACTACTCCTATAGCATTTGTTGTGGAGTTAGCTTCTACCCACTTTGTCTTCAATAATTGATAGCCGTCTGTCTTGTGCTTTTTTTCATGATTCAAAAGGGTTTTCAGTGATTGCTCGTTTTGGGCATAGGGATTAATGTATGGTCATCATAGTCCTGGTATACCCAGTTTGTCCCTGGGTATACCAGGGTTGAGTTCATGTGTCTTTTCCCCCTAATCCATTAGATTGTTCACATTTCTCATGTTCCGATTCATTTAACTCATTCAAGGGATAGCATTTTTTCGTTTCAAAAAAAAAAAAAGGGATAACATTTTTATTCCACAGCTATTTTTATCTGACTCATCCAACCATCCCTTTGCTTGTTTCTATTTTTTGCTATTTAAGTAGCTAAATATTTGTACAGCTACTTATTCGATTTTTTTGTATGTCCCTATGGAGCTGTAATTACAACTCAAACAATGTACACAATACTTAAACCTTCCGTAATGTGAGTCTTTTAGGTCGTGCAACAAGCATTTTTTTTCGCACTTCTTAAATGTTTATTGTTTGAATTGACCAGGGCAAGTGCTTGGAGCTCAACCTTCAAGGCAACTTAGTAAAACTGCTGTAAAAAGTTCACCTATTGGACAAAAGCTTGTGAAGGATAAATCGAATGGAAATGACCTGGACCCAACACCATCTGTGCTTCCCACTGTTAATCTGTAGCTTCAAGACTCATAAAAGATCTTCTCCTCCAAATTGCTGCCATTACATTTGTACATATCGGATTCTGCATGCAATGAGGTGTAGTGCCATTGTCCGCTTCCTGCCCCTTTTCCTGGTCCTGCTGTCTACCATTGCGCTAAGGATCTTCTTCCCCCCAAACTGCTTTCCTTCCTCCTGTTTCAGCGCTCTTCCATCTCATCACTGTTCCACGAAATGAGTATTTCACTGTTCTCGCCACAGCGTGTGGCTGGGAGTGTAGCAGGACATAGGACCAGAGATTACTGGGGACTGCAGACCCAAGACCATTGAGAAGTTGGGCTTTTCATCATCAGAGAAATAAGACGGGCATGTTTGATGGAGGCTGTTGTAATCTGTTGTCATCTCGACACTGTCCCATTTTTTCAATCAGGCTATAATTTGAGCTTTTAATGTTGGAAGATTCCGAGCTGCTGTCTTTCCGGTCACGCCACGTTATGTGGAGGTCGTCTTTCATTCCGGCTGTTGAAAGCTCTGGGGAAAGGAGATTGAAGATTGTATTATTATGGCCGAAAGAGAGAACATGTTGCAAGTTTGTACCTGTGAGGGTGTTTTATTTTGATGAACCATGTGGAACTGCCATTCGTTTGTTTGACTTCTTGTATTATTATTATACTCCGTATAGATGCCTATTGATTACGTTCTGGAGTACTACTGTAGTAGTTTTCTTTCTACTCGTACTTCATAAACGCGTTTTGGTACAGCTACAAAAGATCAGATCTGTCGGTAGCAGAATTGCATCCGAATTCTAATAATGCCATCAATTTGCACCAATAAAAAAAGGGGAGTGATTTTGTTGCTTCCATTTTCTCTGACGCCGGGAGTGACGTTAGAAAAAAAATGAGAGTGTTAAAATCACTTTCCTAAAATGAAAAAAAGGCATTTCCATCAATTATCAAATGCCTTTTAGCAATGCTAGGAACTAGTACAGTTTTCCGTAAGAGAGATCAATGGTTCGAAGTTACTTGGATGTTTGGATTTTATACATCAAGATGATTGATACGATACAGAGATCAGTGGTTCGTATTTACTTGGATGTTTGGATTCTATGAATTAAGAGGATTCATACGATACATGAAAGATACCCATGAAAGAGAAATGAACGGCTCAGATTTGAATTTGAACTGTTCACTTTTTCTTGGACATTTTCACGGAAATGTTTCGTGTCCATATAATTAGGTCCTGTTCCTTAAGGTTTTACTGGGTAGAAATATTTTTTAAGGACTTATTTCTCGTTTCACAAAATCGATCATTTCCTTATAATACATCACTTTTAAATAAAAAATAAGTAAGCTGTCATTTAAGTTTAGTGGAAGATACCTTACTTGCTGAAACACAGTTTTACATCTGGAATCCCCCATCTGGATTCTGAACCGATCCAATCTCCTCCTTCTCCCCCGCACCTGTCCCAATCACTCCCCACCATTCATCCACCCTCTCTCTCTCTCTCTCACTTCACTCCCACCCAAACACAACCAATTCAGCACCAAACCCTAACCCCAAAAATCAAAAAAAAAAAAAAACCAAACCACCACCAATACCACCCCCACAACTCGAAGGGCACTCCCACAATTTTCTCACTCCTCCAAATGTTATTCTCTCTCTCCTCATCCCCATTGGCCCCCACTCTCCTCCTCCTACTGCTCTCCGTCCCCCTCCTCTTCCTCGTCGCCCCCCGCCTCCTCCCCCCCCGCCCCTCCCCCATCTCCCTCCCCGACGAGCTCGACGACCTCTCCCTCTTCCGCCGCGCCGCCCCCGATTCCCCCTCCTCCTCCTCCTCCCCGCCCCTCCCCTCCGCCAAATCCCGCCTCGGCTCCACCAACCCCTCCCCCAAGATCGCCTTCCTCTTCCTCACCAACTCCCCCCTCGCCTTCTCCCCCCTCTGGCAAATCTTCTTCTCCAACGCCTCCTCCCCCCTCCTCTACAACATCTACGTCCACGCCGACCCCGCTGTCCCCGTCCCAATCCACCCCCCCTTCACCGCCAACCACTTCATCCCGTCGAAAAGAACCGAACGCTCCTCCCCAACCCTCATCTCCGCCGCCCGCCGCCTCCTCGCCAACGCCCTCCTGGACGACCGCCACAACGCCTTCTTCGCCCTGATCTCGCAGCACTGCATCCCCCTCCACTCCTTCGCCTACCTCCGCAAAACCCTCTTCCACCGCTCGATCGACCATTTGGACTACCGCAGCTTCATCGAAATCGGGTCGAACGTGACGTTCATGTCGAACCGGTACAATGCCAGGGGGGAGGGCGTGATGTTGCCCGAAGTGCCGTTTAATAGGTTCAAGATGGGGTCGCAGTTTTTTGTATTGACGCGGCGGCACGCGGTGGCGGTGGTGAGGGATAGGAGGTTGTGGAGGAAGTTCAGGCTGCCGTGTATTAGGGATAGGGATTCTTGCTACCCGGAAGAGCATTATTTCCCGACGCTCCTGTCGATGGAGGATCCGGGAGGGTGTACAGGGTATACGTTGACTAGGGTTAATTGGACAGGTATGGTAGGGGGGCACCCGCACACGTACGGGGCGGGGGAGGTGTCGCCGGAGCTGATTTACAAGCTCCGGGAGTCAAAGTTTTCGCAGCATTACTTGTTTGCGAGGAAATTCGCGCCGGATTGTTTGGACCCTCTGTTGAACATATCAGATTCGGTCATTTTTCGGGACTAGGAGAATTTGCTTATGGTCCGGTGAGTGTGTATACTTCTCTGTTGATGTGTGCTTAATGTGGTAAATTTTGAGTTTGGTGTGTTTTTCTGTGATGTGAGTTGAATCGTAGTTTGGTGAGTTGTTTAGTCACGGGAGATTTGGAGTTTGGGGTGATAAACGAGCTGAGCAGTTAAATGTTCATGCTTGAAAGCTTAACGAGCTTTATAAGTATGTTCGAGCTTGGCTGTTTGTGAGACGAACTGATCTTAAACGAGCTATAATCGAGCCGATCACCAACTGATCTGGAGTAGCTTGAATTTTTAAACATCACAAGTCAAACGAGCTGAACAGTTATTTGTTCGAACTTGGTTTCAAAGCTTAACAACCTTCCAAAAGATGTTCAAGCTTGGTTTTTTGTGTAGCAAACCGATCACATACGAGCTAAATCGGGCAGTTTGGCTCATTTATCAGCCCTAGGTGGATGTTGAATGTTGGTACTCGCAGTAGCTTCATCTACTCTTGAAAGAGTTGGTATCTTTTGCGTTGAGAAGTCTGAGACTATACACCAAAAGTATAATTTTTTCTTTAGATTTAGAGTTGCTTACTTGTTTTTAGTTAAGATTGTTTAGAATCTGAGATATGGTTTGTTTTCTTACTCTATAAAAAGCATCAGCCTGAGCATGTTCATATTGAATTGCAGATGAGGTGATCCAATTTTTACATCTAAGTCTTCTCATCTTCTGTTTATGCTCGGTCGTACCACGTATGTTAATATGACCAAAACATCCACATTCAAGAGCTTATTTAACACAGAAGTAACTTTTTCTGAGAATGTTTCTTCCCTTTTTGGCTGAAAACTTTGGCATAGAGATCAGTAACATTGTAGAATGATTAGTTGGTCCAAATTATCAAAATAGTTGAACCTTAAATCTACCATTTCCTCTGTGTAGACAGGGTTCAATAGTACCCCCTCCTGCTTTCATTTTGTCTTTGAAATATGTATGTCATTGGACTGCATTCAATCATCAAATTTGGATCAAGGAGTAGGGGAATGAGTAAAAGCAAAAGTGATTTAAGTTTTTGAAACTATGAAGTGAAATAACTAAAATTAAACACAAGTGACTCTATTTGTGCTGGACTTTTAGCTTCTCAATGCTCTCCCATAGCTGTTACTTTTCTCTTGGGACATTTGCATTCTACGTTCACTGGGGTTCTTGTGCTTATGTTTTTATTGCTGAGAATTCTGGAACCGAAATATAAGATATAGCAGACTGGTTAGGGGGCATTTCCGCTAAACTAAATGTACTAAATGGGTTAAAGCCCATGTTTCCATGAATTTCCAGTCAGGTCATTCTCCTCACATACATCAACAAAAATACCATTTAGTGGAAACGACTTGACTATTGTCATTAGCGTGCAGTCCAATAATATAGCAGCAACGCTTCCAAACATAGGGTTTGATTGAATCACCTAGTACTTTAGTTGGACTTGGACCAAAGTTCCAAACTACGAAATTTCAGAAAATTTTCCGTGAATTCCTCAGTGTACATAGGGTTTGATTAAATCCCCTTGTTCTTGTATGTTGTCTTCTCAGTTTTGGTACTTTGTCATGCATAAGCCTTCTGAAATTGTCAAAGGGTAGGAAATTGGTTTTGGGTTGGGGTTCCTGCTCTCCGTTTCTTTCAGCTGAGAAATTTGGAACTGATATGTGAAGTGTGGTGGAATGATTATGGAGCAACGTGATAAAAATTATATCTACCAATTCCATAGTGTTAGAGATGGTTTGAGTGGATCCACTCAAGCTTTTATGTTGTCTTTACAGTATCTTTACTTTCGACTGTGTGGAAGTTCTGAAATTTGCGCGAAACAGTAGGAAAAAGGGGCGAAAAAGAAGTAAATAACTGAACTTGTGAAGACAATATGACGATACCCTGTCTGTTCTTTAGCTTTTTTTCAGGCTTTCTGTCGCGTATCAAGTACTTCGCGGTGGAGATCTGTACGGATAAGATTCATGGCAGAAGACAATAATTAAGGCATCTTTTTCACTGCATAATCATTTATTTTTAATATAATCGGTGCATAGCTGAGATCTGTTGCTTTGTCGCGTTTGAAGTATCATTTCAAAGTTGATCATAGGCTCATTGTTGATTTTTTGTTGAGCAGATGAGCAAAATTGGAGGAAATTTTTTTAGTGCTAGAAATGGAAGCAGGATGTTGGATTGCCACACGGGAATAAGGTTATGAAGAGGCCATCAAATGCCTACAACCTAACAACCTGAAGTCTCCGACACAGGTATAAGATGAGATTTGGAAAGCTAGTAGTTAGAAGTGGATGGAAGTAGCAATTGTAGTGGTGGTGGTTGTTGAAGTGGGTAATAGCCCGTTGTGTATTATGTACATTATGATGAATTAACAGATATGCAAGTAATGTGGTTGAACATCATGGGCTATTTCTTAGAGGAAGTTGACGGAGTGTCATATCTTATTGCCTTCTCATTTGGAAGGTGGATCTTGCTCTCCCCTTTTGAATAGTTTATGCTACCGAAGCTCCATGTTCAACCAAACCTTGTAACACCCGGGGGGGTTTTTTTTTTTTCGGTTGTGTTTTCCCTCGTAAAATCAGTTCACTTTGGAGATCGCTTTTTTATTGAACGTTTGATTAGCTATGAATTATGTAAGGGACTTGCAAGTGTGTGTATGCACGCGACTGTAACCAAAACTGATCTGAGGTTCTGTTTGTGGGAGTTTCTGTTGCTTATGGTTTTCCTCAGAGATTCATTATTGTGTTAATTAGCACCGGGAGGTTGATGCGATTTTTTGTAACGCTGGTTTTACATCTCAGTCGACGAATGCTATGCATCTCCGGGGTTTTTTTTTTTTTTTTTGCCGTTTTATGTGGGTGTTTAGAACTGATTTTAGATGAGTTTCAGAATTCTAGATTGTAATTATGCATGCTTGTTTGGTATGTCCAATGGTATTTTTGAATTTTTATTCTGGATTTCAATTTTTTATGCATATCGCTTTGACTTGTTAACCATAAGCATACCCACTTTAATGACTATTTTGGCAATTTATTATAGTCAGTAATGTATTTTGTATGCTGCGATGACAATATAAAAGGTGAGAAAATCTTTCCTGAAATTATTTAGTTTTTACTCGAGATTAATATATTAACTTCATCTTCACAGCCTTAAATTTACAAGTATTATAATGAAGATGCTGAGGTCACTTCTAATATAATTTTCTTTTTTTAATTACACATGCATATTGTATTCATCATCATATAATAAAATAGTGTGCCGTCTTCTTAAGATATCCAAGAATGCAAGAGAGAGCAATCTCTTTAAGGTGTCGATCAACTTATGTGTTAAGAATGTTGCTATCTCCTAAGATAGATTTCAAATAAAAAATCCTTATTCTGACGTGGGAGACGCAATATGATTGCAAGTTTTTTTTTTTTTTTTGATAAGTCAAGATTGCAAGTTTATTATATGCAACCCATTGGCTATTAAATTTAACTCCATATTTGCTTTGTGCATCCCAGTGTCCACCATTACCATAAAAAAAATAGTGGTGAAGCATGATAAATTCCTGACCCAGGTACTCACCAATTACTAGTTCCTAATTAATGAAAAAAAAAATAGACGATAAAAAAAAACTATTAAAAAGATTATGAGTACATACATTTTTGAGACCTGTTTTGAGTCTTACAAAGATGATTCAAGCTGCTCATTTTGTTTTTCAAAATATGTGTAGGGTCCGAGTAAAATATCAGCTCATTTGGATATCGATAAAACCATTTACGAAATATCCAACTTTAGTTCAAAATGTCAGAAGCAAAATTGAATATTTTATAAACGTGGCCTGAATTCTGAGGGAACTCCTAGATACTTCAGCTTGGCCTCTGGAGGAGATGAGGGGAACTCTAGATATTTTCACAGGCAAAGACCCTACAGTGGCTAAAATATCAGGCAATCTGCTCTTGGTATCATTATTAACCCCTGCAAATTGACTGATTGACACAAGCCGGTCAAAATAGGGCCTTTGTCCCAAGAGTGCCTCTCTGTGGTGCGTACGTTGTTGAGTTTTAAGCTCCGTTCCGTTAAGGTTTTTTTTTTCTTTTAAATACTTATTTTTCGCATCACAAGATAAGTCATTCTTTTATAATACATCACCTTTAATTCAAACAATAAGTACTCCCTCCAGCTTTTTTTAAATGTCTCATTTCGTAACTTCAACGCCCGTTCCAGTATACATTCTTAAAAAATAAGTACTTATTTCACATTTTCAAACTAAAAAATAATGTAAATGAAAAATAATTTTTTGATTTTTTAGAACCGTATTAAAGATCTCAATGAGATTTTTCAAACAAAATCCATATTGCATATTTTTAGATTTCAATAAGCCCATCATTTTTGAACTTGAAATTGTTTTCTTAAAAAATAGGGCAAATTTCACTGACCTCCCCTGAGGTTTCTGACACGAACAGAAACCTCCCCTGAGGTTTCTGAAATGACACTGCCCTCCCCTCCTTTACCTGATAATGCCAAATGACCCCCCTCTCCGTTAATTGCCGTTAGAAAATGGATGGAAAAGATTATTTTTCTCTCCACTCACTACTAAAACTAAACTAAACTCCCAACCAAATAAAATCGATGTCATTGTACTATATTTTTTACAATACCTATACTACTCTCACCAGACTCTTTACCCATCTTATTTATAAAATATAAAATACAAAAATCACTACACTTTGTACCCGTTTAACTTTGAGATTTTGTCCTTATTTAAAAGGTTTCACATTTGCTAATTTTCTATCAAACTTTTTTGAATTATTGGTTTGTCTCGATAAGAGGAATTGAAAAAGTAAAAAGTTAAGACTTTTACCAAATATTTTGAGAAATTCAATATTTTGGTTAAAAATAAATTTTTTTTACTCTTTTAATTTCTCTTGTTGAGATAAACCAATAATCCACAAAAATTTAACGCAAAATTTGCAAATACGAAAAAATTCAAATATGAACAAAAATCAAAAAGCCTAAAAATCTCACAAACAAACCCCGTAAAAAACAAAAAGCCTAAAAATCCCGTCAACAAGCTCATACCCTCCATTGCCAATAGTTTGCTTTTTGGTTTTTACGGGATTTGTTTGAGAAATTTTTAGGCTTTTTAGTTTTTGTTCATATTCAAATTTTTTCATGCGAACTTGTTTGTGTAATTTTTAGGCTTTTTTATTTTTATCCATATTTGAAATTTTTTCGTATTTGCTAGTTTTGTGGATCATTGGTTTGTCTCAACGAGAGGAATCAAAAGAATATTATAAAATTCTTAGTTTTATCCAAAATATTGAATTTCTCAAAATATTTGGTAAAAGTCTTAATTTTTTACCTTTTCAATTCTTCTTATCAAGACGAACCAATAATTCAAAAAAGTTTGATAGAAAATTAGCAAATGTGAAACCTTTTAAATAAGGACAAAATTTCAAAGTTAAACGGGTACAAAGTGTAGTGATTTTTGTATTTTATATTTTATAAATATGAGGGGTAAAGAGTCTGGTGAGAGTGATATAGGTATTGTAAAAAATATAGTACAATGACATCGATTTTGTTTGGTTGGGAGTTTAGTTTAGTTTTAGTAGTGGGTGGAGAGAAAAATAATCTTTTCCGTCCATTTTCTAACGGCAATTAACGGAGAGGGGGGTCACTTGGTATTTTCAGGTAAAGGAGGGGAGGGCAGTGTTATTTCAGAAACCTCAGGGGAGGTTTCTGTTCGTGTCAGAAACCTCAGGGGAGGTCAGTGAAATTTGCCCTAAAAAATAAGTACTTATTTTACATTCCGAAACGGGGCCTTAAGAAAACATCATTATTACACCTTTTACATCAACTTTTAACTCTATTTTCCCTAGTTACCTTATATGGAGACATCATCATTACATTTTTAATCATAACTTTTGAAAATGGATTCTTAGGGGCAAAAAAGAAAATGTACTAACTTTTACCCACTAACCTTACAAAAATAGACATTTATTAAGGGACAGTCTAAAATAAAATACTAAATTTTGAAAAAGGGATGGAGGGAGTATTTATTTTCCATAACAGAACAGAATCACGAAGCCATGAGCGCAGACATTTTGGCCAAACAGGCAACTCTAGAGCCATGTAATTTTGTTGTATCTCGCTCCACACACCTTATCAGTAGATTCAGCACTCTCTGTCTTTTTTTGCCTGTTTGGTAGTCCTACCTCAGTTTGCTCTTTTCCTTGTAAATATCCACAATTTTCTGCTTCTCTGATCTTAGTGCAACATTAGATTTTGAGCTAAGAAAACTATCTATTTTCTAGAAATGACGACAAAAAGAAAAACAGTTACCACCAAACTGCCCTACCATATACTCCTGCCGTCCCCAAATAAGAGTCAAATAAGAGTCAAGTATTCTTTTTTGGGTTGTCCGTTTTGAATAGTTAATAGGTATGTACAATTATCATTTTGTCCTTTTGAAAAGTTATAATGTTGATATTTCCTCAAGGGAAATAATATTGGCACTCCAAAAATTGATGCAGGCACTCCAAAATCAGTGTAACTCCAAAGCCACTTTCCTTTGCTTTTTGGAGTGCCTGCATTAATTTTTGGAGTGCCAATATCATTTCCCTTCCTCAATTGGAATTACAAACCTCAACAATTAAAAAGGGACGGAGGAAGTAGAACATAAGCCGACCAGAGCTTCTAACTCGGTTGTTATCGGCACTTTAAGTGATAGGAGGTTCTGGTTTCGAGCTAATGGAACATCATCAATACTCCTTGTACTAATCTAATTTAACAAACATACTTGCATCCTTTCGTCCGCCAAAACCAGAAACAAAAAGCAAAAATTTAGAACACAAGCAGAAATATTTGTATTCTTTCCCTTTTCATAATTCATCGTGTTTGTCAGTTGGTAAAAACTGAACTTCCGGTAAATGTGATGGGATTCTCATTTCTCACCCTTCCATGTCCAAATAGGTTACACAAATATGAATACCTAACCTGCTTTGTCCTATCCAGAAGAAAGCCACGATTTCCCCATAGAACCTACTTTCTCCTATCTGGAATGAAGCCATGATTTTACCATAGAACTCCCACAAATGAAGGAACACATTTCATATACATCAGCAACGTCTAATGGTCGAAGAGGGTTTCTTACTGCTTGCTTGCAGGGGCAATCTGTCTCTCGGGCAGCCAAAGTTGGATCACAAATTATCCGACCCACAAAGAGGAATGTTTCGTTATGATGATAAAGATGGAAAATCATGTGATCTTGAAACACAGATGCGTAATATCATGAAGCAAGTTTCCCAAAGCTAAAAGACACCCTTTCTTGCTGAAATGCATTGATGGCATAATCAACCTGAAAGTGTCCCCCATTGGACTTGAACCGAAGGCTATATCCAAGCCCAATCCCAGTTCCCGGTTTGCCATGTCTTAGGGCAGGATTCCCTGTAGAGAGAGAGAGAGAGAGAGAGAGAGAGAGAGAGAGATAGGCAACTATCGTTCAAAAGACTGAATTGAATTGGGAAATGAGGGAACCAAAGTTAATATAAACAAAGCTCCAGACAATACATAGAAGACACAGTATTTCAAAAGGCACGCTAGGCGCAAGGCGCGGGGAGCTCAACTGTAGCACCTCAAGCCTTCGAGGAAAGGCAATGTTGCTAAGAAGCAGTTGAAGCACTTAAGGCACATGAGGCGTAAGCCTCATCCTTTTTTCCTAGGTTTCATCAGTCCAAGTTATAAAACCCTCCAAACTCTATACCTGTGTTTGACCTAGTTCAACGCCTCCCAACTAGTGTAGTCAAATGGGAAAACGCATCGTGTATCATTTTTTTTTTTACAAATCGCATTGGGATACTTAACACCTATTGTAAGATATGTTAAACACATATTGTAAGATATGTTAACAGAGCTAATATACAATCTAAAATAGTTATGCCAAACAAAAAATCTAAAAATCTAATGCATGTATGGCAAAAACTAAAAAGCAGGTTTTAGGAATTCAAAGTTTCCCCAATTGCCTGTATTACATTGAGGTTTTCTAGTGCCTTCAGGTCTTAGTGAAGGGAAGGGAAGAAGAGTCTTTATCTGATCCATGCAAAACACAATCGAAGCATGATTTTCCCTTCTATTCAAGTCCTAATGGGTTGAGGCTGGTTTATCTTCAAATGGTTTAAAGGTCGCCATAATTAGGTCAAACGACTTAGAATGCGTTGGGGGTTTCGCTTCTCAAAATAAAGCGCAACTTGTTTTTCAATAAGTAATTGTATGATACGTACTTGACTGGGACATGTGTACATAACATAGAATACATCGTCGTATCGTGGAATTTCTACACAAAAAGGTATGGAGTGAGATACACATAGTTTTTCAAAGAAGACGAGTAAAATCGTAGCATATGTATTCCGCATTGTAGTTTTTTAACAGCTACACTCCCAACTACATAACATGATCAGGTTCTCACAGAAGGCATGCACGGCTGCAACAAAGTCACAAGGGCGGTTTGGTATCTGATGAGATGGAGCAGCATTTCTTCTTATTTTCTAGCATATCATCTTATTTACGTAAATTCGATTCTTCCTAATAGCAAAATGGAGGAGTTCATGAGATTTCGATAGAATCAACCATTTTCTCTTTCATCGACTCTTGCACGGACGAAAACAGACAATATGACCCTGTTCCGTTGGGGTTTTGAGGGAAGTTTTTTAGAGTAATGAGTGGAGAGGGATAGATAGAGAAAATTTTTTGGGATACATTTGAAGAAGATCAAAAGAAAACCCTAGTCA
Source organism: Rhododendron mucronatum var. ripense (assembly GCA_019656295.1). Taxonomy (NCBI): domain Eukaryota; kingdom Viridiplantae; phylum Streptophyta; class Magnoliopsida; order Ericales; family Ericaceae; genus Rhododendron; species Rhododendron mucronatum. The sequence continues at coordinate 314,073 of BPLT01000139.1, read as the reverse complement.
TGAACATCTCAGCCACAGGATTGAGTGCACAATAAAGAGTGAAAAGGGGAGAGGAAAAAAAAAAAACCTCTATTCAGTGGGGGTCAAAAGAATGTGGAGGCAACTGGCCAGGTTGAATTAGTATCCAGCAACTTTTGATGGCTTGCCCGTTCGAACATAGGATACATTTGAAGGAGATCCATTGAGGCAATTTGCAATTTTTGTAGCAATAGTCAAATTAACTCCACCATAAAATAAAATGGAGCTTTTCAAAGAATTTAAGACCACTGGCCAAAATCTTATGAAATATTCATGAATAATCACAATAGAACTTCACAGTTAAAGCATTCTAATGGCTAGAAAGAGGTGCATCCATAAAAATTCATGAGAAGTCGCATGAGATGAAAACTAACCGGGAACATGACGACCAGAGCAAAAATCAGTTCCGCAATCCAAGAAAATAGCACCTTCTAACATCTGATTCTGGATACAGCAAGCACAAATGTTAGAAGCTGGTGATATTGTCCACGACCTCATTTCTATACGAATCACAATTATAATGTCCAAGGAAAGGGAATTGCAAGGGGGTTGGCCTAGTGGTCAAGACTTGGGACTTAGGGGTTTGCTCCCTCCTAAGGTCTCAAGGCAATTTAGGGCCAGTTAAGCTGAAACATGAAAAAGGGTAGTTATACAGAATTCACATTAAGCCCAAACATGTAGAAAGTTAATCTTACAGAAATGCCTATAAATAAGTGAACAAACATATTCAGAAGAACCAACCCAGTTAATATCCCGATGATAGACAAAGAATCATTTGAGGCAGAAGATCAAATAGAGAAATCAGCAAGGATGGTGCTTAAAAACATTGGAGATAGTTGGAGTAATCTAATCCAGCGAGAAAGTTACTAACCAAAGGGAACGTCAATTCACTGTTAGCAACCAGAAAAGATCTACCAGATCCAACTGCACCCTCACCATACCCACGCACGCTACCAAGACCCCCAATGGCAAATGCTTGATAAGGAGCTATGTCCCCTACAATGGAACCACCTGTCAAGCTGTCAAACGGAAGGACATAAATTAACCATATTAGGATTTGGAAAGACAAAAGAAAAGCACTTCTAAGATCATTTACTAATTACAGGAAGGATGTTGGAATGTCGGTAAAATACTATGTTTCACAAAAGAGACGCAAAGAGGATAGGCGTCACCCTTCAGAAGAGTTACCCCAATAAAAAACAACTCCTAATATTCGTAAATTTGTCTATTGCAAAACAAAACAGAACTGTTTAAACTGATATCAGTCATACCCTGTGGAGAAGAACTTCTTCCAATCCCGTAGTTCTTCTAGTGCCATAAACCTTACTCCTTTTCTTTTACTTCTATATACTTCCAAGTCTCTTAGCTAATATAAGTTTTTTTTTTTTTATCGGCACTCTTAGCTAATATAGGTTAGTAATAAAGCTTGCTTGATAGATTCTAAAACGTATTTCTTCTGCTTCCTCACTCACTTTCTAAATGATTCTTCCTATGCTCCTCACCACCTTGGTATTCATTTTCCATGACACTCCCTGTTACCTAGATTCTTGATATTTTTACATCCACATTTCCATTCCTTCTTTACACAATTTATGATGTAGCAAGATAGATCCTAAGAGTGACCACCTCAGCAGAATGTCTAACCTTGTCAAGAGAAATGCTGGCCCAAGACTTATGCCCTTTGATGCAAGAAACTTGAACCGGTTGAAGATCAGCCATTTGGATAGAACAGGAATTCCTTGTTCGATTTGCAGACTCAACTGCATACAAGGAAAATTTGATGTCAAAGAAATAAAAGAACCAGACACTCTTCAGATTATGTATCATATAGGCAACAGCTATATTTGGCTTCACTTAGGTAAAGGAAGATATATTACTCGATCAAAACTGCTGTCATATTCCTTAGCAAATTGAGACTCCTGCTTTAATACTACCATACTGTCATGACAACTGCCACTGTATATCAAGCATTTCACAAACGTTTCAGAATCAGTCAACCAGCTAATTTGAAAACAGGATGATTAAGGCTGTATTTGGATCAAGGATTTGAGAAGGTATTTATTGAGGGAAAAGAAAAGGGGAGGGAAAAATATCATCACTACATTAAGGGAAATCCCTTAAATCTTCTGTTCCGTCCACAAATTCGTCTACAAATACTTGATCCAAACACAGCCTAAAAGCATCAACTACCTGCAGGTAACTGGAAACCCATCAAGATCTTTGCTTATTGAGCGCCCATCATCATTAACAGGACGCACATGCTGCAACAAGAAAATATTAATGCCACTCAAATTTCTAACTCAAGCTCTAGACTTAAAATACGTAAACAGATGCTCATTAATTTGTGAGAAAACATAAAAACATACGCTAACCTCAAACTTTATACTGGTTTTGCTGCTCCAATGGGAACTTGCAGGCTCATTGAGATCTAGCCCTATCGAGAAGCGACAAAGATTTACACCTCCACTCCCTGAACGAGAGAAGTTTTCAACAGGCAGACCGTGGACCCCAATCTCAGGTGAAATAGAGTGCTGGAAAGAAAAGTATTCAAATTAGATGGGTACAGAGAGTAAACTTCCACTCAAGAAAGTTGAACTTGTAAAGTGTAATAATCCTGAGTTGTGTTTTCTGTATCTAATCCTTAAAGTCCGTTTTTATAAAATTTCGACCAAAATCCAGATACTGTAGATGGTCAGTGGTCAGCCTACAGGAAAAAAGAATCCTTGCCCCATCCAAATTGCTTCTCGACATTAAATCTTCATTCAAAGTGCCTGTCATAGTTTGGAAATGGAAGTTGCACTGATTCCAGAGATCTTATCATGCTCACACAGTCATATGACTCATATCTATTGCGATCAGCAGATTTACATATCGCAGGCGCCACTGTTCAAGCAAAATATATGAAACATGAAATTTCAGAAAATGTGAGATTTCCACTCAAGTAAAAAGAAGCCTCGCACCGTCCAAATTGGTCCTCAAAATTCAGCTTTTATGGTTTCCAACTTGAAGCTGTATTGATTCCATAGGTCCTACCACGCTCATTTCTAGTAAAATTTGCTATGTGCCAGCCTCCATTTGTTCAATTTGAAATGAAGAAATAGTTTCTAACAAGAAGAGACAGAAACCTGAATAGTAAAACACCGTTGAGGAAGCCATTCGGGCCTCGGCTTCCTATAAGCTATGAAGAAATTCGACTCATCGAGTCCCTTATCCCACAACACATCAAGCTTCTCGCTCCTACCAAATAAATTGGGGTGTTTGAAGTAAAGACTGCAACCAGAAAAAGACGTATAAGCCAATCATCGCACCAATTTACAAATCAAACTAAAAGGACGTATAATAGAAAAAGTTTGATATCAAAAACTACTATCCACATTGAATTGTAAAACAAAGAGGAAAATCGAAAAATGAAAAAAACTACCTTCCAATTATTAGTGAAAGTGGACTGCCAGAATTCCTGTTTCAAAAGGAGAGTCACAGAATGTAAACAGAGAGAAGATAGATATCATTCAAAACAAAAGGGACAATACAAGTTATAAAGAAGAAACCTGAAAGGGGAGAGCATGAAAGCAGCACAAAGCTTCTGGGTAAGATCAACATTGAAGTCTATCTTGGCTGTAAACAAGCAATCAATCATCAGAAACCCATCATCACAACCCACGGCTTAAGAACTAACAATGAAAAGCCAAGAGGACTTTGGCCCAACGGCATCCGGAGTGCACTTAGATGTGAGGAGACAACAGAAGGGCAGGAGTTCAACCCTTTTTCAAGACGTTAATCTAACTATTCTAACAATACAAACATTCGCCGATAAGAAAAACTAATAATTAAAATGCCAATTAATAAATTGGGACAACCTCGCAAGGATATGAAGGGTTTCAACAAAATATGATAATTTCCTATTAATACCACAATCAGTACATGGAATGTGGGTGTGAAAATTTGTGGGTTTTGTAATAAAACACGGGAAATTACCTTTGCCAGCATGAATACTCTTCTGAGCCCCCATACAGAACTGGTTTCAGCTCAATCATTTGCTCAATCATTTAAATGAAAGCTCCATTGACGCCGGAGAGAGAGAGAGAGAGAGAGAGAGAGAGAGAGAGAGAGAGAGAGAGAGAGAGTTTTGGTGCTTAGCGTGCGAGCTTTGTTTTGGCAGCTGTTCTTGGAGGGAGAGAATCTGGAGTTATCTCTTTCTTGTAAGTATTTTGGTGGGTTTCGATCCGTTAGAATTGAAGGTTACATTTTACTTTATGGAAGTCCTCAAAGTTTGAGCCTTTTGAGGTTCCAACCGAACGGCAAATGAATATTTGTGTGGGACCGACCCGATCAATCGGGTGAAATTTCTAACAAAGGGGACAAAGGATCCTTTTTTATTTTTATCCGCCGAAGTGACGAAGGATAGCACCCGATTGTAGTCTGGATGGGGCAAATAGGTTAATCTAGGCCAATATTTTCTCGCTCGCAAGTCGTCAATCTGACTTGGGTGATTCTTGTTTCTATATATGTGGTAGTACAATACTATTTGACGCTAATAGTCTTGAAAATTCGAAAAACAAGAAAAACAACAAAATGAAATGAATGAAGGACGACGTCATTTTCGTCTTATAATCTACTTAATAAAATACAATGGTGTGGATCTCCACACAAGATAAGTTGATCTAAGAGTTGAAATTGATTTGATTCAAGGGCTGATGTGTGTTCTTTAACTCTCTTAAAAAAACACTCACACTCTCACAAATATATTACAAAAATACCATCGAATGGTGGATAGTGCCGTATGCACGGACAAACATTAATAGTCGAAACAGGACAAACCGGTCAACGGAGACCAATAACCTCTTAGAGGGCGGTGTACACCAGAACCCATAGCAGGGTTCTTCGTAATTCTATATTTGGAGATAGGCAATTGGGCATGGGCAGATTATCTGCGAATCTGTGCTTGGAAGGCAAGAATGGGAAAAAAATGTTTGATTAATTACACATTTTTATGTCCTAGTTTTACGATGGGTGTATGGATTAAAACTGTTTTTGTTGGTGCCAAAACTTTAGTGCACAAAAAATTTGTACCAGATGCAATGTACAAGACTTTTATACATTGGAGTTTTGGCACTAATAAAAACAGTTTTAAGCATTATCACTACCCTTATTGTAACGTTTTATTTCTTTCTAATTTTTTTTAATCAAATTCTCATTAAGTTTTTCCGGATTTAATATTTGCCTAGACTAACCAAAAGGTAGAAAGTACAAATTTACAACCAAATTTCCCTAAAAAATCATTAACGACTAGAAAAACAACTCTAAAAACAGTAAAATTTTGCAAAATACAGATTTTTTTTTTTTTTGCAATTTTTATTATTTCTAGAGTTGTCATATCTCGGAAACATTTCCGATGTTAGACTCATTTTTTAAATATTTTTTTATTCCTCTTGTCAATTCGAATGATTAATTTCAAAAAAATTGACAAAAAATCTCAAAACATGAACAATACCCATTGTCTTTCAGAAAAATTAATTTTGTCCAAACACACCCTAACGGTATATTGACCATACCTAATTCATTCCTAATTAAAAAAATTCACTCGGTTGAAGGGTACACACTATAATAGAGGTTCAATTTCGTAACACTGCCACTCCACATTTTGACAAGGGAGGTCAGTGTAAATTTATAAGCCTCAAGAGAGTTTTTGCATTTATCAAAAATCTTAAAGTATTAGCACTACTAGTAATGATAGTACGGAGTATCAATTATCATCATGATATTCATCTCCAATTGGGTTTTAACAAAATATATGGGCCATCAAGAGCTAATATTTTGACTTTAAGTGCCAAAGAATAAAAGAGAAGTAGATGGTCATCTTCTTTATTCGAATGAAAAGATTTCTCACCAATACAATACCAAGAAAATAAAACCATGTCTCTATGGTTACATATAAAATGAGAGCCAAATAGCCTAGCTAGGTCTTGGTATTTACCTTCAAAGTTTCATGGATAACAACATTAAAATTGGCATTAGCAGCTATCGAGTTATTATACTGCTAAAATGAAGACTGTGATCCACACCCTAACCCTTCTTGTGCTACTAGTGTCCAACAAGTTGTGCACTGATGCAAAGGTCCACGTCCATGTGATAAACCGGCTAGGAGATAACAAGCCCATGGACATACATTGTCAATCCAACGATGATGACCTCGGCTATCAGAAGGTGGAAGACGGAAGCGAAACAACGTGGAGCTTTTCGGTTAACTTTTGGGGCACGACGTTGTTTTATTGCGATGTCCAGTGGGGAGGCTCAGGCTGGAAGCACTTCGATGCTTATGACGCAAATCGGGATTATAATCACCGGTGTCATTCGGAATGCCGATGGATGATATCCGAAGAAGGGTGGTTGTACGGTTATAACCAAGAAGATGAGAATTGGGAGCTCTTTGCCTTTCAGTAAACATGACTAATTGGGGGATGAAGTCACACCCTTATTTATTTGTAACTAAGATAAGACATACTAGTGTTTTGTGATCGACTTTGTATATTGTATCAAGTGATGACCCACTTCCAAACAATGTGGGATGGTATTTCCTTAACATCCCCTTCACGTGTAGTCAGATTTGAGGTCTGTCACTTGCAACCTCTTTTTGGATCTATTATCATGCAACTTTTTTTTGTTGGTTTGTGAAAATTTTATATCTAACCCAAAACCGATTAGCGATAAGTGCCGCTCAGGCTCATATACTAATTTTCGAGGTGATAATTAACCGATGATGGACAAATTTCAGCCCAACGTTTACAATTAGAAGGTTCATTCCCTTTCCACTTTGAGGTTTTTTTATGGAGCCATAAGTGTACTCCGCGGAAGCTTTAATAAATCTATAGTCGGAGAAAAAAAATTTAATTGCAGAGCCGTGAATAATTGTTTACATCTTATGGAGCCAATCACGACCATCCAAAAGTGTTTTGGATGGTTAAAATTCAGACCGTCTAGAACACTTTTGAACGGCCGCGATTGGTTGTTACTGTAAATAACTTGTTCACGTAAGGGTAGATGGAAAAAAAGAGACAAGTGGGGTCAGCTGACCCACTGCCTTTTGGATTTTGATAGGAATAAGTATATTTTTCATCCAATTTTTACTTGCTTGACCCCATTTTGAAATACTAATCTGCCCCAGTTCATTCAAAGATTTGGTACTAAGTAAAAAAAAGGAGGCAAAATAGAATCTTTTTTTCATCTCTTTCCCCACCAAAATCGATCCCCAAATGTTCTGTTTCATCACGACGATTTATCAATCGGATTCATTGGAGGTATGCACCAAGAGTGCCTATCTCTGGTGCTTATGTTTCTCGAGCTTGAAGCTCCATCTTCACTATCTCGAAGCCATCAGCCAGCACACATTTTGGCCAAACAGGCAATGCTAGAGCCGTGTAATTTTGTTGTGTCTCGCTCCACACCAAGCACCTTATCAAAACTCTTTTTCTTGTGTGCGCGCGCTAGTCCTACCTCGATCAGTATGCTCTTTCTCCCTAGTAAATATCCACAATTTTGTGCTTCTCTGATCTTAGTGCAACATTAGATTTTGAGCTAAGAAAACTGTCGATTTTCTATAAATGTGACAACTAAAAGAAAATCAGTCACCTAGCTGACCTATAATATACTCCCTCCGTCCCTAAATAAGAGTTCAGCATTCTTTTTTGGGCTGCCTATTTGAAAAGTTAATGGGTAAAAATGGTACAATTATCATTGTGTCTTTTGGGAAAAATTAATGGGTAGAAGTCAAGGACAATTTTGAAATGCTAGTGACACATCTATTTGTCACACCCCAACCAAACCACTTTCACATATAGGTGGATCCCGTAGAAATGAGACCTGACTGTACGTGAGAGAAGTGGGATTGATGTGTGACAAATTGATGTGTCCCTAGCATTTCCCAATACTTACTTTTCTGTTACTATAAGCTACGTATATAACCTAATTTCATGAAATTAGATCTTTTTGCGTAGTACTAGAGTAAAGCTATTAGGAATAAACAAAAGTCTAGATTTTATACAATTCCTTTTTAGAGAGGAAGATATAGAGAGATGAAAATAATTATATCTTCTTTCAATAGCTAGTTGAATAACCTCATTGTGTCAGTGTCTTCCATAAGATTGCATTTCAACGCCATAAAATAGCAACACTCTATACATTTTTGCATAAGAAAAACACACAATTCTTGTTATGATGCATGATCCAACGCCAACAACGTATAAAAATACTTATAATCAAATGTGTCCTAACCGTTCATGTATCCTAGTATTTTTGATTTTCTTGCATCACTGTGTCAGTATCCTGTATCGGTATCCTTACGTTATATATTACAACAGGTACAATCATATAGTTTTAATGGGGCGGTCCAACTTAATGGTTTTGACGGATTCAACTAGAGATACGGAGCTTACGAAACAATGTGATTCCATTGCACCAACAAAGAGGCAATTGCAAAGGAAACGAAGATTCTGACAAAATAGATATCATGACAACCTTGCCTTGATACCAAGTTTAAACAACTTAATCATACCATTCATACCACAAAGAGAAGAGAAGAAAAAATTGTTATGGATTGACCAAAGTGTAGAATACCCACACTACCATTAAACAAACAAAGCAGGATCACTGATGTGAGCAACATGAAATAATATGTATCCTGTTCAAGTATCTCCCTTTGGCCGTGCAACAATGCAGCACTGGTACAAGATATAAAACCCTAAAACAAAGCAGAATAAGAAAAGAAAAACAACCCCAATTGGATATCAGAATATAGAGACCAACATTCTCGTAATCTGACCAGGACAAAACCTACGGAATTATGCAAGATACTAAAGTTCCAGTCTGGGAGAGCTGCCACTGTCGATATCTCTGTATATGTACATTAATTATATCACCATCTGCAATAGACTCTGCGGCATGGGCAACTCACTTAAGCCGTTGGTTAATACTCTCCCTCTCTTCATTATCTAGGTTACCATTGTTATCCTCGTTACTCACCTCTTCCTCCTTGCCTTCAAACCTTTATAGCAGCCTCAGTTTATTGCCGAAATTGTTGCAAGTTTATTACCATTATCTTCTACCCGTGAAATCAAGAATCTTTCTCTTGTTTATTGGTCAAGTGATCTATATTAGTTCAGATATGCAATGATTAGTCCCGGTATTCAACACCATCGTTCGAAAATAAAGGACAGGAAGTACACAACAGTATGAAATGTAAGTAGAATGATCTAACAATTGGAGCAATAACACCGAAAGTAGGGAAAACTAGTTTATGATCAGAGACTTCTACGTGTTTTTTTTTCCGGGTAAGTGAAGATTTTATAGCACCACAAAAACATTACATGAGCATAGGGGCATACCCCAGAACACTATCCAGATCTCACAGGACAAGGCCTAGGAAAACAATACATCCCAAACAACAGAAGTACAAAAAGAATCTCTCAATCCATGCTAAAGACTTGATCAGGGATATACCAAAGAGAACAAAGATCTTCATTAGCTTCTGACATTTGGATCCATATCCAGGAACATATACAAGAATGTATATCAATCAAGGTGGTCTTCTCCATCACTTGCAGAATCCCCAAGCAACTTTGCTGAAAAATTCTTCGATTACGTTCTCCCAAGTCCCAAATATTGTAGACAGATGTAGCAATAAGAACTGAGGCCCACGCTGAATCTGAACCATCCACTAACCAATCTGACCTATGGAATGCAAGGAACAAGATGCTCTAAGCTTACCCTGTAAGGACCTCCATGGTTGGAAAGAGAAAAAGCATCAGAAAAATAAATGCTCATGTGTTTCACAAGCAGAAGCACAAAGAACACATTGAGAACTTGTCACAACACACCACATCTGCAATCTGTCCATGGTTGAGAGTCTATTCAACACAGCTAACCATAGTAGAATTGGCCATCGCAGGACTGCATGCTTGTGCCACACCAATTTGGACCAAGGAACCAAAGCCTTAGGATGCCGAAATGCATTCCAGGCAGATTTAATGGAAAACTTCCCATTAGTTGACAGACTCCTGGAATTGGATTGGGAATCAAAGAACCAGGAGTGTGCCTTATAATTACCTAGTAACAGAGTTCCTATGTCTAGGCCACTGCCACTACTGATTTATAATAATGAAAGAAACCTTAGCATTAACAATCCTTGACCCAAATTAATAGTCTTCTACGTTTTTTCTGAATAAACTTTATGATATCGTGCCATTGTGAATTGTCTGATTGACTCAGAAATTTTACTTCAGTGTTAATAGTTACGTGGACATATGTGCATATTATTTGTGTAAATGATATGTGGAGTAACTAGTGAAGACATTAAACGGTGAATACAATCAGGAAGGGGAAGTTACAAAATAAGTTGACAGACTAAGTGAGTTTTTGTCAAAATTAAAAGCACCAGAAAATTGGAGAGAAATTAAGTTCTGAAGTACCCACGAACATTGATTGAAGATTGAATCACTTACCTAACTGCACTGTCAATTAAGCAACTTCCCTTTCTTGAAATGCAATGCCAAGATCTTCCCAAGTTTCAACGAAACCCTCGGGGCAACTAAACCGGACGGGCTTCGAGGAGGCACAGGATCTATAAAGAGCAAAAATTGTTATTTGAAAAAACAGATTACGAAAAAATTGTACTCCCTCTGTCCCAAATTCTTTGTCCGGTCCGTAAAACGGAGTGTTAAAAATAATGCAATTTTTTAAAGAAAGAATTCAAATTTTTTTCACAAATTAAAAATACTCATTGATATCTAGTAAGTTGTTGAAAAACTTTTGATTTTTTCTTAAAATTGTATTATTTTTAACACTCCGTTTTGCGGACCGGACAAAAAATTTGGGACGGAGGGAGTAATTTGAAAAAGGGTAAAATATGTACTTGCCCCTTAAACTATCCCGAATTTTTTGAGTGTGTAACGTTTTTTTAGTTGAAGGGGGAAGTAAAAAATTTCAGAATAGTTTGAGGGGCAAATATATATTTTACCCTTTGAAAAAAACAACTTACTTGTCAAATATCGGATTCTGAAGTTCGGCATGCCAGAATACTGATGCTCGGACTACCTTTTCCCAATTTGTAATAGAAGTTGTGTGGGGGTTTCCTCCATTTAGTGAGAAGATCTGCATTTGCATTCCCTTCTCTGGGAAGATAAATGAAAGAATAGTACTCCAAGAGTTTCATAGGCAAACTCCTAGTAGAGATGAATAGAATGAGTTAAAAGAATAAAGTCAAAGTTGGCAAGGGAAAAAGGGGAGAGGTGGTGGATTGACCTGTACTTCTCAAATTCATCTTCGGGATATGGATCGCCACCTTGAATTGCCTTCAAAATTATCCGTACAAAAGGAGGCCTTCCTGATGCCAATCCTTGCAGCTTCATACCTCGCAAATTTGATAGTCTCACTCAACTTTCTTCTCATTGCTCACCCAAGACGACAGTATCATAGTACCTAATAGAACCAAACTCATCCAACAAAACATAGGCCCCAACACAACTCTGCCTCTGGGCTCCTTTACAAACCTCGCATCAGTTTGAACCACCGTCCACCCCTTGGAGGCCCGAGGATATGTGATTCTGCTCAACGGATGAGCCAAGTGACGGGTGGGGAATTCTGTATCTACCCTGACAGCCTTCATCTCCATCCCGTTGTCAAATTCAAGTCACTCTCTAAGTGTCAACCTAGAAAAGCCTCAAAGTATTCTACGGTAGAAATATATTTTGGGGTAGTATCTTGGTTGCAATAGATAGGCAGGAGCCTATCTACATGATGAGTGTAAAACTCATCAAGTAAGACTTCTTGCAATGAGGGTTCCACCTGCAACAAGAATAAAATATTAAACAATACCACATTATATGCTGACTTATGGACATTCCAAGTGTTGACTCACCATGGTAGCCAATGGAGTAATGTTAATAACCATTTTCAGCTATAAAAAAAAAAGAAGAAGAAGACAAAATAAGCAAATGTTAGAAGGATATACATGTTCAATACATATTGGATAGATATTAGAACCATTGTAAAGAGAAAGATGTCTCCTTCACTTTCTGTGTATAAACGATTTTAAAACACCCAATTTTACCTTAAACAACACCTCCGACCTGACATTTATTAGGATATCTTCAATGTAGCTTCGAATAAATGGATCATCCATTATTGTACTTCTATTTGTTTGAAAAATTAACACCAACTCAAGCTCAGAGAGAGAGAGAGAGAGGGGCATGTTGATATGTAGCTATCAGGTTTGTCATTGCCAAAACCTCTGGATCATTTGATAAGAGACTGTAGAATCAAGAAGTACTTTAGAGATTGCAGCTTCACTTCTTGATTCTACAGACTCTTATCTCTCTTTCTCTCCTACTTTAGATATAAAAATGATCCAGAGGTTTTGGCAATGACAAACCTGATAACTGCATATCAACATGCCCCCCTTCTCTCTCTCTGAACCTGGGTTGGTGTTAATTTTTCAGACAAATAGAAGTACAATAATGGATGATCCATTTATGCGAAGCTACATTGAAGATCTCCTAATAAATGTCAGGTCGGAGGTGTTGTTTAAGGTAAAATTGGGTGTTTTAAAATCGTTTATACACAGAAAGTGAAGGAGACATCTTCCTCTTTACAATGGTTCTAATATCTATCCAATATGTATTGAACATGTATTCTTTGGGACAAAACTAATGAATGGTTGGAATTTAACTCTTATCCTTCTAACATTTGCTTATTTTGTCTTTTTTAATTTTTTTTATAGCTGAAAATGGTTAGTAACATTACTCCATTGGCTACCATGGTGAGTCAATACTTGGAATGTCCATAAGTCAGCATATAATGTGGTAGTGTTTAATATTTTATTCTTGTTGCGGGTGGGACCCTCATTGCAAGAAGTCTTACTTGATGATTTACACTCATCATGTAGATAGGCTCCTGCCTATCTATTGCAACCAAGATACTACCCCAAAATATATTTCTACCGTAGAATACTTTGAGGCTTTTTCTAGGTTGACACTTAGAGAGTTACCTGAATTTGACAACTGGATGGAGATGAAGGCTGTCAGGGTAGATACAGAATCCCCCACCCGTCGCTTGGTACATCCGTTGAGCAGAATCACATATCCTCGGGCCCCCAAGGGGTGGATGGTGGTTCAAACTAATGCGAGGTTTGTAAAAAAGCCCAGAGGCAGAGTTATTAGTGTTGGGGCCTATGTTTTTTTGGATGAGTTTGGTTCTATTAGGTACTATGATATTGTCGTCTTATCTTGGGTGAGCAATGAGAAGGTAGCTGAGTTTGAGACTATCAAATTTGCGATGTATGAAGCTGCAAGGATTGACATCAAGAAGGCCTCCTTTTGTACGGATAACTTTGAAATTTTGAAGGCAATTCAAGGTGGCGATCCATATCCTGAAGATGAATTTGAGAAGTACAGGTCAATCCACCACCTCTCTCCTTTTCCCTTGCCAACTTTGGCTTTATTCTTTTAACTCATACTATTCATCTCTGCTAGGAGTTTGCCTATGAAACTCTTGGAGGACTATTCTTTCATTTATCTTCCCAGAGAAGGGATTCTCTGGGAATGCAATTACAGATCTTCTTACTAAATAGAGGGTCATGCCTAGCATGTTGAGACGCGAGTGTTTTACATATACAGAAGGCCACAAAAACAGCAGGGTTATTTAGCTTTCAATAATTCAAGACTATTGCGAGGCCTATAAACCATACCTCAGCTTCAGAAATTATATACACATAAGGGACTTGCCTTGCATGTTGAGACTCAAGTGCTCTACCTTCACAACTTATTCACCCAAAAACATTATCAAGTGTAATCCACCAATAAAGCAATAACATAATGTTCTTAACTTGCAATATACATGAAATTTTTTGTAGCGCAGTGCACAACAATTTATGATTTTATGTTCCTAAAAAAATTGCAATAACATGTCACAGTATCACATCCTAGTAGGAAGAATGGACCCTTCTTTGTTACAAAGCCACTTGACAGCTGAACTCCATCATAACACCTATTGGGTTGATGAATGACTAGACGAACTTTTCTCATATTGAAATCTCGACAATAATGTTCCACCCTCAATTGACAGATACCTTGTTAACCGACCATCCCGAATTTTTACCATCAATTGATAGGTGAAACACAAATGTACACATCAACTTCTATGGGGTGACTAAGCATTCTATCGTCTAGTGCCCCCTAAAATCAACAGGTCAAACAATATTATGGCTTAGCTCATCCTCCAACAAACCTCATTCCATGTTTTTAAAAATCAGATAATTGCAAAATTATGATAACTAAAGACAAATTACACACGTCTGAATATCCATTCACCATATGGAATAATTTCAAAACCATTTTGCTCAATTGAGAGGATTCTTTTCAAGGCCACCTAATTTGAACAACCTACCAAAATATTTTTCCTCTTATCTATAAGCAATGCAGTATGAAGTTAAAAACTAAACTAAACTAAACTATCACTTTCTATATTGTTTCAAGTGATAAATACTGGTACGTTCACCAGGTTTGCCGCATAGAAGAAGTCAAATTTGTCGTTAATTATGTTTATTCCGCAATAAAATAGAACCAGGCTTTCGTATTACCCAGATCAGCGTTCACAGAGAATGTACGGAAAGAGGAGGTCTAAAAAACAAGAGAGAGATCAAGAGACATGGAGAGAGGCGAGGGAACTAATGAGCTCGCAAACATACTTTAGGCACTGGATATGCCTCTGGTTCCTAGCTTCATCATAGTTCTTAAAAGCTTCAAAGAAATCTGTGGCTGCCTCAGCCCATTGACCCTCTGCCATATGCATTTTCCCACCAGACTCGTGGATAATTCCCCTCATGTTGGGATGTGGTATTGCTGACTTGATTGATAGAGCTTTTTTGTATAGTTCCTGCATCACATCATTCACAGAATGAAGCTCACTTGAAGAAGAATATTAACACAAAAAATATGTTCGAAGAAATCATCTTAGGAGTGTGGCATCACGTCCCAGCCATCATTAATAGGAAGAATTGATAGTACATGTGCACATAAATATACTTATAGGAATTAAAAAATAAACAAACAAGTGGGCTTAAGAAGTAAGTAGTGTCATCTTAAAAGATAGAAACAAGGAGCAAAATCTAAACACTATTATACCTTAAGCTTCTTGTTATTTTTAGTCTCAGTATACAGTTGAATCTCGATTGCATATACCTCCAGCAGTTGTGTTCCTTTCTTTTGATAATCTCTACCATCTTCTTTCTGACAAGATTTATGGAGTCCCTCCAAGATCTAATAAATCCCAGTAAATTCGGTTAGAAATATTATTTCAATATGCAATTTGAAGAATAAGCAAAGCTGTTTCTCGAACTAATGAAGATACCTTACTCATTCGCCCATATTCTCGCATATGAAACCAAATTTTACAGAGCTTCAGATTTGATTTAAACCAGAGCCTCTGTGGAAAGCAAAACAATACAATATATCACATTGTTGTTTACTTCTTATACAAACGCTTGTTCAGTAAAGACACTTTCACTTTGTTCACTCCTCGCTTTTGTTCAATTATGAATCTGACCTCATTCTTTGCTCTGTTCTAAATGGCGGCCGCCCAGGCCGCCTAGGCGCCCAGGGAGGTATGGCATTGTTTGGCGGCCGCCTAGGCAGGCTTGGCGGTCTTGGCATCTTTGGAGGCCTAAAAACTATATATTTAAAAATAATACAAGGGAGGTGAGCGAAGCCCAACTACTTATTGTCTTATTCAACTTATTTGCTAGTTGCTACTACTTAATTTCATTTGGGTTTGTACTTTAAAGTTTGAACTTACGTTATGGATACATGGAATATAGTTTGATTAGATAATGGTATGTTAAAAAAAAATATTCTGCCGAATTGCTTGGCGCCGCCTAGGCGGCTTGGGGCTTGGAGGTGGGTCTCCGCCCTACTAGCGCCAAGCGCCATTAGAACATTGATTCTTTGGCTCTTCAAGAGCCTTTAGAGTTGTCTGATAGAACTCTTGCAAGAGACCAAAGTTCTCAGTACCTGATCTAGATACAAAATCCATAATGTTGTTTATGCATTTGTCACTGTAATTGCGTGGCACAGCTGATTTGATATATGTTAACATCACTGAGTAAGCGTCCATCATTCCTTTGTAATTCCCTAACTTGTAGTAGAGTTTGACAGTCTGCTTTAAAGCTTTAAACCCCCTGAAGATGAGGGGCAAAAAAACCTTTTCAGTAATGAAAACAACAGCCAGATCAGAAGGACCCAATGTGCCCAGATATCCAAGCACATGAAATCCTCTCAAAAAAGGCAAACCCTTTTAATTGTAAGTCATACAGATGAGAATATATAAAGAATAAAGCTACTCTGTCCAACAACTTATGCTTTGTTTGGATTGGGATTTGAAAAGTGTTTTTGAAAAATAGTAGGGGTAATGAGTGGAGAGAGATAGAGAGAAAAAAGGTGGAAAGTATGGGGAATCTTGGGGGAATTTTTTGAAAAATTCTTTTTGAATCGCGAAGGGAACAAGGCATTAAGCTTTTAAATGAGTTTGCGGCTAACAATTTAATATTTCATCAGAGGAGTCTTGAGGTTGTGGGTTCGAATCTGAGGACAACCACTTTGTCCAGTAAATGCCGAAGGTTCGGTCCATATCCTACCTTTCCCTGCCAGACTCCCATTAATGGGGACTAAACTAGGAGCACCTTTTCAATATTTTAATAGAGCAGCAAATTGAACTTAATTTGAACCTCCCCACCTACCTTATGGTTCCAATATTGGCATGTGTTAGACCCACTTATGGAGGCGAGCCTTCCCACAAAGCGAGATTTGCCCCACCTACCACTATCCTTGGGAAACCAAAAAGAACTACTAAAGCCTGAAGGAAAGGTCACTGAAGGTAGGAGGAGCGAGGAAGAAGAGGGTTATGGACACTATTACCCATGAACCATGATACTCACCATTCAGATTTTTCAGATTCCATCCGACCTACTTCCGCAAAACCAGCAAGTGCTCCTTCTGGGTCAGTCAAATAAACCTGCAAAAACCATAACCAGAAATACTTATAAAGGAAAAGCAGAAAGTCAATCGGGTCACATAAACAGCTAAAAAAAACTTGTTTTCTTTTGCTATTACTGTTCTAGAACTAGCATCTTAGAGCATCTCCAAGGTTAAGAAGCAAAATTCTATACCCAACGTAGAGTTTGCTTACCCATCTGGCAAGTTGAGGAGTCACTAAAACAAGTTCACTCAAAGAAATTTCCCCCACTATTTCCTTATTCTGCCAAGTTGAAGAGCTATTCTTTTCAAATTTGAAGAGAGAGGAAACTACACCAAAATAGCACCTTCTTCTCTTCCCTTGAAAAGCCTTTGGCAGAGATGGCTTCTCAAATTTGGAGAAATTTTGGTTTTGCTTCCTCGGCCTCTAAGCAGGGATATTGTAATTTTGGTATATTTTCTTGATTCGTAAGGATTCCTACAATGTTTCCCCGAATATTAGGTTGATTAATTTTTCCTATTTTATATGTTACTTGGTCTACTATGATAAGACTTAACTGCTAATACTTATTTTCGTTTTTAGTATATTCCTGCAGTTAAAAAATGATTTAGTACGTACAGTGATGTTTTCCATAGAGATTGCAAAAGAGTTATTCTCCGCTCATTATGGGAGGTTTTCTTGCTATTTCCGTCCTATAGTGCGTCAGTAGTCCAAGATTTTGGATCCTCTCCCAGTTGGATACACAAGTTTCTATTCACGACAGGAAAGGAAGGAAGGAAGGAAGATGATAAATAACGGCAGAACAAGGAGCGAATAGCTCAAGCAGGTGTAACCTCAAAGCCGTCAGAATTAGGAAATAACCACTTAAAAAATTACCTTTTGAGTTGTAGTATTGATTCTCAATTTCATCTGAGTACTCGAATCCATAATCCTCCCCATCTGCATTTGGGAATCAAAACATCAAAGTTCCAAATTAATGTTGTATGACGTATGGGAAAAACTGAATAAGGGTCCAATACAAACGCTACAGAGAACGAGGGAGGGAGAGAAGCACATTTATCTTCCCTGTACATTTAGGCTCCGTTTGATAACAATGATACATGGATAGGATTCGTAAGGAGATGGGATTAGGATTGGAATTCGTAAGGAGATGGGATTCGTAATGAGATTGATAATGAGTATGTTTGTTTGGGATGTGATTAGATGATGAGATTATTAATATAATGTTTGTTTGAGATGGGATTAGATGATGGGATTGGATTGATAGAAGAAATTGGTAATGAGAAGGGGTTGGGTTCGAACTATGAATACCAAGTCCCACGGAGTATTGCTAATACCCCTAATCCCCGGATTCATTATCCCAACGGACTACGAATCCGAACCAATTTTGGAAACCAAACACAGTATTGTTAATCCCTTCAGCTTAGTAATCCAATCCCAACTCCTAAGAGCTTTATCAAACGGGGCCTTAGAGCCGATATTTTGATTACGTGACTATCAAGTCCTACGGAAGTAAGAGTCCTTTTTTGTAACAGAAAAGAACAACCACAATGTATAATGGAATCGAGAGAGAGAGCGAGATCTCTACCAGGAGCCATTGTTGGAAGAACTCTACCAGAGGCGAGCGCAGGAGGGGAGTATTCGACTTTCATGTTGCCGACGAAACCTATTACTATGGAGTACTTTTTGGCCATCTTTGATAGCTGGAAAGATAGCTGGACTAGAGCTTGGATAGGATTACCAAAGTGCGCGAGCTGGTCTCCAAAAAAATCATGTTTGGTGTGAATTTGTTGAGTAGGATTAGGAATCTCATGGGATACTCAATCCCGGATTAGTCAACCCAAGGGAGGTGTTATTAGCAATCCTATCCCACCAATTAAGGTTGGAAAGAGAATTTTTTCACTATCCTATCATATCCTATTCTATCCAAAATAAACATGTTATTCACAATCATACAATTTAATCCAGACAAAAACAAACATGAATAAAAGATTCATCTCCTCATTAATAATATCACCTCATTACCAATCTTAATCCTAATTCCACCTCATTCCGAATCTCCCGAAAATGAAATCTGTTATCAAACACGCCCTTTAGGTTGTGTTAGGGGGCACATGGTTCTTTCTCTCAAACGGGGATTTGGGTATAAAAAAAAAAAAAAAAAAAGAAAAGAAAAGAAAAGAAAAGAAAAATTGGAGAAAAAAATTACTACTTATTAAACTTGAAATTTTTATTTTCTTTCCTCTTATCTTCCAACCAAACAATAGAAGAATTTTTTTTTTCTAATTTTCCTTTCTTTTCCTTGAATAGAAGAATTTTTTTTCCTAATTTTCCTTTCTTTTCCTTGAATAATAGAAGAATTTTTTTTATTTATAATTTTCCTTTCTTTTCCTTGAATAAGGAACTTGCTAACCCATCACAACCCAGTCTAAACCCTTTCAACATACTCGGTAATTTTTTGTTGGCCATATTTTATAGTTAGCAGAGGTGAGTAGAAAATTAGTAAGTGGCTCAAAGGCTATCCATAGCCCTGATACCCCAAACCCCGTCTCTTCTGGAACTCGAACCTTGATCTCCATGGAGGGGAGACACGAGCAAGCCTCTCATGGAACTCGAACCTTGGTCTCCACGAAGGGGAGACAAGAGCAAACCATCTCACCATGCCTGGTTTCTCCTTTCAACATAATTTAAGGATGATGTGTTTTTTAAAATGGCACTTACATTGTGGGGTTTGTTACAAAAAATTTGAAAAATGCCAAATTAATCATCAAACTAATGCAACACGATTAAAATACAAGACAGTTACTGTCATTCACCCCAACCCAAGCATCTCATCTAACGAACATTCTACTAAAAAAAGATTCATTTATTTCAAGCAATCTCAAAAAAGATAAGGTATTAGGCCTTATTTGATAACCTAAATTCAGCACTTAATACTGAATCAATTAAGTAATAAGTGATTCAGTAGATTTGATAACCATATTTTATATTACTTAACAAATTAAGTACCACTTCAAATATAAGCCAAAAAGTTGAAAAAAATTAAGTAGCTTTGAGCTACTTAATTTTTGCTGAATTTTTGTATACTTACATTCAACCATCATACCACCACCACCATAGCCACTCCCACCCACACCGCCACCACTACCACCACCTCCACCACTTTACCACCATCACCACCACCACCTTTCCTCCTCCACCACCACCACTACCACCACCACCACCACCACCACATCACCACTACTAGCTTCACCACCACTCCACCATCACCACCACTTTTTCCACTACCACCACCACCACTTCCTCCATTACCACCACCACCACCTCCACGACAACCACTCCTCCTCCACCACTCCACCACCACCTCCACTACCACCACTCCTCCTCCACCACTCCACCACCACCACCTCCACCACTCCACCACCACCACCTTCACTACCACCACTCCACCTCAACCACATCACCACCACCAGCTCCACCACCACCACCGCTCCACCACTACCATCACCACCACTAGCTCCACTACTCCACCACCACCACCACCGCTCCTACCACCACCTCCACCACTCCACCACCATCATCACAATCATCACCACCACCGCCACTCCACCACCACTACCATCGCTACACCACCACCACCACTCCTACCACCTCCACCACCATTATCAAAAGTATATTGTGACCGTTAGTAAATTAAGAGAGAATTGGAACAAAATTAATTCATCATATTTTTAATTCAATACTTAATATATTTATCAAACAGTTTTTCAGCTTAAAAATTTCAGCATTCTGTTTCCAGTACTTAATTTTTCAGCTTTCAATTTCAGTTTTATCAAACAGCCCCTTAGCTAAAGTCTAAATATTAGACAACAAGAACTCAAACGATCAGATGGACTCCGACAACAGTATTAAGGCACTAATGAACTCCCAAAGCTACATAACTGACAAACCACAATGAGTTGCTCGGATAAAAAACATAACATCGGATCAGCAAACTGTTGGCACGAATATTGTTGTAAAGCAGCATCATTTGAAAGAACCAAATATGTAGATGAAATATATTCATTCAAAGACGGAACTAAATACTCTCGAAAAAACGAGAGACAAACCTCTCACAGGTCAAACGTGTGTGTTTGTTGTGTCTTATATTGTAAAACTTTTGATTTTGGAAACATGAGATTACTCAGCAAATAATGTTTTCACACCAGCTAGTTAATCCTGAGTGAGTTGATGGCAACAATGTGGCTTGGTTCGTTTATTAGCAAAATCCTAATCAAAACCGAAACATATATCTAAAACTAAAACCAAATCCGGCAGTGTTCATTTTATCTAAACCATAACAAAAATCACGGTTACAAATCTGGTTCATTTTTTCACCAAAATTGGTGGCAAGAACAAAAGAACTACGACTCCTTAAACACCTAATCTCCAAAAATCAACCGGTATAAGAATCCTAGCAAGTGAAGTGTCCAATGTTGCGGATCAACAACAAAAAAAGTGTCCAAATAATACCAGTAGTAATAATTAGCATCTCCCACTCCATCGTCATTATCAAATCCTGAATTGAATTTGATGGAAGGCATAACAGCAGCATAGAGATTAACCAAAGCATCAGACTTCCTAACAGCATCAGCAAACAGAAGACAACAAAAAGAGAGAGACCTCAATAGCAGCAGAAGCAGACTCAACAGTCAACACAGCAGACTTTGCAATTTGCAAACAACAACAAAGGCCCATTTCGGAAAGACAAAAAAAAAAAGCCATGAATCTTTATTTGAACTGGTTTTTTTTTCATTTATCAGTTTTGTGTCAAATTTTTTATGGATTATTGATTCGTCTCTTTGAGAGGAATTGAAAAAATAAAAATTTATGATCCAAACTCAAAATTTTTGAATGAAGACAAAAATAAGCAAAATAATCTGTCTTTTTTGGCTTAATTTTTTGTATTTATTAAAAAACTTTTAAATTTGGAATCACAATTTTTTATTTGTCCAATTCCTCTCGAGGAGACAATCACTAAACTGCCGAAATTTTGATGCAAAACTAACAAATACAATTTTTTTGTGAATAAAGACTGAAATAGTGGCTTAATTTTGCCAAAATACCCGACAAAGTACTATTACACTATAGGATCAAAAACACTACATATGTGTATCGTATTTTTGACATGTAGTTACCGAAATATAATCTTATTTTCAACAGCTATTTACTGAAATGTTATGTATGATTTCCAACAACTATTTACCAAAATGTAGTGGGCTAATGGAGAAAATACGGGGCTGCACATAGTCGCTCCCTTGATTTATATTTTTTTATTTTCCCCCTAAAATTAGTGGCAATAGTAATAGACGAATAATACTATTTCATAGTATAACTTTAAAAAAAATTGATTAAAACATTATACATACACATACACATTATATACCATAATAATTAACCAAGAGGTAAAAGATAACTCATAATTTTTTTTCATTATATGTCTCCCAAATATTTCTTCTTTTGTAAAATTAATTCTTTACATATCATTCTACCATTTTACTAGATTCAAAATAAATTCTTAAAATAATTCAAAAGTAAAAAAATAAAAAATGAAAAGCAAAGAAGAAGGCTCCAAAACACCTCCTAAAGTACAATAGAATTGAAAAAATGTCATTTCGCTTTCCCCGTTAACTTATGGTTACCGACAAGTCTAATACACATTTTAACATACAAATATATGAAATTCATTGTAAATGATTCTAAGTTAGCAATGTCTAACACATACTCATGGGACCAATTTTTATCCTAATATACACACTTTAACAAATATTTTGACACATAAATATAACACACTCATAGTCCCATATACGTCTAAAACCCAGAATCTGAGATGCTGCAGATGAGCTCCCTGTAGAGCACTGCAGGGTAAATTCAAACCGTTCAAAAGCGTTTTAAGCGGTTCGAATTAAAAACGAACTCCTCCGTAACTCTTCGCTGAAGTAGTTTATTTTCAACCTGAACCATTGATTGAGGGCGTCAATTGAGGGCGTTCTACGAGGAGTTGCTTTGCAGCATCTAGGGGTGTAAATGAGCCGAGCTGAATATTGGCATGTTCGAGCTCGGCTCGATCAGAATTCTTCTGGCTCTAGCTCGGCTCGAGTTCGAATCAACCCGAAAAAAGTTCAGCTCGAGCTCGGCTCGACAAACATGTACAAAGCTCGAGTTCGGCTCGTTAGTATTTGGTCTTGAATAAACGAGCCAGCTCGGCTCGAATTCCTCAACTTTTCAGCCTTAATATTAAAAAATTGGCTAAACGAGCTGAGTCGAACCGAATATTGGCATGTTCGAGCCGAGCCGAGCCGAGCCTATATATTTCGAGCCGAGACGAACCTGTTCGAGCCAAGCCCTACTAGGTTTGCGCTTGGCTCGTTTATCAAACGAGCTGCAAAATCTGGCTCGTTTATCAAACGAGCTGCAAAATCGAGCTTGAGCTCAGCTCGTTAATCCTTCAAACCGAGTCGAACCAAGCCCTTATTGAGTCGAACTCGCAAGCTGCTCAGCTCATTTACAGCTCAAGCAGCATCCCGGTCCCTAAAACCCTCGTTCTAAAGGCCAAAAAAAAAAAAAGGAAAAAGAAACCCTCGTTCTAATTACAGCAGAAGACAAAACGTACTTCTCTCGCCCTCACCGCCTCCGAGAAAATTACTTGGCGAAATCACAGAGACAGCAACCCATTGGAACCACCTGTGTTTTGTTCTCTAGGTTTTGTTTTTCCGTTCTGTTTTGAATTAACAAACAAACAAGGAGACAGAGATGGGGAAGAACGACAAGGCGGCGCTGGGAAGGGCCCTGGTGAAGCACCACAACCAGATGGTCCAGCAATCCAAAGACAAGGGTCGGTTCTACAGGAACCAGCAGAAAAAGGTGCTGGAATCCATCACTGATGTCAACGACATCGACGCCGTCATCGAGCAGGCCGACGAGGCCGCGCGCCTCTTCTCCGCCGACAATCCCATCCCCAACCTCCTCGTTGATCCGTACGTCGTCGTTTACCTCCCGATTTTTCGCGTACATATCCATTTTCTTGGATTTGTCAAGCCATATTGTGCGTGGTTCTTTGTTTCTGATTCATTTGTATGCTTATATTGTGAATTTTTGTGATTCTGTCTGTGATAACTTTGTGATTATGGAACCGCAAGGGTGGCCCGGTGGTCAAGGCTTGGACTTTGCGTTTTGCTAGGTCTCAGGTTTGAAACTTCTCAGCTTCTCAGGTGCTATTAATTCCTTTGGGCCACTGAAAGCTTGCTTGATCGTTAATTTCAGGGCTGCGGGATTAGGCGGTTGTGCGCCAGCTGGCCCTGGACATGAGGAAAAAAAACTGTGATTATGTAATGCTAGAGTATAGGTTCAGAAAATACAAAAGTGAAAAAAAGTTCTAATAACTTTGTAAATTAGAATGAAGATTAAAATGTTGGGGATAACTAAACTGGTTTTCTTACTGTGTTGTTGAAAATGGAAATGGGAAATCACAATCAAATTTGCTAGTATAATTAACCTAAAAAACTGTTGGGAAATAAACTTACAATATCCGTGCAAGTTCAGTCCAAATGAACCAGAAATCAGAAGGAAATCAGGAAATCTTCTTGTCTTGATCAGTTTTGTTCAGCAACCAAAAGGAGAATAATTAATTCGGATCATTTTCTTGCAACGTGAAATATTAATCCATTATTTGATTACAACCTCCGTGTACCCTACCATTTGTGATAACAAGTTGGCACTCTATGGGTTACGTGACATTTATTCTGCTGACATCGCAAGCATGTTTTGTTTTTATTTACTTATTTATGCATTTTTGTAAGATATCCGTCTTAAAAGGCAAGTGAGAAGTATTTTCTGTTGAGCTCCTGGGAGTTCTTATTTACTTATTTAATGGTATGGCTGTTTGCTATTCTTGTTCTCCCATTCTTATCCTGATTAACCCCTCTTCAAAATTTACACTTTTGTGTTTGCAAACTCTGTCCATGTCCTTGTGTGCACTATGGCTTTAAGGCTTCATTGTTCTAAAGTCTGTCATGGACTTCATGGTTAGTTGTGTTGATTCTTCTACTTTTCTTATTTCTAGCCCTATAGAGTTTTTGGATTCTCCCTCTTGTTATATATATTTGCTTGGGTGTGACAATTCAGGGTGGTTGTGGGTTCCTTTCTAATTCCTATGCCTTGAATGTGTGGGAGCAGGGACTCTAGCTCTAGCATCAGTGACATGACACCTGAGGACAGGAGAGAACAACAGAAGAAAGAGGAGGCATTGCATGCTAGCAGTCTTCGAGTTCCACGCAGGCATGTACTTTCTAAATGCTAGAGTAAATTTGCCAAGTTTTTTGGTTAATGTGCAGATCTTGAAATTTTCTTCTTTTCTTCAGGCCACCATGGAATGCAAAAATGACTGTGGAAGAGCTTGATGCCAATGAAACACGAGCTTTTTTAGTTTGGCGTCGCAACCTTGCAAGGTGAGGTTTTGTGACATGGAGTTATGCAAGTCCGCTTTAGGAACTCACACAAAAATTACAATTTGCGAGAGAGTGATGCTAAATTTTTAGATGTAAAGGATGGATTATATAATAAATTATGATCATTATCATTCTCTGAAAATTAGTGGTCTCCCTCTTCTTGTTCTTCTCCCTCATCTTCATGGGATAAGCGTCCGTCTAACAAGACGGACACGTATATGGACTATGGGATGTGCCAATTCAGAAATGTGTCACGGACACGGTGGGGGACAATGGGACACTGAGAAAACAAATAAATCCTATTTTTTGGTATATATGCATTGGCTGATATTTTGTTGTTATTCTCATGAATGTTGTATTCAGAAACAACCAAAACTAGTATTATAATTTGCAATTCTTACCTTTTACTATTTCAATATTGGACTTTAAATGAGGGTTTTATCTGTTGAATTTTTTTTGTCAAAATATTTGTATATGATATTTTAACCCCTCAAAAAGGTTTATAAAATGATCCCTGTTGTCCCACCCTTGCTAACTTAAGAAACGCGCGTCTCCAATCGAGGCAATGACATGATTGCGGGGTGTCAGGGACCTCGGGGTTTGTCTCTTGGGTGAAACTATTACAACTAATTTTACTCGTGTCCTACTGTGTGTCCCAACTTGTCCTTGGAGTGTCCTACATGGATATGTCTACCAGTTAGGCGTGTGGGTGCTTCATATGTATCCATAGTTGATGACAAGGCTATAATGGGGGAAGGAGAATGAAGGGAACATTCAGATGTCATACATTCACGTAGGATGTTCAGCTTTAGCTTTGATGTCTGTTTGCTTCTTCTTCTTGTCCTTTTCTTTTCCTCCTTTGTGTGTGTTTTTCTTGTTAAGAATTGTTCTTTTCTTTCTCGTCAGATTTTCCCACTAGCTATATTTTTTAAGTAAAAAGGTAGTTCTACTTTCGTGGTCATTATTTAGATGTTGCCAAATCTATGATCAAAGGGTAGAAGAAATTTATAACTGGTGTGATTCACTCCAAATGTTGAATGGTTTGCGCTGATATTTTAGAGTTAGTTGAATATATGAAACGAACATTGACCCCTGCTTTACACTGAATGCTGTACCAAGTATGTTACATTTTTAGTTTGTTTTTCGGTAAGGGTTTCACTTTGAAGTGAAACAACTATAATGCATCAAGCAGTAAGTGGTGTTTGTTCATGGGAAAACCTTCAAAGTAAATGAACAAAATGAATTACACCTTCTGAACGAGGTGTAGAAGTTGGAATATTGGGGTAACGTTGGCACGTCTTTGGAGTTTTTTCTTATTTTTCTTCATTTTTGCTTCATTATGTCATTTGTAAACCTTCCCTCATCTGTACGACATTGTTGTTGAACAGTTCAACCTCTGTTTCCATACCATCCTGTAGGTCATGGGTTATTGTGTTAACATTGTCCAAGCTATTTAATTGCCACAATGGCTGTAAGCCTGTAACCCAGTGAACAAAGCTACAGCCTAAGAACTAATGCCATTTAAAATTGTTGCTTGGTTCGTTTGATATCATCCGGAATATGTGATGTTCCCAATCTGCAACCTCAGTTATGTCTATTTTTAGTTTCTACAAATGTTTGCTGATTAGGACTACCGACAAATTAGTTACACAAATAGAAGCATGTGATCATGGTTATCTTGTGGGTCTGAACTGGGGTTATTCAATGTGACCTCTCCAGTTGCTTGTATATTTGCTCGACTGGATTTGCAGTTCATAATCTAAAATCCTGCATTATTTTTTTAATGTCCTTAATATATTTTCCATGTAGCCTCGAGGAGAATGAAAAGCTTGTTCTTACTCCTTTTGAGAAGAATCTAGATATCTGGAGACAGCTTTGGCGGGTAGTTGAACGAAGTGATCTGGTATGTTATGTTGTCTTGAGCTAACTTTACTGCATTTGCTTATTTGTTCCTTTATTGTAGTTTATGTTATCTTTCTGTGGCAATTAAATAGCTGAACTTAAGAATGATGAAACGATACTTGATTGGTAACCATTACTGCATAGAGAGAAATTGCTTTGGGGATGCACATTTTGTTTTTTTGACTAAATCATACTATACGTCGATGAATGAGCAGAATGTTGAGGTTAGCAATTCTAAAGTTTTGAGGAGGAAAATCTCAGTGTAAGGGAACCTAAAAATCAGATCCTTTTTGTTTTAAGTATATTGTCAAACCGTCTGCAGTTTCAAATTCCAGGCTATTTGAGCTCAGTTTTATCATGGCTGCCCCGGGAGAACTGCAAACTCGGGGTTCCAAAATTTGAGGCCTGTGAAAATGATGTGTTTTGTTATCTCATTACCATGTGGTGTTGCTTCTGTTTGGTTCTTGTCTCGGGATTATCAGTAGCTTTATAGCTACAGCATGTTGTCAATGTTTCTTGGCAACGCTGTTAACAGGTGTGTGTGTGCATACAAAAACTGATCATCAGTCGTGTACTTAATACTTGTCATATCAATGCTCAAGGGTGGGCCATGGGTAAATCTGTGGAGGTTGTCTGATAGGGTAAATTGATATTGGCTAGGAAAAGGATCAGTGCGTTGTATCTTCTGGGCTAGTTGCATGAGTCATGTGTTGTGCCCTACCTTTCTGTTCATAAGGAATTTTGGGTCTGAAGCGGGGAATTTTATGCTGCCTTATTGTTACTGTTTATTCCTTCATCACATATCGGATGCTCAAATCTGCAAATCCTTTGGCCCTGCAATTTGGCATAGGGGGCACTCTTTCTGAGTTTGCTTCTATTGTGAACCTGTACATCAAAATGAAGCTTGGAGAAGTGATGAGTGTTGGGAAGCCTACAACTAGAAGTTTCTTTCAGCAGATTCTGTTTAGAATATGATCACACTGCACATTGTATTAGTGTTGTTGGTAAGAAAAATGTTGCTGATAATTAAGTGGTACCGGTAACTTTTTAACTGGTAAAAAATAAAACCGGGCTTTCGATAGGTAAAGTGGCCTTTCAAGTTTTGCTTACCAAAAATGTTATTTGTAAGTTTGTTTTTATCCCCAAACCCCTTTCTCTTGCCCTTTCATATTTCATTTTTGCATTCGATGTTACACAATTGACTTTGCATAAATGCTGAACCCTCTCCCTTCCAGCTTGTGATGGTGGTTGATGCAAGGGACCCTCTTTTCTACCGTTGCCCTGATCTTGAGGTAAGGAACTTTCTTTTAGTTTGGGCAATATTGCTTAAGGTGTTGCTAAAGTAGCATTATATAATCGCGAAATGGGTGCTGCAAATATTCCTCATATAGAAGTGGCGGACATGAGTATGACTTCGTTGTATGAAATCTCATGGGCAAACTGACGTCATATAAATTTGGTGCATTTCAAATCCTTTGAAAAACTTCTAACTGGACATTGATGTGTACTGATGTACTAGTTAGTACTCGTACACTTGTAATATAATATCACCTTTTTTTCCTTCTAATTTCACCCCTTATTCCTATCCATTCTGGTTATCTTATGAACTATGGGAGAGTTGTATGTTTGTGATTGTGCACATTCAGTGCACGCCTCTATTGAGAAATCTTGTATATTTTCAAGAAGGCAGGATTGTCCTGGGATACCCCTAGAAAACAAAGCTTGGATGGTCATGCAATTTTGCTTCACCATATTCCATCCTTCTTTTTCGATATAGTGGTAATCTCTTGGTTGTCAAGTTTACGTGAAAGCAAGAATCTTAATTTGTTTTCTTAGGATTCCTAGTTTGCAATTCCTATCAAAATAATAAATTACTGAGATAGCGGATCAAAAAAATAAAATAAATAAATTGTGCGGTGCTAGCTCCTAGGACTTTTCAAGATGACTTAACTTTTTGTTTCCTAAAGTTGTTATTCCCGAGATGTGGAATAGACTCTCTCAGAAGGTTTTTGGGTCAGAAAATGAACTTTCAGTGTAATGTGATAGAAATTTATACATATATGCATACATATAGTTGGGGGTCTTGACTCTCAGTTCATGTTTGCGCACATTAATTGTGTGTCAGCATTAGATCCTGTGTCCTTTGAGGTCCCAATGTTCCAATAAAAAATGAGTTGACAAAAACATCACCAATGAAATGAAATCTTGATCGTTCCTTGTATTGTGACAATGAATTAGAATCTCTCTTTCATAGATTTATTTTGTTCTACTGCAGGAATATGCACGAGAAATCGATGAGCACAGAAGAACATTGCTTCTTGTTAACAAGGCCGATCTTTTACCATATGCAGTTAGGTTAGTGCCTCAATCGCAAGTATATCTGCTGCAACTTACCTACAAACTATGTTTAATGGTTTCTTAAAATAATCTTTTGCCCGAAATATTGCAGAGAAAAATGGGCAAAATATTTCCGCCTCCATGGGATTCTATTTGTATTCTGGTCAGCTAAGGCGGCTACTGCTGCTCTTGAAGGGAAAATGCTTGGGTTTCCAACAGAGAAGCAGAATGGCCTGCAAGAATCAGATGATACAAAAATATATGGCAGGGAGGAGCTTTTAGCCCGTTTGCAGTCGGAAGCAGAAGAAATAGCCATGACAAGGAGGAAACATTCTCCCAGTGTGAACATTTCCGGAAATGCTTCCAAAAGTGTTGTTGTGGGTTTTGTGGGGTACCCTAACGTCGGAAAGAGCTCAACAATCAATGCGTTGGTTGGCGAGAAGCGGACAGGTGTCACATCAACTCCTGGAAAGACAAAGCATTTTCAGACACTCATAATTTCCGATGAACTAACACTATGTGATTGCCCTGGATTGGTATTTCCTTCCTTTACAAGTTCCAGATATGAGATGATTGCTTCTGGGGTTTTACCGATTGACCGAATGACTGAGCACAGGGAAGCCATTCAGGTTGTGGCAAATCGAGTTCCTAGACACGCAATTGAGGATGTCTATAAAATCACTTTACCAAAACCCAAGTCGTATGAGCCGCAGTCTAGGCCCCCGTTGGGATCAGAACTTTTGAGAGCGTATTGTGCCTCGCGTGGCTATGTTGCCTCTAGTGGGCTGCCTGATGAAACAAAGGCTGCCCGGATAATGTTGAAAGATTACATTGATGGGAAGCTTCCTCATTTTGAAATGCCCCCCGGAACCTCAGATGAGGAGCCCATTTCTTCTGGGATGCATGAATCGGATTCATCTGATTGTGAAGATGATGGAAACAGTGAAGATGAAAGTGGACCTACTTTAGAACATGTATTGACTGATCTTAATTCGTTTGACGTTGCTAACGGACTAGGTCTGGAGAAGGTGGCCCCTGTTAAGAAAAAGCCTGCAAATGCGTCTCATAAACAGCACAGGAAGCCCCAGAGGAAAAAAGACCGATCATGGCGGGTTCATGGCGATGGTGATGGAATGCCCGTTGTAAGAGTCTTCCAGAAGCCACTGAATACCGGTCCTCTGAAAGTGGGATAGGTCTCAATTGTCTCGGCCGCTTGTTTTACTGCTTATCTGTTTGTATGTCTCTACCAAAAGATTCAGGTCATGCTTCTTAGTGAATGCACACTCAATTCATTTGTTTTCTTCTTGTGCCTAAATTACCAAAAGGCGCAGTTTTGATAATGTTTTGGATTTTGCATTTGTTGTATCGTCTTACTGATGTACATATCACGGGGAACATGCGAAGAATGACTTAATTGTTCTATGGTATGGACAATATATCTTATTAATGTTTCTTTTACTACCAAGTTAATATTACGACTTTGCGATTCGACAATTTTGCTCCACTATTTTGGCTGTAGATATTCTTCAGATTATGCTATGCTTCCCTCTGCAAATAATACTTAACGATTCTGACCTTTTTTGGCGTAAACTGTGACTATTCGAACTCTCTTGCTCCACAAGCACTCGTTGGCAATCTCAAGCTGAGGTTGGCTCTTGCATTCTTCCATCCAAGAATCTCAAGCTGAGATTCTGACCTTTTGTTTTTTTGGGCCTGGCGATCCAAGAACCCATTCGTTCGATTTCTGAAGTTCAGTTCTCATCTAGCCCTTGATTTGATATGATTTTCAAGAAAACGTCATCATTTTGTTTAACAATAACATAGGGGGAACATAGATGGTGAATGCGATCTCAGCCAACCTTTTGTTTTAAAAATTTTTGGGCACGGTCTCTAATAAAATTTCGCTATATCTATCCCTTTCTACTCGTTACTCTAAAAAATCTCCTTCGATATCCAAACTGACAGATCTGTTACTACAATGTTGAGGACAGGGCAGAATACCTCCCAAGCTTTCTCAACCATCTCACAAAACTACCGAGACATCAATGGATTTGTTCTAATAAACCTTCTCATTTTTTTAGTTGTGGTAGGCCGAACCGATATTGGGCCTATGGCTGGCCCACAAAGGGGAAGCCGGCAGAGTCAAAGTTTGGGCTCTCCTGGCTGGCCTAGCATACGTTGCCTGGGTTGAAACCTAGCATGGCGAAGAGGACGGCCAACTGGAGGTGGGCCGGACCGAAGAGTCCGACTCACCGGTTTATGGTCCAGTTCGCAGGCCCAACGACCAAGCCTTCGGGGTCGGTCTTGTGGACCGGGTCGGCCTGTCGGGTTGGTTTGGCCCACGTGGAAGTTCCTGTCGTTAGTTTCAGAGGGACCTGGAATGTCTGAGAAGAGAGGCGGTTACGTGTGACATCACGGGCATGTGCCGTGCGTCATGGTCGCTCTTAGCTTGGAGGGCAAGTACGTTCGCCTATATAAGTTGAGGAATAAACCCTAGATAAGGTATGCAACCGTACATCACTCTAAAGTGCTCTCTCTCTCTCTCTCCTATATTCTAACTTGTTCGTTGGAGGGGCGAGAGGCAACCAACCGCCTCACGCCGTGGTGCAGGTTTGCAACGGAGTGAGGGAGGGCAATCCGGAGAAGGTTTGAAGAGAAGCCACCACCCACATTAGTTATTCTAATATACCGACCAGCACCTATGGGCTCTGTTTGGAACCTAAAGAAAAAAAAAAAATGGATGAAAAATGAGAGAGAAAATTTACCATTCACTGAAGTCGAAACTTTCATTTTCTTCATTCTTTTATTTCCAATCAAACAAGAGGAGAGATATTTTTTTTTTACTCTTTTCTTTAAGTTCCAAACAGAGCCATAAATTTCCTCAATCAGAAACATATTTTCACTTGACATGCTTCACAATTGTACAAGTAATCATCGCAACCGCAAAGGGACAAAACTTCACAAAATGAAAAGTTGACCTATTTGTCCTTGTCGTTTGATTTTTATCATTGATCATTAGTTCTACCAATGCATCTTTGGAGGCATTCTAATGTTTTGTTTTTTTAAGTGTGTTTGGAAGTTAGGAAAAGTGAGAAAAAAAAAATCAAAAATCCGAAATCTAAGTTTGCAGTAGAATTTGCGGTTAATATCTAAAATTTGTATTAACAGCTTTCGCAAACAAGTCTTAAAACTAGTCTCCCATTAATGTGGTGGTAGCTTTATATCAAAATCCTCATAAGATTCTCACAAAGAGATTCTCGTAAAAATCCAGATCCATGGGACGGAGGGAGTAGTTCACATGAGACATTTAAATCGTACATAAACATAATTCAATAACTATATAAGTTATAATACATATGTATGAATTCATGCGCTTAACTTTTCACATGACTCTTTAATGCAGTTTTATTTATTTATTCTCTTTTAGCTCTTATTATATATAAATTGGGTACATTTTCGACGTCACATGGAGATGAATGAAGTGATATAGAGATTTATATCGAAATATATATATATATATATATATATATATATATATATATATTTAACAGGATTTATATCGAAATCTAATAAAATTAAAATAGTATCTAATAAAAATTCGGAAAATAGGAGTAATAAATACACGATGCTTGTATAAATATCGGTGAAAACTTGGGCATAAATCTATCCGAGAGAGAGAGAGAGGGGGAGGAGAGAAAGAGAACTCCGAATTTGATTGTGGAGAAAAAAGCGGGATAAATTGGGCCCAGCTGGACAGGGACACAAACACGGAGGTTCAGACTTCAGACTGAAAGTGGGGGATCCATATACATATAGTGAAGAAAGAAACTGAAGAGAGAGAGAGGAGAGAGAGAGAGAGAGAGAGAGAGAGAGGTACACGGGTGGTCTCTTTTTCCCTCCTTTGAAGATTTTCTACCCCACGTCATAAATATATACTTACATGTATATGCATATACTCCATTCCTCCCAGTTACACGACGGAAAAATCTCCTCTTTTATTCCGTCTGAAGTTTGAATTGCGCGATTCGAGCTAGGGTTCCGACGACTCGAAGTTCTTGGACTCACTATGCTGATCAGAAAAGCTCCGATCTTGCCCTAAAAGCCAGAGGATTATTCCAAGGGGGGTTCAACACATGGACGACGTTGATTCGTCAATGGCGTCCGAGTCCGCCGATCACGACCACAGCAACAACGCCGGCTCCGACGATGCCGTCGCATCGGCCTCCGAGCATCAGGAGAAGGCTCCGCCGCCGCCCGAGTCTGCCCAGGCGGGCGCGGGCGGGCCGAGGACGGCGCCGACGTACTCGGCGGTGAACGCGGTACTGGAGAAGAAGGAGGACGGGCCGGGCCCGAGGTGCGGGCACACGTTGACGGCTGTGGCTCCAGTGGGAGAGGAAGGGGCGGCCGGGTACATTGGGCCGCGGTTGATTCTCTTCGGTGGTGCCACTGCTCTTGAGGGCAATTCTGCTGCTTCTTCGGGGACACCCTCGTCAGCTGGAAGTGCTGGGATTAGTATGTCTTTGTTTTCGTTCTTTTTTTTTTTTTTTTTTTTCTCTGCCCTTTCTCGAGGGTAGTTTCCACTATAGTGTTTTGCTGCAGGTTAATGGCAATAGTTAAGTTGTTCCCTCTAAATGGTATTTTTGTTGATACATGAGGAAAATGATCAGTCTAAAAATCCGTGAAAAGTAGGGTTTTAGTCCATTTAGTAAATATAGCTTAGAGGAAACCAGCCCTCAAATTTTAACTCAAAACTTGATTAAAAGCTTCATTTAGTATGAATCACTCCAATGGATAGACTCAAATCTAAGTGCAATTTGGGTTGGTTAATGGCGTAATTGTAAATTGTGAAGAGCAAAACAGGTCTTCAAGAATTTGAGTGTCTCTTGAGTTGGTTAAAATTTGAGCAAAACTCAATCTGGTATGTGTTTGAGTGAAGGACTGGAGTGAGTTTGAAGGGGTTTTACTCGGAGTTCGGTTCTTAGTCGATTAAAAGAGCAGGGGCTGGAGCGTTGTTGACAAACTCAATAACAGTGGGTTAAAACCTCGATGTTGGAATGCTATAGGAACAACTCCTATCTTGTCGAAATCTAGACGCTTGTTTCGGTTGTTTCATACCACCATCTGAGTCATTGAAAGGGCACTTAAAACAATGGTCTATAACACATTAGTAAGTGGTGAAGTTGCATGAGGACTTGGTTTTGTTCATGAGGTGCAAAAGAGGCTTTAACTTTGTTTTGGATTCAAACTAAGTACTTTTATTTATGTAATTTGTTAAGGTGTACAGAACCCTAATTTTGTTGAGAAACTATTCAGTCTCTCTATTACGGTAAATAAATTGCACAACTTTGGTGGGTATTTTGTTTTATTGTCTTTCCAAGGTTTAAAACCATAATCTTGTTGAGATACTACTCAGTCCCTCTTTTGAAGGTTATAGAAATAGATTTTGGGTAGATTGAGAGGCATAACACTGATGGCGGCCATGGACTTGCATGCATAGTGCATTGAACATATTGATTGGTATTTCTTCTAGTATTGTGTTAAACCAACATGAATGAACCTTTGGATATAAGGATGATAGTCATGATACTGTTAATTAAGGCCAGAATATCTCTCTTTTTTGAGTGGGTTTGTTGTCTGCTTCAAACTTTTGTGATCCTTGTGTTTTTCTGGAATTGCAGGGTTGGCGGGGGCCACTGCTGATGTGCACTGCTATGATGTGTTGACAAATAGATGGTCTAGGTATGCCAAGACAAGTGCTCGCTCATCAGCAACTGACAACAATCCTGCTATTATGCCTTTCATCAAACCTTGACATCTTTTTTATCCAGTAGTTTCAATAATGCATTGATGAACTTTATTCGCAGGGTTACACCCTTTGGAGAACCTCCCACACCAAGGGCCGCGCATGTGGCAACCGCTGTGGGTACTATGGTGGTTATTCAGGTTGCAAGCACCATTGATGTTTTCTTTCTGGTCGTTAGGATGCTCCATTGATGATTCAGTGCCTATCCTTTAAGTGCTTTGATTTTTTTTTTTGTCCTCTTTCATTTAGTTAGTAAATGGTAGCTACTTACGGTGATCTTTAAATCTAACACAGGGTGGAATCGGTCCAGCTGGTTTGTCTGCTGAGGACCTTCATGTTCTGGATCTCACACAGCAACGGCCACGGTGGCATAGGTTAGATTCCTGACTCTTGTGGTTGCCAATTTATGTTTGGAACACCTCAATAAAGTTTACACATTGCTTCTAAATCCGTATACTTATGAGGTTGATTGAATATTCCTTGTACTGATGGCAACGTCCTGCAGGGTTGTGGTTCAAGGCCCTGGACCAGGTCCGCGTTATGGGCATGTCATGGCTCTGGTAGGGCAAAGGTATCTTATGGCAATTGGTGGAAATGATGGTGAGTATCTTGCAAAGCTTCTTCGTCTTGTGAGCTCAAGCGGGGTTACTTTGTTGTGACATTAAGCAATAATTTGATGCATGATTCCAGGAAAGCGACCATTGGCTGATGTATGGGCGCTGGACACAGCTGCGAAGCCATATGAATGGCGAAAATTGGAACCTGAAGGAGAAGGTCCACCTCCATGCATGTAATTCTCTGCTTTTGTGGGTTATGTAATGCATAATTCTTTGTTTCGTCCTTTTTCCATTGCATTTATTATCTTGAGTTGTAGTTGGCCTTTTCATTTCTTATAAATGTGTTGTAAATTTTATATAATTTATAACTTATCAAAAAAGGATAAAAGAGTGAGAACTTATGCACAATAGGCAGTGAAGCAGTTTCGAGATGTATGTCTTACTGATCATTTATCAATGAAGGTTGTGGTCTTTGTGCTTACGCTAAGCATTGTTGTTGACCAACTAAAATTTTCCATGCCTTCGGACATTTACTGATTGATGGTAATGCTTGAACTGAGTATTAATCATGATGCTAGTTGCTTGATGATGATCATAGTTTTTTTTTTATTGTTGTGTGCATTGTGGTATAAATGCGTTTGTTCTTGTTCTTGTGGGACCTCTGATGGTTTTAATTTGTTATTTAGTGAATACTGTTGTTCTGTGTGTGAGTGGCATGCACTCCATCTTAATGGGTCTAAATCACGACTATTCACCCCTTGTTTTGATTTTGAGTGGTGTCTGTGTTGGTTGGCACATGTGCAAGCAACCAACACTCATCATTGAATTTGGCACTACTTGTTCTAACTCCCCTGGTTCAAAATACGGTCCCTAGTTTGGCATTTGAGTGGTGTATATGTTGGTGTTGGCACCTGTGCAAGCAACAAATGCTCATCATTGAATTTGACCCTACTTGTTCTAACTCCCCTGGTTCAAAATGATTTGCTACTCTAAATAGAAGTTGATATTCAAGTTGTGGATGGAAAGAAAATCTTGTATTAATGGATTTAGGTTGATGTTTGCTAGAGTAGTATTGTTTTTTGATCTTTCTTTGATTTCCGGTGTTGATACATTTATTGAAGTGTTTCTTTAGTAAATCGATCATTTTTTGGTCTCGCTCGGAATAGGTATGCAACGGCAAGTGCACGCTCTGACGGCCTTCTTCTTCTTTGTGGAGGAAGGGATGCTAACAGTGTGGTAAGTTAACATACTCTTTGCGTTATCCATAGTTTCAAATGCTTGAGATATTATTAGCCACCTACTCCGGCTAGCTTATTGTCATTTCTAATTAGTACTTCTCTTGCGACCTTTGTGGAACTTACTGTCGTTTATATTTTCCCCTACAGTAGGTTGTTAGTTTTCTCTATAGAAAAGCCAGCAGTTGTAATTGTTGGAGAAATGCCTTTTCTGTCTTTTCGTTCCCTTTGCAAGGAGCAGAACGTGGAGTGTCTGAAAAATTTCTTTCGAGTTTGTGTATGATGTCATTTGGCATCCTCTACACCTGCTCTCTT
The DNA here is from genome assembly GCA_019656295.1 of Rhododendron mucronatum var. ripense. Taxonomy (NCBI): domain Eukaryota; kingdom Viridiplantae; phylum Streptophyta; class Magnoliopsida; order Ericales; family Ericaceae; genus Rhododendron; species Rhododendron mucronatum. The sequence continues at coordinate 276,404 of BPLT01000139.1, read as the reverse complement.
GTTGTCTCATTCATTAAACTTTTAGGAGCTTCCTTTTTAAGTTGCACTCTTTTGTAGCTCGCCTAAGGTACTCTGGGTTAATTTTCCTCATAAGGACAATTTATATCCTCCACTACTCGAGATTGATTTCAAGATTAATTGATGCCAAAGTATTAACTATTGCCTTGATTTGGGAGGAAACCAATGTCCAAGTTACTCTTAGATGCTACCTTTGTGAAACTTTACATTTTCCTTATGGTGAAGTTCAGGTAAAATGCGTTTGATGTAAATTTCGTATCATACCCTTGAGGATATTGGATCCAAACGAGTTTATCCATTCGCTATTCCATGCCTGGCAGGACTTTGTTAAACACGCTCACTAAAGTTGAATTAATATGCTAAGCAGCTTGAACTTCCGAGAAGAGGCTATATCCATGTCAGACACCCCTACGTGCGTCATAAAGTTGAAAGTTGGAACGTGTCTTACATTAGTTCGCCCTAGTGTTTAGAATCACTTATGCTTTAGATACTTGGGGGATACATATCCAATGGTTAGACACACTTGAAACACACTGCCAGTTTTTATTTGGATCTAAGGAGAAATATATCTCTTACCCCTCCTCATTTAGACTGTTAATTTTAGAAAAACTTGTATCTAAGGAAAAGTATATCTCTGACCCCTCCTCATTTAGACTTTTAGAAAATCTCGGACCTAAGAAAAAGTATATCTCTGACCCCTCCTCATTTAGACTGTTAGTTTCTACAAAATCCAAATACTTCCACATTGTTTACGGATGGAGATTTCTAATAGATATTAAGAATTCTTATTCATAGAAGTGTGAATGTGGAAATAATCCTTTTTTGAGTTGACAAAATATGAACATATGTTGAAAAATGAAAATATAATTTTTTGATTTGATTTGTATATGTATATACTTCCATTTTATTGAAATTTCCAATGGCAGCTTGTGCGTGTCATGTTCCATTCGTGTCTGTCTTGTGTTCGGCCCTATTTTTTATTTTTATCCTTGACACCTTTAACTTGTTAGAGCTTGTCCCACATTGGTTGATTATAACCTCAAAAACTAGTATATGAGTATGGATAGTCTCTGTGCTCATTCTCAATTGGTTTTGAGGTGGATGCTATAACATGGTATCAAAGCTAGGCTTTCGGAGGCTTTTGGACAAGACTCTATTGATTATTGCCCCAATGTTTGTGCCATAAGTGCACCATGTTTCGTTATGATCCCAATGTTGTGGATCCGTTGTTTACCTCTCCACGTGCGGAGGAGTGTTAGAGCTTGTCCCACATTGGTTAATTATAACCTCCAAAACTAGTATATGAGCCTTGGCGGCCTCTTGACTCATTGTCAATTGGTTTTGAGTTGGATGCTTGAACAAAACGTTGTGCCATCATTGAATGATGGGTGATGGTGTGGCAAGACTTATTAGCGCAGGCCTCATTGAGTCATCATTGCCTATACTACCTCCTTTTTTTTTTTTTGTTTGTTCTTGGGCTGTCTTCTTCCGGGGATGTAAAAAAGGGTTCTTCTGCACTTTCTTGCACCATAGCTATATACAAGAAAATCTGCTCAAGGAACTGTTCTTCTAATAGCACAAAAAAAATGCCTAATGTATGCTTCTACATTTTGTAAAGATATGTTTTCGTAGTCCTAGACTGCGGAATTTTGTGCTACTATGTTGTTTCTAATTGTGTGCTAAACTCTAGTAAGAGTATTATCTTACAATTATATCCATATGATTGCTTTTCTTCAATGAGATCAAGATAAAACACGCAGAATTAACTTCTTATGTCCTCTTCCAATGATTTTGCAGCCACTGGCAAGTGCGTATGGACTTGCAAAACATAGGGATGGTAGGTGGGAATGGGCAATTGCTCCTGGTGTCTCGCCATCGCCTAGATATCAACATGCAGCAGTGAGTTTCTAATTTGAACTGTAAACCCTGTGGGTTAATGGCTCCTTTCATGTATCTGGAAGCTAATCATTCGCATGCATTGTGCCCTTGTAGGTTTTTGTTAATGCGCGGCTCCACGTATCTGGAGGTGCGCTTGGTGGTGGACGCATGGTGGAAGACTCATCAAGCATTGCAGGTACTTTGTTCACATTATTATGACTGTTTTCCCTCTGAAATCATGCAAATGTATTGCAAGTTTAAAAGGCATCTCCATTTTGTGAAAGTTGTCTCTACCTTCCAGGTCCTACTGTCCTAATGACTATAGTTGTGATTGTTGGTCTTCCACTTTTCCTGTAATATATTCATCAGATTTTAGCAGTGTCCTTTTCGCAATGATTATAAGGCAAAAATACTACCTCGTTTTGTAATTAATCTGAAGAAATCTTGTATGAAGTATTGCCTTATTTTAGTGCCAGAACTAGTTTGAGATTGGATTTTTCAGTGAATGAAAGGTTCTAGTGCATCAAACTCTCTAAAATCTGATATTTCTATGTTTAGTTCTGGATACTGCAGCAGGAGTTTGGTGCGATACAAAATCTGTTGTTACTACTCCAAGAACAGGCAGATACAGTGCCGATGCTGCTGGAGGAGACGCTGCGGTTGAACTGACAAGGCGTTGTAGGCATGCTGCCGCTGCTGTTGGTGATCTAATCTTTATTTATGGTGGTCTGCGTGGCGGTAAGACATAAAAACGTAATGTAACATTTTACGTATCGCTTTTAGATCTAGTTTCAATACTCTTCAGCAGGTAGCTGCTGGTATCTTTTGTGATTTGAGGATTGATTATGCAAGCTATGATGTAAATTTCTCACAAAATGATGTTAGCTAGACTATACCTATGCTATTTGCCAGCATTGTATGGATATGTGCTGATTTCCTTTGTGGTAGCCTAATTTTGTAATCGATTTGCGTGAATTTGATGCATATGGTGCTTAAATGATGGTTCATCCTTTTCATGACAATGTTATGTCGGGTGAAGAAAAATTTCAGAAGAGTAGGACTATACATATTAGTGTGACTGAAGTTTACACAAGTGGTAGGGGGGTAATGAATTGGCAGAGGATGGCATATTTGGACATGAAGTGAATTGGTGGAAACTTATGTGAAGCTGTAATAGGCTACAGGGGTGGAATAAGGCTATAATAGGCTATGGTGGATATTTTTCTTTAGATACAACTGTGGCCCAGGAATGAGATTTCCTCCCGTTCATTTGGTGGCGAGTTTCAACAGTGGATAACATTCTTGAGATACTTGGCAACATATAACAGCCCGTAAAGAATGTGATTTCCTCTAGTTCATTTTGTGGCGAGTTTCAATTGGTCAGAGGTGTGAAGTTCAGCACGCAAGAGGAGTTCTAGAAGGGGATGGCAAGTACCAAAAACTCTATTGTGAGTCAAAAAGCCCTTGAATCAGGAAAGGTTGCTAAAATATCAGATTCATTGCTGTATTTGGGCACCTAATATTGATACGCGTATCCAATTCTCATTTGCCATTGTGTTAGAGTTTGCTCATGAAAGTTACTTTGTAATTGCGTTGTGTGGGTTGTTTTCAAAAGAAGTGGGAGGTCCTGCTTACCTTTTAGACAAACATCAGAAAGTCGAGGTTATTCATTCGTCTTATTACTCATTGGAATAAAATGAAAAAGGATATGCATTCATAAGTGTCAATGACGTGTGATGAAGTAGAGACTAGTTTGAGAGACCTGGTGTCCTAGTTACCAACGACATACATTAAGATCCCTGGGTGATCACTGACCCCCCTAGCCTTTTTCCTTCTCTCTCTCAGATACCCTTTTGAAAGTTCAGCAGGCAATGATTGAAGATGCAACATTTTATGGTTTAACAAAATGCATGGTAAGGGAAGGATTGTTAAATATTGACGTCATCTAAAGGGCGATGCGAATTTTACTTTATTTTTCATTTTTTCCCGCTCATATGGAAAATGTTTTTTGTACTTTAGATTATCAAATTGTAGTGGCAGTAGTAGTTTTAGCTTCATTCTTGCCCTTCTAGCTAACTAGTCTCGCAAAATATCGTCCTAATTCCATTGTGACTTTCTCCTCCTCTTTAATTATAGTGACCTCTCTCCCACATTGTTAGAAATTCCAAGGGTGCTTTAGCAGTTGGACTTCTGATGCCACGTACTCTTGTCCTACCACAGTGAGATGATTACCATGCTAACCTGGTCAACTTTTTAAATGCATTCCAAGACAGGAGTTTGAGTCTGATTTGCTTGTTTGACAGGGGTGTTGCTTGATGACCTACTGGTTGCGGAAGACCAGTCTGCTGCTGAGACAACAAACGCAGCCTCACACGCTGCTACTGCCGCATCCAATGTACAGGCGGGGAGGTTGGGTGGAAGGTATGGGTTTGCTGATGAAAGGACCAGGCAAACAAATCATGAAGCAGTTCCTGATGGTGCTGTTGTATTGGGAAATCCAGTTGCCCCTCCTATGAATGGTGATATGTATACTGATATAAGCACTGAAAATGCGATGTTCTCGGGTTCACGGTATGGTTGTGGCTGTTTTTCCACAATGATTTCAACTTTGTGTAGTTCTCAGCATGCTAATGCTTTGGCTATGATGACTATGTGGAAAAGCTGCTAAATTGGTCTCGCTGCAGGAGACTGAGCAAAGGTGTTGAGTACTTGGTTGAGGCTGCAGCAGCGGAGGCTGAAGCTATTAGCGCCACATTGGCTGCTGCTAAAGCACGGCAAGTTAATGGAGAAGTTGAACCTCCAGACAGAGATCGTGGGGCTGAGGCTACCCCTAGCGGGAAACAGATGCCTAATTTAATTAAGCCTGATCCTGAGGTGTCAATTAATTCAGCTCCACCTGGAGTGCGGTTGCACCACAGAGCTGTCAGTTGTGACATAATTCCTATTTGAAATTTTCTTTTCAATTAAAATCTTATCATGACGTGCTATCCGTTGATGGCTTTCTTAATCAAGGGAGTTCTTCTATGCATTTGCAGGTGGTTATAGCTGCAGAGCCTGGTGGAGCTTTAGGTGGCATGGTCAGACAGCTTTCGATCGATCAATTTGAAAATGAAGGACGACGAGTCAGTTACGGGACCCCAGAAAGTGCCACAGCAGCTAGGAAACTATTAGACCGGCAAATGTCTATCAACAGTGTGCCGAAAAAGGTAGAGGCTATTTGTTGTGCTTACGATGAAGCAAAACGCTTTGGTTGGATGGTTGATATGAATTCAATTGAATTTCTTTTTGGTCTTGAATAGGCACTAGATTGGATAATATATTTCCCTTGCTGATCCCTTTTTTTTTTCTCCCTTTTTTCTTCACTATAACCTTTCCGTTCAACCTTTGTAATTTTTTGAGTAGAAGTTTATGAGAGTACCTATATTTTCCAAAGCATATATGATTCTAGCAGATGCCCATTGGTATGTAACAGTCTCAACTTAAATAAATTATCCTTTCTAGCCAACTACTCTAAGCGATAGTTGTAATCAGTGACTAATCACCACAAAGTGTCAGTTACCATTTTTATATTTCCCTATTTGACCATAAAAGACAATATCTACATAGAGATACGTTGCCTAAAAAGTGAGGGTGGAGAGGTATGGATTTATTAAAAGAATATTCTCTGTATCTTTTAAAAAAGAAATGATCTGATGGCTACAAAGTTAACATGAAGTGATCTAACGGTTGTAGAGGTTGCTCTCGTTTATATGCCTAAACATTTTAAACAGAAAGCGCTCTGTTTTATAATATAAATATAATATAGATATCAAATACTCAACATACAATAAGTCAATATCAGGTTCAGATCTGAATTTGGCTGTTATTAGAAACCTGCTTCTGAATAGTTTGTATGACTTGTAATGTTTCCTACAATAAAAAGTTGGATTAACTTGTGTTGCTTTCTATTTGGATGTCAGTAAACTTTAGTCTTTGTCTTCAAGGAGTGAAGAACAATGTGTGTGTGTGTGTATATATTCCTGCTGTAACGGGAACGCCGTTTTCTTCACTTTCTAGGTGGTAGATCATCTCCTAAAGCCTCGTGGTTGGAAGCCTCCAGTGCGCCGACAGTTTTTCTTGGATTGCAATGAACTAGCAGATCTCTGTGATAGTGCTGAGTGTATATTTTCAAGTGAACCCACTGTTCTACAGCTCAGGGCTCCTACCAAGATATTTGGTGATTTGCATGGCCAATTTGGTGATCTTATGCGCCTTTTTGATGAGTATGGTGCCCCTTCAACTGCTGGGGACATTGCGTAAGTGTTTCAATTCTTCAATTTTTGATGATTTTGTTTCCTTGTTGAATCTTGTGTTTTAACAAAGAGTTTGTCATTGGCACAGCCTTTCCTCATATGATGTTTTGGAGGATGAAACTAGTCTCTTAAGTATATTTTGACAAGTTAAATAAACCCTTGCCTTGGACCCTTGGTCACATAATTGGTATATGCTTATGTAATGGCCTGGTTTACTGATATGTAGTGACGTTACCTATCACTAATCAACTTCTAACTAGAACTAGTATATCAACATTTACCGATATTTACATACATGCTATCATATATGCTCCCACCTTTAGATTCTTCCATCTCCTCTTCCTCTCCTGCACCCGTACGGTGTACCCGCTCCTGGTTCGTGTAACTGGACAATAGATAATTGGTGGTGTTATCTGCATGGGCATCAACACCATTTTCTATTTTTTGTTCATACTCGTATATTTGGATGAAACTTTGTTTGATGTTTACTGCATGGAGTCCTTGTAAATTGCAATTACCTAAACTTTCTGCCACCTTTGTCATGATCCTAATCTTTCAATATTACCAGATATATTGATTATCTCTTCTTGGGAGACTACGTTGATCGGGGCCAGCACAGCTTGGAAACAATTACTCTTCTGCTAGCTCTAAAGGTATGTAACTATTACTTGTTTGTCTAAGCTTTCACCAAGAGTAACCCTCTTACACATTTTATACTGAATCATGGTGGTTGTTTCTGTGCAATTTGATGAACTTTTTAGGTGGAGTATCCCCGCAGTATACACTTGATTCGTGGGAACCATGAAGCCGCTGATATCAATGCCCTTTTTGGCTTTCGGATTGAGTGTATTGAGCGCATGGTAATGCATTTCTTTTAGGTCAAAATTCTTTTGTTTTCCACTTTTACCAATAGTAGTTATCAGGTCCATGATATGCTAAACAGGGTGAGAGAGATGGGATTTGGGCATGGCATCGGATAAATAGATTGTTCAATTGGCTCCCTCTCGCTGCTCTAATTGAGAAAAAAATTATCTGCATGCATGGGGGCATTGGAAGATCAATAAACCATGTGGAACAAATTGAGAATCTTCAGCGTCCGATTTCAATGGAAGCAGGCTCAATTGTTCTCATGGACTTGTTATGGTCTGTATGTTTTCTCTCTCTTTTAACTTTATTTTGATTTTTTAATCCGTTAACATGGTTATATGTTTTTCGTTTTTTAGGTCTGACCCAACAGAAAATGACAGTGTGGAAGGATTGCGCCCAAATGCTAGAGGTCCTGGATTGGTTACATTCGGGGTATGTATTTGTGTTTTCATTTTCTATCATATGTCCAGATATTTCGTGAGTATTAATTTATTGGGTACACCTAAGTCCCTTATTTTCCAAAGATTAAAAGGGATGAGTCATCCCTTTTATTCTTTGGATAGTCGTCCCTTTTATTCTTTGGAATCACTCTGATACCAACTACCACCTCACATCATTAAAGTTTAGTGGGAAATGCTACCCTTGCTTGAGGAGCTTAAACAGAAAGGAGAGAGTTCTCCAAGTCTACCACTTCCTAGAGCCCCATCTGCCTACCCTTGCCCCGTCCCCCTCTCAAATCAACGCACCGCAACCACCAGATCGAAACAGACTTTTGCAAAAAATCGACCAAACCCGCGACCACTACCCATCCAAACGACCCATGGGCTCCTTAAACGATTGCCAACTCATGCCATTGCTGAACACAAGCACCTTTTCTGCATTTCTCTTCTCATCTCCCCTGATCAAATGACTTGGACCCGCCCATCCCAACGTCACCACTCCTGACCAACCCCACCCACCAGATCCCCCTGCCCAAGGAAAAGAGAAACGACTTCAGAGTTCAGACATTGGGAAGAAACTTGTAGCCCAGCCTGATCTCTTGATGGATTTTTTTCACCTAAATTCTAATGAGTTTGCCAAAGACAAGGCTAATCTGTATGTAGTTTCTACAGTATTTTGCATGTTAATACTCATCTGATCTGGTTTTCTAGCTCAGCCTGATCGCGTGATGGAATTTTGCAACAACAATGATCTTCAGTTGATTGTACGCGCACACGAATGTGTTATGGATGGCTTTGAGCGTTTTGCCCAGGGGCATTTAATTACTCTGTTCTCGGCCACCAATTACTGTGGTGTGTTCTCCGGCTGACCTCGAAAGCGTTCTTAGCATGACTGGTGCTTTGTCTTATTTAAACTTTGTTGTCCCTTTTCTCAGGTACTGCAAATAATGCAGGAGCAATACTAGTTTTGGGTAGAGATCTTGTAGTGGTTCCAAAACTCATTCATCCATTGCCGCCAGCAATTTCATCTCCAGAAGCGTCACCCGAACGCCATATAGAAGATACGTGGATGCAGGTGCTGCCATATAGTGGAAATCAATTCTTATGCTTTGAAGTTGGTTAATTTGACAATATTTTCGAAAAACAGAAAGAAAGAGGAAAGAAGAGTCCCACTTTAAGTGGGGTGGACTCCAAGGATTCTATTTGAGGACGATCTGACCTCCTGTTCGTTGACAATGGAAGAGCTTTGAAAACAATCAACCCGCTCTTTTGTTCATTTGACAAAATGTATACCAGAAAACATATAACCCTGTAACTCATTATCCTACAAATTGGAAACTCAATCCTAATCAATCACTCTGATGGATAAGAAAACCGCTAAAAAACTTATTTTTTAAACTATTGTACGTCACATAAGCCTCCGCATGTTGGTGGATTAATTTTATCCATTGTTTTGTTCTCTGTTGTAGGAGCTTAACGCAAATAGGCCACCAACGCCAACGCGAGGTCGTCCCCTAGTTGCTAATGATCAGGGTTCTCTTCCTTGGATATCGTAAAAGATCTTTCCCCATTGCGTTTGTTATACTCAAATCTAGGCTTATGCACAGCCTGGGAATTCTGGTGTTCTGCAAAGAGCATGATGGACCCTATGGGTAATTCGCCAAACCTATTGCTGAATATTTGATGAGCCACCAGGAAATGAAGACAGTTCGGAAATGAAGACATGAGTTCCAAAGCCAAGTTGCCGGCGGAGTGTATCTTACTTTATATCTGCTGGGCTAAAAAGCAGTTGGGGGTTCTCCAAAAGTTACCCCTTGTACACCGAGCCCTGAAATTACAGTCTCGGCTTCTCTAGTTCAATGAGTAGTGTTAGCGGTGGGTATTTTTCTCGATAACTAGAGTTTGTATTTTTCACTCTTTTAGGTGGCATTATTTTTGTTTTCTGTTCCTCCTTCCCCCCACCCCACCCCAACCCAACCCAAGAGGCCGTGAGACCCACAGGTGATTGGTGAGATATATAATGTGAAAAATCTTAGGGCATTCGTGTATCATAGAGGCATTGCTTTGTGTAATTTGTGTTTCTACTTTGTACAATATATAACTTTTGAGTTGAGGATATTAGGGTTTTGGTCTGAGAACAAACAATGTGGGAAAGAATGGTTTTTGTCTCTCCAATCTTTTTTTTTTGTAGGACTCTTGATGTGCTCTCCTTTGCTGCAGAAACTAGGAGCGAAGTGAGAGTTTGCTGTCTAGCAAGTGAAACCTGGAAGAAAACTCCTGTACTGATTTTTCTGCCTACAGACCAATTTGGTCCTTGATGCTTCTGGTTACCACATGTGTCCTTTTGTGCTGCAGTTTGGGAGCTTTGTAGGTCATTCATAAACTTTTCGTTGTATGACTCGCTGGACCTAAAGCCATTGTTTATTTCGCCATCGTATGTAATTGGAATGCAGTCAGACGAATTTATAGTCTACTTTCAATTTTGTACTGTCTATGACCCCGAAAGTGCTCATGATAATTTTTCAATATTGAGTGGTTAAAGCCCTGTTTGATTGAGGGGTGGGATTCGACTGGGACACGGGATGTACTACGGGTCCCTGGTTCTGATGGGACTACTAGACCTGTGGAACTGCCAATCCGGCTTTTGGAAATGTTTTGCCAAAATGAGTGGCCTTTGAGTCCCATCGGCATGTCAATTACCCTCATTGGGCAGCTTAACAATCAAAAAATAGACATGCTCACTTGTGTACACGTTCACAAAGTGTTTGTGTACATAGCATAGTTGGAGTAACAACACTTGTGGGATCCGATGTATGTTTATAGCCGTACCCCATGGGACTTAGTTGTACAGACCTAATTGCCCATGGTTACTTGATTTCTTGGCTCAACTGCCCTTGAGCATGTGTAGCATACAATTCTTAGAGCATGTACACAAGAGTAGGTATATGAGATAGGTAAAATACAGAGGAAAACCCACAAAAACATTTTGTACAGTTCAAAATCGAAAGATTTGGGTCAACTTGTGGATTTGGGTTCAATTAGTGGATTTTGGGGTCAATTTGTGGGTTTGGGTTCAAAATTAGAGAGTTTTCCAATCGACTTCTTCACCGGAGCCAATTTTTGGGTTCAATTCTTGAATTTTCTGTGGATGTAGAGTGCCTGTGTGTGCGGGGGTGGATAATATTTCATAGAATTGGCGTGGAATTGAGAGAGATTTGAGTAGGTAAAATAAAAAAAGTGAGATTTGGGAAGTTAAAATACAAATCCATTGATGTACATGCTCTTAGAGCATGTGTAGCAGCATAGGTAAAGGATCCTCAAAGCTGTTAATACCTAATCAAAAACCAAAAAACAGACCTACACCAGCCTCAACAAAGCCCCAAACTGTGCATAAGTAAATATGCCTAAGAACTATCCACCATGTATTTATTATTTTATTAATTTTTTCTTTCTCTCTCTCCTCTTCTCCCCTCCTCTTTTCTCCTATCCTCTCTGAGTGCGGCTATTCGCAGCCTTTTATGTTCTCCCATAGCCCGTTAAAAATTTCCAATTATTCTCGACAGTCAGTTACCGAAATTGAAATACATTTTTAGCATCCAATTACCGAAATATAATATTTTTTTTAACAGTTTTTTACCGAAAATGTATGTTTGACAGTTGTTTACCAAAAGTTGAACATATTTTCTACATGTAGTTACCGAAATATAATCTTATTTTCAACAGTTATTTATCGAAATGTTATGTATGAATTTCAACAACCATTTATCGAAATGTAGTGGACTATGGGAGAAAACAAAGGGTCGCGAATAGTCGCGCCCAGCTTCATCCTCCCCTCACCTATCTATACACAATTGATATTTAATTAGAGAAAAAGTACAATAGTATTGAAAGAAATATGCGTAGGTAAAATGAAAAATGTGTACTTTTCATTAGCATTTTTGGCCATGGTTAGGCGGGCAATTTCTCCCTCCTTTTTCCTTTCCTTACTTTAGTTCCTTTTTTTTGTCTGTCATTAATCTTAATCTACTCTATCCTAGAGAATTTGAGAAGAGAGATGGGTGCTTTAGTCCTTTCACTTTCCCCCTTTTCCCTGCTAATTTTCAAACCAGGTCTTTTATGGGGGACCATAACAAACAGAGAAGAAAAGTCCTTAGTGACTTCTTCACCGCACAGACAGTTGCGATGATAGGATTTGGCTGTTCGGTTTAATTTGGCCGGAATGACGATTTCTTGGAAGGAGTCTAATATGGGAAGCCATCTTTAAAAAGGCAAAATTTTTTTTTTGGTAAGTAATCATAAAAAGGTACTTCCTCCGCCCCATAATATTTATCCGGTCCGCAAAACGGAGACTACAAAATAATGCATTTCTTTCAAGAAAAAATTCAAATTTTTTTCACAAGTTAAAAGAATTCATCGAGATCTAGTAAGTTGTTGATTTTTTCCCAACTTTTCTTACAAAAATAGAATTATTTTTACGTCTCCGTTTTACGGACCGGACAAATATTATGAGACGGAGGGAGTATGTTAGAGTTCCTTAACACATCTTTAAAAAGGTACAGGTGGGAGAATTAGCCGTAGAGAATTAGTCCTACGGCTGTAAGTAGCAAAACCCTCGTACTAATTATTTTTCTCCCCAAGTTGTCCATAATCCTGAACCAAAAACGCCCACGACGTGGTTCGAATCCCAATTTCCTATAAAAAAAAATTAAAATATACCATTGGACTACGAGTCCTTTGTAAAACCATTAATATGTACGATTATTACACTTATCAATCATGTCGTTAGTTGTGGTTCAGCGGGTACAATCCTTTGGACGGAGGTACAAGTTTGAAACCTAGGACAATTTTGGAGTTAAAAAACTATTTTTTATAAAACTGTAAAACATTTTTAGTGCTACCGGGTTTAATTTGATCTTTAGCCAAATACAAATGTCGAAGACTCAAAGCATCATCGGCGATTTGACAAATAGTTAATTCTACAATCGCAAGAAAAAAACATACATTTATATATACAAATAGTTGTAAGATAAATATACATCCGGACTTTCTTAAATTTTTTTTCCCACCTTTGTAGGTTTAGATTTTCTTAAGAATTCTTTTTACACGCTTTATTTGCTTAAAACTTGTACTTTGTTTTTCCAAACAATTAAAATATTCAAATTTAATTGTGTGTAATAACATTAATTACATGCATGTAGAGATTTTGTTAAGAAAGAAATTTTGAACTTAGAGGGGATGTTTGAAGATCTTCTTTTCAATGGAGTGATTCTAAAAATGAATAAAGAGGGAAAGATGGATATAAACTGCTAACATGAACTTTTATAGATTCATTTTTTATTTTTATTTTTGAAAGAAAGTGATACGTGTCATATACAGGTTTATCATATAACTAGCAGTGCCGTGCGTGGATCGTACCATGACTCGGAAGTAATTTATCCATATGCAAATTGCGTCATATTCAATCATACGTACACATCCTTCATCAATTCTACGGTTCGGTATTACATGTAGATATTCTATTGACGGAGAAAGTTTGAACGTGAGAGGAAAAGTTTGAAAATTTCTTTTCTACTGAAAAAATAAAGAGGACATCAAATATAAGCTGTTGCATGACGGTAATTTTTGGATATTTCTTTGCTATATTTAAAGAAAAAATATCTTGACAAAAAAAAAAAAAAGAAAGGAAAGAAGAGAATTCTCTGGTCAAATAGACAGATTTATTATATAGATGATTGAAGATGTCCCAATAGTTTAATGCAAAAATTTACAGTTGAATGAGACCAAGTTAATGAGGACAGTAATATTTAAATTTCTGTTCTTCGGTATTCTGGAAAAACTATGACTTAATCATATTTTAATCTACAAATCCAAAGTTGAAAAGGCCAATCTGTATGGTAATAGCCAAGAACCGACAGATGCGCCGGGAAGCCAACTAGCCTCGATGAGATCTTGTCGGAGTCAAACATGATCAGCAAATCACGGTCTAGTTAGAGAAAGAAAACAAATACTAAATAGTACTTCTACAAGAGTCCGACTATGGGTACATCATTTTTGTTTCGATGGTCACATGTGTCTTGTTCAGAGTACTTGTATCTCAATTATTATTTTTTCCGGTCTGATCAGAGATAGATCATATATTCTGGAACTAAGGAATTCACGAGAAACTACTACTTTCTTGCTATCAATGTTTTGAAAATCACTAGGCACCGGTTGAAAAGAAAAGGACCGCCTAGTGCCTAGGCCTTGAACCACCTCCTAGCGCATAGGCGGGGATTAGTCGGCCTTGGCAAATGACTTTTAGAACACTGCTAGTCGAATGATCTCAAGAATCGAACATTGATCAATTGTGTGAGGAACAAATTAATCCACTGAGAAATCGGACTAACCCTTAGGGATATGGTACACCATTTTGAGTAAGCCAAATCTACACTACACAGGATGGTGTGGGATTCACCTCTGGTTTCAACACAAGTTATTTGAGCCGTGCAATTTGTACGTCCAAAATAGTTTTGAAGACATCTGTAAAAAATCAACTTGATTGAATATTCGTAAAAGTTGGATCAATTCTTTCGATTCTTTGGTCCTTGCAAATTCAAGAACTATGAATCGATAAACAATTGCAAGATCATGAGATGGGTTTCACGCAATCAGGTGCATTGGTGTAGCCATAGTTTCTTGATGGTACACCATTTAGTGTACACCAAATGTACACCGTGTTCGGTGGGACCCATATAAATGATTGTTTGTTTAAAACACTTTTGTGAGGATTGATGTGAAAAATCAGCTTAGTCGGATATTGGTAAAGACTTGGTCGATTCTACGCTAGCTTTTGCCGACACAAAATTGGATAAAGAATTGATCAAATCCTTACGGATATATATCCGATTGAGCAAATTTTTTATAGGAACTCCTAAAAAATATTTTAAAAAATTCGAGCGACTCCAATCATTTGTGTGAACTCCGAAGTAGGTCCCACAAGACGTGTGCATATATGATGTACACTAAATGGTGTAGCCCTGACAGAGGCGTTTCTTGGAAAATTGGGGAATGATGTTGTGCAGTGGTATGCGCAACATCGTGTTGTGAACCTCTGAGCCGTCAGATCGTGAATCTGACGGCTCAGATCTCATCTCGGCAATGAACGATTTTCGATCGTGAGTTGCTGAGATAAAATCCGAACCGTCAGATGCACGATCTGACAACTCAAAAGTACTCAACACAATACCATAAAACTCACCGCACAACACCAACCTGAAGTCTCGTTTCTTGATACTCCAACCACATGCATATTGCAGTATTCAATGCATTTTATTGTATTGAAATGTACTGTAGCGAGAGAAAGTCAAACGGGGATGCGACACCGTCTCTAAGCTCCATGGCCCAAGCTAATAATAGACTTTTTAGGGGCCTTGTGCATTAAATTATCCACCAAAATAGTCGTCCTTTGAGCTCTTCTCTGCTTCCGAAATATTGGAAAAGTCCATATTTAACATACTCTCTCTCTCTCTCTCTCTCTCTCTCTCTCTCTCTCTCTCTCTCTTCCGCCTATTTGACTAATTTATTTTATCAACCACTTGGCCACATCTCTCTGTCTTCATAATATAAGCTCTCACCTTCTCTCCACATACTCGATCAAAACCAGACAGCTAACGAACTCTATTCCAGAGTTCTTTCCCATCTCAAATTTGATCAATTCGTTATATATACTACTCTTCATCTCCACTCTCTCCTTCCCTTGGAAACTTTGCCACTCGTAAACTTGCGAAAATGGAGGAAACTGACGTCCCTGCTCATTTCCTTTGCCCGATCTCGATCCAGCTCATGCGAGACCCCGTCACGGTCTCCACCGGGATCACCTACGACAGGGAGAGCATCGAGAGATGGCTGTTCTCGTGCAAGCACGACACTTGTCCCGTGACCAAACAAGTCCTGACCAGCATCGATCTCACCCCGAACCACACCCTCCGGCGCCTGATCCAGTCATGGTGCACCCTCAACGCCTTCGAGGGAATCCCGACCCCGAAGCCGCCGCTAGACAAGACCCAGATCGCGAAACTCATCGACGAAGCAAAGAAGTCCCCGGAAATGCAGTGGAGGTGCCTCCAGCGGCTCAGGTCGATCGCGTTCCGAAGCGAGGACAGCAAGAAGTACTATCTGGAATCGGCCGGTGCGGTGGAGTTCCTGGCCTCGATTATAAAGAGAAACGACTCGACAATACTGGAGGTGGAACTGGACACCGGTTTGGAGTTCAAGAGGTCATGCCATGAGGCCTTGTCCATCCTCTCTCACCTCGAAACGTCGGCGATGGCCCTGAAGAAGCTGGTCACGAACAACAGTGGCGACGACCGATTCATGGCGTCGTTAATGGGCGTGTTGAGGTGCGGGAATCAGGAGTCTCGTAGCAACGCGATAGTGCTGTTGAAATCCATTTCCGAAGCTTTGGATCCGAACCAAATGGTTAGTATCAAATCCGAGTTCTTCAGTTTGGTAGTTGATGTTTTGAGAGACCAGATATCGGAGAAGGCTACCAAGGCGGCGTTGAAGATTCTTACGGAGGTGTGTCCGTGGGGAAGGAACCGGATAAGAGCGGTCGAAACCGGTGCCGTTCCGGTCCTGGTCGAGCTCCTCATGGAAACGTCCGAAAGAAGGCCGTGCGAGCTCATGCTGGTTGTCATGGACCAGCTCTGCGGCTGCGCGGAGGGGCGGGCAGAACTCCTGGAGCACGGAGCCGGGCTGGCGATCGTGTCGAAGAAAATACTGAGGGTCTCTCACGGCGCGACGGACAGGGCCGTGAAGATCCTCTCGTCGATATCTAGGGTTTCCGCGACGTCTAGGGTTCTTCAGGAGATGCTGGACGTGGGTGTTGTTACGAAGCTGTGTTTGGTGATGCAAGTGAAGACCAGCCTGAAGACCAAAGAGAGAGCCAAGGAGATCCTGAAATTGCATTCTAGGGTTTGGAAGAAGTCCACTTGTATCCCTCCTCACTTGCTCTCTTCTTATCCGTCTTGACGAGAAGAGGCTACATTAATTTTTTGTGCACATAATGTGAACCAAATTAATAGATACTCCCTCCGTTCCAAATTGAAGGTCCGGTTCGGTCTTCAATGCAAAATTTAAATTGTTAATATCTTTTAATCTACAATGATTTTTATGTGCAATATAGATTTTATATGATAGATCTCAATTAGTTCTATTATACAAAATTTTTAAAATCTTTAAAGACATTGTAAATTGAAAGATATTAACAATTTAAATTTCGCCTCGGAGGCCGAACTGGACCATCAATATGGAACGGAGGGAGTATATAGTAGTATGATTTCTGTTTTGTGTGGTCTAATTTTCTTTATCTTTTGTTTTGTTGTTGGATATTGTTCGCTCTACGGGATTCAACTAAAATGTGTGATTGATATGAGTGTTGAAGCATCACGTGGGCAGTGCTCCAAGATCACCGAATGATTTTTTCCTTTGGAAATTAAGTAAAGAAATCCAGCTATGGGAAAACGACTTCCAACTAGTGGCAAAGTTAGTCTGATATAATGTTAACCAGCTGGATATGGTATGGTACAAGCCGTAGTTGCGAAGATGGGAAACAGGAGAGATATATATGGAAACAGAAACTTAAGATGGAGACTTAATAAAACAAATAAACAATATATATGTCTATGGAAACAAAATGTCTAGGAACACACTTTTCAGATACAACTGCGTCAAGAATCATTCGATGCATGTGAACTCATATGCATGCATCAAATGGCTCTGTGGTTGTATCCGAAGTTGTGTTTTGAAGTTGTATTACTAACATTACTCATAGGAAAAACGGTAACAATAGGTGGCATACGCAAAGGGCGGATACATGGGGCCATGCCGGTATGCTGTGGATCTGCCCCACTACCACTAGGCTTGTTGGCCGGAATCATAATTATAGGATAAACATTTTGGACCAAGAGAAATATGGCCAATTATTGGGTATCCCGTAAATAAGAGATCGTCACCATAATATTTTTTTTTTGATCGGCAAAAGGGAATTTTTATTAATCTCGAAGGGGTACATCGAGGAAAAAGCAAAGATTACAAAGCACTATAAGCATAGAAATATATCCAACCAAAGTTGGATAAAACACCTCATTTATCCAATCTACACTTTCACTTTTCGAATCCCATCCAAATACCCTTTGAAATCCTCCACTGTGTAGATCTTGATATTAAACTTAGCCTTCATCCACATAGCTACTCTTGTTTTTACCATATCCGCCACTTCCGAAGCCTGGGTAGTTGCCCCATTGAAAATATACCCATTCCTCATTAACCAGATGGACCAAAGCGTTGCAAAAAAACATACTTCCCAGATGTCTTTCTCCAAGTTTCGAAACATATTTCCAAACCACCAAAGTGCTAACTCTGCTAAGGAGGATGGACACACCCACTGGATGTTCCACCAAGCCAAAATTTTTGACCAAACCACCCACGAAAATCGACAATGGAGGAACAAATGTTGAGGTGTTTCCACATGCAAATCACACAGGGGGCACAATGCTAATTGAATCTCATAAATTAAATTCCTATCGAAAAGTACCGACCTTGTGGCAACCTTATCTTGAATGGCCATCCATGAGAAAATTTCCACTTTGGGGGGACTCAGATTCTTCCACAATGAGCCGAGTAGAGTATTTCGTGGCTGTGATTGGGCTTCCCACTGCCTATACACCGATTTTACAGAGAAAACTTTGTCGGCTGTCCAAATCCACTGTAACAAATCAGGCTTTGAAGGATCTAGTGTCACACCATCCAATCTTTGTTTCAGAACCTCGTACTGCTGATATTCCCGAGCCCTTAATGTGCCCCTAAACAACAACTTCCACTCACCATTGCCCCCTAATCCACAAAAACTACTCAGAACCTCCTCCTGTTGTGTTGACCGCCTATACAACCTAGGAAATTCATCTTTAAGTGCTATTGTACCCAACCACGTATGCTCCCAGAAAAGAGTATCTTGACCGGAGTTTACATGCACCTTGAACCCCTCCCGAGTAGAAAATCCAAGTACCGAATCACCATTGCCAACTGAGCAAATGTCTCTCCATAAATTAGAAATCGGCCCAGAGCTAGGCAAATACGGGAGCCAGCTCCTCCGGTCCAAATTGTATTTTCCTTTAATCACCTTTACCCATAAGGAATTTCTATCGTTACTGAATCTCCACCACCACTTAGCAAGCAGAGCCAGATTCTGTTGTAACAGTTGCTTGATCCCTAGACCCCCATTCTCCTTTTTCATAGTAATCCTCTCCCAATTGACCATGTGCATTTTCTTCTTGTCCGGTGTATCACCCCAAAAAAATTGCCTTTGTAATTTCTCAAGCGATTTGGCTACTTCTACGGGCATTTTGAAAATGGACATAAAATAAATCGGCAAAGTACTAGAGTTGTGATTGATCAATGTAAGCCTACCCCCGGTGGATATGGTTCTCGTTCTCCAAACACTTAACCTCTTTTGAGTTCTTTCTAAAACTGGTTCCCACGTTTTCACCCGTCTCGGATTAGCACCTAATGGAAGCCCAAGGTATTTAATGGGCAAAGACTCCACTTTGCAACCCATCACCATTGCAAGTGTTTCAATATCCTGCTGTTGAACTTTTACACCACAAAGGGAGCTTTTAGAGTAGTTGATCTTGAGCCCGGACATTAATTGAAAGCACCTAAGAATTCGCTTGACGTTCTTCATTTCTTCCAAGTCATTATTGCAAAAAAGAATTGTATCATCGGCAAACTGGAGGTGAGAGATAGTCATTCCATTATTCCCTAGCTTAACACCTTTAATGATATTTTTCGCTCGAGCTCGTTCCAACATAATATTGAGTGCTTCTGCCACTATATTGAAAAAAAAAGGGGATAAAGGATCCCCTTGTCTTAGCCCTTTCTGTGTTTTGAACTCTTCCGTAGCCGCCCCATTAATTAAGACAGACATGGACACAGTAGAGCAACATTCTTTAATCCATCCACACCACCTGACCCCAAACCCTACTTTCTTCAGCATATCCAATAAAAATCCCCAATTAACACAATCATATGCTTTTTCGAAATCCAATTTCAAAATTAAACCACCTTGAGCAGATTGTTTCCAACTATGAATAGCTTCATTAGCAATTAACACACCATCCAAAATCTGTTTTCCCCCAACAAAAGCAGCTTGGGCTTCACCAATGATAACAGGAAGATGTTCTTTAAGCCTATTCGCTAGCACTTTGGATAGGATTTTGTAAATACACCCCACCATACTAATAGGCCTAAAATCCTTGAATGTAGTAGGACAATCAACCTTAGGAATTAAAGCAACAAAAGTGGAGTTAATACCTTTTGTAAGCTTTCCATTCCGATGAAATTCCGAGAAGAATTGGATTATTAGATCCTTCATGAACTCCCACCCTTTCTTGATAAACGAGAAGTTGAATCCATCCGGACCCGGAGCCTTTAAACTGTTGCACCCTTTTAGAGCATTCATAATCTCCGTTTCCTCAAACTCTCCTTCCAATTGCAATGATACTTCTCTGACCAGTTGCCTTTGAAAAACCCCCCCCAATGTAGGTCTGTACTTTCTTCCC
Organism: Rhododendron mucronatum var. ripense; assembly: GCA_019656295.1. NCBI lineage: Eukaryota > Viridiplantae > Streptophyta > Magnoliopsida > Ericales > Ericaceae > Rhododendron > Rhododendron mucronatum. Next base: position 256,313 of record BPLT01000139.1, on the reverse strand, counting down.
TCTGTAAAATTACTCCGAAAATGGGCAGTTGCAGCTTCCTTGATTTCGTTGGGTTCCTCCAGTGTTATACCGTTAACTCTAACTGAGCCTACCATATTCCGTTTGAACCTATTATTGGCCATAATCTGAAAATACCTTGTATTTTTGTCCCCCAACTTTAGCCACTTAACTCGAGATTTTTGTCTCCATAGTGATTCTGAGAGCTTATAAAGCCTCCAATATTTTGCCTTTGATTTACATTTCAAAGCCTTTTCATCTGGATCAAGTGGTCTACCTTCAGCAACGATATCAATCTGATGGAGTTGAGCTTCAATATCTTGTAGTGCAGAATTGACATCCCCGAACTCTTCTTTATTCCAAATTTTTAGCCTAACTTTGATGGCCCTCAATTTTTGCAGTAGAATAAATCCAGCCCACCCCACCACCTGGACGTCATTCCACACTTCCTTGGCCAAAGACATGCATTTAGGATTAGAAAGCCAAATATCCATAAACTTGAACGGTTTAGGGCCCCAATCTCTATTATCATCTCTAATCGTAACGGGGCAATGATCAGAAATTGGTCTCGGTAGACCCCATTGCAGGATATTATACTTATCTAGCCATCGTTGAGACACCAGGAACCTGTCCAACCGGCTATGGACAGCTTGATCCTGATAGTTAGTCCAAGTATATTTTCTGCCAAGCATAGGAATATCAATCAACTCCATGTTGTTGCAAAACTCTGTAAATTCCCTCATACCCCTTTCCAGTCGAGAGCAGCCCACCCTCTCACTTATTATCCTTATTTCGTTGAAATCCCCCCCTAAGCACCATGGAACAGAGGAGCCATTCTTAAGTTCCAATAATTCCTGCCAAAGCACTCGCCTAGACGCTGCATCATTTGGAGCGTACACATTGACAACTAAACAAGGGAATTCATTATAAAGCAGTCCACTCATTAAAATGAAAGATCTTTGGACCACAATATTAGTAGCCGAAAAAAAATCCTTATTCCAAATGATAAGCAAACCCCCAGAAGCACCCACAGAATTGGAGCAAACAAACTCCATATTGGCATTCCCCCAAATTTTCTGGACAACAAAACTCTCCACTGCCTCTAATTTCGTCTCTTGAACAAAAATCATGTCCGGTTTCTCTTTCTTAATAAGTTTTGACAGAAAACGTTTTTTGACAATACTCCCCAAACCTCTAATGTTCCACGTTGTAATCTGCATTAAAACACAATCCCTCTCGCACTACTCCACCAAATTAGCTAACACGCTAATTCCCCTCACCTCTCTCTTTCACCAGAGAGTACTCCTTAATTTCTAGTTCAATCATTCTCTTTAATGTCTCATTATCATTGGGTAAAAAATTTATATCCAACTCACCTCCGATTGCCATGGTAGCTCTAACCTCGTTAACAATCGTCGGACTAACTTGACTGATATCCTCTGAAGAAGACTGAGATGCTTCCTCCGAGCTGGGATCTCGGTCCAGATCCTCACGAATCCTCAACAGATTATTCAGCTGTCTTCTCCTTCGCTTCCTGCATTCCGTATTATTGAGGTCCACCAATAAATTAATGCATGGCACTTGGGACGATCGCACCACCACCTGGTTGGAAAGGTTTTCCTCTGGCAACTCCATGACTGGAGACATGAGCTCCAGATGGGAACTATTAGCCTGAAACCCAACTAAAGAAGGTATGTCTTGGGCATAGCCCACCTCCTTAGTTGTGGCTGACTGAACCACCGGCCCATCCATTGAAATAATAGGATCTTGGGCTTTGATAGGAGTTGAGATTTCCAAGTGGGCCGAGGGGCCCAAAGTTGAATCTTGAACAAACGAATCTTGAACGGCCGACTCCTTAATCACAGATTCAAAATCCTCTGAATGTACCTGTACACCCCTTTTGTCAAGCATTGAATGCTCACCTGCAGCTGAAAGCTTTGGGCCACCAACCCTCTCATCTTTTTTCCCCTTCCCAGTAGCCGAGTCAGAGTCCCCTGCACCCTCACCTACCCCACCCTTTTCATTGGTTGGACCCTTAGGAAGTCCCTCCACGTCATCATCTTCTACCAACATCCCTTTTGCAACATAGCCATTATCACCCTGCACTTGATGTTTCAAAAATGGCCTCTTGTCAACGTGAATCACTGAACTCCCCGAACTCGAAAATTCGACTTCATCTGGGTTGACAAAAGATGAGATCTCCTTCACCAACACATCATACTTCACACCTCTTACCACCAGTTGAATCCACTTTTCGATCCTGGACCTCTCCTCAGTAGCAATTAAAATTTTTCCTTGGGCAAAGGATATACCTCTCAGAGTATCCTCATGCATTGAAATAAAATATCCCCATACTTCACCAATTTGTTTAAAAGTAGTATTATCCCATGCATTAAGCGGAATACCCTGACAGCCCAGCCACACAAACCGTTCATGGCTAGCGGGTTCTCCACTCCACGGGTTCACCACCTCGAACCACCTTTTCATCCATGGGCCCTTAATGAGTTCATCCCTTACTTCTTGGCTTTGGAATGTTATCAGAACAGATCTCCCCCCCAAAGCCCTGAATTGGGCAACCTTATCCGTTTCCAACCCAAAGCTTACCTTCAGAGTCATAAGCGGAACCACTCTGCGCATAACTGCCACCGCACTCCGGAAAAGCCATCCATTCCCAACTGGATTTACCTGAATTGTGACATTAGGGCTGGGTTTTTTGGATGACTCTCCATTTAGCACTTGGACAAAGGATCTTCCAGGGTCCCTGCTAAACCGCACCTGCCCAGAATGGCCAACCTTCAAGTCCGCCCCTTGCCCAACCTGTTGGCTAATCTCATTCTTGCTTCTGTGTTCCTGCTCCCTCCTCTCCTGGGTTCGAGGTCCCTTCGTCTTTTCAATCCGACCAAAGCAAGCCTCCTTGACAAAAAGCTTTTTGTCCTCCACCCAGACTCCATTCATCCGAGAAACTGCCACAGAAGCAGAGACTTGGCAATCGTATCTGACAAATCCAAATCTATTACCTGTACGCTTGCTTCTCTTCCATGGAATAAAGGCATCCTTGACTACTCCGAAATTGTTAAAAGTTCGTTGTAGCCACTGTAGACCGTGGTTTTCAGGAATGTTGTCCACAAACAGAGTGTAGGTCTCCTGGGTCCATCCCCCGTTGATGGCTTGAGCCCTGTGGTTCTTGATCACAGGAATCCACCCCCCTTCATCTCTGTCCTTACCTTTCACTCTGTCCCGAGCGCTCTCTCTCTCTCTCTCTTTCTCTCTCTCTCTATCCATTTTTTGCTCTTTGATCAATTTTTTTTTCGTCACCATAATATTTACCAGTGTTAGAGTCTACTTTGGCAAATTCGTCATCAAATCCAACTGAATTGTACTTCCTATTGGGAGTTAGAATTGATGCTGGGTGGTCTACAACTTTGGCCATCAATATATGAATTTTAGAAAAAAATGCTAAGACAGTGCTGTCAAGATTCAAAACTCTCGAGCTTCTTAAGCCCTTGCTACAACATCACTACTATTACAAATATGAGAACATGCAAGGACGGGGTAAGAGACGGATGAGTCCGGGCGACGCCTTTTCATGTTTTGTTATTGAATATATAGGTTGATCAAAGATTCGAAAATATTGAGTAGTTTTGCAATTTGCGGCAATACTAGTTGATATATTTCTCATTCCACACATCACAAACTTTCTACCCAATAATGAAATTCTCTGTGACCAACCCTGCGAACATTTTCGAATTTGAGAAGTCTCGTAACGGGCCCTTATGATGTTGCTGGAAGCAGTCCCTACGGCCATCTCGATCCAGGCTCCAGCCCTTTGGGGGCGGCGGCGGCGGCAGTAGCATGGTTAGGGTTAGGTTTTGTGCTTTCAATTTTTGGGTTCTGTTTTAGAGTCTTTCTGCTTGTCCTCCCGGTTAGGTCTCCCCCAGTTTGGGTTTTTCTACGCCAGATTTTGGTCTCCCTAGATCTGGGGCCTAATAATGTTTCTCCAGGTTTTGATTGGGTTTCGTTTTGTGGTTCCTGGTATCCATTTTTGCTTGCTTCCTGGGCTCACCGTGGCCGGGAAGTTTTGCTGGCCATCCTTGATGCCGGCTTGTTTTCGTCTAGGAGGTTGATACTGTTGTGAGGTTCTGGAGTTACATGCTTGTAATCTAGACCTCGTCACTGTCTCTTTTGAGATAGTCCTTGGTTGTGTGTGCATTTTTGTACAAATGAAATCTCTTATCATTTTGGAAAAAAAAAAAAAAAATTTCGACCGAGATGTATACAAATTTCAGCCTTGTTGGTTGATTTGAGAATCATCGAAATTGGAAGATTTGACACTAGTGTTGTCAGGTTTTTCTGAATAATTAAAATGTTTCTTTTGCCGATTAAAAAAAAAAAGATTTGACCCCAGTGCTCGATGCTTAGCCGTGGGCACAGAATATATAAGGCCCGCTCTTCCTAAATTATTGCTCTGGTTATTTTGGTGTATTATTTATTTTTTCGTAATTTATTGTTTAGTTTTTTGTCTTAATTTTTTTTTCTGATTGATCATTCGTTCCGACGAGAAGAATTGAAAAAATATAATACCTGGACCGAAATAAAAAAAAAAATCATATTAGACCACACTAAAGACAGTAGTTGTTTTAAAAAAAAATCGTCTTCAGCAAGCTTTTTTTTTTTTTTTTGGCTTTTGGTTGTGGTTTTTTACATTATTTCAAAGTATTCCTCTTGTTGACACAAATGATTAATCCCAAACATGTAATGTGAATTTTAAAAAAAAATTCAAGAAATGCGAATAAAATACCAAAACAAAAATTTCGAAAGAACGGGGCCTTTATCACTTATGTGGCTATTACTGCCATACAACAAATATTTGCCTGGAGGACCCATGCATGCATTGACTTTATTAATTTGTTGAATTTTCAGTGTCTGGAAATATTGACTATGATTTGTTGAATTTTCCCAGAAGGATAAGGTGAATTCAACCTCATGCTTATTGATTCAAGTTGTGTGAAAGTCTTTGAATATAGAGAAATGCTAAGTGTAAAGAAAATGGGTAAAGAAAAGACCCTTAAAATGTACATGAACGACTCAGATTCACTGTACTTAAAAAAAACTTATCGTTAGTGACGTGAGTCTTTAACAACTTGGTTCGTGTTCTTGTACCCGAATATGAATTTACCATCTCGATCGAGGCTCCAGCCCTTCATCTTTCTGTCCATTTTTTTTTTCTCAGCAAACGAAACTTTTATTAACTTGAAGAGGGTACATCGAGAGATCAAATACACAAAAATAAAAACAAAACTATCCAACAAAAAGTTGGACGTTACACCACCTAAACCGCTACTAAATCCTTAGTTTTCGAATTCCATCCAAATAACCCTTAAACTCCTCCACCATATATATTTTAATCTCAAACTTAGACTTCATCCTCATTACCACTCTAGTCTTCACAAGCTCACCCACTTCCCTAATACTTGTTGTAGCATTGTTAAACACATAGTCATTCCTTACTAACCACAAGGACCAGAGAGTTGCAAAAAAGGTAGCTTCCCACATATGTTTCTCTAAATTTCCAAACTTGCTATCGAACCACCATAGTGCCAAATCTGCCAATGAAGGAGGACATACCCACGTTACATCTTCCTGTCCATTTGGTTGACGGGATTAATTAATACGTACGGAAAGAACATGTATGTGACTATAGGTCAAGAATCTCATATGGCTAACAATAAATGAAATAACTAAGAGCATCTGCATTAGCCTCAGCTAATTTTGGACCAAATTAATCCTCAAAATCCACTTATCTATTTTAACTAGTCATTTATTTTTATAATTACACAAAATCAGGATTTTTACTTTCACTCTTTACTCAATAAAAAATTGTTTCTTTATTTACCCCTAAAAAATTCGTGTAAAGGGTAGATTTTAAAATAGTAAAAAATACTTAGCGCAGCTTCTATCACACCTAGTCGGAACAATCCAAAAGACATAGTAATAAAATACTCTTTAACCTATGCACAGTGACACATTAGAAAAAATGAGGAATTGTAGCTATTTTATATTTTGGTGAGTTGTTAGCGAGGCTGATATTGGGCCAATTTTGAAGGATTTCTCGCTGCAATAATGAGGAAGGCTGGTTTGACCAGCTTGATACAGATGCTCTAATACCACGCTTGTTAAGGCATTACAAGTCCCATACTTAACCCAAATTGTAAAGAATGCAGCAAATAACGGATATGTGATCCCCATAGATATATAGCCTAATTCGATGCTTGCATGTATCTTGTAAAAAAAAAAAAGGGTCTCTTTACTTGTAGTTTTTTTTTTTTTTTTTTGCAATAGTAAAAATATTTTATTAATCTTTATAAATTATTATAAAGATTAAACGGAACAAGAGCACACCAGCAAAAGCCACCAAAGACCACTGAAAAGGGCGGCACGAAAGGCAAAACGCCAACCGACCACCAAAAATCCAAAAGAAACCCAACTTGAAAACAAAACAAACATCTAGCGACTAGCGAGCCTCAAGCCCAAGAAAGAACAAATCCCCCAGCACCGAAGCCTAACAACACCCGAAAGCCACTGAAAGGCCAAAAAGACATAACCACCGAAACCTAGCTAACACACCCGCATACTTGTAGTTTAGGCTGATTACATACACGCTTACCGTTTATGTCAAAGTTTTGATTTTAAAATGACATACTCCAACACTCGGAATTCAAGTTGGTGCATATATTAGAATAAAAGATTAATAAATTTTCGAAAGCGCAAATTGAGAATGACAAAATAACTTGAAATTTTTGAGCAAGAATTATTCCGTTCGAAGAAATATTAGAGTAAATCTCCATTCCTTTGACTTGGCTTATCTCATCGAGTTTTTAATTGAACTTGGAGTTTGACTGGAGATCTAGGGAAGGACTAGAAATGCTCTAAGAATTTCAAAAAATAAAAAAAAAATGCTCTAAGAAAAGGTCTGCTAGTGAGTCAGAGTCAGAGATTGGAAGAACATTTTATGGATTTCAATGACTTCAGAATCGTTTGTTCAATTCCATAGGCATTATATTCATCTTTCTTTCTTAAGGGGTTGTACTAATTAGATTTCTTTTTTCTGCTGATTTTGGATGTTATTCTTTTGTAAGTGGTAGATGGCTTTCTTGAATAGAAAGGTTACCTAGACTAAAGAAAAAAATTCCATAGGCATCAAGAACACATTTAAAAAAAAATAAAATAAAATTGATTAGACATCGGTAAAGTCTTTGATCAAATCATATTTGACACGAGAAATGGTAAGAATATTTCTTACCATTAATTTCACTCATGACAAATGTACTTGCATGTCATACGACCCAATTTCAAGATATTTACTCTGATATATATAACATGCCCGTTTAAATACTTGAATACTATTTCAGAAATTAATACTATCATTTTACTTGCTTATTGACTGAGGAAATTAATTAAGGTTCCAGATAAAATGTGGCAATCACGAGTGAAGAATCAAAACTTTTGGCAGGTAAAGAAATCCAGCGATGGGAAATTAAACAAATTTCAAACTAGTTGCCGGCAAAGTCTAGTCTGAGTTAAATTTGATTTCAGCTAGCCCTCAATATTTGAATTTTTTGCTGAGAAAAAAAAATACGAATTTTTGAAAAATTCTAAGAAGCTGTCAAGATTCAAAAATCTCGATCGAGCTTCTTAAGCTCTACAACATCACTATTCTATTACAATATAAGAACATACAAGGACGGGATAAGACAAGGATGAGTCTAGACGATGATGCCTTGTCATGTTTTATTTTATTTTATTTTATTGAATAGGTTGATCGAAGACTAAAAAATAAAAATAATAATAATCATTTGGTTGACGCGCGGGATTAACACCAAAAGAACATATCATGACCATAGAGAATCTCAAATGGCTAACGGTAAATGAAATAACTAATTAATATTTCCAGGCTTGTTAAATGGCCGGTCTCTTTACTTGTTGTTTAGGCTGATTGCATACGCGCTAATTACTGCTTACGTTAAAGTTTGATTTTAAAATGACAAGTTCTCCAACAGACGGAACTCAACTTGGTACATAAACAAGAATAAAAGATTAATGGATGCAAATTTTAGAATGACAAAAAATATTGAGTATTTGAAGTTTTGAGCAAGTCTTTTGACTTGGGCGTACGTACGTATCTTAATGAGTTTTTAATTGAACTTGAGTTTGACGGGAGAATGAAGGACTTGAAATGGTTAGAATCTTACCATTAATTTCCCTCAGCTCATGACAAATGTACTTTGTTGGATTGGTGTCCATCGACACACTTTCTTGGATCGATGCCAAATCAACTTAATTTTTTTCATAACAACGGCCCCTCCCCGGTTTCGTAATGAAAATCCGTGGACCGAACCGCGAGTCACGGTTTTCTAATTTTTCAATCCGTGTCCGGACCACGAATTCACAGACAAAATCCAAAAGGTACGGACCGGTTCGGTCCGGACCGGTTTCACGGTTCACTGGATTTTTTGAGCAGCCTATAAAATATAAACAATCTTTTAAGTGACACTCTGTCTTAAAAGAACGAACAATTTCAGATTCATGAGAGATCGAGGATCTTGATAGATACTCCATGTAATTAAGATAAGACTCAGGGCCGGCTCATGACTTTCGGGGGCCGGAAGAGCGTTTTGAAAATGAGGCCTTCATGCATTTTTTTACTCCATCTGTCCCAATTTATTTATCCACTTTTTGACTTTTACTTGTCCCGAAATATTTGTCCACTTTAAAAGACCAAGGGTCCAAAAGCTACAAAATTTCCTTTTTGTCCCTTACCATTTGAACTAAAGTAATTTTTTTCAAGAAGTTTAGAGGACAACTTTTCGAAAGTTGATCATTTATTGGTGCAATGATTGTGTTCTCTTAAAAAATTGTATTTCCCAAATTGGACAAATAAATTGGGACAAAGGGAGTAGTATTAAAAGAAATCAAATAGCAAATTCGAAACAAATAAAGAATATGTATTTACTATGGAATACGCCTTATTTTCTTTTTCTTTTTTTAACGCCTTAGTGTTTCTAATGAGTAATTCCACAATTTGGGTCTATTTTGTGGCTCCTAAATTTCAATTTGTGTAAAGGAGGTAAATGCAATTTTTTTTGGACCATATATATATATATAGGGATCCTAAAAATTAAGGGGCCCTCATTTTTAATTTTTTTTCTGAGGCCGGAAGCGCCGGCTTCCCCGGCCTTGCCTATAAGCCGGCCCTGATAAGACTGACTGCATCTGCCTATGGGGAAGGTCGAATAGATCAACTCAAAAATTGTTAAAAGGTGACAGTCCATTCAGCTTGGAGAAAAGACTGAAGAAAAAAAAAATTGTTTTGTTCAGGTTTCGTGTGCGCTTACCTGTTATACGACTCATTTCCGAGATATTTACTCTGATATAGCTTGTCCGTTTAGGTACTTGACTAATTTCAAAAATAAATAGTGCTATTTTACTTGCTTATTCATTGAGGAAAGGTTCCAGATAAAATCCATTCTAGAAGTAACAAAAATTAACACTATTTTCCTCGAGGAAAGGTTCAAGATAAAATCCATATTATGCAGACTTCGGGCCTTATTACGGGTGCCTTGCTAACTTAATATGCATATGGTGCCAAATAAATTAAAATTTCGATCCTTACTCATCTCACAGATATCAATGCACCTTCACAAAGACTATTAATTTACTTTTCTAGGGTATCGATGCACATTAACCACCATCCTAAAGGCCATGGTTAGCATTTTCTCCCTTTCTAAAATTTCAGAATGAAAATCTTTCCGGTATCGTGTTGGCTATAACCTTAAGCTACTCTTTGATATCTGTAGAGCAAAAAAAGAGAGGGGTGGAGGACGTGGGCTTGACCAATTAACTAATTAATTAAGCCCAACAACAAAACAAAGTAGCTAAGCCCAAACAGCCTTCGACCCAATTACAAAAATACATGCAAATGGATTATTAATAACATGATCATGTTCCCTTCCCCCTATTAATCGCTTGTGGATTCAGGACAGCAGGCTAAGCACTGAGCGTGGTGAATGTGAATCCGGAAAATAGGTCTTAGCCAGGCTCGATTGTGATATTGATTCAAATCGTGGAATAAGATTACTTGTAATTAAACAATGTTTATAGTGTTTGATTCTTCTTTATAGTTTTTTTGCCCTTTAGAGTTTTCACGTATACGTTGGTGTTCTCTGATTGTTCGCTTTTCATTTTGTGCCGTTGGTCAAATATTGATTGATGGGTTAACGATTGGAATATTTACCAAAGCAAATATATATATATATATATATATATATATATATATATGTATGTATGTATAGCAAGCTAGAGTTTTTCAGCTGTAATGGGCAATACTGGTTTGACATGCCGCAACTAAAGATATATATTACGGTATATGAATGTTGTGTTATTTGCTTATGGGACAATAGAAGTTCAAAAAAAGAAAAAGGAAAAAGTATGAGATCCGGGAATTGGGCGGGTGATCCAGCAATCCATTTCGACGCGCAATGGACGGCTCGGATTTTAATCTGAGCAATGAACGGTCTTGATACCGTTCGTGTCGAAATGGACAGCTTGAAGCGGTCGCATTACAACTCTGTAGTGCACGTACAACTAGAAGATTTTCACATCAGTGGACGTGGCTCGGATTTTAATCCGAGCAATTAATGAACAGGATATGAACCATGCAGTAATTCAATAAATTTATTCTTGGTAGCTATATAGCGGTCATGTAGCAGCCGAGTAGTGGGTAAAAAAAAACCCGGATACAAAACGGTACATATCGGGAATCGACCGATACGTAGCTGCCGATATTTATATATATCTAGGGTAGAGACATATGATCAACGAGAACTTATACACAGACACCAATGCCGATCGAAAACACAGATATATTTTACCTAGGGTCTTTGGTTAAGAGGTAAACAGCAATACAAGGCGAGTCGTTGTTCCAAACGTTAGAGTGCAACCTAAGTACCTCTCTTGCCCTCCTCTTCAAGCCCTTGTCAGAGTTAGCTTGAAGCACCATGCAAAGCTTCGACACTGCTCCAACCCTCAACATCTCCATCAGCACTTCGTTCGTCGCAGAATACCTAGCCACCGAACTCAAGACATGAACCGCCCGGTCGTCTGTCGCCGGAGAAACCCTCAGGATCCTCTTCGCCGCCATTGCGATGCCACCGGCGTGCTTCAAGAACTGGGCTCTCCCGTCAGCGCACGCGCATAGTTGAGCCAAGAGACAGAAAATAAGCTCGGTGAGCGATTTTTCGGGATTATTGAGTTCAAGCTCGATAAGCTCGAAAACTGCCCCACATTCGACGACTTTCAATCGGTTTCTCCCGAAGGGACAAACTTGTATTAGGACGCGCAATGCGGCTTTTGTAGCTTGGGAAGATATATTCTCTCTCACAACGGCCACGATTACATTGAAGAAATTGAGATTTAGTCGCTCCAGAAGAGCTGAACTCGTGACCTCCAAAACTGTTCTCAGTACTACCAAGGCATGCGTTTTCGCGCTTACGTTATTTTCCTTTTCCTCCATCTCTAAACTCAGAACCCACAATAACGAATCAATGAGATCACCATTTTCTTTCACCATCTCTTTAGCGTCCTCCGTCGGTTTCCAAATCAAATGGAGTATTTTCAAGCATTCCTCGACACTCTCGAATTTTCCCTCCTTGAAACGCCTTGTTAGCCAAGAAATTATCGCTTTAACCGCTCCCGCTTCCACCATGCACTCTCTGCTCTTTTCGCTCTCCCCGGCGATCTCTTCCATTTTCTTCAGGGCTTGTGCGTGAAAATCAGGAACGTTGAGGTTCCTAACGAGTTTAACGACGTGGGATTTGTTCATAGGGGATTTTGGGGTCGGGATTCGATCGACTCCCTTGTTAGCATTCAAGACGCACCACGACTGAATCAGACGGCGGAGGGTGTGGTTCGGGGTCAAGTCGGAGTCTCTGGGCATGGGCTGCTTGGTGACGGGGCAGCAGGCCGTCGTGTCCTTGGCCGTGGATAGCCAGTGCTCGATGCTTTCCCGGTCGTAGGTGATGCCGGATACGGTTGTGACGGGGTCTTTCATGATTTGGAGAGAAATCGGACAGATGAAGTATTGAGGTACCTCAACTTCATCATCCATGTCTAGTCTAGCTTGCAAAAAGACTATACAAAAAGAATTAATTATGGATTAGAACAATGCGAGAGACAGAGAAAAAGAGAGAGGACAGCTTACAAGTTCCAAGAGTAAAGCTGTACAAAGAGTATGAGAGAGAGAGAGAGAGAGAGAGAGAGAGAGAGAGAGAGAGAGAGAATTTTTTATGGTGGATGAGTGGTAAGAGATTGCGGCTTTTATTCCTGAGTTTGAGTTGAAAACAAAGAGAGTGGTTTGAAAATTCTAGAAAAGGAAAAAGTAAACTTCTTTTGGTTTTCTCTCTCTCTCTCACACACACACACACACTCTCTCTCTCTCTCTCTCTCGACTGGTTTTCGGTTTTTCTATGGTTTACCAATTACCAGTCGTAGTTTCTCAGCCGTCAACCCAAAAAGAGAGACAACACAAAACACGTTTCTCCGACTTTGAATCCAAACCTGCCAAGTTGGCAAAGCGGAATGCCACTTGGCGATTTTTGACAGGAGGCTTCGACCGATCATGCGTTTAAATACCGAGAAGGTAAAAAAGTATTTTGAATTGTCCAGATTTCAAAACACGAGCCTTGATAGGATGCATGATACTGTGGACATGAAAGTGTCTTTAGAAGAGAGTGGACGGCTCAGATTCCATTTTTCATGTACCAAAGCATTTTTGTTAAAAGATCTTTTTTAGAAAAAAGTAAAGTGTTTTTTAAAATTCGAACCATTGATTATTGAGATAAACGGTAAAATTAAGCACTCAGCGTTAGCTATTTACCCCTGGTTGTTCTAATGGACCCACCGACTCACAGTCCTTGTGACGTGAGTTTGCTACTCCATTTCTCTAGTCTAGAAGGCTGCAGAGTTTGAATCGAGATTCTGGCCAATGGTGTTGGCCCGGCGCGGCCGTGGCCTCTCAAAGTACGTTTTAGTCCATTTATGTAGGCTATTAATCAGCCCTATCATACTGCAATGCATACTCATATTTATCTCAATAAAAAATCTTATTTGCGGACCATATCGTAAAGAAGATTTTACGGAGATTAATTGTGCACGTTCAAAGTATTTTTGGATGATCCGGATTGAAAATCAATTATGATTGGTAACAAATAATTGTGACCAGTCATAATTGAAAACAAATCTCAGCCACTAATTACGCGAATGGATGATTGAGATTGCATAGCTTTGTGAACAACCTGTTCACGAAGCCGCTGTGAATAAGTTTATCTCTTCATCTCAATTACAAAACCCCTACGTGAATAATTATGCAGAAAACAAAACAAGGTGCATGCCACCGAAATTATGAATTGCCCAGAGGGCCTACCTAATTAATTGCATGCATTGACCCATTTGTGAATTTTCTCTATCCGGAAATATTGACTATGGGAATTTGTTAAACCCCTCATGTAATGTCATGTGCTTACTACTACTATTCTAGTTGTGTGAAAGTCTTTGAATGTGTATTCCCAAACTAGAATAAAGAAAATGATTCTAGAATTGATCAAATAATGCCATACAATTAAATTATCCACACTTCATTTTTTATTTTGCTTACATGGTACAGAACTTTCATTGATAAAAAAGATCATAGCAGTACATATCAAAGAAGACGACCATCGTTCCACAGAGAATCCAGTAACTAATCACGAGGTCTAGCTTCGTGAACAACTTGTTCACGGAGCCTCTGTGAATAAGTTTATCTCTTTATCTCAATTACAAAACCCCTGCGTGAATAATTATTTTGCAGAAAAGAAAACAAGGTGCATGCCACCCAATTTTGGATTGCCCGGAGGGCCTACCTAATTCATTGCATGCGTTGACCCATTTGTGAATTTTCTCTATCCGGAAATATTGACTATGGGAATTTGTTAAACCCCTCATGTCATGTGCTTACTACTACTATTCTAGTTGTGTGAAAGTCTTTGAATGTGTATTCCCAAACTAGAATAAAGAAAATGATCCTAGAATTGAGCAAATAATGCCATACAATTAAATTATGGAGTATATCCACACTTCATTTTTTATTTTGCCAACATGGTACAAATCTTTGATTGATAACAAAGATCATAGCAGTACATATCAAAGAAGACGACTATTGTTCCACAGAGAATCCAGTAACTAATTAGGAGGTCTAGCTTTCCCAAGTACGAATACCAGAACCTCGTAAACTCAAAGTTACCAAAACGTATACAACTACATTCGGCGATCTACAAATAATTAAAAGAAAATCACAAATCATAACCGATCAATTTCGTGGTGAATATTTTCGATGACAACTTCCACTTCCGTAGGGCAAGACTGCGCATTGATGGTAAGTCAATCCAAATGATCTGATTAGACCACCGCTACTTCTGCCTTGGTTCATCAAAGGACCATCACCACCACGACAACATCTCTATATTGAGACCTAAAACGGTATATATATATCTCAATGATAAAGGAGAAGCCAAGAGAAAGGGAAGAAAGGAAAGCACAAAAAGAAACTCTCAGATCTGAATCAAGAGAGAAAAACGCTCACTGGAAGAGAGTTATTGAAAAAAAAAAAAATCATCAATGAAGAGGAAGGAAAACACCCATCAAGTGTAAAGCTCTCCTCTCCTGCCACTGCATTAGGGTGATGGAAACCCTAAAGAGAGGGAGGGGAAAAGAGAGAAGACGGCTAGGGTTTATTTTTGTGAGGGAGACTATGCACACTTCATTTCAAAATGGTACTCCTATGTTCTTTACACCTAACACCTTAAAATATTTATCATTAATTAGTGGCAACTCCAGAATTTATGTGGGTGGAATCATTTAAAATTTGGAAATTAACCAATAACGATCTAGAAAAGGGTATACTATAAAGTATAAATCTCCCTAGAGCTAGGTTTCCGATTATAGGATATTCTCTCCTGAGGTCCTTGAAATTTCAATGACACACACCCCCCCCCCCCCCCCCCCCCCCCAGAGTTTTTCCCACACATGGTGTTGACTTACCAAAGAAAAATGGCCATAATTATCCTAAATAACCCCGCAAAGTTATTGAAATTTAACACCGTCCTTCATTCGCTTAAAGAATTGACAATTTATCTAGCTTTGAGAGGTAAATTATTTTTCGACCAGTCTGGTGATGGTGCTGGGTTGCAGCGGACGATGGTTTTTTGGGGCGGGGGCGGCAGTAGCATGGTTAGGGTTAGGTTTTGTGTTTTCAATTTTTGGGTTTTGTTTTAGAGTCTTTCTGTGTTTTCTCCCTGTTGGGTCTCCCCCAGTTTGGGTTTTTCTACCCTTGATTTTGGTCTAATAATGTTTCTGCAGGTTTTGATGGAGTTTCGTTCTGTGGTTCTGGTATCCGATTTTGCTTGTTTCCCGTGCTTACCGTGGACGCGAAGGTTTGCTGGCCATCCTTGATGCCGGCTTGTTTTCGTTTAGGAGGTTGATGCTGTTGTGAGGTTCTGGAGTTACATGCTTGTAATCTAGACCTCGTCACTCTCTCTTTTGAGATAGTCCTTGGTTGTGTGCATTTTCGTATAAATGAAATCTCCTACCATTTTGGCCAAAAAAAAAAAAGTTTTCGATAGAGATGTATTCAAATTTCAACCTAGTTGGTTGATTTGAGAATAGTCGAAATTGGAAGATTTGACCCAGTGTTGTCAGGTTTCCCGAATAAAATGTTTCTTTTGCCGATTAAAAAAAAAAAAGATTTGACCCCAGTGCTCGATGCTTAGCCGTGGGCACGGATTAAGGCCTGCTCTTCTTAAATTTATTGTTCTGGTTATTTTGGTGTATTATTTATTTTTTGTAATTTATTGTTTAGTTTTTTGTCATAATTTTTTTTTGGATTAATCATTCGTCTCGACGAGAAGAATTGAAAAAAATATAAAACTTGGACCGAAATAAAAAAAAGTTCATATCAGACGACACTAAATTAAAAAAAATCGTCTTCAGCAAGTTTTTCTTTTTTTTGCTTTTGGTCTTGGTTGTTTACATTTCAGAGTATTAATTCCTCTAGTTGACACAATTGATTAATCCAAAACATGTAATGTGAATTTAAAAAAAAAATTCAAGAAATGCGAACAAAATCCCAAAACAAAAATTTCGAAAGAACGGGGCCTTTATCACTTATGTGGCTATTACTGCAATACAAATATTTTTTTCAATTACCATACCCATGAGTAATTATGGATTGCCTGGAGGACCCTTGCCTGCATTGACTTATTAATTTGTTGAATTTTCTTTGTCTGGAAATATTGACTATGATTTGTTGAATTTTCCCAGAAGGATAAGGTAAATTTAACCTCATGCTTATTGATTCTAGTTGTGTGAAAGTCGACTTTGAATGTACTTCAATCCACTTAAAAAACATATCGTTAGTGGCGTGAGTCTTTAACAACTTGATTCGTGTTTCGTGTACTTGAATATGAATTTACAAGTGTTGGAAAAATGCTTACCTTTTGTGATAAAAACCAATAATATGAGTGCAATAAAATCGAAACTCAAAACCTGAAAATTGATGGAAACAAATTGGTGATCAAGGCGAGTGTTTGTGTGTGACACTCTATACTTAAGACAGATTTCGCCCCCGCTACGGTGCTCACGGTTTGCATTGGACGACTGTCTCCCAGCACTACTTGATCGGAATCCCCCCAAAGCAGCACTTCAATTGGAGGGCCTGACGAACCATCTTGTGTTTGTAACTCTCTCATATGAATGGACTTCAATGAAGGAAAAATCAACTCCCTAAAAAGAATGAGGGAAATGATATTTATAGGCCAATTGGTAACTCTACGAAAAGTCACCAAAGAAAGAGGCACATCTGTTCGTAAAGGACGCGTTCGTCCACGGCGAACAAGTGCCAATGAAAAGATGCAACTCCAAAATAAATCAATTTTCATTCACACTTAAAATAAAATATTATATCCTATAATATTTTCCAACAATCCCCCATATGAATGAAATTGACTCGACAACCAATGCAAAACAATGCAAACAACAGAGAGAGTACAAGTGGAAATTTCCTGCATAGGATAGGTAGCTTTTGGCTTTGAACCTTCCCTTGTGAAAGACTATCGGATTTATTTGCTAACCAGTGGACGCGATGCCTTGAACTGTTCAGCGTTTTGTGTAAACCAAGACAATAGAATTCACATAGAATCTTTCCGAACACAATTGGTTCTTACGGTTGTGCCCATTCTGGCCCTGGAACACCGACTGGTTTCAGAGAGTGCTTTAGAAAATTCAGCCTTAGAAAATTCTCACAGAAGCGGCCCCTTCACACTCACATAGGTGATCTCTTATTAAGGGTATCCTGCTATACCCCACTTGGATTTACCAAGGTATAAGAATCATTAAAAGTTAAACTTAACCTAAAACGCTGCAGGCATCACTGTTTCACCATAGGAATGAGTTGGAGAGATTTTTCCTTAGTGATACTCCTAAGTCTCATACAACTCGGTTGTCCCGTTGAACCTAGATCTTGGGATCTCCAGTCAGCTAGGTTGGGTTGCCGTTATAGAGACTTTTAATTAATAGGCTTTATCTCATTCCCCTTGATGATCATTTGTTCTCTAGTCAAAACTCCATACTCTACGGATCCGTAACTAATTTTTTGACGTTTCATTCTCAAGTGAGAACAAAAGTTTAACGGTTCTATGTCTTTAATATTGAGACTTACCGTTACCCATGGTCTTCTATGCCTTTCTAACAACTGATGGCCATCACATTATAACTCTGGCATAGAATTGGACCCCCGTTGGAACATCCTCTAAGAGATGGCACAACCATCTGCTTATTAGCCTCTTTGTCTAATACAATGAGTTGATCAGACTCCATCGTAGACCTTGCTATACACGCATAAGGATTTCCAAATCATTGTTGCACTCCAATTGTAAAATTAAATTCACCTTTGGATTCTAAACCTTTAAATTGGATCATATGACCATACTTTATTCTTTAAGTTATAGTTGAACATCTCCAATAGTGCAACATGTAAATATTTTCGTAGGTTATGACAGGACACAAACGATGTCGAAACTTCTCTTCATCTCTCGTGTTCCAAGACACAGGAGTAAGAAACAACCCCCACATTAAGTATCTCACCCAATATCGAGTAACGCTATACTCAAATTAAGATGGTTATATGCTAACTTCACCATGCATTCTAAGTATCTTTGTCGATTCAATAGATACGCTTCATAGCATATAAACCAATTTCACTTTATTTAAAAAGTATCGTGTGGGTGTAGTTGTTCGATAACTACCAACCGCTTAAGATCATAGAAACTAAAATATTTCATTTTCAGTTTCATGCCAAATCAAACATAGCGACCCAATCTGATGGGTTTAAACACAATCTCAAATAATTCAAGCTATGAATTTACACGTCTTGCTTGTCCAATTGATTTGGCCCCAAATGACTTTTGCGAAGTCATAGGATCAGTGACTTATTCACCAATTGTCACACTTATCGGTGACTTTTTGGAATATCCAAAAGATTTGTGACTATTCAACAAAAGTCACAAATGTTGTTTTAATTTCACAGTCATGTTTCTTGAGGTAAACCCAAAGGTCACACCTTGTGGTTTAACTACAAGAGGTCATACATTTAGTTTAATCCCAAGGATCACACACTTTCTCATATAGTGCAAAGTGGCATATTAGAAAGTCACACCCCTTTCAAATGTGATGGAAGACACCCCTTAATTGAATGGTCACAACCACCGTCGCCTTTTTCGCTCATAGCCAAAATATGCGACTCCATTTTTCAGAATCGAACCACGTATGATGATGCATGTGCTGTCAAAGCGACACCTCTCAATACCGAAGCGCACTGCATAATTATCATCGTTCATTATTCTTGTTTCTATGAACGACCCTACAATTCCTGGAACAAAAAGGATGAGGGTTTCCAAAGGAGTAGTCATCACAACAATGCACAAACCAAATTGTTACTGGAAATCCCAACCGTTCGAAAAATTCTCGCAAATTACAGAGAGAAATAATACAAACATGGCTTCACAGGAAGGTGCATTCAAAATTATCAGAAAATGAGAGCAAGCAACGTTAACGTACTTTACAATTAACTAATTAACTAACGGTTCACCGGAACATTAGATCAATCTGCCAAATTATGTTCAAAGTAAAAGACGGCATGTTCTAATTAATCAAGAACTGTATTCTCGGGTCCAAATCCAAATGGCACTCACAGGCCACTTTCGATACTGTCATGCAGTTTAACAAAGGTTAGCAAAATCTGCACCTAGTGGCCAACGACTGAGCACTTGCTTGCAACTATCAAAATTGGTCGAGTCTTAAAAGTTATGACTCGTCGCCATTTCCAACGGCGAAGGCCGTACACAAACATTGGTGTTAAGACACCAATATGACACAACCAAAAAATCCAGAACCACATTTATATATCGCAATCCATACAGATCACAATTATTGCCTACCTTGCACATACTTGAAGACTTGAAGTGTTCTTGTATAATACCCCCAATGAACACAACGGCTCAAATACCAATCCGTTCACAACGGTGAGTGGAAGTCGAGTTATTTCTGAAATCACTGGATACCCATACATCAAACATTGTGTCCTTTGCGAAAAGACACCTTTTACCAAACCAGTAAAATTAACTCTACAACAAACATTGCCAACAAGTATCATTCATAGATTTCTGCAAACAAATACCAATATGTCATATCCCAAACGAATCAAATCTATTGGTGTACACTCACATATATCAGTCCAATAGAACGGAAGAAAACCAGAGCAGAAATGCATCATATACAATTAGTGTCATGTGAATGTATAGTAATTAAATGACTAAACAAAATGGTCAAAGTTAATCTTTACAGTTGGAACCACTTCATTCACAACCATTCCCGAATCATTGCAATCGGTGCAAATTAAGAAGAGAGCAAGAATTAAAGGACACCACCAAGTGAGAGGCAGTACACACTATCCAAACCATAGAGATATTTCTCATACACTAACAACTATTTGCTGTAAAAAAAAATGTGAACAAGTGTCAAAGCCATATCTTTACACCATGTAAACTTGGAGAGGAAATTGCACTGGGGAAAAAGTTCAGACTTGAATGTCGTGAACAAGAATATGGCAATTCATGTATGATTCAGAAATCACATCACACAATCACAAAAGTAAACTGAAATCTGTCTTAAGATTGTTGGAAAAATGCTTACCTTTTGTGATAAAAACCAATAATATGAGTGCAATAAAATCGAAACTCAAAACCTGGAAATTGATGGAAACAAATTGGTGATCAAGGCGAGTGTTTGTGTGTAACACTCTATACTTAAGACAGATTTCGCCCCCGCTACGGTGCTCACGGTTTGCATTGGACGACTGTCTCCCAGCACTACTTGATCGGAATCCCCCCCAAAGCAGCACTTCAATTGGAGGGCCTGGCGAACCATCTTGTGTTTGTAACTCTCTCATATGAATGGACTTCAATGAAGGAAAAATCAACTCCCTAAAAAGAATGAGGGAAATGATATTTATAGGCCAATTGGTAACTCTACGAAAAGTCACCAAAGAAAGAAGCACATCTGTTCGTAAAGGACGCGTTCGTCCACGGCAAACAAGTGCCAATGAAAAGATGCAACTCCAAAATAAATCAATTTTCATTCACACTTAAAATAAAATATTATATCCTATAATATTTTCCAACAAGAAGTACCATACAAAATATCGATACCCAATACTTAACGGGTACACATGAGTACGCTGGGGTTTTGAAAGTACCCGTGCTTCGTAGGTTAGGAGACGGGGGGGCTGCTCCCCCCCTTCCCGCTCCCCTTCCTGCTGCCCCCCCCTTTCCGGGCCCACTCCGGTCTCGCTCCGATAATCGGAAACGTTCACTTTGTAGAGCTCGTCGAGTAGAACAACCATGTCAAAAATCAGCTTGATTGGATATCATTAAGTCCTTGATCGGAACCTTTTTATTTTAAAAAGAATGGATCCGAAACACTGAATCAAATTCATTGTAACCATGGACCGAGAGTTATATGGGCTCCGATCAGGCACTTAATTATATCCAATCAAGCTGATTTTTGACATGGTTGTTCTACTCGACGAGCTCTACAAAGTGAACGTTTCCGATCATCGGAGCGAGACCGGAGTGGGCCCGGAAAGGGGGGGCAGCAGGAAGGGGAGCGGGAAGGGGGGAGCAGCCCCCCCGCCTCCGGTTAGAACTAGCATTGTTTTGCTTTCTTAAAGTCAAATGCTGAAATAGTCGTACTCTAGCTTCTTGTTCCGGTTCCTAGCATGATTTTAACAAGTCCAATGTTGAGGGCGCGAATTCTAAGTAAATAAATGATTGCTAAAGGAAAAAAAGCAACGGATAAAGCTAGATGACATCAATTTACTAAACTGAAAAAAAAAATTGCTGCAAGAAAAATCTCGTATCTATTTGATGCGGATCAAAAGAGAAAAAGATCGTATCTATGTAACAGCAATCACGCGAGGCTCCGTTTCGCTAAGGAAAATAAGTTTTCTTGAATTAATGGGTAATGTATTGTGAGAGAAGGACAAGTCTCGTAAAAAAAAAAAAAAAAGAACTTTAGCGGAACTAATACAAAATGGAAACCGCATACTTGGCTTGGTGAACTCTACTATGTTATGGACATGGATACCGACAGACATGATGAAACTTTCACACGTCTTGCGCGCCTTGATAGTGAGGGTTCTGTTACCTATTGCTACCGACGGACAACGAGATATCGGTCGCGAGGGTTCCGGCTTCGATAGCGTTTATCGATGAATTTGTTGACGTTGTTTTTTGAATGGGTAAAGCTCTGGATTGAAATCGTTCGGAATTGCGCAGTCTGAGACTTCGGTGAATTTGAGTTTGGTTGATAGGTGTCTCGCCTCCGTCTTTTTAAGAGTTTCCACGGCCCTTTTCTCTCCTCTATATATAAAAAAGAGGAAAAAAAAGCCCGCCCCTTGCGTTAAGGTCGTTTTCATAAATAAAGAAATTGATTATTCTGAAATATTAGAGACCGAGACGAAAACGAGAGCCAAGAATTGAAGTTTTTAGTAAGGGGTTCGTTCACGCTGATCTCAATCGTGGCCAACTAGGGGTGCTTGGGAGCCTATTTTTTAACTTTTCATTTTTAATTTTTTGGCGTTTTAGTTTTTTGGTCAGAATATAGTTTCAATCTGGTAGAGTGTTTAGATTATATGTGGAGAATGCATTTTGCAACTTGATAGTGTTTGTGAGATATGTGATGAACATGAATTATGAGCTGATTTTTTACCATATTGCCCTTGTTTATTTATTATGGGATATCCTGTGTATAAATAATTGTTTAATCAATTTTTTAAAAAAATTTCATTTTTAATTGTATCAACACATACAAAACTTTTTACACCTTTCTCCTAAAAAAAAAAAAAAAACCCTTTTACACCCTTTATATATTAAAAAATATGATTACAAAATTAATTGCTCAAATTTTCAATCCGTTTGAACTGATGTGAAGACTTATATTTCTGATCATTTTATCCTAAATGGTTATAAACTTATAATAAATTTTTGACTTTTGCTCTGGATCTTCAAAATTGCAAAAATCATTTTGCCAAAACTCATTTTCTTCCCCACCAGCCAAACACCCAAAACTAAAAAAGGAGAAGTTGAAAAGGTGAAAAATAGGCGCCCAAACAGGCACTGGAGTATATTTTGAGGGTGACGTACGGAAGGGAAAATTTCAAAATAACACCTGATCTTTCACATAATTATGTATAGACACTTGACCTTTTAATATTATTAAAAAAACATCTGACCTATTTAAAAACTCATCAATTTTTCACCCGCCGTTAACTTTCCATCAAAAAACTGACGGAAATGATAAAATGGCCTACACCTGGCCATTTGGAAGGAAACCAATATGCATTTTGGAAAAAAAAAAAAAACACGTTACAATAACCGATATGAAGTCTTATAAGCATTACTCCCATAACAAACCATTGGAACTCCATGGCCCCTCAGGTGAGTTTTGGCGGGAGATATCAGTAGAATAATGTGTTTTACATAAATCGGGAGTAAAGCTCCGTATGAACTATATTCCTACTCTAATGCATTTTAAGTAAACAATTCTTTGTGTTGAAGAGTAAAGTGCGCGCTTGGAAGGACAAAGGGATGGACCTATCTTGGGGCCTCCTCACCTCAGGGCTCAGGCACCGGCCTCATGATAATCACATGAAAATCATTGATGACATGATATCAACAATTTCTCGAGGTTTATCTACAACTTATGAAAAACGTGCGATTCATGAAAAGAGGAATAACATAAACTATCTTTTGCAATGTGTCTCTGATTTGTCTTTTTGAAATTTACGGGTCAAAAATCCCAAGGGGAATGTCTGGCGGTAAATTTGGGGGTTTGGTTCCCACTAAGATTTTAGATTCGAAAACTCTCAGCATTAGGTACTATCAGCTCCTTTGAGATCGCTGGAGCATTTGCCCGATTGTTAACTTCATGGCTCTGAAAAGGCGACAACCACGCTAACTAACCCGGACACCCGGTTATAAAAAAAGGTTAAGCAACATAGGTGTGGAGCAGGGGCAGTCCGCAATCTAGCTATTGCTGCGTGATTAAAATTCTTTCATTCACATCATCCATACCTATTTGGAGTTCCTTGTATGGACAGGTAAAAGATCAAAAAAAAGAAAGAAGGGAAAGGCTATTGAACTACTTAAATGATAAACCCCATTTTGATAGATCAGAACCCTATTATGTACCCTTTAATTAAATACTATACGTACAATAGCATTTCGTTTACATATTACAGCTACGCGATCGAGCGAGTATCCAAATTTTTCGCCGACACCTGCAATGTTAGCTTAATAAATGAGGAGCTAAGTTCATTACACCGCATTGTTATCAACACTACAGAAGGGAAAATGAAAGAATGCACAGGCTAAGATCAAACATCCAAATGTCAGCTCACGTCGTCGCCCCAAGCATCATCCCTCATACTTTGTCTTGAAACTATACGATTCTTTCTGTCTTCTTCTTGTTTCCTCAGCTCTCTAGACCCAAAGTTTGTGGACGGCAACTTAATTCCCATTCCCTGCGCAATCAGCCTTTGGGCAGTTCTCGTCGATGTCTTGGGCCTCTGACGAGGAGGCTCGAGATCTGCAAAAGAATATTTCAGATTTTTTCCTTTACAATTTTCCTATTGTAATATAGAAACTAGAAAGTAAATAGATAGCGGCCCAAACAGTGTTTGATGTATAACGCCGATTGTCAATCGGTGACAATTACCAATCTTCTTGTCTATTGGCTATAAATGGATACCATGTAAATTCAAACTTCTCGGATCAAAAAGGCCCCCAAAACTCTACAAAGCCAAGTTCTCTATTCTTCAACCTTTGTTCGAGAGACGGAGCTTGAAACTACACTTGGATCTGTGGCTTCAGTTTGTACTTAGAGCATCCACATCTCACTCTCTAAACATCATCCTAAACTAAATTAAGGAACCTTAAAACTACCACTTTATCAGCCTCCCCAAAACACCTTAACAATTTATCCTTGTTACAGTGACTATAAAAAAACAAGGAGGCTTCTCTGTCCCACTCTATCAACCACTTTTGGACAGAATATTTGAATAAAACTAGTATTTCAATAGAATATAGGTATACTAGGGAGTCTGTAGCAATGAACATTTAAAATGGTGACTAGTGAAAGCACAAAAGTGGCTTTTCGGTGTATAATTTGGTCCCAAAGTAGAGAGACTGATGTGGATGCTCTTAAGGACCAAAGTTGTTCTATTACTTCTATACTATAGACGCATCGGTAAACAACAGATGATGTCTTATAACAGCCACTTATACCGTAGTTGATGTAGAGGATTCACAGTTGTACTTGACAACCTGCGGGATTCACATATTATTTTGTTTATGGAATCTGAAAAGCCAGCTGTAGGATGAAGAAGAAAAAGAAAGATCATCATGGTTTACCTTTTGGAGGGATTGACCTCAAGAGCATATCATCTTCATTGAGTACACGAACAGTGAATGCACATTGAATATTATTAAGTGCCTCCAATGCTGCATTACAATAAAATTCAAACTATAATTTCCCAAAGTCCAAGTATTAAATGCACTTGAAAACCTTGAAATTTATCATCCTAATGACAGAAGAATTGGAAATTAAAAAACGAACGGAATAGACAGTGTTCAGCGGAGACGTTAGAACCGATGCACAGACGCAAACAAATATCCCGAAAAAGCTAAATGCATGACCTATCCACTCAGGCTGGCTTCTGTTTATGTCAGACATCTTTAGTTAAAATGCAATATCTCCATTTGAAATCAACAGATATATTAAGGATGGGATGATCTATTTTTTCCCTAGAAATTCCAAATTAGACAACCAAAATACAAAGATAGAAAGCAAAATTCAATGGGCTAAACTATTTTCGGATGAATGAGAAATTCATTAAGAAGAACGATCTTTTTTTTTTTTTGAACGGCGATTAAGAAGAACAATCTTACACAAGTCAAGAAGGAAAACCTTCCAACAAGAAAAAACTCAACTAAGATGAGGCAAAAATCCTAGGCAGGATTCGCCAACGGCTACACAGCTTAAATGGGCTGTGCTTTACAAACAAAAATTGGGAGCTTCCAATGTGTACATCAAAACAAATTAGTTACTGTTTCCAACTTACTAGGAAAACAAGACAGCTAGTCAGCCATGTCATGAAATCCCTAGCAAAGCAAACCGACCAAGATTCTGGGGTAATCCCCATTACTCCTCCTTCCAACAAACAAAGTGTCATTTTGCATGCGGAAAACGTATGTATGGTCATTTCCTGACTATCTTGTTCGTTTCGCAACATATAGTTTCAGAGTGCATCTTGCCTTCCCGTGCTTGAATTTCCAATTGCAGAAGTAAAAACTTATCGATTTCTGAAGTATTGCACCACCATGCAAGTGGAAATCTGAAGAAGTTGCAAAAAATATATTGGAAAGAAGACGAAATACAACGGCGCTCTGTTCAAAGAGGAGCCAATGCACATGTGATGTAACCAGCGACCAACTATTCCTTCAGCCAAGTGACAGTATTGACAAAAAAGAAAAGTTTCTGGACAAACCCATGCCACAACAGTAAGCAATGGATGTCCGTTACAACCACAGAGCTACAAAAGTAGAACTCCACATACTACTTAGTCATAAACTATCCAAATTCAAAGAGCTAACAATGCTTGACCTATAATAACATAACACATCCTCTGTATAAACCCCATAAATAAACAAAAGAATGGCACATTGCAAACTGCAAAACTTAATTTGACAAAGTGTTAACCATCTGATATTTCATTCGGGACCTAAAACTCAAAAACGTTGGTAGAAGTAATGTTACCAATTGGTGGCGTTCTAAAGACTGCAAGTGCAACAGTATCATTCACCCAGCGAATCACAAATCCACGGTCCTTGAAATTCTCCAAAAGCATCTCTAGGTCACCAGTTCTAGTACTTGGCGGAAAGTCGGCCAGAACAAGAACATGACGTGTGCCATATTTCACTGAATTCAAAAACAAACCATTCAAATACTTCACTATACAATGGACACATCTCTGCAACATTTTATACTAAAGGTTGAAAAAGTAATTCGAATGAAGGGCAACAGAGAGTGTAGCCTTTATGATTGCCTCATTTCTCTTTCTTGTGTTTCTTGACAATCACAGTAAATAAGCAAGAAAAAAAAAACACGGCAGAAGGATGGAAACCTTTATGAAGAAGAGATAGAGCACCACAAATTAGAATAGCTCCAATTGCAGATAGTTCATCTATAAGAGGAAAAAAAGCAAAAGAGGATTGACATAAAAGCCCTTTACACCAGAAGTGAAAACATGCACTCGAGCCCTCTTAAGTTTCTGAATACCACCATCTACATCCTCAAAAGTAAGATAGTCGCTCTCCAAAGACACCACATAAGACATGGAGGAGCACCATCCACTCCTTCCCCCTCCTAAACTGGCTTTCCAACTCCTCAATAGACCAAGAACCAAATCTGGCATAGCCCATGGAATTTATAAAAGATTGACTAAAAGCAAACACCAGAGCTCCCAAACAACCTCCAATTGGATAAGCAATTGATCAACGGTCACTTCCACCTAAGCCCACTCTTACAACCTGCATCTGCTACCAAGCCTAAGCCCACTCTCATCAAATTGTCACAAGTCAGTATGGAATCCAAAGCAGCTGCCCAACCAAAAAAGAAGAAGCCACATTTGTTGTAGCTCTAGTCTTCCAAATGGCCTTGGATGAAATGCAGACCCCGTCCGCCAATGCAAGGACTTCCGCCCCATTTTATCCCCTGTATTTCAGGATTTGTGTAGTCCTTACCCTTTTTTATAATTTTAGTCTAACCCTAGTTTTTTTTGTTTTGACACTGTTCTAAAAGACATGCCAATGAGATTATTGTTGTTTTTGTTTTGATAGTTAACTACGAATGAGATTTAACACATTCCTTGTAATGTCCTGACAACTATGGAACTACCACACTGAACTGGGTTCATTATCCTCAAATTTTCACGCAACTTTCAAGATCACCGAGAGTTAACCATCTCCACATGGAGAATGACCTCAGTTGTAGTAGCCTCTTATTAGGGTGGTAAAAATACTCTTAAGAATTGCCATTCTCCCATTTGGTGCAATAATCTAGTTAGGACCACGTTTGCATAGAGAAAGAGCCTAGTGTCCAACAAGTTACAAACTCCCATAGAGGTTCTACATACCTTACGTATATTACTCTAACATTTGTGTGGCAACCCAGATTAAAAAATCAGTAACAACAATAACTTCTCTGATACAATACTATCCAACACACATATATCGGAAGAAACTAGCTTTTTTTTTTATCCTCTGTAGAAACTAGCTGTAGTATGATGTTTTAGTGTTGCTTACAAGGCCAATGTGCTCTTGAACACTAGTTAGTGACATTAGTCTTTGGCAATCATACGGTGGGATGTACCATGTGCTGAAAAATATTTATCCCACGTTATAGTGAGCACACAACACTACCACATGAATGATACCCGGCAAAATGCTGCAAAAGAATGTCATTCATAGGAAAAATCACTAATGTTTTCACAGGTTTCTCTCCATATTTTCTTCCCACAAATTTATCTATCAAAATGAGCTTCATATTTTTGGTTGTAGAATTTTAAGTTTTTTGCCTTCCCATGCCTCCGTAATTCTTCAAAAAGTTCCACAATGAATTAATATCCCACAAAAGGATCATAAGTGTGATTAGAACATTAAATAACTCCAATTAAACATAAGCCTTTACTTTTTCAAAGCAATAATAGTAGCAGAAATGTTGCACTGCCATTAACAGAAACTGTCGCAGTAAAAAGATGACAAGTGAGAATGCAAAAAATGAATTAGCCAAATAGTATGTGACAGATCTGATGTAAATGTCTAACAGTTCGAATAGATGACGTACAATTTCTTTCTTGTGTATCTCCTTCTGAACTATTGCACACAGCTTCATTTTCGGAATAATCAACAAACCCATTGGACTGCTGATCCCCATACAAGCCATGAGTCGTATATGAGAACTTTCCCCTTCCACGCCGCTTAGGAGTTTGTATTTTTGTATTTTCAAGTGACAGTTTCGAGACTTCGGGTAAGCCTTGTAGAGGAAGTAATTCCTCCGGAGCACGATCTGCAATGGCTTCCCAATCTGCAATTTCTAAAAGGTTAGTTCATGATATCATGAACAATTGTCTTGGGAATAATAATCGGCAATTATAATAACAATGTCCTATCATTAGAAACATCAAATGGATGGACGTACACCTTATTAGGGAGACTAGAACATAATTGAGCCCTCAGTAAACGATTTTTTGTTGCATTTTTATGAAGGTAATATTATGACTTGAGCATGAGTAGGCATTGATTGATTAAGTGGACATAATTGTAATGAATTCTTTTCAAGTCTTCTAGTATGTTGCTGATGTTCGAAGAGAGGTCTGTTCGCAGTGTTCAAGATCCAAGCGTAAATGTACTTTATGCTGTTCTCTGGTAGGGGTAGTCAGCACTGCCACATTTTGAAAGAAAGGACATATCTCATAGACCTTTCGACCAGTACAATACTTGCACTCTATTTCCCAATAAGCAAGTCCAGGATTCATATAAAGTACAGCCAAAATCTGGCTCTGCGACAGTGTTTCTGAAAATGTTGAAGTTAACTTCAGGTGGTAGTGCTAGAACTGAGTATTTTTTTTTTAATCTCCCCTTGTACTAGTCCCATTCCCATAATCAGATTCACTGAAAAAGGTAAACTCAACACATAGGTGTGAAAATGGAAATAAATACCAGGATAAAATTTGAGACAACATAAGATACACATAACACCAGAAGAAAAAAAATACTAAAAGTCAGTAATTGTCAGGGAATTTGACCATCCAATACCAAAGGTGAGAGCGCCAGGATACTAAAGGTGAGAGCGCCCTATCACAAAAGTACCAAACAATACCAATGGTTGAACATTGTTAAGAAAAAACTGAAATCAAACAATATCAAAGACAGATTTGTACCATCATCTGGACATTCTTTGCAAGGGACACCATCCTCAGGCAATGTTGATGATTTTCCACAATTCCCTTCACAATAGAATATTAGAACTGTTATCCGTTATATTTGCGAACACTCAATTATTGTCCAAGAAAATAATCAGGCAGCAAACTTGAGCTTTGAATCATAAATAAATCAATGCCACAGGTATACCAAGTCTATCAAATAATGATCACAACAGAAACAAAGAGAATACAAACCATCCTCATTCAATGGCACATCAGAAGCTGGCACATCATAAAGTGCGACACTATCTTTTCCCAAGTCCTTCTTTGCAGCTTTTAGATCCCTGGAAAATGCAAAACGTCAAAAACCAAGGCTAGCACTTGGCAATCCACAAAACGTAGGGAAAACAAAGTAAAGGGAAACTCAAATCTTTTGTTGCATATTACGTGGAAAAACCACACCATACACCCACAACAAACTTTCCTAACTTCAATTTATTTCCCTCTCCTCAATTTCATAAGGAACCAAACAGAGTATGCAAGCTATATTGTAGAAAGAAGAGGTGATAAACGAGCCGAACAGTTCATTGTTCGACCTTAGGTTGAAAACTTAACGTCAAAACATGTTAAGCTTGCCAATCTTGAACGAGTTGTAATCTAGCCGAACACGATTCAAAAGTTCGAAACTTTTATACATCATAAGCCGAACGAACAAAGTGAGTAGTAGCTAGGGCTGCTAAACAAACCAAGCTACTCGAGCCTGTAATCATGTTCGTTCGTTAAAAGCTTGTTCAAGATTGGTTTGTTATATTTAACAAACCAAATTAACCAATCTTGAACAAACTACTCTTCGGCTCGTTCGGCTTATTTTGTATAAAAATGTATAAAAATCTCACGCTACTTGACTTGAGATTGACTGGTATTTGAAATGATTAAAACTCGTTTGAGATCGGCTCATCTCAAAAACAAGCTAAGCTCGAACATATTTTTGAAACTTGTTAAGTTTTCAAACCAAGCTTAATCAACTACATGCTCGGCTCGTTTGGCTTGTTTGCTCATTAAGTTTTTAAACCAAGCTTAATCAACTACATGCTCGGCTCGTTTGGCTTGTTTATCACCCCAAGTAGTAGCTTGTTCGACCTTGATCTGAAATCTTAACCAGCTCCAAAAAAGGTCCAAGCTTGATTAGCTTATGTAACAAAGAACAAGCTTTCAACAAACGGACACGAACTCGAGTCCCGAATGGCTTGATCAGCCCTGCTTCGTGACCGAACTCGCCTAGCTTGGTTCGTTTATTAGCCCCTCGACAATTAAAAATTGGGGAAAAAGAACAAAAGAATCTCACGTGTCTAATTACAAAGACCAGAGAGAGAGAGAGAGAGAGAGAGAGAGAGAGAGAGAGAGAGAGAGAGAGAAACCTTGTTGGAGAGAGAGACTGGTCTCTCAAGAGCAGTGCGCGAGATCGAGCCTCGTCGGCTTTGAGAGAAAAGCCTTCGGTGGAGTAGAGCTTGGCCAAGTCGAATAGAGCGGAGGACAGTTGGAGATGATCCGATTGCGATGGATTCGTTAGGGTTTGGAGTTCGCAGACTACGGATTCGAGTCGGGAGATGGCTTTGTCGACGTCTCCCTGGTCGAGGAGGTCTTCCACAGTTTCGCTCCAGTTGGAACTCTCTTCTCCTTCCATTGCTGTTAGTTACGAAGATCAACCGGAAACACAGAGAGAGTTCTGTTCCACTGTAGGGTTGTTATGGAAACCATGGAGTTTGCGTGGGCCATTGTGCGTTTATTACAGTAGAAATAATGAACTGCTTATCTTAATAATGTGTTTACGTAAAAAGTCAATTTGATCAAATATCGATGAGGACATTTTAACTTACAAAATTACTGGCGGATTTCAAGTCATCCGTTTTATAAATTAAAGTTCAATTGTTGATATAATTATAGATGTCCGATAAAGTTAGAAATTTTCTTTTAGTGAATTCAAAATTTTATGAGACTTACGAGATAAACGGTTCAAATTACTAAAAATTAACACAGTGTAGGACCCACAAATGACAGTGGGTTTCCGCCTCATTTGGACATAACTTATTCTCTTTTCAATCATAATCATCATAATTTAAAATGATTAAGGTTGAGTTTTGACTAACTTAATTTTTGTTACACGCACCGGTATTATTTCACTTTTAGCATCATTTTTTTTTAAACTTTTTCATCGTAATTTTTACACCACATCGCTCATGTTAACGAGGAGAATCAAAGAAGTATGATAATATAAACCAACTTCCGAAAAGTTTATATAAAATAAGGCTAAAATCATTAAAAGACTGTCTTTTTTGAAAAAATTTCAAATTTGATCTATGATTTTCTACTTTTCTAATTCTTAGAAGAAATAATAAATTTTAAAATTCAATCCGCATCGAGTAAAAATCGAGAGAAAACAATAAAAAAAATAGTCAATCACGAAATTTAGACCAAATGTTTACCTTTTTTACTTGAGTTGGGGTCTTTTTGTCATAAAATGCTGTAAAATGATTATCTGTATGTTAAAATAGACATTTCTCAAACTAGCTAGCGCATTTTGAACATGCAAGTCAACAACAAAACGCAAAGTCCGCAACAAAAAGCATATTGAAAACGCAATCTTAATTTACTTCCCCCAAAAGGACTGCAACATGTAACTTGCGAACCTCCAAAGATCATCCAACAAAGCTACACAACGCCAACCACAACACTTTCACATGGAAGTGGGACACCAACTCACATGAGAACCGGAAACGACATATCTCTCCGTTGGGCACCTTCCTTATCATATGACGCAGATGCTCGTGCTGGTGCTGGTGCTGCATGCCTAAAACATTCATTACTGCTAAACTTGCATCATGGGTGTATTGCTGATAGAGGATCTAAACCCATCAAAATTAGTAAATCGAACTCGAGTAAGCACATGGGCAAATCCCCGAGTTGTCAAAAAAATCCATCAAATTAGTTAATCGAACGTGAGTAAGCACATGGGCAGATCCGGACACATGAGTTATCAAAAAGATCTCCAAGCATGTTATTGCACCACACAATGTATAGCTAAGTTCATATATCGCCATGAAAGTTTGCACATTCAACAAAATCCATAAGTACGTACCACCAAGATATCTATACCAATAAGATTTCAGAGCAAAATATACAACCCTCGATCTTAAATATTAAAATCCCAATCTTAAGCTATCAGCTGCTATGAGAAAACATATGCTATCCCCTTCATGTATACAACTGTCCTAACACTTCTTCTATATCTACAATATAAGGACAAATCTCCTCTCTCTTTCCCTATGGGAATATTAAAAAAGGAGCCAGGCTATAAAAGCGAGCGGTCGCTGCAAAACCTTGGGCATGAGCCTGGGCGGAGGAGCGGCCGTAACAATATACTAATGCACTAACCATCTGGAATTCCAATGTTGTTCCCTATCCATGTAGAAAGACTCCAAACGAAGTGGGTTTTTCTCCCCCTTCATTTGTATTCATCATGCCACAAAATCTTGTAGCAACTGAGCAGCAAAAAACTTGCGGTTCTCGTACGCGGCGCCCGGATGGGAAGGTTGCGGGACACTGATGCCGCTGTAATGAGTTTCGACGCCGCCCATGTCGACCCTGCTTCCCAACTGGTGGCTCATGTTCTGACTCGGCAGGTAGCTTTGCTGCGCCGCGTTTTCGCAGTGCGGAAGGCCTAGAGTGAGGGAAACGCTGTTCCCGTGGTATCTCGTGACCAGACCCTCGGGATCAAATCTCCCGATTTCCCCGATTGGGTACGCGCCAAATCCGTTGCCGTGACTACTTGTGTCCGGTATTAACGAGTAGCTCCCGTAATTGTGATTGATCCCTTTGGTCGTCTCACTGCCAGGCTTCATTTTCATGTCCATGTCCATTGAGAGGATACTACTCGGTGACGAGCTCTGCTTGTCGAAGCTCTTCTGCTTCTTCGGATTCGCTTGGACAATGCCTTCCACCTCTTGCTTGTATTGTTGAGTGTTATTATTGACAGTTTGATCCATTTGAAAAGTTGCAGTGTTCTCTTGTGGATCGTTACCTGATTTCGAGCCGGACTCCTTGGTGTGATCCGATCCGTTTTGTTCTTGGTCCTTGATTTCCTCCAAGTACATTTCCTCTACCATCGGTTTCCATAGCCGGACTCGGGCATTTATGAACCAATTCGACACCTGCATCGGATTAAGCATATTTAAAAACTGAAGTGCGAAAATCACCTTTTTGAACATAAGTTATCACGTCGAAACGGAAGTAGAAGTGGGATTTGATTGATATATACCTGGCTCCGAGTAAGTCCTGTTTGTTTCGCGAGAATGTGTTTGTCTGAATCCTTAGGATAGCTGAGAAGAACGTGAGACAGCCAATTGTTATGTGCAGGAAATATGCATTGCATGGTAAGATAACTGGAAAAATTGACTTCTAGTAAACACGACCAAACGGGAAACATTATTCTTTTGAAGAAGGAGATATGTACAAGAGAAAGAAAATGTACGTAGTAGTATTCGGGACCAGCTTAAGGCTCAGCTTCACTTGGGTCGTTTAGTATTCGGGACAAGTTCGAATTTTAGGCCCGTGAAGTAAACAAGCAGATCAAACCTAACACTCTAAAGCTCATCTTGGCTGTTCTATAGAGACTTTTTTAGAGAATGAACCGGGCTCTCGCGACTCATTTAGTAAATGCACCAATCTCGAACACTACAAGCCTTGGCTTGCTTGCTCCACTAACAGTAGGCAACGTGAGCATGCCACGGTATCTATTTCGACGATAAATTCTGAACAATGGTAAGTGATTTTTGTGGAACATATCCTTAAAAACAAAATCTATTCAATCGATTTCACTTGTCGAGATCAGTGATTTTTAAATTTTGGGGACGGAAACCTAAGGAAATTAAATTCTCTAAACACTCATAATACCACTTGACTTTAAGAATAATTAATTCAGTCCAAACACACCTTTTAATTGTCTTCCTCATTTCTTTTTACACAATGATGATGAATCTCTCACCAAATCCATGATATAAAGTATAAACACTGTCTAACAGACAGTACTTTAAGCAAAATCTTGCATCACTCTGATTAGGCAAGTGGGTTCTTGTAAACATTTTTTTATTTTTTGTGTGTTTTATTCGTCTTTTTAAAATTTTTGTTGGATTTGTATTACATTAGTTGAATTAATCATCCGTCTCGACGATAAGAGTTCAACAAGTAGAAATTTATGACCAAAAGAAAAAAAAAGTTCACTAAAAACAAAAAAAAAAGTATCAAACAGTTTTTTGTTTTGGTCAAAAGTGTTTGTCTTATATAAGTTTTTTTCAACATTGGTTCATATTTTTATACTTTTCCGGTTTGTCTCGTCGAGACAAATGATTAATCTTAAAAAATTATGACTAAAAGATAAACAAAAAACTACGAAAAGTGCATGTGTGTGTGTGTGTGTGTGTGTATATATATATACCGCTATAAGTTTTGGACAAATAAGTTTACAAAAACGCAATCGCAATGGTACATTTACAAACAATTCAACTTTACTAGTACCACACGTAATCATACAAATACACACGCATTGTAGGTGGGCCCACATACAGCCCACAAGCACAGTGTGTGCGTTTGTAGGAAACTTATTATTTGCTCCTTGACCATTGACCTTGTCGACCATATATTGGTGTGGACTTCACTATAAAGTCTAAACCTTTCACATCAATGTGCAGTGCAAAATGGCCCTAGACCACTGCTTGTGCATGTGATTGCATATGCATGTGTGTGATTTCAAAATTTTTGGTAAAAATTGTGTGTTAAGTAACACAACGCTGACAATTTTTTGGCTTTCTGACACCGTTGCTTCTCGATATACTGGAAAATCACAATGCATTTCGACTGCTTTCCGTTACATATCGGTCCATTTCAAATTCGCAAACCGATTCACGGTTGTTGTAGACGACACTCGACCGTTATAGGTGATTTCGGAAATCTCTAATTTTTTTCCTCAATTATGATATCTAAAAATTCACGACCGCCACAACCGATTCCCATTAAGTTGTTGCAGTTGATACTCTTGATATCGTTACACCTCGGCCATCACCGTTACGCTTTTTAACAATAGATATACCCATGTCATTTTGTGTTTGTACTTACGTACGTATATACTTTTTCAGTTTTTTGTTTCTATGCATGGTTACTACTACGTACTTGAGACACACTTACGGGTGAAGGAAGTGCTCGAAGAGCCAAGCACGAAGAACAGAAACAGCTCTTTCGGGCAACCCTCTCTGGGGCCTCCAAGCGTTGTGCTGGATCATCCCCAGCTGCTGCAAAGCCCGTTGTTGACGAATCTGGTGATCCACAAACTTGAGCCTCGAACCGGCCTCGGTGCCCTTTCCTCCTCCCGGACTATGGTCATGATCTTCTCCAACTCCGAGGCTCTTGCTCGTGGCCTTGATTTGTGTCGTGATGGCGTCTTTCAGGCACCGGAATTGCTTCGAGATCGTCTGCAGCGCGAGGGCTGTGTACGATTTCGCTGACTCGATTCCGGCTGCCTGCTCAAAGGATGAGACCACAATCTGCATTTGGTGATGGTACTGCCTGTATCTTTGCTCCACCTTCAAAATTAAGGGTTGCAACCATTAACAAAGCATGGAAATACTCTAGGAGAAGTGTATGGTACATACCTCAAAAAAAATTGGTAACAAGAAAATGCGTAAATCACAAAAAAAAAAAAATAACGTAACCAACAGGAAAAAAAAAAAAGCATAACTATTTTGGGGTGTAACGTACCTATATACATACTTCAACAAAAATAAAAAAGCGTAATGAATGAGCAAAAAATATATCTACTATACACCGTAAAATACATGTTTCATTTTCCAAAACCATTTCGTACCATATGTACTTTCTTTCTTTTTTTTCAATGGCGCGTATCATGTACCATGTACGTTCAAGGTTCACATCTTTCGTAACTAACTAAGGAGTAAAAACATGTATAAAATACGCTAAAACTACGCACAACATACCCAAAAATTAAAATACGTACAGCCTGTGGTACACTTAGTACCATAGTTTTCTCCAGTACACTATATTTATACAGTGCGTCGAGATGAAAAAAAGAGTAATAAAATCAGGGCCATGAGATTTTTCTTTGGTGCAACGGAAATTCAGAGAACTAAGTCCATGAGAACATCGAGATCAAAGTAGTACTGTAGTAAAAATCTAAATTCAAATCCGAGGAATTAATCTGTCGATGGTGTGTTTCACAAACTAAAATTAGTACTTATTTTTTTAATTAAAAGTAATATTTTAAAAGAAAATGACTTATCTCATAAAGCAAGAAATAAATACATAAAAAATAAGAATTTTAGCGGAACGGATCTAAACGAGGCCCTCCATCCATTGTTGGTGGATGATGATGACCCATATGTACGTGCCACAATTATTGTTGCTAGTGTTTCTTGTTTTTTCTTGGTTAATTATCAGCTGCTATTCATGTTGCTATGAATTACAGTAATTCTTTTATACCGAAGAAATTGAAAAGGATAACACAGACCCATCGCGGATCGGAAAGCTAAACTTTTTTTCTCATATAAATGGATATTTAATTTTGGATCCTGAATTTAACGACCGAGCAAACTTTCAGAACGTTTGGCTGTTGTGGGATAATTTAGCTGAACTTAAACTTAGCTGCTCAGTTGTAGTGATAATTTTCAAAATCTAGTAAAAGTAAATAAATAAAAAAGAATACAAACTAGTTACCTCATCCAGCATACTAACAAGCTTTGCCTTCTTCATCTGGAGCTCCTGCTTTTGAGCCGTCGTGAGCTCGGCCCCAATTAGCCTAGAGCTGCTTTCACCGCCACTTGATCCATCATCGCCACCACCGCTAGCCACCGCCTGACTCATCTTTGAGTACTTCTCCTTGGTACTCCCTTGATCACCAAAATCACTCTTGATTGACTTCCCCACTTTCACAACTTCATCGAGAAGTTGCTGCGCAGCCTTCAAGTACTTGGACCCCAAGATCACGCTCTGCACGCCGGCGATCCCGTTCGAAACCGACGAAGTGCCGCCGCTCGCAGAATTCCCCGGCTGGTGAGAGGAAAGTGTCAGGGACAAA
Source organism: Rhododendron mucronatum var. ripense (assembly GCA_019656295.1). Lineage (NCBI taxonomy): Eukaryota > Viridiplantae > Streptophyta > Magnoliopsida > Ericales > Ericaceae > Rhododendron > Rhododendron mucronatum. The sequence continues at coordinate 218,493 of BPLT01000139.1, read as the reverse complement.
CCCTGTTGCTTGCCGGGAGAGAGCACCATCGGCCGATGAAGAAACCCGTCGAAATTCTCGCCGGACCCGCCTGCACCCGCTGCAGCGGCCGGGACGTGCGGGTGGCTCCCGGGTGCTGCTGCAGTGTGCTCAGCCGGGCCCCACAGATTGTAATGGAAGCGAGGGAGGATCCCGCCGAGCTGGGCCGGAATTTCCTGCGAGTTATTCGCAGACCCCCCGACGTTGGGGATCGGGATGCCGAGGAAGTGCTGGCTGTGGTTCGGCGGCGCGTGTGATATACTGGCGACGTGGAGCGCGTTGGCTGCTGCGGCGGCGGCGGCGGGATTGTGATTGTTCAAGAACAGCATGTTATTGGCCGATTGCTGGTGCGTGTCAGAGTACTCTGTATTATTATTATTGGAGTAGTTATTAGGGTTCATCAGGTAAAGCGTCTGCAGCCCATCAGCTTGGATTTCTGTGCTCCCGTGAAAGTATGTCGCCATCAATTTCTGAACCAATTAGTAAATCTGGAGAGCAAAAAAAAAAAAAAATCACTTCAATCTCGACCACAAGTTTGGATGCTTAGTAAATCCTCCATTTCCGTTCGGATCGCAGACAGATCCTGCAAGAAAGTTGGACGATGAAATTAACAAACAATATCCATGGCAGACAAAACAGATAAACCGCGGTACTAAAAAAACGTAACGGTATTAGTGATACTTATATGTGTGGCTAATATTGACGGTATCGGGTCGGTACATAGATGAATAATTGTATTAAAGATCTGAAATTCCGTGTTTTTTTGACGGGTGAACGGTGTTTTTTAGAAACTTGATGGATGATCGGATGAAAAGGATGGAGTTTGGGATGGGAAGAAGAGACATAATAGGTGAGAAAGCTCTTTAAATATGGATATATAGCAAAGATAGATGGATCTTGTTCAAGTGTTGGTTAGTTAATAACTTTACTTACAGGCTGCAGTGATATGATACATCAAAACCCCTTCAATGATCAGTACTACCCACAACTAGAATATGATAACAAGATTGGAGAGAGAGAGAGAGAGAGAGAGAGAGAGAGAGAGTAGTATTCAAATATAGCTAAGACACACGAGGGGCCGGGAAGCATACATCAGAGCGATCTCACATGCCAAATCTAAGAAGCCACTCCTCTTGCCAGACTTGGTTTCTGCAACTCTCTCTCTCTCTCTCTCTCTCTCTCTATCTCTCTCTCCAACTGAAAGAGAAAATAAATAAATAAATGCAGAGGGTGGGGCTCAACCTATAAGCTGTCAACCTTTAGAGTTCGGGTTCGGGCTCGGGCAGTGTTTGGACCCAAACCGGGTCACCTTATAGTGTGTGCCCACTCTGGTTAAGAATAATGCAAAACACAGATTAATTTGTGTCCACATACTTCTTGGTGTACTAGCTAGCTGTTCCCATTTAGGATAATATTACGTACACAGAAACAAAATTTGCATCGAAAACGATTGCGGTGTCACTATTTTACTGACAAAGTTAGTTAATGTGGTTTATGATTTTAAAAAATGTAAAATCATTTCTAGTTAGATTAACTCTCCTTTTTTTTTTTTTTTTTGCCTGATAACTGGATGTCCGATTAACTTACGCACATCAAGATTTTGAAGATAATGACAAGACATAACCCTTAGTGGCCCTAAGGTTTGGAATGTTTGACCTCCGAGCATGAAAATGGAATTTGTGACGTCATGAAGGAGCACGTATCTCTTTCTCACAACCACACTTATCCAAACCTGTTAGGGTTGTAGTTAGATTAACGATTACTCAGTACAATCAACATCTAGAATTACGCACAAAAAATGTCTTAATCTTACCATTTTTAAAATAGACCATCTGTATTATCTGGGTCATTCTTTCCAACGATGATGGAGGTCGTAGAAAAACCTTTTTTAGTCAACACGTGAGAAGGAAATGAGAAGGGTGGTTAATGATTTTATTAATCCTTGCAAAATAGTACTATTAATACTACATCATTATATTTTTGGTGGAAAAAATGGACATACACCACAGAGATGATCAGCTCCTCTTCAGTCCATTTCATGGACTAGATCGCCTAATTTTTCCCAGTTTTGTTTGGGTTTTTTCAAGCCCATTTTGATGATCCAAACAATTCATATACTATTTTATAGCTCTCGAGAACATCAACCACATTAAAAATCAGGTTGATCGAATATCGCTAGATATGATTACAGAATATATTTGTCTTAGATCATAACAAGATCACAACTCTAATCCGAACCCATTTAACCCAATTATCTCAAGACAAATGCATTCCAAATTACATCAATCGATATCCGATTAATATGATTTTTTGACATAATAAATGTTGTCAACGATCTCTAAAATATGAACAGCTTAGATTATCAAAGCGGACCTGAAAAGAACCCACAAATGGGCAAATTAGATTATCCATTCTATTTTTCATGAACTAGAGAGGATCGTCCTCATGCTCCATATATGTTTGGTCTCGAAACCACATAATTACCCTTGAGAAACTTCACCGCAACTATGTTGATGCCGAAGCTAAAATAGCGCCTTATTGGGAGAGCGTTAAAAGAAACACTATGAACCCAAAAATTCAAAATTAATTTTCCAATCCTGAAGTTTCCAATTGGTGGGGACAATAAGGGTCGTTTTCTTATCAAAACAAAGTGATGTAAATGTAATACTATTATAGATCATCGCTACAGCCTCCCTTATTATTGGTGTAGCTGATCCTTTTCAACTGTTTTTATGTGTTAGTTGGGTAAGTGCAAAAGGTCTATGGCTAAAAGACAAAAGAAAACTTAATGAGCGACCTGAAGAGTCTTCTTTTTCAAATCATTTGAATGTAGGCACGTTTAGATGGAAAAAACAGAGAGAGAGAGAGAGAGAGAGAGAGAGAGAGAGAGGGGGGGCCCGGGGTGCTATAGTGCACCTCCGTACTACACGTATAGTGCGATTAATCTGGCCGTCCATCTCTGCAATAGACAGCTCGGATTTTCATTTGAATAATAGACTGTTGGGATTTGTGGGGGTTTGAATTTAAATCCGAACCCTTCATATTGAGATGGACGGTCGAATATCCGCCGCACTACATGATATAATACGTCGGCTGCCGCACTATAGCAACTCCCAATCCATGAAATTATGCTTTCGCGAAAGTGGGCCAGGACGTGCACTGATCAGCTGAAAAATGAGGAAACCTCTACTCTCCGAGTAATTACTATATTAGTCCTGGGGCTCCCGGGGATGCTAGCAGCACCATGCAAAGCGGGTTTATAGTAGTCGATTCAGCTGTTCATTTCGACAATCGACGGCTCGTATTTTAACAAAGCAATAAACGATTCATATTTGTATGCACTCGGATCCAACCCAACCCGTTTTTGCCAAAATGAATAGTCGAATTGGACACTCGACACCGCTTTACAGGAATATTGCAGCATCCCCTGTCCAATACAGTACCTTTCGTTACCTCCTACCTTGGTCTTGTGGGCACGAATGCCCCAACATTCTTCCTGGTAGAGAAAAGTGTTGATGGTGCCTCAATATCAACCAATATTTTTTCCCTACTTTCACCACATTTTTAACGTATTCTCGAAATTTTGATTTTTAACTATTTGGCATGTTATGTTATAAATAACTGAAAAAAAAATAAGTATCTCTTTTTTTATGTTTGTAAATTGAGACAGATAATGAATAGATATTCATATTCCATGTCAGGAAACCCTCAAACATTCGAAACAAAATTCAGCTAAAGATACTATATATGCATCTCCAAATTTAGTACTGTGTGTTTGGGGAATTTTTGAATATTGCTATATATTAAGACTACTTTCTTCTAATTTGAGGTTGATTTTTATTTTATTTTACTTGGTCTCTTCCCGAATCTAGATCATAGCTCTGCCACTGGAAATGTTGTAGAGTAATAATAAATCAGTTTCAAACTTGAAAATTAATGCGATGACAATGGTGCCAATCAGTACTATTGCCATCACCACTAATCCAAAGGAATCCATATATTAATTGGTGATGAAAAAAGTGGTTTAAGGAAGGTGATTGAAAAGAGAGAGTGAGAAAGATGTCTATTTAGTGTCCAAAAAAGTTTGATGTTCAAAAGAGAAAGTGTCAATAAAGTTTGGTCACTAGCTTGTAGTTTTTGGATGGCCCAAATGGGCATAGGGGATCTTATTTGTTACCACTTTTAACTACTATCAATGTCAGTAATATCTCCTAATGTTTGAAGTTGGATAATAATATATTAAAAAAATGCATAATGAAATGACATATCACTCAGTTCCGTAAAATTAGTCCCCTGGCCTCATGAAACTACGTGTAATTTTCAAGCTTAAAAATAGTATACTTATCGAAATAATTTTTTTTTTTTGTACAATATGGATCTCATTTGATATATCTCGATCAAATCTTTTTGAATTGCTCAAAAAAAAATCAAAAAATTGTTGTAATAAATGCATTATTCATAAATGTGAAAATTGCTCGTGGTTTCGTAAAAAAATCAACTTTATGGGACTGAGGCCCTGTTCCGGTTTCTATAAAAAGGAACTTTTAGAAAATAAAGGTAATTTCAATCTCAAAAATCATGTGTTTAAGTAAATAATCTTCCTACCAATATGAATTTTGTTTAATAGATTTCATTAAGATATTTTAAACGGTGCAAAAGTGCAAAAAAAAATTGAAAAATTATTTGTCATTTTATTATATTTGTGTTTGAAATTACCTTATTTTTGAAAAAGAAAATTGAAAAAGAAAGCAGAATGGCCCCAGAATCCAACTTATTCATGGGGCCCCATTGTGCATATTTTGCATCAATATGAACCATTCATCTTTATAGGGCTCGTATAGTAGTTTATCTCCACACACAAAAAATAGATTTATCGGACATTGATAGGTACATAAAAAAAAATTCAATTTTGGTTTATGAAATCTACGGTAAAAGTTTTAAAATATCCATGACTGTCTATTTTATAAACCAAAATTCAATTTTTGATGTACCTATTGATATCCGATCAACCTGATTTTCGGCTTGAATGTACTGCTCTATGTGTTCTACAAGATAAACAGTTTAGAATATCGCAAAAATTGCCCGGTGGAACCCGCAATGGGCAGAAAGAATTAAAACTCAGAACCATTATATTTTCAGTTTTTCTTATGAATAATAATTTTTTTAACCTAGGCTCCATTTGTTTGGACGTAAAATATTTTTTGCGGTATGTTTTACCTATTTTCTGGTGTTTGATTGTGTAAAAAACGAGGAAAATATTTTACATGTAAAACATTTTCCATCAATTAGATGAAAATGATTTACCCTTAAATCTTCTGTAAGTTATTTTTCGAAATGAACTCACTGCCATCTACTGCAATTCTCACCAATCATTAGTCTTGACCCACGTTCAATTCCAATAATCTTATATCTCTCCACCGTTTAAGCCCATCTTCTCTCTCTTTACACTATTTTGTTGATTTCTGAAAATATTTTCAAGTGCCAACCAAATACTGAAAAATAAAAGTTTAAATTTTATTTTCTGAAAAATATTTTACATGAAAAATATTTTACATTGTAAAACGTTTTACATCAAAGCAAACGGAACCCTAATTTTTAGATTCAACTGGGGTAAACAACTTTTAACATGGTTTGGTCAGTAAATAAACACTGTATGATTAAAAAACAAAAAGAAGTAAATAAACACTGTTTAAATGGTCCACAAAGGAATTCCTTATTTATAAACTACTGCTTTTGCATAATGCTGAAGTAATCATGTGTCTAACTGGTCCACAAAAGTCCCTAAAGTCAATAACGTCTAGAGGGGGCCCTAAACCAAAGAAAAAAAACCCTTCAATGATGTACAACGCTATCCATCCATCCATCCCATCGCTTGCTTTTGCACGTCTCTTATCTTTTGACATCGACCCATCACGCGAATATGCAAAGCCACCCCCTTGATATTTTTTTCCGTGCTGCGCCACGTTACGGTGCTCCAAGTCGAGGCCCTTTCTCCACCACGGACTGAGATGGGACACCATTCGGCGATGGAGGCGAGCTATGTTGGGGCACGGGGGCCTTTCATGTGTTGTGCCATGTTACGGTGCTCCAAACTCTTTTTCCTTTCTCAGGTTGAGATGGGACACCATTTGGCTCCAGAGTTTTGAAAATTTTATTTGGTATACATTTGATTTTTAATATTATGTCTCCCTTCGTTCCAAAATGAGTGACATTTTGGGAAAATATGTTATTTTCAATTGTTTATATATTTTAATATGAATGTTAAAACATATGCAATATGGATCTTGTTTGATAGATTTTAATTAGTTCTATCAAACAAAGTTTTCAAAATCATATAAAACTTCATAAAATATCAAAAGAAATAAGTATTTTAAAATGACACGGAGTCCCAAAAAGATTAATTATTTTGGAACGGAGGGAGTAATAATTATTTGTGTATAACTTCCTAAATCTTAATAATTTTTGTTTAATTTGATAAAAAAATTGATTATTTTACATTCTCATTTCTCAATTTTTTTCATAAATAAAAAATTAAGTAAGTGACGGTTAAAGTAAATGATTTACATATGTACTTTAACTGCATTAGTCATGAATCATTTCAATTTACAAATGTAATGTATTGGAAAACAAGAAATCTATTACTATATAATAAGTATACGGTCCAATAAAAAATACTCCATATGTCTACTAATTAGGCGGCCCCAGGGAATCAAAATCCTGGCTCCGCCACTGTTTGGTGGTGTACCAGGGAAAAAGCCATTAAGGGGCTGGCTTCAAAGACAACCCAAACAAGGCCTAAGCTTTTCAAAAGGTATGGAAGACTATGTTTCAAAGTTTGTCATCATCGTAATTCTTATATCCTTTATCACTTTACTTTCTTTTATTATTCCTCTTTTGCATTTGCTAATTTAAATAAGGTTATAGCCATTCCTTGATGCAATTATTTATCCAAAAATACGCCCCAATAAGCTTGGCACAGCATCACTACGATTCCATGAAACCCACAAAGCCATGCCTAGCTAGGTTAACAAATCAGCCTTGCCATGCCTTGGGGTAACATACATACCAAATTTAGGAGAATCGATATATACTAAGGCCCTTTTTTATTAAGATTCTTATTTTTTAAATATTTATTTTTTATTTTACGAAATGGGTCATTCTTTCACAATATAAGTACTTATTCCTTAGCAGGATGGGGGCCGTAAGAACATCTTCAAAGGAAGGAAATTTTTTTTAAAGGGACTTATTAAACTTTGAATTTATTAGTATTTCTTTTGAGTTTAAGATACCCATTTTGCCAAAAGTTTAATGCTAAAAATTTGATGAGATGACAATTACTTTCAAGAGTTTTTCTCACTCTTCAAATTTAAAGAGAGAGGAAAAGACCTACAACCAAAAAGTGTAGCAAGTTCCCCTGGCCTTCTCTCTTAGGGGGTGTTTTCACTAACAAAAAAATTTAACGCATTTTATCATTTTATTTTTACTAACAAAAAAGTTTTATCATTTTACCAACTCGTTTCCACTAATAAAAAAGTTGTTAACAAAAAAAAAAAATTGCTACAGTACTTTTACTCACAAAACCTATCAACAACTTATTTACCATCGAAAATACCCCTAGAGTTCATTCTATTGACATAATTTACTTATACTTTCGCCCTCTTTCCTCGGAGAAGCTCTAACAATAACCTTGAGTTGTTAGCAAGAAATTAATGAAGAAGCTTGGAGCGACTTAATTCCCCACAAATACCGATAACGGGTGCTACTGGATTTTAGTTACATAATTAATCTTTAAAATGTTCCGCGCTCTTCCTCTCAATTCTCCCACTCGCAGATTTTAGTAGTTTAGAATGCAAGTGTTTCAAAGACGTTTTGACGCTCACACTCTTGCTCACACACCCGCAGACGAATTACTATATGAATAGTAGTAAGTTAATTATCGATTGGCTGTTCAAGAGCGCGAAACTCAGTATGTACAAATCTGTCATTTTCGCAACCCAAATCAGCCCAAACACGCAACCTTGCAGTGTTGATCTGTAGTTTTCTCAAGTAATAGGGCCCCCCATGGCCACTGTCGAAACCCTAGTAGATAAATATTGCTCCCACCATTAATTTTTGCATCCGAAATTATGCCACAAATCCTTTTCAAGGAATAATATTTTGCCACCACGCCACCACCTTATCTTGTCTTTGAGCCATTGTAACCAATTGAATTATGAATTATTTAGATGGCCAGGGAAGAGAAAAAAAGAAAAGAAAAAGAAAAAGTCAAGAGTTAATTATTCTTTTTCGTTTGTACACATGCATCAAAGTCACACAAAAAGCTAGTTTACTACAAAAAAAAAAAAAAAAAAAGTACTTGAGCTTTTTTATTTTAAAAAGTTGCATGCCTTTTTGTGACGGACTCAAACTTTGTAGGATGAAGCAAAAGAGTATGTACGTACGAAATCGGTTTTTAATTTCTAGGAGGCATCCTCTCGTTTTGAAGAAAAAAAAATAACCGAAGAAAAAATCGCATACATGCCTAATAAAAACGCACCCAACAAAGGGTCAGGTCGGTACCACATCAACAAAATGCGATACGAATATGTAACCGGTCATCCGAACAAGTCATCTTATTTAACCACAAACATCCATAAACCAGACGCAAAATTCGAAAAGGAATTCATAATCAAATTCTACGAGCCATTACAAAATCATAAGAAAGCCAGAAACTGTTAAATGAAAGCTAAAAAAACCATTCACAAGGAAAAAGAAAAAATATCGCAAATTCTCGTAAGCAGTGATTCATAAATTTTAGAATTGCTGTGGCTAGCCGTAATGTCTCATAACATATACTTGTCATAAGCAGCCATAACTAAGGCCACAAATGACACTGGGTGTACATGCTCATTTGGACACAAATTAATTCTCATAATAGGCACCAATAATGTTCATAATATTGTGTCAATCAAGGTCATAAGTAAGCAAATTATTGTTTTTTAATTTATAATAATAAAAGACCCAATGAGATCTTAATTCTTTAGACCGATGAAAACTCATAGGTTCTAATAGCTAGGCACAAATAATTTATGCTCAAATGATTCTAAATCCCAATAATGTTCATAAAATGTGTTTTAGCTTTTATTTGTCATTAGCAGGCATCTATCTAGCTAGGGTAAGCTTTTCATCTATCAAGTATTTTTTTTGGTTGTTGTTTTGTGAGAGGTAATTCCAAGCAATTGTTGTTATAAATCAAACTATTCATTCAATCCACAATGCCTCTACAGATCTTGAAAACTAAAATCACAGAAATTGCAAATCAAATGAAAATAGTACGTAACAAACAGAAAGAGAAAGAACGCAAGATATACGTGGAAAACGTCAACGCGAGAAAAAATCACGGGGGCCAACCAGTCCACTATAATCGAAAATCAAAGTACAAGTCTTTTGTCTGAAAACCGTTTTCTCTTGCCTCATCTCTATTTTTCTGGAAAACAGTCGTAACCCTAAATACAATACAATTGCATTATAAATTGGCAGGGCCAACAATCTTAACCCTAATTACATTCCTAACCCTCTTGTCTTGGACTATTATTTTTTTTATCGGCAAAGATGAAATTTTATTAAAACGGGGAGAGAGGAAAGGGGATCCAACAAAAAGTTGGAATACACCTCTAAAGGGCAAAAGCCCAAACATCCAAGGGTCGACAAGGGAACACAAAATAGAAACAATTGAGCCCAACCCAGCACCCAAATAAAACAATAAAGCTCAAACACCCAAATACCTCCCGTCTTGGACTATTGCTAAAGGTTGTCTGCATACCCGACAAATGTATGTACTGGTTGCACAAGAAATTAACATTCACCTAGTTTTTGGGTAGCACAAACACGGCCCCAGTCATACAGGTAGAGCGGAGAAACATCTGGAGGTAGGGGGCAACTGGTTAGGAAAAAGTAAAGGAAAAGTCCCCAATGATGGCCGATGTACCCATTTTCTATTAGCTCTGTACTTCGTGTTCTGAATTAATAAAATTTATTTTTGTTGATCAGAAAAAATGATCACAACTCACAAGCTAGAAGTTGTCTGTAATTTGTGTTCAAGTTGTTTTCACAAAACTAAAAGTTCTTGAAAATATGTTGGGTTATTTGGAAGAAAATGTCTTAAATGCTTTAGTTTATTAGTAATAACTTAACTTTTGACAAATAAAAAAATAGTTTAGTATGAACAGCTTCAAAAGAATCAATAAGTTGTAGTATGAAGAGAAATGCTAAGTGCAAAGAAAATAGGCAAAGAAAAGACCCTTAAAGTGTACATGAACGGCTTAAATGCACTGCACAGTGAATCTAGGCCGTTCATGTACACTTTAAGGGTATTTTCTTTGCCTATTTTTTTTGTACCTAACACTCCTCATAGAAGAAACATTTTGGGATAGAGGGCAACCGGTTAGAAAAAAGAGCAATGTTAATACTCCACACTCTTTCAAAATGGATTTCTAGACATACCTTGATGGGATCCGTAAGCTGAGATTACCGCAATGTCAATCAATGTGCCGACCATCTTGCTCACTTGGGAGCCAAACAAAACGACAAGCTGATTATTCCAGGGACTACCCCCATCTCCCTACGGGAGTTCTTGATTAAAGATAGCCTTCTTTTTAGGCAGGCTTTAGATTAGTGCTCTTTGGACATATCTTTGGCTATTTTATCTTTTATCTTTGTTATAATGCTATTGTGGACCTTGCTTTTTTAGTTAATTGAATTTCTGATGTATCAAAAAAAAAAAAAGTAAGCTGAGATTATAATTTTCCTATGAGGTGTTAGTCATCCGACTTTCTGTTGGATGATGTTTCATTTTTTCTTGTATTTGGTTTTAATTTAGTGAGATGTACTTTAATTTGAATCTCTCGTTTTTCCCCTCGATGTACCCCTTCAAGGTTAATAAAATTTCGTTCGCCGAAAAAAAAAAATTTTATTTGGAGCAGTTTGATGGATGTGAATTCACATGTTGTGTTTTAAAATTGTGTTTGGAGACTTTTTTTTGTCAGGAAAAAGTGTTTACAAAAAGAGGGTGTAGTGTTTGTGTAATGTCTATGTGGTACGAGAACGATTGAAAAGTAAATAGGTATCAAGTTTTTTTATTCAATAATCATGGGCTAAAATTCAAATTCTTTGCGCCATGATACTAGTATCTATTCGATCCCCTTTTGTTCTAATGGAAACTTAATTATTAGAATTTTTTCTCTAAAATATTTTCTTTTTGAAACTTCTCTTAATTACTTTTGTATCAAATTATTGATTTTATCCTTTTGAATTGAAAATTATTGATTTATCTAGATGAGAGTAATCTAAAAGTAAAAAAAAAAAAAAGAGAGTCAACAAAGATAAAACAAATCCGAAAAAAATCAATTCGTTTGAATTATTATTTTTCCTTTCGGGAACTTTTAAAGTTATTGATCATAACGTTTATAATTACTAGATTATTCTCATCGAGACGAATCAATAGCGGAAATTCAATACAAAATGAAAGGAAAGATTTATAGCATGAAATACTCATTAATTTGGAAATGAAATTATGCCCGATGTATTAGAAATTTATCCTAGTTTTCTCTAAATTTCCCCTAGTTTTCATTGGAAACAGTGGAGAACGACGACTAATTATGTATCGATTTATATTATTTCACGTGGCGGCATAGACTCCTCTCAGTTACCATAAATTGGCTTGGAGTCTAACCGAATGTGTGGTTGGGGAGGAGTCTAGCTAAGTTGGACTCCACACTAACGTATGATGTCATAGGGCTGCAAATGAACCGAACGACTCACAAGCTCGGCTAAAACGAGCCGAGTTTGAGCGGCTAGTTTTTGGCTCATTTAGTAAAAAAACTCGACTCATTAAGAGATGCTTAACTCGATTAAAGAAGTTCATTTAATAAATGACCAAGCTCAAGCGAAGCCAAAGCTTAAATTTTTTACTTGTTTTGTAAATAAATCGAACTCGAGCTCGATAATACTCGGCTCGGCTCGTTTGCAGCACTCATGAGAAAAGGAGGTGCAGCACCATCTTCATACACTGAACTAATCTCTCCAAACATAATTACTGTCGGTGATCATCAATCACTTTGGCTTTTGTAAGGCCCTTATTACCTGCCCTGCCATAGTAGGAAGAAAGGTTGAAAGAAAGCCACGTAAATGTGCAACAAGTCGTCGAGTTAGGCAAAGGCTCGTGGAACCCAGCCAGCCTCCGTGCCCCGGACGCAAGTCACACAAAGTGCGTGCACGAACGCGAACGGGAACGGGAACGGGAACGGGAGCACGAGCGTATAAAAGTGTCCGGAAAGTGTAATACATCACAAATTAATTAAATACACGATAGCGATAAATGAGAACGCACACATAGAACGCGAAGTGAGAGTGCGAGTGAAGATCCCGCTAAAAGATTATGCGACTAAGGCCTGCTGTGGTGTTTTAAACTTTTTCTGTTTTTTTTTTTTTTTACTTTTTGCTAAGCTTTTTTTGTAATTTTTGAGATTAATCATTCGTTTCGACGATAAAAATTAGAAAGATATAGAAATGTAGAACGATGTTAAAAAAAAGCTCATATAAGATAACCCATTAGACAAAAAAAAAAAACAGCTGCTTGGTATATTTCGTCTTTAATGAATTTTTTTATATTTTTGGTCATGATTTTTTATCTTTTAAATTCTTTTCGTCGAGATGAATAATTAATTCAAAAAATATAATACAAATTTAATAAAAATTCAGAAAAGAGAAGGAAAAAAAAAAGGAAAAAAAAACTACAAGAATGCAACCTAAGCCTGCACTCATCACTTAAGATTCGTTCTCGTCGTGCACATTGAGTGGGCCCCATAGGCATTGAATTGGTGCTCCCGCTCTCTTTGGCTTTACGGTGGTGCCAAAGGACGAATAGGTGGGCACCACGTGTACCAATTGGTCAACGCTCTGGCCAATGGGAGAAGAGAATAGGGTAGTAGTGGGGTTTTTATGTGAGCAATTATTTAAAGGGAATCTTTCTGGTTCAACTCACTTATATTTATGCATACCCTTATCCACCAAACCCTTTCAAATTAATTTTCGGAATGGATCATCTTCGGTTCATATTTTTGACTGAAGGTAGCAATTTTTATCGGGACCATTCATTTGCTGCAATTATCAATTTGAGTGTATTTTTACTCTTTTCTTACTGGTCAAAGTGTATGAGAAATTCTGAACCATTTAATTTGCCAATAAACGGTCTCGATGAAGGTTGTTTCCTACAGTAGAAAACTTGGACCGGAGACTGGAGAGGAGCCGGATCCTTAATTTTTCAGGTTGCATCATGGGCCCACAATTATAATCTAAATTGTTCATTCTATACCTCTCACTGAGAACAACATCCATAAAAAATCAGCTTGATTAGTAATGCATAAATAGAAAAACAAATTGTGTAAAAGTATATGCGTTTAAAGTAAGGTGAACTATCGAGTTTATTCAAGTTGTTCATGTAACAACCATTGACCGATGAGGCTAATTTTTTTGACGCATACTATTCTCAACGAGAAGCACAGGATGAACGATTCAGATTACCTTCACAATGGAACCCAAAAAATTGAAGTTCGGAGGGATCGGGTAGATAACGGTATGGAGGTGGGCTGACTCTCGACTTCAATTTGTTCTTTGAAGACCCTTGTCAGAAGCAGTCACTGCTTCTGACGAAAGCTCCCCGTTATTCCTCTCATCAAAAATTTTAAAATCACACACAAACACTCACGTACCCACACACATGAGTACCTCGTGCGTGTAGGTGCGTGAGTGTTTGTATGTGATGGTAGCAAGTTTGTCACCTCGTTAGCTAGAATTAGGACCATCCCTTTCTACAAGTGATATTTTGGACCCTTGACCACCTCTCAAATCTCAATTCTACTAGGTCTACAATAACCAAACAGTGATGTACTATGTATTTTGACTCCACTTAATTAGGAGTGCCCGACGGTTCACCTCCAAAAAAAAAAAAGGGTAAATAACAAGTAATATTACGGGAAAAGTTTAATTTGTATTTTTTGGAATAAAAGAAAATAAAAATGGTAAGACTATTATGGCTCGAAAATTATAACATGATGTGGTGTGGCTTGTTAAAGTTTTGGGAAACGGAGGTGTTGTGCATCATCCTAGCTGTCCGTTCGGCAATCCAACGGTTGAGATTTTATCTCGGCAGTGAACGGCTCGGATGCTACACGGTGCCGAGGTGAGATATGAAACGATGGATTGTTGAACGGACGGCTCGGATGGTGCAGTGTTGTGCACCAGCCGCATAGCACCATCCTCGGATGGTGCACCAATGGTCTGTTCGAGTTTTGGTTAAGGTTTTTAAAGAAAACGAAAGAAAGATTGGAGCCATTGACGTGAGAAATGGGAGTTGATGGAAGATATATTCAGTATTGACCACTCTCCTACGTACTAGAAGTTAACTCCGAATTTTATCAATATGTTTTGACACGAAAACGACACAATCGACTATTTATCAACCTAGCTCCATAAAATTATGAACGATTCAGATATTATTTTTGGTTTCGGAACGATGCTCATTTAGGGAGCACAAAATCCTTCCGACCAATCAAAGCCAAACTTCGATGCGGTTAGTCAATCATCAATGATAGTAACATAGATTAGAAGCTGGCACTGACTATGCCTAAATTAAGAATTGGAACTTGATATACCATGTGCTACATAAATAATGTTCAATGACATAACCCAAGGGCTGATCATCAAGTGATCTTGGCGTGAAACTTCAGAGTCGAATTTTTCATAAGATTTTAGATTCAATCTTTCTTGCCGGCAACTTTTGAGATCACTTCACTTCCACGCGTATGCGTGTGAAACAGTTTTGAGAGGAATTGTAAGAATTAATCCAAAATACACGTAAGCTAACCCGAGACAACCTGCCTAACAAAAAATATTATGTTCAATGACATGGAGCTTAATTGGTGGTTTGGTTGAAGGTTTGGCATGCTTGAGAAAGTGTGGACAGATCCTATACCCGACAAGTGGGCATAGTATAATTTAGAAAATACTAGTAATATATTTGCTTTCTCTCTCTTTGGAGATCATGTAATCTTGGTCACGTTGTCTCTCTTTCTTGGTTGTGTTCATGCAACATTCGGACATGTCGCAATTTAAAACTAAATTAAACCATGGTTCTTTTATTTTAACTCAAAAGTTCATACCACCTTACGTGCATCTCAATCGAAATACGGGACTCATGAATCTCAACATTCGTTTGCGCGAAGCCCGATTAAAATCGGAGTTTCCAAAGTTCCGTACAAATTGACCTCAAAAGATGGAGCTAATCCAGTGCCGACTCATAAGTTTTGGAGGCCAGAAGCAAAGATCTCGAATGAGGTTTCCCTATATTTTTCAAAGAAAAATTGGTCTACAAAGAGTTTCACAAAAAAAAAAAAAAAAAATCATTACAGAAGATGTACCGATACAATATATAAGCATATAGTTATCCCCCCAAAATGCAACTATTACAATATCTCAAAATTCATCATTTAAAAATTAGTCTTCTTGCTTTTTTTGCTGCAAACATACTAATTAAGTCTCCATAGTTAAGTTTCTTCACTAACTTTTTCTCGAAGGAAAATATAGCCAATCCATTTAATCTTTCTTGAGACATGGTTGACCAAAGATAATTTTTGTTCAATTTTAACTTTGAAGAACTTCTTTTCCCTGATGCAACTATAACCGGTGTAGTCAACAATATTCTGTAAGCAATCCATGTGCACATTTGGGAAACAACCATCCAATTATGCCTATTTTGCATAAAGTCTAAATTTATTTGTGCCATATACATACATATATATATATATAGAGGTTCTATAATTTTGGGGCTCTTATTTTTTGTCTTTTTTGGACCCGAAGCGCATGCTTCTTCGGCTTCCCATATCAGCCGGCCCTGAGCTAATCTATACATCCCAAGTCTTGACCACTGGGCCGATTGCTGGGGTTAAAAAACTAAACCATGGTTCCTATCAAAACCAGCTTTTAAACCCAGATGATCAAGTACCCAATCA
Source organism: Rhododendron mucronatum var. ripense (assembly GCA_019656295.1). Lineage (NCBI taxonomy): Eukaryota > Viridiplantae > Streptophyta > Magnoliopsida > Ericales > Ericaceae > Rhododendron > Rhododendron mucronatum. Next base: position 202,429 of record BPLT01000139.1, on the reverse strand, counting down.
CAAAGGGACATGTATGTCTACCAATGGGGTGTCATTAAGCTATTCGAGGGGGGGGATTAATTATTAGATTAAACTCTAATTTTAGCTGATCGACCTACTCTTAACTTTTTACTATCTTTATTTTCAACTGATGGAGATAGGTACGTGACTAAGCATCCCATTATCTTGATGCTTTATTGATGTGATTCAAAGCAGTTGGGATTATGCTTCCTCTGGGCATAAAAGTGTCACAATGCTTTGTTATATGGGACACACCATTATAATTCCATCTATGTTTTATTACATCTCTCAACATGCACTTTATCAATAGTAACTACCGACTACATATCAACCCAAAAAAAAAAAAAAAACTACTGACTATTGTGTTATTGGCGTTTGTGCTTGCGATAACTGTAGATACATTTTTTTTTTTTAATATTTTGGGTTCAGATTCTAAATTTTTATAATTTTATAGAGGTATGTAAGAAACATGTTTACCATACCTTGGATATTATGATTATGTTGCAAAAAAAAAAAAAAAAAAAAACTAGTACTACAATTTAGCGTAAAAAGTTGAAAATCGGGGTTTATAAAAGGCGAAATCAGATCCGAAAAGCTCTAGAAACTACCCAAATCTAGTTTTGAGATTTTCAGAATTCCATTCATTTTTTTTTTTTTTTTACTTTTTTCAAATCTACAGTATCAAAGAATTTGTTACCTAGAATTTTTGGTAAGCACTCCAAACTGCTTCGGAAAAGTTTGAATCTCAAAGTCTAACAAAATAATAACTCGTAAACACGCACAATGTTTTTCAAATTTTTTCTTTTTTGATTGGACAGTGTAAGTGGATCCCTGGGAGAAAGATTATCTAGTAACTTATAAAAAACAAGATTATCTAAGTAGTTACACGAATCTCTTCTATTATTAGTTGAGAAATTCAGATATTATGAGCCATGTGATCATAATTTCATGGTCAAGCCGGCGCTGGGCCTAAGCCCACCAGGTCACGAACTTGGGCTTTTAAATTATGGTCCAAAGATCTTTAACCAACTCACTTAGACTAATAGGGCCTCATCTAAAAACTATTGGCCCATTTTAAGCCCAACTCTATGATGTGCCTCACCTCCGTGATGTCTTCTCCAATAGGGCTTCATCCCGGCCCACCTAATCTTTTTTTTTGAACTGTCCGGCCACCTAATCTGATCCATTCATTCTATAAAGGGAAAATGACGGTCCAGGACGTGTTTTGATAATTAATATCCACCAAGGACATTTTCCGCATTAACAAATGTTCTCAGCATGTCCTTGGCGGGTATTAATTATCAAAATATGTCATTGGCCGTTATTTTCCCTAATATAAAGAGATTAAATTCCTTCCGCCTTGCACCTCACACATGGTAAAGGTATCTTATGCACTGAAAGTTTTGGCATTAATAAAAGAGATTAAATTCCTTCCGCCAGCAGTGGAAACTATGAGTTTTTCACCACTGTCATTATGGGTTCCACCATGAGTTTATTGGTAATTTGAACTGTTCATTTTATAGGACCTGCAGAGTAGTATATTCTACCAAAATTAAAGATTTTGGTCGGATATCGATAGGTTTATTAAAAATAAAATTTTGATTTATGAAAATGAATGGTCAATTAAAATTGTTTACAGAATTAGACCGTTCATTTTCCAAACTAAACTTGAACTTTTGATATATGTCTGATCAAGCTGATTTTTTTTTGGGAAAATTACAGTAAGCCCCCTTCAACTATACATCGGTAACGAGTTGCCCCCTTCATCTTTTAACTTGGACACTTAACCCCTTTCATCTTTTATTGCGTGACACTTAACCCCCTGTCGTTAGTGAGCCGTTAACGGAATTGCTGAAATTACCAATTTACCCTCTTTGGGCTATTTTTGTTTCCCTTATAACTTTTCGTAGGAAACTCTGTTTCAACCCGTTCTTTTTTCAGAACTCTTATTTTTTTCTCTATTTTATGGGTCTATAATAATTTTAGTATGGTTACTTTACGCTTTCTAAGGTTAGTATAATTTTAGTATGGTTATTTTATCTAACCTTAGAAAGCGTAAAGTAACCATACTAAAATTATTATAGACCCATAAAATAGAGGAAAAAACAAGAGTTCTGAAAAAAGAACGGGCTAAAACAGAGTTTCCTACGAAAAGTTATAAGCGAAACAAAAATAGTCCAAAGAGGGTAAATTGGTAATTTCAGCAATTCCGTTAACGGCTCACTAACGGCAGAGGGTTAAGTGTTACGCCATAAAAGATGAAGGGGGTTAAGTGTCCGAGTTAAAAGATGAAGGGGGCAACTCGTTACCGAGGTATAGTTGGAGGGGGCTTATTGTAATTTTCCCTTCTTTTTTTTTGCGTAAATATAATACTTTGTGAGTCCTACACAATGAACGCTTCAGATAATAACAATAAGCACACGGTAAAATCGACAATGGCGGTGGTGGAAAACCCATAGTTTCCACCTCTGAATGGAAAAAAATTTATCTCTTAGCAAAAATAGTTTGCATTAGCATTACCCATCTGGAAGTGTTAAAGGTGGAGTTGTGATTTTTGAAAACTTGGAGGAAGTTTTGGTAATTCTATTAACCTTGTAAAGGTTGAATACAAATTACCTCCTTAAACTATAACACTTTTTTCAATATACTCCCTTCAACTAAATAATCTTTCAACTTGCCCCCTTAACGTATCATTTATTATGACTTAGACCCTTCTATCACTCTTTTGTCCTGATTTGAGCTGTAAGACTCTGATATGTCATGCACATGTGAATAGTTTATGACCAAAATATCTTATTTTCTATAGAACATTGCTATATATTAGTCCAATTTAGATGGTTATTCCTAGTATATTTGGTTATATATCCTATAATTCAAGGAAGTGTTAAAGGTGGAGTTGTGAGTTTTGAAAACTTGGAGGAAGTTTTGGTAATTCTATTAACCCTGTAAAGGTTAATTACAAATTACCTCCTTAAACTATAACACTTTTTAATATACTCCCTTCAACTAAATAATCTTTCAACTTGCCCCCTTAATGTATCATTTAGTATGACTTAGACTCTTCTATCACTCTTCTGTCTTGATTAGCATTTAGACACTTATATGACATGCACATATGAACACCATGGATCCAATGAGGGATCCCGCACTGGTTTACCGTGCGGGACTCTCCTTTTCCGATCGAATTGAGACGATCCGAGCCACTCAATGTGCTCAGAAAGTGATTTTAAGGGTATTAAGGAGAAATCAGCCAAAAAAATGATCGGGAAGGGTTTGATCCGAGCAGTTTTTTACTGAACCGTTCAATAAAAAACTGTTCAGATCAAGCCCTTCCCGATCATTTTTTTTGCTGATTTCTCGTGGGTACCCTTAAAATCACGTTCTGATCACTTTGAGCAGCTCGGATCGTCGCAATTCAATCGGGAAATGGAAGTTCCGCACGGTAAGCCCTTACGGGATCCCTTACGAGAACCGGACTACACATATGAATAGTTTATGACCAAAATATCTTATTTTCTATAGAACATTGCTATATATTACTCCAATTTAGATGGCTTATTCCTTGTATATTTGATTATATATCCTCTAATTCAAAGAACATGAGTCTGTCTATCATTTATTTGCTATGTGGAGCCCACTACAACCCTAATTTTGATGATCTTAGGGAGCGTTTGGATGGTGGCTTTTCCCATTTTCCACTTTTGATTTTTGGCTTTTGACTGTTTGGCTGGCAGAGGGGAAATGGATTTTCCAAAAAGTGGGTTTTCAATTTTTAGGTTTCTAAAACAAAAGCCAAAAAGAGCTCAAGAGGAGCTTTTCTCATTCTCATTTTCTCATTTTGTTCTCCTACCTTGCCAAAAGACATCCCTACCTTCTCGTTTTTTAGATAATTCCACAAAGCCCTAGTTTTGTCCCCTATACTGGTTTTCTTCACATTCTCACATACCTGGAGAATACAAGAAAAGAGGCCGGAGCAGACGACTGAACCTTCGATCAAAGTGGGGAAAGCGTTCGCCATTTCACACTACTGCATCTCCCACCACAAGAACAGGGAGAATTTCTTCTGGCTTAGAATTATGGTTTCCATTTTGATTTGACCATAGAAGAACCCATAACATAAAATAGACTCTGTATCTTCCATTTCAACATACAAATTTTGACAAAATTTAAACCCACCAAACATGACAAATTGTATTGTTTCACTTGTTTTTTTCCGTTTCCAAAAGTTAAACCCACTACATATCCATCTACTCCACTAAAAATTCTACAAAACCCACATGATTAAATTTCGAAACCCATTTAGAGTGGCTTCACATGATTCAATTTCGAAACCCTATGGTCTCCGAGACCACCTCTCCCAGATCCGCCCTGCTGATTTTGATTTTGTATGAAAGGGGGGAAGGGGGGAGGTTGTGGTCTGTTGGTTTTTTAGGAGGAAATGGGCTTTGGATTTGCAGAAATGGAGATTGAGTATGGGAGGAGGAGAGAGAGAAATGGGTTTGGAATTGGTTCGTGTGTGGGTGAAAGAGAGACAAATTTGGTTTGTCTAAAAACAAGGGTAATATAGTAAAAAAAAAAACTCATAATTCATTTTTATCACATATTTTCCAAACACTACTCTTGCTGTAAAATGCATTCTACACATGTTATCCAAACACTCTATCAAATTCAAAATACATTCTGATCAAAATTGAAAAAACCAAAAAGCTAAAAAATGAAAAATGAAAAGTCAAAAAGTAGGTTACCAAACACCCCCTTAATATTTGTAAATGTTTTAACTATGAGTCATAAAATGATTTTATACTATATCTCGGTAAAAAGAAGAATTTACATCGCAAATTGTTCAAGGGGCAAGTGTGATAGTTTAAGGGGGTAATTTATAATTAACCCATATTTAAGTCACCCAATTGAGATTATGCCATTTCCGAGAAGAGTGGTGCTATAATCACAAACCAACATACAAAAGTTTGTCGCAAAATTAACGAACGAAAAAATCCAAAAAGTAAAAAAAGTTCTTATTAGGGGAACGGGGTCTAATTTAGAATTAAGTGGCGTTTCCACTAACAAAAAATACCAAAAACTTAATAAATTTTACCATCTCGTTTCCATTAATAAAAAAATTTTAGCATTTTACCATCTTGTTTCCACTAACAAAAAAGTTATCAACAAAATATACATATTTTTTCCTGTAACTCTACTCACAAATTCAACAACTTATTCACTATAAAAAATAACTTGATATTTTTCAATAACTTATTCATTACTGAAAACACCTAACAATTTTTTCAACCATAAATAAAAATTTATAAAATTTTCACTGAAACGCCAAATCAAAATGCGGAGTTAAGAAGTTGTCAGCTTGGTAGTTGGTTCCACCGCTCTACATGTGCAGGTTCACAAGTTGGAGTACACTGTACTCGGTATGGAAAAAGGGAGGAAAAATTATATTGTGACGTACTGACGTCTTTATATGTGTCCAGAGTATTTTTGTGGTAAAACAATGAGTCTATGGACGTGAGAGCACCTGACTTGGAGAGAGAGACTCCGAGTGGTATCGTGTCAGACTGCTTTTCACCAGCTCTTTTAAAATTAGTTATTTGAAAGGATTTCAATTAAGTTTTTTATAACATTCAATATCGCATTCATAAGTCTGTTTTTGAGGGGTCGTAAGGAGTAATATTGTGTAACCAAATTTATGACAGCAATTCGGACCTAACACCGCACATCTGTACTAATCTCAATAACACCGCCTACTTGCAGGGTATATATATGGCTGTTTATACGTCATTTACATACACCTTAGATTGCTACATTTGGAAAGTTACTGAGGAATTGAGATTCTGAGAAGACAGTCTCCATGTTTATCGAAACAGTTGTAGTCTAGCCTAGTTTGGGCTGCCCCTATTTTTATTTTTGGCATTGGTACGTGGTGTAGTTATTACTGTACAACGCTGGTCCCTCCCATGCCGCTGGGACAAAACCCCCGTTGGTGGTTGGCCAAGGCTACCCTCTTGCTCTTCTTCTTTTGGTTGTTTAAAACCACACTCCCAACGAATATATAATTTGAGAATGTTAATTGATTTTCACATTCTTCTTCTTCTTCTTTTTTTTTATTTTTATAACCATACCTTCTTTTTTTATCTTGTTGTGATTTGAATTTAGAAATTTACCTTTCATTTCTATACTCTTTCACTGTTTAGAGGACAACATTGTAAGTTCGCAATATAAGAAGACAAAAGAAAGTGTAGTTGCAAAAAAATGAGAGCGTACGATGAAAATCACTAATGGTCCTTTGCGAATAAAGAGCATAGAATGATCAGTATTCCTAGATTTGATTTAGAGCAAAAGTTAAAAAGAAATTGATATTCACACTCCCGATTTCTCCACCTACACTCCTTTTTTTCTTGTCTCTAGTAGGGTGAAATTGCTGAAATGCCCCTGTAATATGTCATTGCTTGAGTATTGTAGATTGTAAAGTATAGGGGCATTTTAGTAACTTCACCCTAAGAAAGACCAAAAAAAAGAAGAAGAGTGTAGGTGGAGAAGTAGGAAGTACGGATATCAATTTCCAAGTTGCTTTTAGAAAGAGAAAGAAGGACCTGGATCACCGCAGGTTTGTACATTTTTATTTTTACTGATAAGCACTTTCTTATTCAAGTATAGATAAACTCTCCGCAAAACAGGGCAACTGAGACAAGCCTCAGACAAGTAGGCAATTAATTTGGTGATGTTAAAGCTGACGGATTCTGAGGTACACCCTACAAACTTTGGCTTAAATAACGCATGGGGTAGAGTAGAGCCTGGCTCCAAGATTTATCGTGTTTGGTTTGAATTTTGAGTAAAATTTTAAAGTATAATGAGTGATGAGAGATAGATAGAAAAAATTTATTGAAGGTCGGGCGTAGAGATTTTGAGTATCCCAAACTAATGTCTTCCCAAATGTAAAATTTCTTGATGTTATGGCACTATTTTTTTTTTCCGGTACTTCAGAATATCTTATGGCGCTATTTACGAGTATAAAGTATATCACTCAAACTTAACATATTGGAATGGTCACCAAATTTGGGTATTTTATTTTATTTTTATGAAACCTCTCGACTATTATCAACTCATTTGCGACGAGTTCATGTTAGAGATTTACTCTGTTTTCAATTGGATTCCTGTGATAATCCGAATTTTCATCATTTAGAATTAAATTATATATTTCAAATTTTATGTTAGAATTCCGATGCCACGGTTGATTTTTTTTATTTTTATTTTTGGGAAAGTTAAAATTTTATTACTAAACAAAGGAGTGATCCCCTGAACACAACATACAAACAGAGAAAGAGAAAAACGGTTAGCAACAAGCTCCCTCCCCATATTTTCATTTTTCTCCAATTATTACCTTATTTTTCTCCAATCATTATTCTCATTTTTCTCTTTGTCTCTTCATAATTATTACCCATATTTTCAATCATTACTCTATTGCTGATCTTTACACTCATTACCTATAAATCCAAACCTAAAATCTCAAAACGAACGGACTCAGAAAAAGAACAGGTGAAAAAAAGATGGTGATGGCTCTCAAATTTGCTTCACACAAAACACACATACTTTCAGAGATAATTACCCCCAAGGATAGAAGCTTATTCCTACAGTGTGGCCAGAACTAGGTGCCATTCCGAATAATTGAGGTCACTCTAGAGGTCTCAGTAAATTCTCGCCCATTCTACCACCAAATCTCGTCCATTCCACGGTTGATGTTAGAGTAACCGTTCCACTAAACGGTAAATTTTTGATATTTTTCTGAGAATGAAGTTCAAACAGTGCAACCGGATCAGACCGTTTTTACACTGTCGATCGGATTATTTTCGTAGCCGAGTTTTTTGATGGCCTGTGTCCTTCAAATAATTCAATAGACTCATGATTAATGAGTGCCCTTCCTCAATTCATGAATTTTTGGATCCGCCGCGGTTGCTAGGGACAGAAATATGTGTGTCTACTGTACGTCCAGTGCAATCAGATTGAGTCCTGTGCATTTATGGAAACCTTTTTGCTAATCCGAACGGCTAGAGGGGTTGACCAGGCATGGCAACTTGCTTCTGGGCATGACCATATATAGAGCCGTACAAACTTGTAGCGAATCCCCACGAGAGGACCGAAACCCAAAGGTGAGCATTGCACCCCCTGAGGCCAAAGCGCTCAACGAGGAGGGATCAGAAGGGTCCAAAGACCCGAGCCGTCAGACCACCGCCCTAGGGTTTGAGGGGGCGTTGATAGCACACCTCAAACCCGCGACCTACTAATCCCACTGAAAGACGTACTGACCACCAGGCCGCCTCCCGAGGTGGTCACATTTATGGAACCTACATTCATTAATTGGTTAGTTAAGTTGGAATTTGTGTCTCAATCGTAATTGTTACATAGAAATATATATATATATATATATATATACACACATATGTATGTATGTATTATATATTAACATATGATCCATGTACAAAAATTTCATAACTCACGTCAAATGTGTACGGTATGCAATTCTTGAATTATATAAAATATATATATATATATATATATGTATGTAACATTGGCAGAGAAGTTCTTAATAAATATCCATTAATTAATCTATAATATGTAATTTTTACATGCATAAATGCTGCAGGGTGTTGCTTGGCAGTGTGAGCAACTACGTGGTGCAAGTATGCTTGGTATCTGTATCAAGATTAGAGTCACTCTGAAGTTATTTCAATAAATTGCCAGATTTTATTAAGGTTAAATCAATATTTTTTTTTGAATCAGTATCTTCCATGAGAAGTCGGCTCAATGCTTATCAGACCAATGTTTACTTTTGAATAAAGGTTTTGTATTTTCAATTTGAGTTGAAATAAAGAAATCTCTATGTTGATACTTCCGTGTTTATTTGATTGACTAAAGAAACCTTTTTCAAAAAATAATAATTTATGCTGTCGATATTCGTTTAAAATATCAAGGCGTTACAAGAGATATATGAATATGTAAAATAAAAAAAAGTACTGTTCACTACCATTTTTACCTAACAATTGATAAACTTGCTCTGATGCAACTGTTAGCATTTGCGATCTAAAATACTACATGCACCACTTGACATTTGGCAGTTGGTCTTTTCATGAGGGAGAAATCTACCGTCCGCTCATAAGTGGGTCCTTATCTTTTTATATTTTACGTTTCTGAGAGCATTTTGGCCGGTAAATGGCAGGTAAATGGTCTCCTCTTTAAATGACGAAAAAAAACCCTTCTTTGAGTTTTTTTCCTTCCATCATTTTCCTCGGAGGTTGCTGGGATTTATATTTAGGGGGTGTTTCCACTAACAAAAAAAGTTACTTCCTCCGTCCCTTTTTTAGAGTCATATATTTCATTTTGGGCTGTCTCTTAATAAATGTCCATTTTGTAAAGTTAGTGGATAAAAATTAGTGAATTCTCTATTTTGCCTCTAAAAGTAGATTCTATTTTGAAAAGTTAGTGAGTAAAAATATAATGATGATGTTTTAATAGAGGGTAAGGATGAAAAGTGAAGGTAAAAGTTGATATGAAAGGTATAATGATGATGTCTTTTTAATAAGTTAAAATTACGAAGTAAGACTCTTAAAAAGGGACGGAGGGAGTATAAATTTAAAGTATTTTACCATCACATTTTCATTAACAAAAAAAATTCAGCATTTTACCATCTCGTTTTCACTAATGAAAAAATTGTCAAAATTTTTTTTGCTACACGAACTTTGCTCGTAAATCCATCAATAACTTATTCACTATCGGAAGCACCTACCAGCCTCTCAACGACAAATAAAAATCTACTATAATTTTTTTACTACTTGAAACACCCCTACATTTTGTGTTTTTGAGGGATTTGAGTTCAATTTGAAAGACTTTTTCACAAAATGATGGCAGGAACATGGCTAGTTGGGGATTAACTTTATTTTGTTTTCAAAGATCACAACTTAATTAAGTTGCAGATTTTTGCAGTAATAAACTGTTTATGCATATTGATGGTTATTTTGGATATCCAATTGTAAGTCGATGAGATCTTTCAAATAAGATTCATATTGCATATTTTTAGATTTCAATAAGTTCAAAATTTTTGAGCTTGAAGTTGCCTTCTTAAAAAATTAGAATTTTTTTCCCGTTGCGGAACGGAGCCTTAATCTACTCTATCGGATTAGAGTAGGGAGATGAGTGTTTACGAGAATCAAACTCTGTCCATGTGTATGAAAGTATAGGGATTAACCAACTGTACCCCATTACACTCTGCTTGCACTTTTTACATGATTATTGTACAATTTTTTGTCATAGTGACATTTAAATATCTATTGATATCCATTAATTAGTGTTGTTCTGCTTTCTTTTTAAAAAAGGTAATTTTAAATTTAAATATAATGAAAATAAAAATTAAAAAATTAATTTTTTATACCGTTTAAAAGATTTCAATGAAATCTAAATAAGATTCATATTGATAGAAAAATTATTTACGTAAATACATGATTTTGAAATTTAAAATTATCTTTTTTCCCTAAAAGCTTTTTTTTTTTTTTAGAAATCCGAATGGGACAGTAGTAAAGCTCAATTTTTGCAGACTCGTCGTACCAATCAAATTAAGGTCAATCATTCAAAAGTATTGTACTCTGCCAATATTTGTCCTACTACTCCCTCCGTCGGTTTGTTTGTCTCATTGTCGAAATACGTGTCTTTTAAAAATATACTTATATCTTATATTTTATAATATATTTTTTTATTTTGAAGATTTTGTATAGTAAAATTAATTGAGATCTATCAAACGAGATCCATATTACATTTTAAAAACATTAGGAACCCTATTAAGTTCGGTTCGGGTTCGTTAAGGTATGAGTTCGATTCGAGCCTAAACAACTTGGCTCGAGTTCGGGCTAGTTAAAAACTTTCAAGGTTCGGGTTCGGCTCGATTGGATTCGTTAAGGTACTAGTTTGGCTCGAGTTCGGTTCGGTTGGGTTCATTAAGGTACTAATCTGACTCGAATTCGGCTTGAATCCGATTCAAACTTGAACATATTGACTCAAGTTTGGCTCATTAAACACAAATGAATCGAGCCAAGCTGAATCTAAGCTCGAATTGAGCTCGTCAAGACTCAGGTTTGATTCGGCTCAGCTCATTAAACTCAAGCGAATCCAAACTCTCTCATGGATCGTATAGAATTTGGAAGAAAAATAAGTATTGAATTATATATACAACTTTAAAATTTGTTATATTTACAAATAGACCTCTATTGAATTATTAATTAAATTTAAGTATAGGTTTGCGAACCTAACCGAGCCAAATACCGTTAGGCTCAGGTTCGACTCATTTACGGAACGAGCCTAGAATTGAGGTTCAGGTTTAGTTCGTTTAGCAGATGAATCGAACTCGAACGAGCTCTTACCGAACCGAATTTCGAACAATTCGTGAATGATTCAGTTCATTTGCAACTCTAACGTAAGTAACGTCGTTACTACATCAAATTCAAACCTAACTCCAACAGCACGTGACCTTTCCTCATCTGCCATTCTCCACCTAAAATGTTCGCTCACTATTCTCTGCTTTATTACTACAAAAAGAAAAGGCACTCAATTCAACATCGTACCTGCGAGGCTGCTACAGAGGCTAAAGTCAAGAAGTGAATAAAATATTAAAATCTAAATAAGCAGTCAGCATCATGGCCACACCAGAAGAATATCACCCACTCCTACCACCGGGAGGGGTTGGCGATCATCATGAGGGACCCCTGGCGTCTGCCGAGGTGGAAGAGATCCTCGCGCAAAAGCCGGTGGGGGCGCGGCGGTACCTCTGGCTCTTTGGCTGGGAATCGAAGCTGCTGTGGATCCTGTCGGGTTCCTCCATCGTCGTCTCCATCTGCAACTACATGCTCAGCTTTGTGACCCTCTCGTTTGCTGGTCATTTGAGTGCGCTGGAGCTGGCTGGTGCGTCCATTGCTATGGTGGGAGCTCAAGGGCTTTCTTATGGGATCATGGTAAGTACTTTTTTAATTCCAAAAATGCATTGAATCGAACACGATTTTAAAGCACAAATTTGGGTATGAATGTATTCAGAATCGTTCGATGCGTATAGGTCTAAATGCATCCAACGATTCCAAACATGGTTGTGTTTGGAAGTGTGTTCATGGACTTTTTCTCCTAGAAAATATATAACTGTGATAAGAAAACAACTTTAAAACACAAACATATGAAACCCAAGGGGTTGGTGAAAAAGGCATGAGAAAGGAATAAGTGTTTGATTATTAGGTAGCATGTTCAAATTTCACCGAAGCCATCCAATCTAAATTTTGAGGTCACTGGAGGTCATACCCGATTATTATCTTTAGAATTCCGAAATTAGTTAAGGTGCATGTGCGCTAGCTGGCCCGGATATCTGGTTATCAAAACAAATGTGTATGCATATGGGTCCGTCCAGGTACATTGTCATTTTCCTCCCTAATGTCTTAGAAAAATGTCAAGTGGTTCGGGCCCAGCGGGATCAGCATGTTATTCCGGGTCTGTTTTTTTGTGGACTCAGATCTCCTGTCCAGTGTAAGCTTCCTTAACTCCGGTTCAGTTTTGCCCTTTTGTGGCAAAATAATGATCAGAAACCGTTCACGTCTTAAGTCTCGTTGAGAATAATGACCACGTCAAAAATCACGTGGAGATCGGATATCGTTTGACAGAATTTTTTAATGCATTAAGGGGGTGTTCTTCTAAAAAAGCCAATGATTTTCCCGCAAAAAATAAGTCAAGTAATACTTCAAAAATTTGAATAAGAACAAAAAATAAGCCACTTTAACTTATTTGAAAGAACAACCCTTAATTAAGTTATGGAGAAATGCGTTGAAGGATTGCAATCCTGTATCTTACACTTTTTTTTTTTTATACAATATTAATATATTTTGAAATGAAATCAAATGGCATGTGATCGATGTGATTTTTGTGATAGTCGAAGTTCTCAGTAATCTCTAAAAAATTAGGGTAAAAAAGGACCCGAAACTGAACGGGACTAGAAGAAGGCACAGTTGACGGGATCGAGCCCTTTTTTATTTATTTTTTTTGTTCCCAGTGGCCCCGTGAGAAAAAGATACTACTTAAAGATAAGAGAAACTGGAGTAGCGAAAGGGGCAGAGTATGACATCCACAAACTGTTGAATAGAGAAACCCATATTTTAAAGTTGAATTGACCGTGGTCCGGCAAGCCGTGGCTCAAAATGGAGAAATTATTCGTTGCCCTTAGAGCAACACGTTACTTTGTACAGCTGTTGCCTCACACCAATCAAAACTTGTCTTATGTCTTTATCTGACACATCAACTCACCAGACACTCAAGACAAACCAAAAAGCAACGGCGTTAACATCTTAATTTTTTTATTTTTTTAATATATACACTGCTGCTTGAAAAATTAAGTGTTCCAAATTTCAATCCATTTAAATGAGTGAGAAGATTTTATTTTTTTGATCATTTGACTCTAGGACTCTCGTTAATTAATCCTAAGAAAGTCGTACAACCAAATATCTTAGGACTAACCAAAGAGAGCCCTAGAGTCAAAATTTAATTATGATCCTTTAGAATTAAATGATTAGAAAAGTAAAATCTTCCGACTCATTCAAATGGATTGAAATTCGAAACACTCAGCTTTGTTCGGTTTGTATTTTTGTTTTTGTTTTTGGGTAATGATTGTGGAGAGAAATAGGGGTAATAATTGGGAGATAGGGGTAATGATTGGAGAGATATAGAGAGAAAAAGTTAAAGTAATAATTGAAAATATGGGTAATGATTGAGGAGAGATAGGAGTAATGATTGAAAACAAAAATGAAAATGAAAGTTAAAAAGGCAACCGAACAAAAGCTCAATTTTTTTTCTCATCTTTCCCCAAATCAAGCCTTGCACTTTTTTCCTTTTTCTATCCCTTCCCGCTCAAAAGAGAACGTATTATTCTAATTATAATGAAACTAACAAATTTTGTCAAAAAACACTGCTTGAGGGCAAAAAAGTTATTTAACAGCTTTTTACATCAATCCCCCTTCCTTATACCCCCAATTAATTCTCCATCCAAACCAAGTACTATTTAATACCTCCTCTATAAACATCACGTCAATGTGGATCATCCTATATTAACCAATGCCCCATACTATTTAATCCCCCTTCTTACATAATACCTCCAAACCTAATCCCGCATCCAAACGAGCCTTAGATGTTAACGCCGTTGCTTTTTGGTTTGTCTTGGGCATATGGTGAGTTGATGGGTCAAAATAATGACATAAGGCAACAGTTGTCGAAAGTGACGTGTTGCCCCAAGGGCAATGAATAATTTCTTTGGTAGCCGGAGTATTGAGCGATACGTATCAGGAATCGGATGTAGCAGTGGTGATTTTTAAATATTTCTTTTTCAAAATCATCAGCGATGCTACTAAAACTCAGCGATGAACATTTTGCTTGTAATTGGCTTGTTTTGCACCATTTTAACACTTGCCGTGGCACGTAAAAGCAGCATTTCAGATGGTTTCTCTAGACTTTTAAACCATAAATAGCTTTGTAATGAAAATCTATGAGAAGCTGAAAACGTAAGGTTAATCAAAGACAGGCGTCGTAGATGAGGGATTGTGGCTAGTGCTGAATGTTGCTCTGCCATTCAGGAATTGAGTCTCACGACCACGTATGTTTTGGGACCATTTCATGAGGGAAAATGGGATCCAAAGATTTTCCTTTTGTCTAGCTCGGGCAATAGAAATGGTCTAGAATTCACAAGGAGGGCTCCGAGGTACAATGTTTTGATGCGTTTAAAGTCTCCGGCTGGCTGCAGTGCTCTATCATGTGTGAGTGAAAGGAATGCTTAAATTTTCCAGCATGAACAATGCAGGAGAGACATGGTCAAAGCCAGAATTGAATCTGATATTAGGTCCTTATACTTTGCTAGTTGTGGTTCTTTATCCAAGAGGCTTTGTTGTAACGACGACAAACTCTTTGCAGTGGCCTGTGGCAAGAATTACATTCTAAAAATAGTGTCTTGCCTCAAAGCCCAAGGATAAGTTCTTTGGCTTCCACATGCGTCCCAAGCGCTGTATATTGATATGAGACATTCCCATATCGATCTGTTTATCTAAAAACACTTTCTTATGTATGTAGTTGGGAATGGCTAGTGCTGTGCAAACTGTTTGTGGCCAAGCATACGGGGCAAAACAATACGGGACAATGGGCATTATTTGCCAGAGGGCAATAATCTTGCATTTGGGAGCAGCTATTGTTCTCACATTTCTCTACGTCTACTTGGGGGAAGTCCTAAAACTAATTGGGCAATCAGAAGACATAGCTGCGAAAGGCCAAATCTTTGCGCAAGGAATGATTCCTCAACTCTATGCATTTGCCATAAGTTGCCCCCTTCAGAGGTTCCTTCAAGCACAGAATATAGTAAATCCTCTGGCATACATGTCCTTCTCTGTGCTCCTTGTTCATATTTTTCTCTGTTGGCTAGTAGTTGTCTACTTGGGCTATGGACTCCTTGGAGCAGCTCTTACACTTAGCCTCTCTTGGTGGTTTTTGGTCATACTACAAGGACTTTACATTCTTTTGAGCCCCTCTTGCAAAAAGACTTGGACGGGCTTCTCGGTAAGAGCAGTTCATGGGATTTGGCCTTACTTCAAGCTAACTTTTGCTTCTGCGGTTATGTTGTGGTATGTAGCATGCTTTATTTTTTGAGTAAAATGATATACAAATGCAAGGATTGTACAGAATTGCCTTACAAAACAATATGCCCTTTTGTAGTCCTTTTATTTTCGAACACACTATCTTCATTGTGGCTCAAAATTTCAAGAAAAACTTTATTGCATCATGCTAGATGAGTATCTAATGAAAAAATATTTGAAAGCAGAATTTTTATATTGTAACTCATCCAAAATGACATGACAGATTTTTCAAATGTTGTACTGTATGCGTTTGGGTCTGAAATGGAAGGACTGCAGACGGCCAAATCATTTTGTGAAAGAGTCTTGTACAAAAGTTTTGCTTATTGAGCATTACCCGTTCTCAGTAAAGACAAATACTATCGTAGTTAGTTATGTCAATCCCTTTCCCGATGCAGTCTAGAGATATGGTATGTTCAAGGACTAGTTCTGGTGTCAGGATTGCTTCCCAACCCCACCATCGCGCTAGACTCCCTTTCCATCAGGTATTCTTAAATTCTGTTTCGATTTCCTATGTTTTCCGAATTTGAATTATCAACGTTTGATGATGCCAAATTTCAGTTTGAATTACTGGACTTGGGACATTGAGTTCATGCTGGGGTTGAGTGCAGCAGTGAGGTAATTTGGCAAATACAAGTTGATTTAACTTAGTTGTCCGACTTGTTTAGATGCCTAGACATTATTCTTATCTACTGATTTCTGGGGTGAATTGCAGCGTTCGTGTAAGTAATGAGCTTGGAGCAGGCCATCCAATGGTAGCAAAATTTTCGGTGATTGTAGTCAACATGACAACCATTCTCATCAGTGCATTTTTTAGTGCCATTGTTCTGGTTTTCCGGGTTGGGTTAAGCCAACTCTTTACAAGCGATGAGGAGGTTATTACGGCTGTGTCTAGTTTGACTCCATTGCTAGCCATATCTGTCTTCTTGAATGGTGTTCAACCTATTCTTTCTGGTAAATACTTTTTTCTATGGCTTTGGCTCCTGTGACTGTGAGTCTCGCGACTCAAGAAATCCAGTTTGACTTTGCGTACTAGTATCAACCGAAGTGAGGCTTCATAATTGTCTTCCTGATCTATATATGTGTTTTCCGAATTTCAGGTGTGGCCATTGGGAGTGGATGGCAAGGCGTCGTAGCTTATGTTAATCTAACGACTTATTATATTATTGGTCTGCCTGTTGGATGTGTTCTTGGCTTCAAAACTAGTTTAGGAGCTGCAGTAAGTCAAATCTCTCTCTCTCTCTCTCTCTCTCTCTCTCTCTCTCCATGTGAGCATGAAACAATAGAAAAGACAATAATGAATATTTTTGTTATTTAGGAAAAGAATTACACGGATATTTTTGTTGTTTAGGGGATCTGGTGGGGAATGATTCTAGGAGTCGTCCTACAAACAGCTACGCTAATCTTCATAACCGCCAGAACAAACTGGAATGCAGAGGTAATAGTACAATCTTGCTTGATGAAATCCCCCGTGTTATTCTAAATCATAATCAACTTTTTTTTATTTTGGCCATACGGTGACGGTTCCTCATGCCATTGCAGGCTGACAAAGCTGTTGACCGCTTAAAGACGTCTGCAAACGTATCGACTTTAGAACGCTTGGTCAGCGTATGACGAAGGATTTTCTTCCCACAATTTCGGGTGGAGTTTTATCCTTTGTTGCTTGCGGGATTTTGTTTTGCGCTTTCGCGGTTTTCCTCTCCCCTCCATATATATCTCTGTGTCCCTTTTTTTCCCCCTCTGTATTAGATTTCTCTTTTGGGTCCCATGTAACAATAAGGTTTGATCCTTGCAGTTTATTGTAAAGTGCAGCCAAATATTATACAAAGAGGGAGTTCCTTTTTGGCTCTACATATCACAAAGTCTTCTTTCTTGTCTTCCAAAATTCTTTGTCTAGAAGCCTTGTTGAATACTGTATGCTTTTATAGGGAGACATGGCCTGCACTTTTAGATTGGTGATGCTGATAACTGGCCCCGATAGTTTGCTCTGTGTCCATATCTGGCCACTCAAACCCTCCTTCGCGAGCGTGCAGGGACAGAACCACGATTTGGTAAACGCGAGGACCGAACTCTAAAGAACAAGATTTTGAAATTTCGAGGTTCGGAAATCTATTATAGTTTGTTTGTTTGTTTTAGATTTTGAGGGAGGTTTTTTGAGTAATGAGCGGAGAGAGATAGAAAGAGAAATGAGATTAATAATTGATGAAAAAACTTATGGGAGATTGTGTGCAGAGAAGGGGATTGGATTTTGAAACCCAAAACGAACCCGTTCATTTAAATGTCTAAGTAACATCCATTACAAAATACAATATCTATGTGTTCTTAACAAACAAAAAATAACTAATATTAATATTGAAATTTGCAAAATACTGAAACAATGCGGGGGCCTTGGCTCCCATAAGTCCCATAGTAGTTCTGTCTCTGCGAGTGTGATTGACGGATTAGACATGTCATTTTGGTTCCTGGCGGATTTTCTTGGTTGTGCTAACCAACATATTTTGTCTATTCAACTGGGCAAACGATATTAGGTTCTAGTAGGCCCCTGTGTCTAAATGAAGGAAGAGGTCGATTAGAAGATTGAAACCTGCCTATAGTTATGGGAATTAAAGTAGTAGGTAAGCCTGAATTAAATCCTCTTCATGCAAACATGCCCGAGGTTAGGCGAGTGCCCAATGATGATTAAGTCAGGAAACTGAGAGGCCCTGTCTTCACTAACAAAAAAAAAAAACACTAAAAATTTATTACATTTTAATTACCATCTTTGTTTTCACTACAAAACTTAACGCATTTTGCTATCTGGTTTTCACTAACAAAAATTGTTCTACCAATTCAACAACTCTTTCACTCACATACCTAGCAAAAACTTTTTTACTACCGGAAACAACTTGACATTTCTCAACAACTCATTCACTAACGGAAACACCTAACAACTTTTCAACCACAAATGAAAATCTACAAATTTTTTCCCAACTGGGGCTAACTCAGTTGGCCAGAACTTTTGCATCTCACTAGGAGATCAGGAGTTCGAGTCTTCCCACCTGCGTGTGTGTATTCTTTCCTTTGTATTATTATTGAGGTTATTTCTCCCCTTAATGAGGCTTGTAGTTAAGTTGAGCTTATAGTGATTGTTATCCCTTTAATGAGTTTATTTATCTTGTTGGTTCAGTCGTTATTAAGTTTGGTTATCTCATGGACACTCACACAATGGATGTAGTGTCTCGTGATTTGTATTTTGTATTTCATTCATGGTGTAATGCTCGCTCCTACTTATTCACAAAAAGAAAAAGAAAAAGAAAAAGAAAAAGAAAAAGAAACACACTTTTGGTCCATCACAGATTCACAATAACCTAACAAAGAATCCGCAATAGAAAAGTTATAGGGAGTGTTGATAAGAGGATATTGCTCACACAATGATCAATATTTGATCCTTTGCTTCTCCCATTAGACGCAGTGGCTTGCTATAATGTCAAGGTTCCAAAAACCCCGTCATTGACCCACGTGGCCACCCGTTACTGAATTACTAATTAAATTCAAAAGTCCTTTGTAAAGTTCAAGATTTATTATTAATTGTGATTCATGTATGGAGACCGGAGTCATAGCTAGAGTTGTTCATAAATCTATTTATTATTTAGGCTTGCGTATTGACTAGGTATGTGATATGAGAGTCCTATATATTTTTTAGGAAAATGATATTTTTAGACGTGTTTGAGTGAGTTTAGGCATGTGTGCTCGTTGGGAGTGATAGATTTCTTGGAGGATTCCAACCTAAAACCAATTGGCAATAGGTGGAGTAGCCTCTAGAATTTATTAACCAAGCTTGGGTAGTTTAGATGAGCGATGTGGGACAAGTTTAACACTCCTCCTCACGTGCAGTCCGGATGCACGTGGAGGTGACTGACCAAGAGCTGACTGACTGACTTGGGCGACAGAGATGACAGAAACTTTCCCATGAGAGGTGAGACCACCCAAGACCTAGCTCTGATACCATGATAGATTTCTTGGAGGGTTCCAACCTAAAACCAATTGGCAATAGGTGAAGTAGTCTCTAGAATTTATTAACCAAGCTTGCATGGCTTAGATGAGCGATGTAAGACAAGTCTAACAGGGAGCTTTGTATAACCTTAGGGTTGTACATCTCTCTTTATGTTCTTTTTTATCTCCTACACACTTATATTACCCTTGGGTTGGTTTAGTTACTAAGTATTCCAACGTATCCCGCTGTGCTCCCCACACATATAGCAAATCATCATTTGCTTTCGATTCTTGTTTCTCTACACGGTATCAGAGCTCTTAATTTGTTTTTCCTACTGACACATGGTTCATTGTTATAGCTAAAATGATGTTCAGTCGGCAGAGATATATGGTCGTTAACTTCTTCTACGTCAGAATAGGAAAGAGTGTAGTCGATATACACATATGACGATACCAAGATAATAATGACATAGAGATCGCTCATAATAACATTATACATGTAGTCATTATACAATCGTTAAGCAACTGATCCGTTGGGGGATTCAGAATGGCAGCTGAGTTGCTTAACGATTGTAATGGGCTTGCTTTCATTTTGGAGGGAGGTGCACATGCAGAGGATAGTGAAGATGCTCCAAGGAACGATGTCATGCAGTACTGCCAACCTCGAAGTCATTATCAGTGGTACAATTGTTTTGCTAAAGTCATTTTCAGAATGTTTCGTTTAATTTTGTTTCTCGAACTTGTATTAGGGTGGCTCACTCGATAGCCAAGTATGCCCTTTTATCTACTTCTCCGGCCCTATCGTCTGGGTCGGAGACTTTCTGGTTTGGGTGATGAGGGAAGCTAGTTTGAATGTTCATTTGTGATTTTGAGTTATAATAATATTAATACTTATCGATTGACAAAAAAAAAGAAGAAGTTATATATATGTCGGCAATGCCTGATTACGAGTAATTGAAATTAATAATGTTGTGAGCCATGCAAATATTTTTATGTGCATCTGTGTATTCACCTGTGTAAGTACGTTTGGGTTTTTCTAAAGAGTTTCGTAAGACTTGAAACATTCTGTGAAGTTCCACAAGGCTCCACAAAGTGCTAGACGTGTGTGGAGACTTTTAGAATATGTGTGAGAGATGGAGAGCGAAAGATATTTTTTAGGAGAACTCTAGAAGACAAATGTAAGTCATTGGATGAAAATAATCTTAGACGTTTGTTGAGAAGGTCTATAAAAAGAAACATTGCACACTAGGAGTGCCCTTCATCTTTCCTTCCTTCCATACCGTTTGGAGTGCCCTTCATCCTGTACGTTTGTTTCATACTGTTTGGAGTGCCCTTCATCCTTCCTTCCTTCCTTCCATAATCTTAGACGTTTGTTTTTTTCCTCATCCTTCCTTTCATACTGTTTGGAGTGCGAATCCTTCCTCGTGATTGTTTGAATGTGGGGGCTTGAGTAGTGATGACAATGGGACAGATCAGAGGCATATATTACAATATCCGATCGGGTATCCGGACATCTGAAAAAGAAAAATAGACAAAGGAAATTCGAAAGAGCTCCTTGATATACATATTGCAAGTTAAACATAATTCATTATTTGAAGAACCGAACAGAGAAAACAAGAACGAAGATGATCAAATTGAAGATTGAACACATTACTACATTGAAATTGAAATGGGAGAACAGAATAGAACTGAGAAATCAAACGAACTAACGAACATACACATAACTCAATTGAAAACAGAGCATACAATCAAGATATATCCAGGTACAATCAATCGTTTCCTATTTGGCTCATATCCAATGAGAGTTCTCCAGACCCCAGGTGTCTTCTATGCTACTGTCATGGATAAAATAGGTCATTTCTGATTGTTAGGAAATAAGAAAATAGAATATTAGACACTGATATTTTGCTCATTAATTACGTATTTCAGGCAACTTTGAAATAAATAAATACAAGTCTTGTTGTTTTTGCTTATGATGTTTCCAGCTTACAGCTCATGTTTCTATCTCCAAGAAGACGAAGTTTCACATGTACAAATAAGGGATATTATAACCACAAGATTGACGTATCTATATTCATAATATGAATCTTCTTTGTTTTCTTTTTTCAACACTTGGATCTTCTTGTACAATGTCCTATATAACATGTTACTCTGTATGTATGGATTGTTGGTGGTGTTCTAAAAGAGAGTTAAAAATATTAAAAATCTGTTCTCAACTGCCAACTAAAATGCAAAAACAATATTCTAATTTTTTCCCCTCATTCGCAGAGATATTTTTTTTCCTCATTCGCAGAGATATTTCACATGTCAAGGTCAAATCAGATACGAAATAGATAACGCATAGATATACACACAACTGACTCAAGGATCCAATCAACAAAGATGGGTTGCGATTAACGACTCAAGGATCAAGGATTCAATCAAGGATCCAGCTGGACGGATTCCGAGCGTGAAGAGGTGGTCCAGTTCTTAAAAGATAATATCGAAGTGTTTGCTTAGACACCTTACGAGATGCCCGGCATCGATCCACAGTTTATCCGTCACTCTCTCAATTAATGTTTCCAAGTCTGCCAAACTAGTCATTCAGGAGCCACTCTAGATGTTTCCATAAATCAGCTTAATGCCCACCTTATTATTATTAAATGCTGCTGTTTTGTATTCTCTTTCAGTGAGATGGGGTGTAAAATCCATGCCAGTGTTAGCACCCTTCTGAATTCTCCTATAAGTGCTAAATACTTCCATCATGGAATATCAAAGTGAATGCTCTCTATCTTGAAGGCCATTAGTTTCCACTAGATGCAAAGTCTTATTGTGCATTATTTTGTCAAATTCGACTTGCACACACATTGCATGTGCCTCGGCCTCTAGTTAATGTTCTTAATCCATATGAGCTTTCCTTCGATTTTAATTTGGCTTACAATAATGGATGGTGCGATTGATCCCCTAAAATCAATTGAGAGAGAAGCAAGCTAGCTGACATGGACACTCTAAATTGTAAAAAAACAACTATTACTATAATTGTTCGAAATGGGTTTACAGCAAAAAAATAAGGTAAAATATCTCTAACAATCAATTTTTTTTTAGAAGAAAACAATCAAGGTCTTCTACCAGTCCAAAAGGAGGGAGACTAAAAAAAATTAAAACTCCCTTGTTCTACCAATTAGTCCAAAAGGAGGGAGACTTAAAAAATTAAAACTCACTTGTTAAGATGCAGTTGTGCAGGCATTTTTTTGGGTACGTGCATGGACTCTGAATTGAGAATTTTATCAAAAGTAGAGTTTTACACCATAGAGAGGGGGAGATGGAGAGAGATTTAACCATTAATCAAATAGCATTTGAGGAGGAAATGAAAGAACGATTTCAACTTAATTGCTTTCGAAATAATTAAGTAACACTTCAGATTTGGTTACTGGAAAATGCAATTGTTTTGTGATCAGATTGAAACGCAAAATGGTTAGGAGTATAACAAAGTGTCTACATATGGGGGGGGGGGGGAGGGAACCAGAGAAAGTGAGAACGTGGAGAGAGAGGAACGTGCGTGGAAGTTACTAAGGATTTTCCTATTTTAGCCCTACGGTTAAATCAGGTGCTGTGATAGAGTTCAAGAATTCTAGAATTTAATTCGTCCATTTTGGCAATGTGAAAATGTTAGCCAGCTTCAAAAAGTTGTCCACACCAAAGGGTGCTCCCCCTTAATACATTAGAATAGATGTTTTTCCACTTGCTTGGTATCTTGAAGGCCATTAGTTTCCACTGACTGCACCATTTGTTGACATCCTATTTGTTAACTTCCATTTTGCACTTCCTTTTGCTAGCTCTATATCCCCGACCTACTGGAAGTCTTATTGTCTCCAGGTGTCTCTGTTCTTTATCATGTTTTGTGTAATCTGATTGCGATATTCTATCAGTATGTCTCGATATTCTTATCTTGCAAATACAAGTCCTAGTGCTGTGACAATCATTGGACCTTTGTGGCTTGGTTAATGATTACAGTAATGTGAACCTTATTAATTAAATGCCTCACGCGTTACAAGTTATTTTTTCTGGAAACAAATAATATTCATGAGCAACCACTTGTGCTTTATGACTTATGGATAGCCTTTGGTGTTGACATAAACAGCAGAACTGATTAAACAGGAGAAGAGGGAATTTGAGAGGAGAGGTGACCAGGCCAGAAGTGAAGATGCACAGGAGCTCATGAATGGAAGAGGGGGATGAACTACAATCATTTAGTGCTATGTTGTTTTCCTTAACAGTTTAGTTACATTGATTGTAATTGATTTGATGTGATTCGAACCAAAGGTTCGGTTGTGTGGAGGATTAAGAGGACAATGTGTGTGGTTTGACAATGTCCAGGTTCTGTTTTGTGCTGTAGAAGATAGGGATTTGACCCCCTTGATACTCCTTAAATTCCTGTCCACACTAGTCTTCCTTTTCACAAATATGATCAAAGTTGCTGCTGGTCCAAGAAATATACACATCATCTGTCCAGGTTTTTAGTCTATTTGAAGGGTAATGGGTTGCTTTATGATCAATTTGTTTCCACATTATCAGTGAGTGTTCATCTGAAGATTCTGCTAGAGTTTCTGGTGCGTTTTTGAATCACGTATGGGATTGGCGTTCATGTGATGCAAAGTGCTGGTGGGAGTTTACTGTTTCACCAATTTGGTTTCCTTTTCAGCGTGGGAGATCTTTTTTTTTTTGGCCAAAACGATAACAAATGATATTATAGATCCAAGAAACAATACATCAAGAGACAACTTCATCCTCCTAAACAAAAGATCAAGAAACCAAACAGGAAGGGACTCGGTCCAAAAACTACACCTTACTCCAACTAAATCCACCTCTCCAAACAGACGGAACACTGCAGAAAATAACCAAAAGCACCCACACAGGGTTGAAAGAAGCCCTACAAACGGGAAGAAATCCCACATAGGGGACACCGAAGAACAGAACTAGAAAAAAAAATGGTAACAGGACCGGAAGTGTATCGGAGAAGACTTCATTCACCAACCTTGATCTCCCACTCTGATAGAGGGGGAGGACACCTCCAGTGACTCTGATATGTAAAGCACTACCTCGAACAGTTGTCGGACACACAGCGGAGGAGGAGCGACAGATGGTGGTTTGGGGAGGAGGAGGATGGGGGTGAGGGGAAAAGAAGAGAAAACCTCATAGATCTAGGATTGGGAAATGAAAAAAACCCCACGAGGGGAAGAAATCTCTCCCCTCCTGTTACCCATTAGGGCGTAAAACCCTGGGAGGAGGGTAAGGAGGGAAATGGGGGCGGCGGCTTCTTTAGGGTTTGAGAGAGAGAGAGAGAGAGAGAGAGAGAGAGAGAGAGAGCTTATCTACCTAGTGTGGGAGATCTATTGTAGTGGTTTAGTATCATTCTTTCGGCTTGGTGCAAAACTTGTATTAGTTGGTTGTAATGTAGGCCAAGTGATACTGCAGTTCTTTTTTGTTCACAGTGTGGAATTATTTCATTGATTTTGTAACGTTTTCTGCTCTTCAACTTTACTATTGCATCTTGTGCCCTGGTTAGAAGCATGATAGTTCTTGGGAAAGTTTCCAAAAAGTTGCACAATGTGCTATGTACATATGAACTGCCAGGAGAGAAGGGATCAATTTCTTTATGCATGTTCCCGAAGAACAAAACCTTCCTTCCTTTCTTGAATAGCTTCTTTTAAAGGGGCTTCTGATTCCTCGGTGAATGGACTTTATGGTTTCTGGGAATTGTTGTTCACTAGTTTTAAGGAATCAAGATAACATTTGGTCCAGATTTGTTGATTGTCCTTGTCTGTTCTTCCACCTTAGGAGGAGCTGATCGTTTGAGAAATTCACGTTAAGAACAATCATACATGGGATCTGCAATCTTCAGATATCATTATCCCCCGTTCTAATCTCTCAACTGCACAATCCCGCTTTGAGATGTGTTTAAACATTTGTTTCTTTATCTCAGCTATAGACCCTCTCTCCGTCAACTTCGTGCAACACTTCCTTCAGTGGCCTTTTTTCCTGGATACTGCTCTTGCTTTGGAATTGCAGATTTTGATGATTCTGATTCAGAGGAGCGTGATTTTGTCTATAGTGCTTGTGAGTAGAATCAGGCTGTTGATGCAGAAGCTAGTAAGCCCCAATTAATCCAGCTTCATCCCAGGAAGGCAAACTACAGATAATAGTGTCATCGTTCAAGAATTGCTCCATTCTATGAAAAAGATGAAGGGGAACAAGGGTGGTATGGCAGTCAAAATAGATTTGGCAAAAGCATATGACCAATCCATAGGAATTTTCTGATTCTTTGGTAATGGCCCTCGTTATGTCTTACTGAATTAGCTTTGATTTGGAATGGGGAACTTACAGATTTTTTCCTCCCAGACCAAGGACTACGGCAAGGGGGATCCTTTATCCCCATACCATTTTCTGTTATGTATGGAAGGAAGTCCTTGGGAGACCAATTGAGGTAGAAGTTACAGAAAGAAGTTGGAAGCTAGAGGAGGGCCTTCTATTTCAAATCTCTATTTTCGCCGATGATTTAGTCTTGGTTTGGTGAAAGCCTCGGAGAGACAAGCTGAGATTATGGCAGAAACTATGGAATATATGGTTTTTTATTCGGTGGCAGGGCAAAAGATTAACCTGGATAAATAAAAAATGTATGTGTCGCCACAGTATGTTCAACGAAATAAAGCAGGAGCTCTAAGCCTCGAAGGTTCCATCGGCCTTACAAGCAATCTAGAGAATGTATCTAGGAGTACCACTGATCCACTCTCGATCGAGTCCACTAAAGAGACATGCCCATTCACATTGGACAAGGTCAGAGCGTGGTTGTCTGGTTGGAAAGCGTCTCAATTATCAATGGCCGGTAGAGCTACATTAGCCCAATCAGTTACATCAACTATTCCAGCTTATGTTCCGCAGACAACAAAGACTTTACAATATCTGTTTGCAAATAGTCGGTTTTTTATGGGGTGGCGACGAGCACAAACCAAAAAAATTCACCTCATTGCCAGAGAGAAGATTTGTGGCCTAGGCCTTCGTTCTATGGGAACTTTAAATACAGCGCTACTGATGAAACTTGGCTGGAGACTTACACAGGAACACGAAGCTCTGTGGGGACGGGTTTTGAGGAGCAAACTAATTCAAATGAATGAGTGACTCCTCCGCTTGCATTCATAAAGGTTTAAGTTAAGACCGAATAAAAAAACAAAAACCATAAAAGTATTCCAAACTACGTAAAAAATATGTGGCATATATATTGAATTGCGTATACATAAATGCTGAAATCATTTTTCATTGAACTGAACGTGGGTCTCATATATATAGAAGGAAGGTCAAAGAAGATAGCAAAGAAATCAAAGAAGAACAAGTGATTGAATGCGAGATCTCAAAGATGAGCGGGGACTTGAGTGGGTCCCCTTGACTCTCTCATCAGAAGGGGAAAAAAAAACTCACTCTAATTACTCATGGGTTGCCCCAAGTTTTTAAAAGTCTGTACAATTACTCACGGGTTGTCACAAGTTTTCAAAAGTCTGTTTTGATCTCTCAACCTCACTTTTTTAAAGCAAACAGCTTCGGACCAATTTCAGAGGAGAGAGAGAGAGAGAGAGAGAGAGAGAGAGAGAGAGAGAGAGAGTAGAGTGAGATGGGACCCCTTTGCTTTTCAAGGAACCCACTACTCTTTGGTCCATTTGACTTTACAAAAAGTTTGCATTTAAAATTAACTTTCTGAAATAAAAGTTCAAAAAGATGAACCAAACATAGTGATTAACTTTTAGAGAGAGAGGAATCAGTATCTAATGAATCTAACGATTCCGGAATAAACAATAAAAAAAGGAACAACATACAAATGAGATCTAATCTCAACACAAAGGGGGATATGGCGAAAGTAGTAGACGCTACGGACTTAGTTGGATTGAGCCTTGGTATGGATCGAAAACCTATTAAGTGATAACTTCCAAATTGAGAGAAACTCTGGGCAATCCTGAGCCAATCCTCTTTTTTTTCAAACAAACGAAGGTTCCAAAAGTTTAGAGAGAGAGAGAGAGGGGATAGGTGCAGAGACTCAATGGAAGTTGTTCTAACAAATGGAATTGACTGCATTGGTAGAGGAATTGAATCAATGAACATTGGTAAAACCTTCCAATCAAGAGAGAGGAAAAGGAAATACCAATTTTGGCGACGGTGGTCTTGAGACGGATAGAACAACAGAGTAGTTATGATCAGATAGCTCCCTCGAGGCTTTCATTGTCTTCAAAATCACACACAAGATGCATCAGTGCATCACAGAGACAATATACATGTACACAAGCACCTGAGTGAGTCCCCTGCACTTAAAGGCACAATTGTCATTAAAAAAAAAAAAAAAAATTGAAAAGTTGACAAGAAAAAAAAAATCTCAGAGAAACTGAGAAAGATGATCAATATAACGTAAGCCCGTTCCCAATGAGCGTAAGGTAGTAGTATTTGGTAAGCTGGAATGATTTGGAGAAGAAATGGAATGGTCATTTAATTTCTTAGCCTTAGGGCACTCAATAGAATGGGGCCATTCATTCAAATTGGTGAAAAATGATTCCGTTTGTAATGTAGCCGGCCATAGTCCCTTCGAATGCCATGCAAACCTCCTCATGCGGGATTTCCCGCAACCCTTGCACTGAATCCCTCGGGTTGATATCACGGAATGGAAAACGTTGTAGTGCACCATCCGGCCGTCCATCTCGGTACAAACGGTTTGGATTTATATTCGAGAAACTATAAATTCAAGCTGTCTATTGGTTGGATTAAAATTCGAGCCATATATTGCTGAGATGGACGGCCGGATTGATCGCACCACATGTGTAGTGCGGGGGTGCATTACAGCACCCGAAACCCATGTACGATTTCACGCAACCCTTGATCCACATTAAATTTGTTCCGATCATGTCGAGAGATCGAGAGAGAGAGAGAGAGAGAGAGAGAAGATGTAGGAAAGTTCACTGAAATTTACCTAAATTATTAGGGTAAATTTTACTGGCACTTTGTGATATGTGCCTTAATAATGGATACTCTTCTCATGTAAGAAAAATAACAATGACACGTTCAATTGACAATTGTCTATCCAAATACGTGATGGAATGAGTTAAGTGACTTATATTAATTTAAAAATTAAACTCACTTATTTTACAAAAATGTCTTCTGTTTTTCCATAGGATGAGCTATTTTTATCAGAAAGTGTATAATTCATATATATATATACTCCCTCCGTCCCATAATATTTGTCTGGTCCGCGAAACGGAGACTATAAAATAATGCATTTCTTTCAAGAAAAAATTCAAATTTTTTTCACAAGTTAAAAGAACTCGTCGAGATCTAGTAAGTTGTTGATTTTTTTCCCAACTTTTCTTACAAAAATAGTATTATTTTTACGTCTCTGTTTTGCGGACCGGACAAATATTATGGGACGGGGGGAGTATATATATATATATATATATATATATATATATATAGAGAGAGAGAGAGAGAGAGAGAGAGAGAGAAATCAAATTAAACTTGGTTGCAATTTCCTCCATTATTTTCGGTGTATGGGAAATGGCATATTAATTTCTACGTAAAGTGAACATTCTGGCCAAATCTCGTTTGTGTGCGCGATCCCTGATCAATTACCAACATCTTTTACTTTATGTTTCCCATCTAAAAATGATTATTCCACACCCACGTAGAAGAAAGGTATCGGTGAACGAAGCGTATCGTCAAGTCAAAGTGAAGTTTGAAAATCATTATTACAGTAGTATTTATATTTTGAATGAGTCCTAAAATTCATGCTAAACCCATATCAGTCCGGCAGCCATGATGCCCCTCCTGTCTAGTAGCCGGCGCCGTTCCGAACCCTATATACATCTTCCAGTAGGATCGGGCAGACCCTCCAACATTGTAATAGCCAGAATGGTGCCTATGAACCATCCCACGTGGTCGCGAGTTCCTCGAGATTTGGCTTGGTAAAAACTCGTTCGAGCTTGACTCGAGACATAAATAAACAAGTTTAAGCTCAAATTCTAGGCTCATTTCGTTATCAAACCGAACACAAGCAAATAGAGGCTCGGCTTGCAAGCCAAGACTTAGTAGACTTTTTTTTGTTAATTACCACATACAATTAGCATTAGCATTTTGATACCCTGATGCGGAATCCTTAAAAACACATATTACATGTTATTATTTTTTTAAAATTGAGATTATTTTCTTGTAGAATATAGAAAAATGAAAAATATATACCTTAACAATCAAAATATTTTTGGTTGTATTAGGCCTATGCGAGGATGTAGAGTGATATACACATATTACATGTATTTTATTGAACAGTTTTTGTTTCTATTTTATGTAATATATATATATATATATATGTTTTTCGTTGGCCCGTTAAGGCTCATGAACAAGTTCGAGCTTGAGTCAAGCCAAGGCCCGCTCGGCTCGTTAAGTTTTTACTGAGCTCGGATTCGTTAAAAACTTAATAAACAAGCTTGAGCACGGTAAAGCTTGGCTCGTTTGCAGCCCTAGTAACTCATTGTCGAAGACGAGATAAAATTAATCAGAAACAGACCTTCCAACACATAAATCACCAACTATAACTAATCGAACTACGAGCCTTTACCGAGTCGATTCTCGAATAGTTCACGAGCAGCTCAGTTCATTTACAATCCTAGACACTGTGTGTACGTAGTCCATGCTTATAGTAGGCTACATGGATTGTTCTAACACTTTTTTCATGCCTCATGGTCAGATGCGTACACTCTTGTCTGTTCTTGGATCTGATATCCAAGTTTCTAAAGGATGGTAAAATTGGGTTGGCAAAAAATATCCTTCTTTGAATATTGAAAAATCCTAGTTCGCCTAGGCATATAAATATTTACTATATATGAATTCTTTAATTAATAAACCACCAATCAATATATCAATTCAATCGCAAGAACGAAAAGCAATAAACAGATAACACCAGGATATACGTGGAAAACCCTAAACGGGAAAAAACCACGGGAAGGAATCAAGCACTATAAACATTGTGTAGTTACAAGTAATCTTACCCTACGATTCTGAATCCTCACAAATCGCCCTAAGACTTACTTGCTGAATCCACGTTTACCACACTCAGTGCTTGACCGCCACTGCCTTGAATCCACAAGCTTTCCAAGATGCTTCCAGAAATCCACCGGAAGATAACTCAATTAGTTGAAGCAAAGATGATGAAACTTCTTGGAGTTATCATTGAATCCCACGGGTTAATAAACCTCATTCACGCTCCAAGACCCGCAAGCAACACCCTCCTTTTAATATTCTCTAAGTCATATAATATGATCTGAAGTTGCTCTGTAATCTCTCATGCAAAATGTGATATAGAGTGGCTTTATATATATATATATATATATATATATATATATATATATATATGGTGGCGCCAACCCTAATTAATAGCCTTTTATTTTCCTTGATTTCTTTGTCCTTGATTTGGTTCCACTTTGTTTCTTACAAACTCAATCTCTCAATTACAAAAAATTTGATTTCCTTCCACTTCCTAAACAGACACTTTAAAAATAAATAAAAAATAAACTAGACAAAAAGGGATACAAATAAATGTGTATTTTGCTGTGGAATTTGCCAACACACAGAGACCGTGACTCGTGGTCCTAACAAATATCACCAATTCTTGGAAAGTTCTCTCCTAGGAAATCCACATCATGATCATGCGACTTAATTTCAGTCATTCTCTCATCTGGACATAACTACATTCGAAACCATTCAATGCATGTGAATCCATATGCATCAAACAGCTCTGGACGCAATTGTGTCTAAGTTCGAGTCGAGAGTTATGTATTTAACATTCCTTTGGTGGTGGTGGGACGGGGAGAGACGTGTAGTATACATATTTATAGAGAGTGTATGATAGCTACAATTCATGTCTGTTAACTGGGGAAAAGTATTACTACTTGTTCTAAAAGCACCGTCACGTGGTACTCAATAATACATTTGTGTGGGTTCCACCACTAAGTTTGTGGCTATCACTCAAATTTGTGGTTGGAAATGCCTGTGAAGCGTCACGTGGTGGTGCTCTTATAGCACTAAATGATCACCCGTTAAATGATGAAGAGGGTGATCCTCTTTATGGGTGAATAAATATTTTAATCTTCAAATGTATATAACTTGTAATTAATACATTTATATTTTACAAAATTCATATTTTTTTTTACAAGGTCTCAACATTATCTTTAAAACAAGAACCGTGGTGAATGCATTATAAAAAAACAATTAAGTTTGTAAATTCAAACTTTGGAGGGCAAATAAAAATTTATCGGGGTTTGAAAATAAGAAATAGAGATGGAATTAAATGTGTGTGGTTGGAGTGGAGATGAATAGTAACATCCTCCATATTTACTATCAATAAGGAAACCCAGGGGCGAAGGTATGTAGGGGCCTTCCCGAACGTCCAAGTTTTAAAATTTTTATTTTATATATGCTTAATTTTAAATATTATTGATAATTATTCGTTTATAATTACTTATAATCTTAATAATTTTTCTTCGATTTGATAAAAAAACTGGTTATTTTACATTCTCATTTCTCAATTTTTTTCATAAATAAAAAAATAAGCACGTTAAAGTTGAAATAGCCTAAAAAATCAATTCAATATACAAATGTAATGAATTGAAAAGCAAAAATCTTAAGATATAATAATTATACGTTCAGATAAAAAATACTCTTTCCGTCCCATAATGTTTGGCATTTTTAGGAATGCGTGTTATTTTTAAATTGTACTCCCTCCGTTCCAAAATGACTGTCCCGTTCGGTCTCCGAGGCAAATTTTAAATTGTTAATATCTTTCAATCTATAATGAATTTTATGTGCAATATGGATCTTATTTGATAGATCTCAATTAGTTCTATTATACAAAGTTTTTAAAATATTTAAAAACATTGTAGATTGAAAGATATTAACAATTTAAAAATTTTCTTGGAGACCGAACGGGACAGTCATTTTGGAACGGAGGGAGTATATATCTTTCAATCCATAATGTTTTAGGCGATTTTTTGAACTTTGTTTAATAGAACAAATTAAACTCTATCAAATAAGATCTAGATTGCTTATAAAAAATATTGTGGATTAAAAGATATAGTTAATTTTTTCATGAGGCTGGAATAGTGAAAGTGCCAAATATTATAGGACGGAGGAAGTATATGTCTGTTAAGCCGTTTCCAATAACAAAAAAATCCTAACTCCGCCACTGAGAAACTTGATCTAAACCGAAAGTCGGAAAAGGACTTATCGAGATTGAGCGGTAAGCCAATTTATGTCGGCCTCTTTTACAATTTCTCTAACCGAATGCCGAAAATTAGGAAAATGATTTGGGGGAATACATGTTCAGGGCAGACAAACAGAGCCTAAAAGAAGTAGACGAGCTTTCCTCAATTTGCGCCAACTTGGAGCCATGTGCTTGCTTTTAACAAGTAAATTCCTGGTCAAGATAGTAGAGCCGACATTGATTTGGATGTCGGAGCCGACAATGATTTGGATGTCGGTACTGTTACATTTTTTTAACCCTTCTATCTAAACAATCTTTGTTAGATTCTCCAGCTTTTTTAGAGCATCTGAGAAGATTTTGGTATGGATAGCTCTTTTTCTAGTGAGAGAGAACAAAATTTTAGTACTCCAGTAAACAACTCTGTCACCACTAAATACACAAACACTGCCAATGGGCTGTTGTCCCGGTTGGTAACTCTTGTTCTTTCTATGTAGAAGTCAAAGTTCGAGCCTTGTCGTAAGCGTTTGGAATTCAAGCCCATGATAAGCCTTTGATATTCTTAGGGAATAACATACTAACACTCCGTTAACCTCTATTCTGCTGATGTATACAATATTGGCCAAAAAAAAAAAAACACAAACACTTATAAACTCACAATTTGAGTAATAGAAGTATATTATTCATCGTTTCAGGAATAGCATTATATATATGCGGCGTTGCATGCGTCTTACTCCCAATTATTTATGTAGCCACAAATTATCCATCAGGAACATGATCATTCACTTTTGATGGGTATTTAGGAGACAAAGAGTGATCACATGGTGTGGTGGCGATCTTTTATTTCGCAAAAAATTACGATCCACATCGTAATGCTACGTAATACAGTACTTGAGAAGACCCAATAGTTCTTTCTCACAAGAGCGTTGGGTTCCCGAGATGGATCCCACACAATTCAAAGAACATTTTTTTTTAATCAGATTTGTTGTACATTTGGTGTATGGACCCTTTTTTTTTGAAATATCATTCTCATAAGTTCTTTGCCGAGTAATTTTTTTTTCCCTTCTGCTGGTGGGGTAGAGCAAATTAAGGAGTTGATTTCGGAACTGATGAAATGTATGTTAGGTATCCCCACTCCCCCACTTCTCCGTTCCAGAACACTTTCTTAAAAAATAAGTGCTTATTTCACATTTTCAAATTAAAAAATAATGTAAATGAAAAATAATTTTTCAATTTTTTTTGCACCGTATTAAAGATCTCAATGAGATCTATTGAATAAGATCCATATTGATAGGAAAATTATTTGCATAAACACATGATTTTTGAGTTTGACATTACCTTCTTAAAAAATAAGTACTTATTTCTTTTTCTGGAACGAGGCCTTAAGTTTTGACAGGTTAAGCTCCCCGGCCATCATACCTTAATCCTCTATACCTCTTCAAATTCTTTATTTTTACCTTTTTGGATTTTCAATAATGATTCAAGCTGTTTAATTCGTAGGGTTGGCAGAAAACGACACTTCTAAAATAAATTAGTTTGGCCGAATATGGATGGATCCATGAACTGATCGGATTTCATTTCGAAAAATGCGCGGCAAAACATCATTTTTGAACTTAAACCATGTATTAAGCCAATCGCTTATGTATTTACTCCTACTAAATAACATTCAATTGACTTTTCTGTTTGTAGATTAGACATGTTGTTTTCGGCCTGCAATGCAACAGCTATGGCATGAATGCTTTGGATCTTTATGGGAGGGTGAAAATTAAAGATCGGAAAATTCTAAAATAAGCCAAATTAGCTGACAATAGTAGATGTTTAAATGCTATTAAAAAGTGTAAAAAATAAACAGAAATACATATGTTTTTTGCCTTCTAGTGTGCTTATTGTCAGCTCAGTGTCAGCCCACTGGGCTGACAATAACAAAACTGTTAA
Source organism: Rhododendron mucronatum var. ripense (assembly GCA_019656295.1). Lineage (NCBI taxonomy): Eukaryota > Viridiplantae > Streptophyta > Magnoliopsida > Ericales > Ericaceae > Rhododendron > Rhododendron mucronatum. The sequence goes on along the minus strand of BPLT01000139.1, from coordinate 167,575 downwards.
AGATTTGGAGGGTAGGGAGGATTAAAGTATGTGACTGAATTACACTATAAAAGTTCGGCAATTGTATCAAACATTTACAGTTATTCGATTGAGTTAATCAATATACTCCATATTTGGGACAACTCAAAAAGTTATTTCGAAATCAATGAGCAACTCAAATCATTTATGTGGAACCACGAAGTGGGTCTCATACGTCTGTCGGTACCCTCTCGGTAAAGTGACGAGGCCTGTGCCGTACGAGACACTCAATTAGTGCCGATAAAACCGGTAAATTTAAATGGGCCCCATACAGGGTACTCCTAACTCCCAACCGGCACAAGTCATCGTCATAATAAATAGGCAAACCAGGCCATAATAATGAAAGGCAACACGCTGTCGTCATCATACTAGCTTCTTGGTGAGGTTAAAAATATACTCCACTATTCATTACACTATTCGTATTCGGTGAGATTTTAGTTTTGGTCCGGATCTAGGTATGATAGGATTTTCTACAGATAATTGTGTAATATGATGGGACAATACTTCCTGCGAAAAAAGTTTCTCCTGACAGATGAGATATCATACTTGCATTTTCATTTATTTCTTTTATAAAAGAATGCAATACATCAGAAATTACTTGTCTCTTTTGTGATGTCGTATCCTGCCACTTTAAAAAATTGACTATATTTCATAATATATATTACGTTAATGTAATTTTGAAAATTTTGTTCCATAAAATAAATTGAGATGTATCAAATGAGATCTATATTAATTATTGCAGGTATAAAATAGGCCATTAATAATGTCACTCTCTAAATTTATAATGTCACCCCCTAGGAGAGTGACAAAATCAATTCCATTTAGAAATTGATAATGTCACTTTCCAAATTGATAATCATATAATCTCCTTTAAAAGTGGCATTATAAATTCCCATATAATATCAAAAATTAAAAAAGATAGACAATGTTTTGAAAAGTCCGAAATAGTGAAAAGAGTGGAGTAATTTTGGACGGAGGAACCGAGGAAGTAACATACTGAGTGAGAGAGAGAGAGAGAGAGAGAGAGAGAGAGAGAGGGTATTTCACAAAAAATAAAATGAAGGCAATGAAATAAAGAGAGAGAGAGAGAGAGAGAGAGAGAGAGAGAGAGAGAGAGAGTTGGGGTGGTCCGGTGGTATGATCATCGTCATCAGGGATTCGGTCCATTGTAATGCTGGAACCAAACCCTAATTCAAAAGGGATTTTGGGTCACATCTCTGTCTCCCATTCTCTCTTCTCGAACCTCCTCAGTTTTTTCTCGTCTGGTTCTTCAACATCTCTGTCAAAGCCTCCTAAAACTCACGCCATTGTCAGGTCTCTTCGATATTGAATTCTTACCCTCTTAGGTTCGTTCAATTTCTTGCATTTTCTTGATACGTGATAAAATTTTCTTTTTCTTTTTCTTTTTCTTGGGCATCTCTGTTTCTTGGTACATTCTTGAAAATGGGATTATATGGTAATCTCTTGATGTCGAGAGGTTTCTGACAGCTAAAACCATGGAGGGTCGTGAGGGAATTATCCACATTGCTATATTTTTCGGCCTCTTGAATTTGGCCTTCGGTAAAACAGACCCTAACGATGCAAAAGTGCTGAGTGATTTCAGAAAAGGGTTGAAAAACCCAGACCTTTTGAAATGGCCAGACAATGGAAATGACCCTTGTGGCCCTCCCTCATGGCCTCATGTATACTGCTCTAACGGCAGGGTCACTCAGATTCAGGTTGCTAACTTGGGTCTGAAAGGTACCCTCCCTCAAGACTTCAACCAGCTCACAAAGCTCTACAATTTGGGCCTTCAAAAGAACCATTTCAGTGGGAAATTGCCCACTTTCAGTGGGTTGTCTGAACTTCAGTTTGCTTACTTGGATTTCAATGAATTTGACACCATCCCTTCGGATTTCTTCCACGGGCTTAGCAGTGTCCGTGTCCTCGCTTTGGATGTTAACCCATTTAATGCCACTACTGGTTGGTCTATACCTAATGAGCTAGAGGATTCATCTCAGTTAACAAATTTTTCATGCTCGAGTTGTAATATAGCCGGACCTATACCAGATTTTTTCGGAAGACTTCCATCTCTCAATTCGTTGAGACTTTCGTATAACAGATTAACTGGTGAAATACCAGCGAGTTTCCATGACTCAATGATGCAGGTTTTGTGGTTAAACGATCAAGACGGTGGCGGATTGAGTGGTTCAATCGATGTAATTGGCTCAATGCTATCTCTTACTCAAGCATGGCTTCACGGAAACCAGTTCACAGGATCAATTCCGGATGACATTGGAGCACTTACTTCATTAAGAGAACTCAACCTTAATAGAAACCAACTTGTTGGTATGATTCCACCGAGTTTAGCTACTATGGACTTGAGTTTATTGGATTTGAACAATAATATGCTGATGGGTTCCATCCCCAAGTTTAGAGCTGTTAATGTTACTTTATCTTCGAATTCGTTTTGCCAACTTACACCAGGGGTGCCATGTGCTCCTGAAGTTAACGTGCTTTTGGATTTCCTTCATGCTTTGAATTACCCATCGGATCTTGCTTCTGAATGGACGGGTAACAACCCGTGTGAAGGACCATGGTTGGGAGTGAGTTGCAATTCGAAAGGTGAGGTTACTATTATAAATTTGCAGAAGCGAATGCTTAATGGTACTCTCAGTCCTTCACTTACAAACCTAGACTCACTGATGGAAGTTCATCTTGGGGGAAACAATATAGGAGGGCAAATCCCCACAAATTTTACTCAGTTGAATGGCCTGAGATTGTTGGATATAAGTGGGAATAATTTCCAGCCTCCATTTCCCAATTTCAGTGACAGAGTTAAGGTCATTAATACAGATGGCAATCCACTATTGGTCACTAACGGGACAAAAGCCTCTCCCCCACTAGTCAGCACCCCATCAGCTCCTTCACCAACTGTTGGACAATCCCCTCCCTCGCTATCACCATTAAACAGCTCATCATCTGGAGATTCTCAATCACCGTCTTCCTCATCTGGAAACTCAAAATCTCGTTCTCCTAGTTCTTCTGAAGATGAAACCGTAAAAACAGGATATCAAAAGAGATCAAACGTGGTTGTCATTTTGAGTGCAGCCACGGGTACTGCGATTATGGTTCTTCTGTTGGTTCTTTTCTTTATGTACCAGAAGAAAAACAAAGGCAAAGTAGCAGCTCCTGGTGCCATTGTTGTCCACCCAAGATCCCCTTCTGATTCAGATAACTTGGTTAAGATTGCAATCTCTGACAACGCTCAAAGAAGTGTAGAATCCAAAAGCAGTAATTGTAATGGGTTTGAAAATACTCATGTGATCGAGTCTGGAAACTTGGTCATTTCAGTTCAGGTTCTGAGAAAGGTTACTAATAATTTTGCACCAGAAAATGAGCTTGGGCGTGGCGGTTTTGGTGTTGTTTACAAGGGTGAGCTGGAAGATGGGACCCAGATAGCAGTTAAGAGAATGGAAGGTGGGGTAATTAGTAGCAAAGCGTTGGACGAATTTCAGTCTGAAATTGTTGTTCTTTCAAAGGTCAGACACCGCCATCTGGTGTCTCTTTTGGGTTACTCCATTCAAGGCAATGAGAGACTTTTGGTTTACGAGTATATGACACAGGGGGCTCTAAGTAGGCATCTTTTCCATTGGGAAAGCCTGAACTTGGAACCTCTTTCTTGGACTAAGAGGCTTAATATTGCCTTGGATGTTGCTAGAGGGATGGAGTATCTTCACAATCTTGCACAGGAAAGCTTCATTCATCGAGATCTCAAATCTTCAAATATTCTTCTGAGCGATGACTTTAGGGCAAAAGTTTCTGATTTCGGGTTGGTGAAACTTGCTCCTGATAGAGAGAAGTCTGTCGCAACCAGGCTTGCTGGAACATTTGGTTACCTTGCACCTGAATATGCTGGTAAAATAAGCCTTTATTTTTGTGCATCCTTTGCGAATGGTGTTGTAGGTTTTGATGTCTCATTTTCGAATAACATGCTTGCTGTAGTTAACACATTAGGCCTCTAGCTAAAAGAGTTCCCTTTAACCTTTACAGATTCAAGAAATACGTATCACTTTATTTATTACGTGGTTGCATTTTTCACAACTTACATGAGGAAAATCACAAGGAAAATTATATTCGATGAAAACTGGTGCATCCACAAGATGTACTAAAAATGAAGCAATATAATCTGTCTCTTCTCTATATTAAGAATAGCTACATCTCATGCTGATGTAGAACATCCATATTGAAGCCATATACTAATTTTTTTTCCCTCTTGCAATCCTGGTTGAAAGTGAAACGGATGTGTATAATTTTGTTTTAACGAAGCGGATGCATGTACTTCGATTAACCTACTCAGGCAAAGCACATTCAGTACGAGAAGGCAATGTGTTTATGGCAGCTTAAGTGCTGCAACTTTTGATTTTTTTTGATTCTTTTGAGCTAAAATCACCTTTAAAATGCTGAAAAAGAACAAGCTTTATTTTGATTCTTGACTTTTGGTTTTCAATAGCCAACTTTTACAGTAAGTTTAGCTGCAACAAACATCCACTCAAGATGAACCTAATGTCCTCCAAATGTCTGACATATGAAAATGGTAAAACGCATCTGGAAACCCTCAGCTGGAATTGATCATAAAGCTGTGAGTTTTTTCTCATGCTTAGGATTCATATGGTTTGATTATTTTTCGTCATGTTCAACTTTTGTTGGCGAAGAACTGAGGGCCTTTTGGTGCAACCATCCAGTATGACACCGACATCCAACTACGAGTCCATAATCTCAATGTTAGAGGGGCAAATGTATATACAACAAAAACGTTTTCCAAGAAATATTTAAATGGCATTGTTCATCTGAACTCCTAATAGCCAAAGTTTATTTGGGTTTCAGTGACTGGAAAAATTACAACTAAAGCCGATGTCTTCAGTTATGGAGTGGTGCTAATGGAACTTTTGACTGGACTAGTGGCACTTGATGAGGATCGGTCTGAAGAAAGTCGGTACTTGGCTGAGTGGTTCTGGAAAATAAAGGCAAACAAGGAAAGGCTAATTTCTGTTATTGACCCGACTCTTGATGCAAAGGAGGAGATTTTCGATAGCATATTCATCATTGCTGAGCTGGCTGGACACTGTACTGCTAGAGAACCAAACCACAGGCCTGATATGGGGCATGCAGTTAATGTGCTGGCCCCACTGGTTGAGAAGTGGAGACCGTTTGACAGAGAAACAGAGGAATATTCTGAAATTGTTGATTACGCTCAGCCTCTACCTGAATTGTTGAAAGGGTGGCAAGAAGCAGAAACGAAAGATTTCACAGGAACTAGTCTTGAGGATAGCAAGGGAAGTATTCCAGCATTGCCGGCTGCATTTGAAGGGTTATTCACATCTGCTGAAGCTCGATGACTGAAGTAAGTATTGCACGATCACACCTTTTCCCACTTGGAAAAAGTTGCTCATATTTAAAGGAAAGGTAATATTGGTTTGCCCTTTGTGGATAAAACATGGAGCATTTTGTCTAGCTAATAGATTTTCCTGTGTGAGAACGATATGCATCTGCTTTGAGATGTCAAATTATTCAGATATGGACCATACGGTGATGTAGATATATTAGGCAAAAGGGAATTGTTGTTGCCACTTTTTACTTTGTTACTTCTTGATGAATGCTTGTGGCTTCTTTTCCGCTTCGAGAGTTTGCTAATATGCTTTATCACACAATATATTACTCCGGTGTCGACCAATTGAAAGATACCTACAAGAACTGAATGTATGGCATGAAGAACTTAGTGAAACACTCCACTTTTCAAATTGAAGCAGCTTGTTCTATTTCTAGTATAGTAGTTGATGGAAAACATGTATCACCTCACCTGCAGGCTATTTGAGATTTTGCCCTTCATTTTGAAGGAAGTTTTATTCATTTGGAATTTTGATTACTGTCAGATTTTCGGGTTTGGTATAGTAGTCTTTTTGTATTTGTATTGCCACTTTTTAGTGATCTCTATTAAGGGTTTGCTTATGAATAGGCTGATTGTTCTTGAATAATTCTCTCTGAAGAATTGGAAATGTACAAGAGTGTGTGATGGCCCTTTTCACTGCATGTGGATTTCTGGAGTTCTGTTTCTCCTTAATTGTGGATGCTCGGATGGATGTGTTGTGTCGTTCTGTGAATCATCGATTCTCAATTATGAAACACTCAAAAAATTTGTGCAAGTGTTTCGGAGATGTGAAAAATTAATGCCTTGTTTGGTTTGAGATTTGAATTTTTTTTTGAAAAATAGTAGAAGTAATAAGTGGAGAGAGATAGAGAGAGAAATGTTGAAAATAGGGAGAATCTAGGGGGTATTTTTTGAAAAATGCTTTTTAAAAACCAAAAGAAACAAGGCATAAGTTATGCGTATCACCAGCGATGGGAGTGCTGGTGATTATAAGGCATAACTTAAAATTGAAAACAGTAGCCAGCCACTGCCGCCATCTCTCTCTCTCTCTCCAATCACCACTACCACTGATGCCAGCCTGACCTGAGACCTCCCCGTCGCTTTTGACCTCTTTGATTTGACTCTCCCCAGATTCTCTCTCCCTCTCACGATTTTGATCCTTCGCAAGCCATCGCACGAGACGTCATGGCTGCTAGACACGCTAGGGAGGCTACGACTTCGGCCCCTGCACTTTCTGCTGCTTCTACCACTGCTCCCACAACCGAGTGTTATGGCCATTTGCAGTTTCCTACAGCCGAGGCGGCAGAAGCTTTGCTAGGGTCCCAATGAGCGAGCCGCAGTTGTTGACCCTCGACAAACTGAGGGACAGGGCCCGGCACCTTTCGACCTTCCCTCTATGCTTCTCCGATACACATATTTCACCGTGGCCTATGATACCACGCACTGTTAGATGCCATAGTTTTGGGCGAACCTGAGTCACACTTCTCTTGACAAACCTCCAGATATGCCTTTCGTTTAATTTCAATTCCTGCGAACAAAATTAGATAGTGGAATATGTATGAATTGCAAACTTAGAATAGAACCAGAACCAGACAAGCGAGGGATTAGCTAGCGGCTGTATTCCCTTTGAATGCAACACAAAACTCCCCAGGTACGATTTCAGGCAAGGAATCCCTCGGGTTGATATCACTGCCTCTGTTCCTTCGGGGACATTCGATAAAATTGGAACAATACAGAGGACACCCTCTTAGAGCCCCTGTCCAATTTCACTCAACTCTTGATTCAAATTCGTTATGTACTTATAGATGTCCGGTACGTTTAAACAAATCTTGGGACCGATAAAGATTTTGACGAGGTCTAAAAACAGGAAATGATTCTGATTATGAAATTAAGGCCGGTATCGGGACACGAAGAGTTGAACGGCACCCAGCATTATACCTCCATGACCCAGAAGCCATGTCCATTCTGAAAATGAGAGATCCTATTGGGTGAGAAATGTCAATGAAAGGTCACTGAAATTTACCCCATTATTAAAGGGTTAAGCTCCCCTTCAAACCCTAATCCTCCATACCCTGTCAAACTAAGTTTTTCGGACTACATCCCGGGCCTACATAGAAGATTCACAATGTTCATCTTCTAGGTCTGTCCTTAAATATGCAGTGTACAAAAACTCAGCTTGATCCTAGGTTGCTAGGTATATGAACCAATTGTTTAAAGATATTGACGATCCAGTTTTAACGATTTTCTAATAAAGACGATTGATATTCGATCAAGTTAATTTTCTTATGAACATGTTCTTGAGAGCCAAGACATATGCGATGGATGGTATCTTCTTTGTGGGCTCAGGATGGAGCCAAAAATATTGAATTCGGCGGGGTATGTAGGATAAAAGTATGAAGGTTAACTTAATGGATGTGATTTTGACACTCTAATTTTAGCCAATATCACTTCACTTTTAGTTTTGTTTTCTCACATGATCAAGGCACAAAGCGGAGTTCCGGTAACTAAAATTGGAATGTCAAAATCAATTTTTCTTGACTCATTATTAATCATGACAAAGATCATTGTTTAGGTCGAGAGAAATGACCCGTAGATGCTGTAGGGTAGTCCATTTTAAAGCCGTGTAATGCGGCCGATCCAACTATTTATTTTTACAATAAACGATTCGAATTTTAATCTGAATAATGAACGATTGAAATCAATAGAAGTTCTGATTAAATATAAACCGCCCGTACGACGGTCGGATCGGCCATGTGTATTTTGACACACCCTTAACTGCTGCGCGTGCAAGGTGCGTGGGCCAATAAAACCCTTTCCGTACGTAGACGTCTGTGCCGATTTGTCTACTCTGTCAACTCCAAAAACCCATTTCTCAGATCTCCCAAAAAAACAATGCGTTAACAATGGAAAATCAATCTCGGCCCGCAACCGGCTACCCTGCCTCCGCCTACCCCCACCCGCCGCCACCCAATACTTACCCCAACTCCGACGCCGCCACCGCCGCAACCGCTTACCCTTACGTCGCCCCCCCGCCCCCTCACCCCACCTACTACTACCCCAACAACAACCCTCACTACCCCCAGCCCTACCCCGATCCCCGCGCCACCTTCGCCCGTCGCCTCTTTGCCGTCCTCATCGCCTCCTTCCTCATCGCCCTCACCGTCGCCCTCGCCCTCTGGCTCATCCTCCGCCCCCGCCTCCCCGACTTCCGCGTCGACTCGCTCGCCCTCTCCAACCTCAACCTCTCCTCCTCCTCCATCACCGCCAACTGGGCCATCAACTTCACCGTCGTCAACCCCAACAAGAAGATCACCTTCTACTACGACCAGGTCCAGGCCGCCGTCTACTACAACGACGCTTCCCTCTCCGAGACCACCGTGCCGCCCTTCGTCCAGCCCACGAAGAATCAGACGCGGGTCAGGGCCACGTTCGCAGCCGCGGGGGCGTACGTGGGCAAATCGGTTGTGGAGGGGATTAACGGGAGTCGTGGTAGCGTGAATTTTAACGTGAGGGTTTTGGCTAGGGTTAGGTTGAAGGCCGGGTGGTGGCGGGCCAGGCAGCGGTACTTGAGGGTTTATTGTGGAGATTTGGCTGTTGGGATGAACTCGTCGAGTAGCGCCGGAGAGACGCTGGTCGGTGGACCGAGGGAATGCAGGGTTGCTCTGTGAGGGCAAATTAGGTATTTTCTGTTATTTCTTGAGCAATGTTTACAGTGATCACATTTGCTGACCGTGTTTACTGTTTAGGTTATCCCGTGAGTTGTTATTCATCCATTCCATGATGTTTTGGATACCAATGAGTTGTCTTTATTTTTAGCCCATTGGTGGAATGGGCACACCTGAAATGGTTTTTATCCTGCTGCTCATGTGGTATTCAAAATATGGTCAGCCAAATATAGTCACCGCATTATTGTATTTCCTTCGACTTGCTCTAAAAATAACAAATAATACAATGTAGTATGTTCTTACAAATTGATTGGCCGGATTGAGGGTGGTTGTATACTTTAACTGTTGATGCACTCAGGCTTAAGGTTGATGTATGCTGATTGGTTGACTACTGTACAGCTTTTTGTGGTTTCCATATGTTGTTTAACGTGCGACATCGTTCATTGTATCTCTGCCGGTTTGATATTTCTGTGGTTAAATTGTTTGTGTAGTCTATGCGGCTGCATTTTCTTCAACCTGGAACGAGGGGGGATATTATTGCAGTTAGTTTATTAGATTTTTTCATTGACTCGTGTAATGGAAACAGACTCCTTGGAAGTCGAGATAAAATTGATGTCAAGTTGACAACAGAATGGATGTACTTTGTGTTTGGTACATAGTTGAGAGTGATTTTCTTTGGATGTATGCGTTTGTACAAAGAATGCCCGAATAGATGCCTTCTCGGCACACAGAGTCGGTTTAAGGAGTATATGACCAATCGAGTGTTCGGTAAGAATGCCCTCCAACGAACAACTTGGTCTCTTGGGCAAGGAAGTACGCTTTAATACACTACTCAGACAAGTCACCAATCGATAAAGCATGCACCTCCAAAGTGATCTCTGCATGTCACATCAACGAATAGCAGGAGTAGGTCCTGCGATATGTTGATACTTAGTACAATGAGATATCCAAAAAGATAGTACTGATCATTGTTAACCGTGGTTAGGTAGGGGGTAATGGTGTGTAACGCACCTTGCTTAAATAGGAGCAGCAACCAAAGGGGAAGGGGTCCAGAAATTTCTAGCCTTGTGAGCAATACACTCTCTCTCCTCTCTCCACTTTTAATGCATACATCATTGGTACTCTCTTTCTTAGCTTGGTCGAGCTCAATCAACAAAGTCCCTTTGCTCCATTGCTAACTTAACCATCGGAGGACATTCCGATTAAATCGGCTTGCCTCTGACATGGTTCTTAGTTTTAACGGTAGGAAAGTCATTAAAGAGGAAAGTCCAAGCTCTGTTGAAGCTAAGCAAGTTTTATTCCCGTGAGTAAGTAGGGGCACAAAAGGCAAGCCCTACGGGAGTCATAAGATCTTTTGTATCTTATAGTTTCGAAAGCAAAACCTCTTCTTTTCGCCTTGCTCTAAAAATGACAAAATATTGAAAAATAACACACAGTAGTAAGTTCTTACAAATTGATTGGCGGATTGAGAATTGGTGGTATGTCAACTACTGTACTGCTTTTTGCGGTTTCCATATGTCGTTCAACGTGCGACATTGTTCTTTGCATCTCTGCCAGTTTGATATTTCTGATGTTAAATTGTTTATGTAGATTGTACTCTATGCGGCTGCGTTTTCTCCAACCCGAAACAAGGAGGATAATACTGCAGTTACTTTTTTAGCTTTTTCATTGACTTATGTGATGGAAACAGACCCTTAGAAGTTAGAAAAAACGAAAAGCGAATGCAACAGAATGGATGTATTTTGTGGTGGTTGCATGATTGAAAGTGATTCTGTTTGGATTTAAACTAGATTTGAATGGTGCTTTGGGCTTGTTTGCCAACATCGGCAAACAGAGTGGGCATACGCCGATACGCGTGTTCTACATTGCACTAACTGCTGGCATAATGGTCGTAGGCTCGTAGCATGGGTGATGGTATATCAATTTCTTAAGCGATACACAATGGTTTTGATGCCGCTGCCGTGTTTTTTCCTTCTTTTTTTTTTTTTTTTTTGATGATTATCAAAAACAAAAAAAAAAAGCTGCCGTCTTTTTTCATGTGCCAGAAAATGCCGTGGAACTCATGGACAATGATACTTTGACCTTATTTGTTCGTTGTGAAGAAAAAATTTGATGTGGCTGCAAATAAACATGTTGCTAACTAGGAAATCCACTTTTGACACTAACGATGTGCGGCTATGTAGCACAGATACGAACACGGAAGGGGATATGAACACGGATACGGGGCTGACAATTCTCAAAAGCATGGACACGAACACGGACACGGACACGGAAGGGGACACGACAAATTTCGACTTTTTTAGTTTGACAAATTAACATTGTATCCCCTAAATACTTATATTAGGACTCCAAGGTCCTGGCGAAGAGGCTCATACCGACAGTCATCGAATCCATACTGTGTGCGCATATTATACGTATATGTTTATATTACACTTTCGGTTCAATGCTTTTGAATTTATAAATATTTTACTCCGGAAAAGATTCTGAACTTTATAGAAATCACCCTGTCGTGTCCCCTTGTGCATCCCCAGTGTGTTCCAAGCTTGTCCCACAATAGAAAAATTAAAGTATAATGGGCAGGCCACATGGCGTGTTACCAATAATTAAGCATATCTTTTCTTTGGGAACCATCTTTGCTCGAAACAGATGTTTTTAAGCTTCACTTTTAAGCATATAGTGGCCGTGTTGATGCTAAGCTTCAATTTGTACCTACACTTTCGGAAAAAAAGAGAGGAAAAAATCACCTAATTTTGGCACATAAGAAGGTGGAGGAAATTGAATCCAGGGCTACTATTTCTAGTAGTCAGGTGGGGCCTCAGGGTCAAATGTTTTATGGGGGTAAACTGTGTAGGCTAGAACTGTGGAAGTGGAACCAAAATTAGTTTTGTCTCAAAACGGATTTGTGTAGCCAATCCCAAATTGATTGGGATTGACCTCGTTTTATTCTCTTTCAACAAGTCCGAATGGAGCTAGTAAGAAGTTGGTACAGAAATAGAGGTTATCTCGATGACAAATGCACATAGCTCAGAGGCCCAATTTTACATCTTCACCTGCAGTGCACTCTCACCAGGAGGAGGTGATTTCTTGCAAGCCCTTTACAGGACAAGATTCCCTTTCCTTTTCCAACTTATTGAATCAAGGGACAAGAGCTTACTGAAAATCCCAGAACCGTCTCATCTCTAACTTTAGGTATTGTATTCTCTCTGTCTGAATTGCATACCATTACTCCTTTGAAAGGAGGAAGATGATGAATGTTTCATTTCAGGGACGACGATCTCACTAGGGACTTGGTTAGGATCTTCTTTGATGAAAAACAGAGCAATGGTCAGTCTCCGTTGGCTTGGACGAATGTTGTCTTATGTGCGTTGCTGATGTCTCATGTGTTTGTACTAATTGAACTTGAGTTGTACTCTTTGATTTGTTCATTAGTCACGCCCAATCGAATTTTTCACAGTTTTTGTGGTCTGCACTGGGCTGAGCCCAGCAGAAAACCTAGTGTGAAAATAGACATGGTTTAAATGATCTCATTGCTCTTGAAGATGAAGAAGGGCAAACTGAAACTGAAACTGAAGAAGATGAGGATGAAGCAGGAAGTGAACTTTTTCCGCTTAGCTGAAGACACTCCCATAATCCATTTTCTCGTTGTAGAATTTCTTTCAACAAATGAATATCAGAGGGGCAACAACGGCACCAATGGCAAGCTAACTGCTCGGAGAAAGGTTAGCGTATACCACAACTGAGGAAGGTCGTACAAGTGGTATAAGAGATTGGAAATCTAATGAATGTTCGGATATGCTTCTTGAAACTGTCTCACCCTATCTCAATTATTAAGGAGGATGCCCCGTTTACCTAAAATAGAGGTTATCATACCCTTTTGGGTAACCAAGAATATGTGAGGAACTTGGATGCTAAAACGGTCGTGTGCGCCTGAGAGTGAAATGCAATGGTCGAGCGTATGCTATTACTTCGGATGCAGGATTGTCGACTTTTTCGACGCAGCTCAAGTAAATTATCCAGGATGACAAGTATATATTGGTTGGTAAAACAATTTTTCAGACACGAAGTGGGTATAAACACAAAGTAGATTAGGATCGAAAAGAGAACACAACAAGAAATTATAGTGAACAAGAGAGACTGGAATATTATAGAAAACACTGACTTGTATTAACTTGCACTAACTTGGTTTTTACAAGGGGAGACGCCCTTCTATTATAGGCGTAAGGAGGGAACGCTTACATCACTGATTACCTATACAAACAGTATAAACATATAATTGGTTTACCACCAATTATATTCGTTACAGACTTATATGCCAAAGTCCTCTACTTTACCTGCTAGCATTTATTACAATAGTACTACAACAGACTAATAAAACTACTACTAGCCAAAACAGTATTTTTCAATAATTTCTCCCTCTTCAGAAAAGAAGACAATACTACTACACTTTATATTACATCACAAAAGAGACAGCTAGCCTGAACACAGGAAAGTTATTCAGGTTTATCTGAACCACTGCTTCCAGAATAGTCTTTAGTCAAGTGATACTATTCCAAAAGATAGCGGATATTTTGGCGCCACTCTTCCTGATAAGTATCTTTGAATTTCCAATTTGTAGTTTCATAATGGAGGAGAGATGAGGGAACTTCTGCAAGTGTCAATTCATTGAGTGAACACATCGTTTGAGTCATGACCAGATAATTTCCATTGTGGATCTCAATACTCGGAGACTCTTGATATGCTGAAAGGAATGTAGTGTGATACTCCTTTTTCCAAGTGATAGAACCATCTGGATTAGGAAGACATCTGTTGTTGCGAGTTGACCAAAAAGCAAATTGGAGGTCTTCATCTGCACCGGTGGGGATTTGTCTGATCTTCTGTTGCCAGTATAGTATGTTGCCAAAGAGCAAGAGAAATTTTAAAAAGAAATCTTCTAGGGGTTGGACTTGATTGAACGCTGCATGGGCGAGATATACCAATACTGCTGATTTATTGAAACTGACACTTATAGTATAGAAATCAACTAAATACTATAAGAGGAGAAATACTTCTTTTTTGAAATAAAAGACATTATGGTAAGATACTTCAAACTGGGTGAGTAAAGGATAGACAGGATGAAAAGGTAAACCTTTTATGGGACTTTCGTCAAGACCATATTTGAAAATATAGAGATGTTGAAGATTTTGACCCATTTGGACACACCTGGAAAGAAAGGTTAACTCCAAAAGATGACCCTGAAAGTGGATAGGAAGACTAACTGGGTGGAAACGAGAAATCAGCGGAAAACAATCAGCGACAAATGAATATGGTTTTGTTTTGAAAAACTGGTTGATTTCTTTTTTGAGCCTTGACAGAAAATTAGGAAGGACATTTGTTTTTCCTTTTATGTGGACAGCATCAAAACTCCAATTGGAAAACCAATTTGCCCATCTGAGTAATTTTGCCTTTGGAAGGTGCTTCTGTTTGAATTTGAGCATGCTGAGAAAACTCATCATATCAGTCTCAATTAGAAAATGATGACCGATTAGATGAAATTCAAACTTCTCAATGCTCTTTTTGATTGCCAGAATTTCTTTGTAAGTAGAGTGGTAATGAAGTTCTGTTGGAGAGAATGCACCACTCTTGTATCCACAAATTCTGCGCTTTTGTTCTGAATTTTCTTCCAAAAGAACTGCTCCCCAATATAGATCAGAGGCATCTGTCTGAAGAACTCTTTTCCCATCTGAAGGTATAGTTAATGGAGGAAGGGTTTTGGTTATGACTTTGAGGTCTTTTATAGCTTTAGTACAATGGACTGACCAAGAAGGATGGGTTTTCTTTAGTAAAGCTGAGAGAGGAGTACGATATTGGGCAAGATTGGGAATGAAATCAGCCATATAGCTAACAAATCCAAGGAACTGATGAACTTGTTTGACCGTGAAATTTCATCTGGGAAATGGTCAAGTTGGAAGGCTATATGAGGCTGGAGGGTATATTGACCTTTAGAGATAGGAAAATTCTAAAACTAGCCCAATGGACTGACAATAGTGAGTGTGTGAATGTGTATTAAATGGTATAAAAAGTACACAGAAATATATGTTTTCCTTGTCTTCTAGTGTGCTTATCGTCAGCCCAGTGGGCTAATAATAGTAAGACCGTTAGAGATATGCATCCCTAAAAAATCAATTTCTAGTTGAGTAAGAAGCATCTTTTTCTCTGAAAGCATGATACCATGGGTTTGAACCAAGGAATGAAAAGACTGTAGTAAAATTACATGAGACTCCATATCCGGGGAGAAGAGTAGAATATCATCAATATAAACAAGGACTGAAGATAAAAGAGGGGCAAAGATCCGAATCATGGCCTTTTGAAACAAAGATGGGGCTGTTTTTAATCCAAAAGTCAAGACTGACCACTGGAAGTGGTGATCTGGAATGCAAAAACTAGTTTTGGGACGATCATCTGGATGAATGCCCAATTGCTAGAAACTTGCTTTCAAGTTAAACTTTGAGAAAATTTGAGCATTAGGCAGGTTTGCAAAAAGAACACTTCGTCAAGGAAGAGGGAATTTATTATCCTGTAGAAAATGATTAAGAGACTGGTAATTGATAACCAGGTGAAACTTTCCTCTTATCTGCTCTGTTCTTTTGTTCACATAGAATGCTTCACATGCCCACTGAGAGGTTGTGGGCTCGATCAAACCCTCTGACTGGAGTTCTTGAAGAGCAAGCTGAAAGTGTTCTGGGTTCATGCCATGATGAGTAGCTTTTGTGGGGTTGATATCTTCATTTTTCTTAAAGGGAAGAGAAATGAAGAAATCTGGATTTTTTCAAATTAGGTTGGTGCATTTAGTGAGGAATTGGGAATGAGATTCTGCACAAGAGGTTTGGATTATGGTTTCTTTGATGGAGGAGAAAGTTTCTAAGGAAAAGAGATTGGGTTGAGTGGTCCAGGGTAACAGGTAATTTTTGTATTTCAAGCCTTTTTTAAGTCAAGAGACTTTGCTGAAATTTTGAAGAATATCAAAGCCTAACAATAGATCTTTTCCTAGTAGATCAGAACCATAAACTTGATATTTTATGGTGTATTCACGAAAAAGTTGGATGATAATAGGCTTACTGATTAGAGTGATGACAAAAGTTTCTCCATTGGCTGCTGTAAAGGGTCTGAAACATGATTGCCAGTAGGACCTGGGGAGAATTGCTGGGTTGAGGATGGAGGCTGCTGCACCAGTATCAAAGAAAGCAATGACTGGTATTGGCTTCTCATATTTTCCAAGCAAGATTTTGACCCTGGTTAAAGGTTGAGCCAGCATGATGTTTAAGAATCCAAATGTCTGGATTTCATAGGGGACTGAGTAAGAATCATCAGAAGAATCATCGGATTCTGAGTCATCTAAATCATCAAAGATGAATGCTAGGACTGCTTCATCATTTGCTTCATCATCAATGAAAAATAGAGATTCGACATCAGCATCCTGAAGATTATCATCAATGAGAGCCAAAGAGCTCACTATCTTGTCTCGTGCTGCTTTATTGGGACACTGTTTTGCATAGTGCCCTTTCTTTCTGCATATGTAACAGCGATCATACTTTCGCTGCCCTCTGAATTTTTTCTTCTTGAAGAATTTCCATTTTTTCCGGCGTGAAAACTTGCTAGATTTTGAAAACTTTGAAAACTTGCCAGGAGATTGGAACTTCCATTTTTGAAAGGGTTTGGACTTTTGATATGACGATCGGCAAGTGCACTTATTGTCTTTGCACTTTATAGATAAGTCTGGCCGATCACATGCTTTGCCAAGAAGTTTTCTCTGTTCTTCAAAAGTTCTAAAGAATTTCTGGTGATTACACAACTTTTCCAAGGCAATCAATGAGTGCTGATAAATACCGCCAATGAATGTTGCATTCAGCGTCAATCCTTTTGTTTGAAGTAGCCTTGTTGTCTCATTTCCCAATGGTTCAGGAAGGGAAGTGAGAAAAGTTTGTTTGAGGTTGACATCATCCATGCCGTTGAGGAGATAGAATCTCTGAGACATGCGGTCATAATGGATTTTCAAGTCCTTTCTTTTGAATGAACAACACTTCATGCTGAGATATTCTTTTCGAACAAATTCTTTTGTGTTGTTATGATCTCCAAGAAACTCAATATGCAGGACTGAGATGAATTGATCAAGGGTTGGTAGTTGTTTAAGTTGCAGCTGTCGGTACTCACCAAGAGCTAAGTACCATTGACGGAGACGGCTAAGGAATTTTGCTGTACATTTAGTAATGACATCACTGAGTGTAGCGTTTGGGGAAAGCATAGCAGCAGTATACCAAACATGAATCTCATAAAGTTTATCCAACTATTTTGATGAAGGTATGGTATCAAAGGAGAAACCTTGGGTATGGAGATTGAAATGTGAGAAAGGAATCAAAGGTTGAAATTTCAGGAGGTGTATCAAACTCAGGACCTTCTTCAATGATGGGATCTTCAACATGTACCTCTGGGTTTTCTGGGTTCATCATGAAAACATGAGGAATTGGCACAGAGTTGGTAGATTCAGTAGCAGAATCTAACTCAATGGTTGGTTCAGGAGATGGGGTTTCAAGTATAGTGGCTAAGGTATGTAGGAAAGTAGAGATTGGATTTTTAGAAGGGCTAGAAGTTGGCTGGACCATTAACTGTGCTGATTTTGAATTTGGATCAGATGGTTGTAAATAAGTGGAGGTCGTTGGGGCAGTGGTAGAGGCAGATGGTGGAGATGAAATAGGTGGATGTTGGACAGGTTTTATCTGAGGTTTTGGGAAATGAAGTTTTGGTGGAGATGGTCTTTTTGGTGGAGGGAGAAAAGCTGATGAGTTATCAAAGATATTTGACTCACCAAATCCTGAAGTAGGACTTATTGGTAAAGGCTGAGACATTTGAGGATACCCAAACAAACTTTGTTGAGAGGAAGATGTGAATATTTCAAATGGATTTTTTTGTTGAGAATACTGCTGAGCTTGGAGAGAACGAAGCTGATTTTTCAAATGCTTCATTTCAACATCTTTGTGGTAAAAAGCTGCTGAAAATACTTCGTTGGCATAAGCCATCTGGTGAAGTTCTTGGTGAACATTCTCCAAATTTTGCTGAGAATTAGCAATCCTCTGAAGAATTTTGTTTTGAGCGAGAGAATTTGCTGACTGCCAATTTATTGCTGCTTCTGCTAGTGATACTGCCTTATTACTACCATTAGGGAGAATAGTAGTGGGATCTGGAATTTTATGACGGTGGGTTGTTCGTTCTTGAGAATTATGGAAGTCCAAAGAAAGAAAATCTGCTTCAGTCCAGGAAGAGGATGAGGTGAACATAAAACATCCACTTGGTTGACTCGAAGAGCCATCATCAGAAGGAGGTTGAGGAGAAGGTGGAGATTTACAAGGAGTGAGAGAAAGAGAAGTGCATAGTGGACATGAGTCATTATCATCAAAGTCTTCATCATCGTCTAAAAGACTTTCTTCGAAACATTCATCACAGTCACAGGCATCAAAGTAACAATGACCTGTTTCTAGATTTTTGAAATAGTAGACTGGAAGGCCACTAGGTTTGAAATATTGAATTGGAGGGCCAGGTCGAGAACCATCGACAAAATGTCAATTCTTAAGGGAAAAATGACAGGATAGGTGGAAGTTGAGGCAGAGTTGTCTTTTGGAAAAGAGATTTTCACGGTACCATCAGGTTTTGGGATGAAAGTTGGATTTGAGGATTGAACAGGAATATGCTTGTTTTGATTTTTCTCATAAGCTGTAACCCAAGACTATGGGAGAAACTTGAGAAGCTCAGGACGGGAAATTTGACGTGGGACATGGACACACGAAGCTTGGTGAGGGGCGTTGACTGTTAAGAAAAGGGTTTCATCTGTGGAGGAAGGTAAGGACATGTCAAAAACATGGTTTTTGAGGTGATAGGTCATTTGGTAGTAAAGGGTGGCTGCATATGTGGTAGAGAGTTGGGAGGCACCGCCAATTTGAACTTGCACTATCAAGGCTAATTGCAAATGAGGGTCTGCTAGTGCCACGTTAAAATTGTGGTAAAAGATAAAGATCACAGTTCTAGCATTTATAGTAGTTTGGACTGTAACAATACAAACATATTGGTACTGCATAAATCGGGTGTCGATTAGAGCAAGTCTGGAAGTGACAGGTAAACCTTTTCTACCATGGAAAGTGACAGCCAATCGGATTGCTCCAAAGTGGAGATGAGTAAATCCTTGTTGTTGCCAAAGACGAGGCAAATCAACTAGGATTTCTAAGGGTAAGAGTTGTTCAGCTTCTGTAGCTGCTATGAAACATTGATCAAACTTGGAGCGTTGGACATACTCTTTTACAGAAGTTGGGCGTTTTGTGGTAAAAAATTGAGTGACAGATTTTTTTACAGAGGTTTGTGGTCTGACAAAAGCATTATAAGGGTTTAGGAAAGGGAGATTAGTAAGGGGAACCTTACTCTCATCGGGAAAGTATTCAAACTCATACAAATATTCAAGATTAGAAAAAGATGAGGAAGAGTTTCTATTGGTAGAAGATATTGATAGAACTAAAAATGACGCAGCAGAGGAGCATGTGGTAAACAGATGATTCATTTTTAAGAAAAAAATCTGGGTTCTCCTTTTCCTTAGTACAACAAACCTTTTTCTTTTTCAACCAATTTTGATTAATAAAACTTTGTATATTAGGGTAGATAAACCGAGACACAATGCTCAGAAGCCAAAAGTCTCAAGGTACTTTAACCCACTGATACAAAATTTCTTTAACCAAAATAGTTAATGAAGTTTCTGATGTGGAGGATCCTGTGAAGGTAACCACAAAGCATGCGCTTCAAAATTTTCTATTAGAAAAGATTTGAAGTAGTACAGTGTTGGAAAAGAAGTTCCCAGAAGGGGGTTTAAGCTAGAATGCAAGACATGGCTCTGATACCAATTTTCCAGACACAAAATGGGTATAAACACAAAGTAGATTAGGATCGAAAAGAGAACACAACAAGAAATTATAGTGAACAAGAGAGACTGGAATATTAAAGAAAACACTGACTTGTATTAACTTGAACTGACCTAGTTTTTACAAGGGGAGACGCCCTCCTTTTATAGGCGTAAGGAGAGAACGCTTATATCACTGATTACCTATACAAACAGTATAAACATATAATTGGTTTACCACCAATTATATTCGTTACAGACTTAAATACCAAAATCTTCTACTTTACCTGCTAACATTTATTACAATAGTACTACAACAGACTAATAAAACTACTACTAGCCAAAACAGTATTTTCCAATAAACCCTCGCTTTGAGTTTCCTCACCAAATTTTTTCTTTGTTTCTGATCAGTTCAACCAAAGGTCTAACCGAAATTCAAACCCTTAATCATCGCTAGGTTAAAGGTTTTTTTTTTTTTTTTTAATCGGTAAAAGGAATGTTTTCCAGTATTGGTTCGGGCAGCTCATCAGAGTTTTATGTCTGATATCAATATGCATGCACCTCCTGGACTTGCTCTAGTGACGACGATAATACAGTCTGGCACGATCAAACATGGTGTATGCAAGGCTCAATATGGCGTATGCCTTGTTGAACCTGGTGTGTTCCCTTTGTTTGATCGTGTCAGACTCTACCCTTTGTTTGACTTTTAACTTGTGACGTTGTACACCCTATGAATGCGGCATACACCAGTCTGAGCGTGTCATAGACTAATAATGCTTGGTCAGGTTTTAAAACATCATTGCATTACTTTGTAAGATCTCTACGCTTAATCTGAAGCTTTCTCGAGAATTTTAACTGCTTTCATCTTCAGGGAGGCGCCCAACCATCGCTTAGGACTAACCAAAGGTCCAAACCGGGGTGTCTATATACCATAGATCCATGATTTCTTTGGTAGAATCTTACGACTTTCTAAGTGGTGTTTCCTGCTGTTGTCAATTTTGTGAAAGGAAAAGCTGATAGTGCACCTGGTTTCTGATTCTTGAATGAATCCCAGCTTGGATTCTTTTCTTTCTTCCTGAATCCTTTTTTTCATCTGGCCTTTCCACCTTTGGAATATCCCAACCAGTGAAGTGACTAATAATTCATTCTTTTCCCTTTATTCTCTCCACTTTTCGGATTTTGTCTTCTCTTCTGATCTTGACTGTTCGTTCAAGAGAAGCATCACAGTTGCTCTTAATGAAGAGATTGGGCCAGAAACAAATCAAGATTTCGAAGAAGATCTTGTTGCCAATTTGTGAGTGGATAATGGTTATTTTTTATGTACCTGTAACATAATCATTCAAAAAGAAGCTAAAAAGTTGCATTAAACCATGCAGGACCTTTTGAATATTCTTTTCTTAGCTTGTAAAAACGATCTACAAAGGTGAGAAAAAAGCGAGATGGAAAAAGTATAGGAGGAATGTTACGCAAACGATTTTAAAACACAACTCCGGATATGCGGACACAATTAGGCACATCCTGGTAGTGAAAGTTGAAATGCTTCATTTCTTTACGATGATCCGATCCTGCGACCGTTCAATGCACATGGATACACATGATGTATCTAACGATTCCGGAAGCAATCGTGTTCGGAGTTGTGTTTTAAAGTTGTATGCGTAGAGCTTCCGAAAAAGATTGCCTGTGAAAATAGTTGGATTCGAATCATGCATGTGGTAGCAATTAATGGTGGGAATGGTATCTGTATCATCCAATTGAATGAGCGGGATGGTATCTATTTGACTCTCAGGTCCCACATGCATCACACAGATTTTGTTAGTTTATTTTGATAACTTAAGTGTTCGGACCAGTTTACATGCACCTCGATTAATTTTGTGAGGTCAATCTCACCATTCGCAATTGGAGGGACAAATTAAAGTCAAAGTAAAATTCTATGTGGTGAATTGGGCATACATACAATTAGCTGGTGAATTTAGTGTTAAAATTAAACACATACAAAGTGTGTTGTTAATTGAGTTAGCATGAGATCCCTCACACCAGATTAATTAGTCTAATTCAATTATCTTCACGTATGAAACCAAGTCCTAATCCCATAGTAAGGGAAATTCTTTGCCAATGTATGACTTCAGCTTCATTCATTTTCTTGTTATACACTGATCTAACTGTGTATGTCCGTGTGTATATAGGAAAAATTATTCATTGCTCCTACTTTTCGTCAACCACAAAATTCTACGGGACTCGAGATTAAGTGTGCAGACCTCAGTGTAATATGTGGTGGGACGAAGCTTGGGGCACTAAACAATCTCTCGCTTGTACCGTTTAAGTGTATCTAACTTGTAAAACACATCAAAACAAGAATCCAAAAGACAAGAGAATAGAAAGGAAGTCTGTTATAAAAAAGCATGATTGTCTAAATGTTTCCCTTCAAAGCCAAGGCATGAAAAATCAGAAATATAACTTTGTCTTGACCAAAATGTTTCTTTTCCCCCACATCCATCACCCCACCCACAACCACCAATTCTAATCGCTCTTTTTTTTTTATGATTAACACTCTCCTTTTTGTCTTTATCAACATGAATTTACTGTCTTGCCTTTTATTCAATGCACTTTTTCACTCATTCAATGACAATTCTGCAAATACATGTCGTGGATAAAAACAAAAAAACAAAATGTGAATGATTAAAAAGAAAATGTGAAAATTATTTTTCCTAACTAGTCTACACGAACCCCACAAGTAGCTTCAACTAACTAGTCTTGTCATCAAAATATTACTAACGTGTTTAGTGGGGCCATGAATGAGGTTGGAATGTGGAAGCTTTCCAAATCAATATCATCAAATATATTCACCTACTCACAATCATATTTCAAGTGTTTGTTGGCTCTCCATGAAATTGTAGTTGGTCTGTTGAGCGTCATATTGATTTTCTAAGACACTGTCCACATCCAACTTGGAATAGAAACATAATAGATAGTTGTTGAATCTTGCAAAGATCGAAGCTTCCCGCGCGCGAATATGTCAGCGCACTTGTTGCCTACTTCACGGAAAGGCATGTTTCAATGGAGGGGACCCGAGATCTTCTGATGAGAGGCGATCTATACTGTTTCACATCTGTTGTGTAGTTGTTTACGTAATTTGATGTCTGAAGCTTCGCATCAGTGAAGATTATTAACGTGGATTCCGATCTCCAAGAGGTGTACAAGTGCGCAGACCTACCAGCTAAAGACTCTACCAGTCGTTAGGATTTCGCTTAATTATTAGTGTGTTGTACCTCCTGCATTGTTATTTCAATCATAAGATCGAATGCTCTGTAGGAGCTAAATACCCCAGAGTTGTTATAAGATTCGAATACTATGCACGGGCGTTTCAACATCAATTTGACTTTGATTAATTAACGTTTGTCTTTGGATTTTTATTTACGTGATGATGATTAATTAAATGAGAAAAGAAAACTGAAACTTCAACTCTTGCACGTGAATTACAATTCATCAGTTCAACAAAGCACTTTAAACTACTAATTAACAAACATCACCTGCTATATATTTTAATACATAGATTTATTAAAACACATCTACTAGAAAAGGGTTGGTGGGGGGCGGGGGGCCACCGTGGGTGACCCCATTAAGGAGTACTATTTTTTTTTTCAATTGTTTTTTTTTTCTCTATACATTAGGCCAACATGCGCACCTCGATTTATCCCGGGATTTGGAAGATAACGATCAGGTACATCTCGAGTGGTTCTACAAGAATTAATAACACCTAAGAGCAAGAAGACATCTGAGGGCACTACAGAAACACCACCTTTAAAAAAAATTCTGTAACAAAATGATACAACGATATATACGAACTTTCTTCGCTAACAATACTAGCAAAAACCAACATATTCATCAACCCGCGTAAGAGTTAATAACCTGTCCACAAATACTAACAAAAACTATCGTAGTCATAATTAAACAAAAGTTAGAAATGGTGGGGGACTCGAATCCTTTGTCCGTCTGGGCTTGTCTGAGTCCACTGTCCGATTCCTATACAACGTAGTTTCGGGTGTTGAAATCGCAAGATAGAAACTTTCTCTTCATTTGGTACTATGGTTCTCTTTGAACTCTTCAATGAGAGCCCTGAGTTATGAGGTTTGATCATTATTACCCTTTATTTTTTTTGATCCGGCATCATTAATATTACCCGTTACTCAGTGATTTTATTATAGAGAAACAAATATATGCTGGTCACTAATAAGTAATATATCATCTAGCCTTAATCAAATTGCAAGTCATCTCGAGTAAACTTAAGCAAATTAAAGCAACTATCCTTCCTAGTTTCGCAATGATTAGGTTTTCTTACTTTAACATACATTGCAATCACAGCAAAGTGCAGAGATGATTGTAACTTGTAAGATACAAATGTGTTCCCCCTACTCCTAAACAATGGGTTGCAGACACAAATTTTAATATTTTGTTCATGGCTATGATCAGTGCAATATAATGATAAAACAAAAAAGGCTAAGAGTATCAAAACGCACACAAGTTACTGAGAAATTAATTTTGAGCAATTGAACATTACTCAAACCCTGCAGCCAAGCTACTATATGAACCTGACTGTATAACCCAAATGTCTAGGGAGCTAACGGGGCCACACCAATTACGGCCCTACGCTTACTGCAGGGTACTCACTCGGTGGAGAATCGAACCCATAACCTTGAGAAGTACTCTCACAGTCTGGACATCTGCCCGAACCATTAGGACAACCCCTAAGTGTGTTGGATATACTAAGTTGAGAGAAAATAGATAAATTGACGAGAAACTTATTGAAAATCTTCCCCTTAATTAAAAGGGAGAACCCAAATGAACAAAAGCTATATATGATTGGGATACGTACATGCCGGTCACCCATGTTTAGTTAAACTAATCTTTTGCACCTTGAACCATTTTATTCGGTGGTGGTGGCGGTGCTCAACACCTATATTCACTACACAATTTCATGGGACAAAGTATTAAGTGTATTTTCGGTAAGAGGGTTAACGGTGGATATTAAGTGTATGAACTCCACAAAAATGTAAATGTAAGGCCCCGTTTGATAAAAGTGATAGACGGATGGGATTCGTCAGGAGATGAGATTAGGATTGAGATTGGTAATGAGAAGTGATTAATAATGAGTATATTTGTTTGGGATGTGATTAGATGATGGAATTATTAATATCATGTTTGTTTGAGATGAGATTAGATGATGGGATTGGATTGATAAAAGAAATTGGTAATGAAAAGGGGTTGGGATTGGACTATGAATACCAAGTCCCACGGGGTATTACTAATACCCCCTAAAGTCTGGCTTCCTCATCCCCTGGGATTCCCAATCCGGAGACATTTGTGTTACCAAACAAGGAATTAATAGTCCCAAGGGACTATTAGTCCAATCCCACAGCTGAATCAAGTTATCAAACGGGGCCTAAGTGTATGAACTCCAAAAAATGTGCCGTGGATAAGAATATTAGATCATCACTGACGGCGTTCTAAAATCACTGAATAATTAGTCGACACATTCACGGGATGAAGAAGTTCAGAAATAACACATGCCAATTCAATAAAGTTTTGTAGTAATAATGTACGGTAGTATTGTCCTCTTTTTCGGAGAAGGTGAAATTGTTGGAAGATACTGTTTTGGCTAGTAGTAGTTTTATTAGTCTGTTGTAGTACTATTGTAATAAATGCTAGGAGGTAAAGTAGAAGACTTTGGCATATAAGTCTGTAACGAATATAATTGGTGGTAAACCAATTATATGTTTATACTGTTTGTATAGGTAATCGGTGATGTAAGCGTTTCCTCCTTACGCCTATAAAAGGAGGGCTTCTCCCCTTATAAAAACCAAGTCAGTTCAAGTAAGTATTCTCTTAATATATCCAGTGTCTTCCTAAATATATCTCCATTGTTTTGTGTTCTCTTTAATCTTAACCTATTTTGTATTTATACCCACTTCGTGTCTGCAAACTTGGTATCTCCATGTGGACAAGTCAGATGCATGAATGTGACAAGATAAATTAATTACACCAATTAATGACTCAATCTGTACGTATACGCTCTGAACCCATCTCATTTGCTCGACCGGATTAAGAGGTTGAAAGATATTAAGCCAGCTCTTCGGTTCGTAAAAGTTCATTAATTTCAAAATAAAAAAACTGAATTCAAGTTTGAGCTCGATTATTTTTAGTTTATCGCTATACTGATTATTTTAAGTTTATAAGCATAATCGAACTAGATACTCTAGGGTTGGGCTCGCTCACTTATAATGCGAGACTAAAAATGAGACATGAATTTGGTTTGATTTGTTAGTGAACGAATCTAATTCAGAATAAAGTTTTATAAAATCGAGTTTCGAACACTTCACGAGCAGCTAAACGTTTATTTACAGACTTACAGTCCTTTACTACCCACCTCAATACTCCTTCCCTCTGCCCCTCTCTTATAATAACACTATCCTCCATGTGACCCTCCCCATCTGAAACACAAACACACACAAAATCGCTCATCCTCCCTTCCAACTAAAATATCCTCTCTCTCTCTCTCTCTCCACCACCCCACCGCCGTAACAATGACGGCCAAGGACTGCGGCCACCACCACGACCACCGGAAAACCCTCTACCGCAACATCTGTGCTGCCCTCATTGCCCTCGTACTCCTCGTCCTACTCACCATCCTCCTCATCTTCCTCATCCTCCGCCCAACAAAACCCAAGTTCATCCTCATCGACGCCACCGTCTACGCCTTCAACGTCTCCGCCCCCAACTACCTCACCACCACCCTCCAGGTCAGTGACAATGACGGAATGGCTTATGGTGGCCAAGGCCGCACCCAGTTCCAAAAATCTCGATAATTATCTAGTACTACCTCTTTTAAATAAACAAAAAACTTTACATGATGACACCCATTTTATTAGTTGTTTTTGTTCAATAATTAGATCACCTAGATATAGTGTTTTGTATTGTGTATTATTTTGACATTGAAATGTTTTAGATTACTGAATCTTGAAATTTCCAAATTGCGGGCCCCTCCCGTCTGAAATCGTGGTTCCGTTCTTGCAGGTCACCCTCTCCTCCCGGAACCCGAACGACCACGTTGGAATCTTCTACGACAGGGTCGACGTCTACGCCACGTACCGTGGCCAGCAGATCACCCTCCCCACCATGCTGCCGCCAACCTACCAGGGACACAAGGACGTCGACGTCTGGTCACCGTTCGTCTACGGCAACGAAGTGCCGGTGGCGCCGTATGTGGCGGCAGCGCTGGGGGAGGACCAGGTGACCGGGAGGGTGCTGGTGAATGTGAAGGTGGACGGGAGGGTTAGGTGGAAGGTGGGGACGTGGGTGTCGGGGAGGTACCACTTGTACGTCAACTGTCCGGCTTATATCGTGTTCGGCGGCGACAGGGCGTACAGCGGCGGCGGGATTGCTGTTGGATCGGGTGTTAAGTTCCAGTTGGTGCAGAGTTGCCATGTTGATGTTTGAGCCTAGTTATTGAGGAGTACTTAGTAATATATAGTTCTCGAAAATTTGTTCGGTAGTCTCGGGTCAATGCCACATGATGTCTCGACGTCTTTTTGCACCGGTCATTTTCGTGAGGCTCGGTTCGAATGTATGAACCCTATAATAATGTGTTAAGAAAAGGACGGTGGAGCACTACTTGAGGGTTGCCCAAAGCCACTGAATGATTACTTACTTAGTTCCATCTCCCTGTAGTTTCCTTCATTTTGATTTGCAAAAGGGAAGAAAGACACGTAGAATTTATGTATATTTTCGTTTGATTAAGTGGAAAGGAAAATTGATTAATTCGTTTTGTACTGGTATTTGATTGCTATTTTTTGTTTCATTAATTTGATTCTTTTGCGTAATTGGTTTATCCATCGTTGATGAATCTTTGTAATGGTTAGGAATCGATCTTCTGTGATTGCAAGACGATGTAATCAGGGGTGGAGGTATATGGAGGGAGAGTGGCACATACCACCCCGGACCTCAAAATTAAAAAAGTTAGTTTCTACTAACAGAAGTCGTTGATTAAGAACTTGTCACTTATATATCAGCATCCGAATAATTTGATCTTTAATTTACGTAGACAAATGATGAACAAATATCGATCTGAAAAATAAAGAGTTTGGGATCATAAAAATAGTCTCTCAATAACACAAGTCCAAGACAAATTTTGATTTTACAATTAACATTTCTCTTTATATTTCAACAAATTTCATGCTCCGAGGAATAATAGATGACTCCTGTCGAACAAGGTCATTCTCAATCTAAATGCTAACTCCGCCACCAAATGCAATGAGAGGCAATGGGGTTACCCCTTCGCCGGCGACTCCACATAGAACTTTGTGTGGCTAGCTCTACGTAGAATTTCGTGTACTTGAACTCTCGAGAATTGAAAAAGCGCAAATCGGTGTCCCCCGGGACACTCCTTCAACTATTGATGAGATAAATTTTGAAAGTTCCAATGATCATAGTTGACTGGAGTTTCATGATCATTAAACACATTCAAAAGTTAATTTATGCGGCTTGGTCAAGTGTTTGTCCTTCATGAAGTCGCACGTTCGAATTTCACAGAGTCTAAATATTCTAAACGTTGGGGCCGTGTTACTAGAGGTTTGCCCGATCGTAAACTTCGAGAGCTCCCGGATAATCGAGGTGCGTGCAAGCTGGTCCGAATATCGAGTTGTCGAGGGAAAAAAAAAAAACCACATTTTTATGTTTGTAATCTTTTTCTCTCTGTCCCTCTCTCTTTAGTTTCCTTCATTTCTTTTGTCTTTTTGCAAAAGAAAGTTGAAAGTTAAAGCTTGAAAGTTCTAGTGGTTTTGTTATGGGGGTTTGTATGGCTTTTGTAGTATGATTAAAGAGGAAAGGAAAGTTGATTAACTCGGTGTCCCCTGGGACACTCTTTCAACTGGTATAACTAATGAGGGTGACTTTAATTTTAGGAGTTTCAAAATTGACTAGAGTTTCATGATCTTTATAAACACCTACCAATAGTTGTTACGGAAACAATTCAAAAACTCTATTTGGTTTGAATTTTAACAGAGGTTTTTTGAACAATTAGAGAGAAAATTTACAGAGTACCGTGCTCAGAAAAAAGAGTTAGTTCTAGAGAACCGAAACGAACGCAGTTTTCGAGCTTACATACCAAATCTATCCATTTTGAACTCTCATTTTATTTTTAAAAACGATGTAATTTATTTCCTCCATTTGCTTCAGCCTTTTTCTTTTTTCTTTTTTTTTTCCACACTTTATATATCAGCTGAGATTAGATAAAGAATGTTAGTTGATGGAAATTAGTTGAAAAGAAACACAAAGGAACTTTGCGCAAAAGAAAAAGGAATTGCACTATTGCACCAAAAATGTAGTAAATCCTTATCATTGGGCTTGCTTTAACTAATATCGTACTTGCGAAGAGAAGCAAAGCACAGGGAACAAAGTAGCGATTTTCTTTCTCCCTTTATTTCTTCTGTTAAGAACGTAAGAAATAGCCGATCAAAAAAAAAAATAAACATAAGAAGTAAATGAACGTATTTTTTCCAAAACGAATCATAGCAGTTTTCCGTCGCTCACCCTTTGAAAAAGATGAATCAAGCAAAACATTTCATCGAATAAGTTGGAATCCAAACACAGACTTCAATTCCGAGGCACAAAATCGATGTGTTTCTTTTTGGGTCACCTACTTCTACTCTCACCCATGTGGGAGCATGTAATTATTATTAGGTTTTAGGTGAACCTGGAATTATTGGTACCCAATTGAAAGCCCAAAGTTAGTACAAAAAAAAAAAAAAAAAAAAAACTGTTCTTTTTCCACTTACCTGCCATACCTAACACGCAACTTCCGCAAAAGATAGCATGATGCAAGTGACACTCCCACGGTTTCTTCCTATGGGCAAAAGAAAGTGTTATTTTGATAACTCGATAAGCTTACATTGAGGTAACGTAAATAGCTTTAGCATACCAACTTAAGGATATTCATCACAGCCTTAGCCACATATAATTCTTTAAAATGTCTTGCACTGCTGCTCTCAATTCTCACATTGCGCTCGCGCTTCCGTACGTCGGTCTCGCAAATTTTTAGTAATTTAAGAAGTGTATCAAAATGTTTTTACGCTCATGCACCCGCTCCAGTACAAGCACCAACTATGTTGAGACCCATACCATTACCCAAGAAAAATCATGTGCGGAAGCTATCACCGAAGAGAAAAAAACAAAATCATCCAACAAAACAAACGCTTGATCCTAACGGGTGGTATTAGAGTCAAATGTCCAGAGTTTAACTCTCCTGGATAGCACGTTGCTTGTGGGCAAGTGCTGGAGAGGGAGATTGTTGGGCGGAGGCCAGGGGGCCAAGTCTCAATTGACCCATTGGCACTTGGGCACAATAATGATATAAGTTAATAAAATTGCGCCTTCATTAACACCTGTGGATTTCAGTGAGATGATAAGCGTTTGCTCTTAACATAAACATCTGCCTAAGGCATCCACAGAAGTGGCTTCAATGTTAAATTTTCCCTTAATACAAATTGCAACCCTTGTTTTAATCAACTCCCAAATTCATTCCAATCCGAAGCAATAATATTAAAAACCTAATGATCTAAAAATATTGAAAACCTGAAACAATGATATGACAAAAATATCAGCTAATAGGATCTATTGGAACTTAACATCACAATAGTACAGTTGGGTCCCCTGTTTGCAGATGTTCTAGGGCAGGGCTGCAGCTGCTGCAGATAGAAGATGCATCCCTTAAGATGCATCCCTTGCATTTACAGAAAACCATCAAACGTCAACCACCCCAAAAGAAATAATCGAAGTGAGAAAATTGATTGGATGACCCAAAAGATAAGATGACTAGAGACTATTTATAGTTGGCCTAAAAGGGGAACGGAAAGTGACCTCGTGCGTTTAGTTGGATAGAATGAAATGTAAATTGGAATGGAATGGAATTGGAGGAATTGAGACTGGAATAATCATTCTCATTCCCATGTTTTGTTGTAGCTAGAAATCAATAGCAAGAATAAACTTCGCATTCCAATTCCTGTGTTTGGTATGCTAGAATCACAACTCAATGGAATGAAATTTGTAGTGGCATTAGCAAATTTTGGAGTGGCATTGGTAATTATGTGAGTGACATTAACAATCCAAATAGGGATGATGGAATGAAATTGTAATTCTCTACCTTTCAAATGGAATAGCTATTCCTTTACATTTGGAATGGCTATTCCTTCAATTTTTAGTAAATCAAAAAACATCCGAGTAGACATTCCATAGGAATAATAACCATTCCATTCCACTTCTCATTCCATCAAACCAAACCTTGCCTAAGAGTATCAGACAACTACAGACAATAGACAGGGATTTACTGTTCCTTCACCCTCTTCCGTGCTAGAAAGCGTTCTTTAGCGGCAGCAACTGAATCTTCATTTCTCTTATGGTGGTGATCACGTCTTGGTTGGTCTGCCAATGGTTGTTCACCAACAGCTTGTGCGGAAGCATCAGGAATTGGTTTTGCCTCTATGGGCTCAGATCTCTCCTCGGAAATCCTAGAAGCAGGTTTTGCCTCTATGAGCTCAAATCTCTCCTTGGCAACCCTAGAAGCCTCATCCCGATGTCCCTTGCCCAGCTTCGTAGATGACAGGTGCTGAAAAGCACTCATTTAATCCTTCTAATTTATGTCTTTTCGATCCGTTTATATTGTTACTTGGTATGTTTTAGTGTTTTATGGTGTATGCAGGCCTTGGAGACCAATGGTGCGAAAACGTGTAAATTGAAAGATCTTTACGAAGAGTTGCTGCAAAGATTAATTGGCTAGCATTTGCTCGGTGGAGAAAATAAAATAGCAATAGAGATGGGCCTCTTCTACTGTCCACGAGGTTTCACAATTGGAATTGGCAGCAAACATATAATTTAAACATGTCTTGGTGGGCCCAAAGGAATTGTTCTTTAGCTAGTTTGACTATGATTTGGACCAGGGAAAGTAATGGGCTTTCCTAAGCCAATTGTCGTCTGATTTGGACCAGGGAAAGTAATGGGCTTTCCTAAGCCAATTGTCGTCAGGGCTTTATATGAAGAGGAAGAGGAGGGTTTGCTTTGGGGGGACAGCCCGCATATAAAAGGAGCAATACACGCACATAACGAGGGGACGTTTTTCAGAGAGCATCCGGCTGGGAGCAGAATAAAAGAAAGAGTTGCACACGTTTTCATGGCCGGCTAAAACCCTTGTCTAGAGGGAAGATGAAGCATCGTTCTAAGTAACTTTGTATATGTATATGTTTAGGTTTTAATATTCGGATCAATTGTAAAACTCAATACCCTTTTCATTGCAATTGAATGAATTGATTTTAATTATTTCTATCGATTGAGTATTTGTATTCTAGATTTCAAGTGCCTAGTTTTGCAATGGTTTTCATTGGTTGAGGTTGGAATTCTGAGATAGATTATGCTCGTAAGACGGATCGTGTCGTTAGGTGGCCAGATCGTGCTACTGAGAGACGGTCCGTGCTATGGGATAGTCTATACCTTTTAACAACCCGATTATTTTCTTGATGATTATCGTCAGGGTTTGCAAGCCCTAGTAATAAATTAATAATCCTTTCTGAATCAAATAAATAAACCTAGCTTATACATATTGTTGTTACGCGGTCGGGGTGAAATCGAAACTCTAGATATTTTCCTCCATCGTTTCTAAATCTTTTAATTAAATTGTTA
This sequence comes from Rhododendron mucronatum var. ripense, assembly GCA_019656295.1. Classification (NCBI taxonomy): domain Eukaryota; kingdom Viridiplantae; phylum Streptophyta; class Magnoliopsida; order Ericales; family Ericaceae; genus Rhododendron; species Rhododendron mucronatum. Next base: position 134,856 of record BPLT01000139.1, on the reverse strand, counting down.
TTTAGTTTAATTAGCTCTTCAAAACAAATCAACCAATCAATCTTTACTTTTCCGAATTAATCTAAAAATCAATCGAATTTGTCGTAACTTAGTCATTCAGTCTCCGTTGAAACGATGCTCGGTCTTGACCATTATTCTACGGAACGACGCGGTCAGTAGACTCCAAGGACGATTTAGTCAATTGAGGTCTTTCTTCTGATGCACCAACACTCAGCTTCTTTTTGCCGCTTCCCGGATTTCCTTGTCTCAGCCTCTTGGGCACCAAATGCAACATTCTTTGATAGGTTGAAGTAAAAGTCAGTGATGTCTTTCTTCTTGGTAACCTTCCAGCAGAAATAGAAAGACAAATAGATCATCAATGAACAATGATCCCACAAAACAAAGACGATGAAGTAAGTTTATTGATTTTCTAACATCTGCTAATAATAACCAGATAGAAATATCATACCAAGGGAACAAAAAAAACAAGGCAAACAAGAGTAAGAATGGTGCTAATATAAAGATTCAACAAATTTAGTAACCAGTGAGGAAAATTCCAATGAACCTATCCACAAGTTTGAAAGGACACTGAAAAAGATGAACATGCGCACGTAAGAAACGCCATTTTTTTTTACCGGCACGTAAGAAACGCCATTCCCTGGTACTGCACCTCTTCAGCTGATGTTGCATGGAATGCTGGAGTGAATAGACACATCAAAGAGAGTCGCACTCTAAGTGATATAGTGTTTGACAGTATCTTCACCAAAAAAGTGCTCACGCAACATGATCTACAGAAGCATTACAAAATGCCCAGGCAACTCTCTTTGGGGACAACAATCCTATTCTCCAAAGCAAGACTAAACCAAACTGTTTTATCCTCCCAAAACGTACCAAGAATGGATTTTGCTTAGGAAAAAGTACAGGAGAATGCATGCAAGAGTTGTTGTTTCCAAAGACGATTTGCACCATCATTCCACTAGAACAATGGAAAATCAGTGAGTGCAGAGAAATAAAAAACAACCAAACTTCTATTTCCTCTTACAGTTCACAGGCCCGGCCCTGGCCCTAGGCCCACCAGGCGGTGGCCTAGGGTCCCCCCCCAAAAGGCTCAAAATTAGGGCCTCCAAATATTATGAGTTAGTATACTACACTAGGAGTCTTTTGGGCCCAAAATTTGTACCCAAAGTTAACTTAAAAGAGTGAGGCCCCATTTTAAAACAAGGCCCAAAATATTTTATCAGCCCAATCTGGAAATTCTGCGACAAACAACTCTTGAAAGGAACTCACCCTGGCCTCTCTCTTCTTCGATTCATGCTCTTAACTTAATTTCCTCATTTGTATTGTGTTCTAGGAACAATATTGCAAGGATGTGACATAGTAAGCAACAGCGTCTTGTTAAAATTTCAATAAGAAAGCCCTATTGTACTAATTTTATATTTTTTCTGCCGATCAAAAAAAAAACATTCAAAAAGAAAGAGTTCTATAGCATCCTCTAATATTGGAGGAAGCTATGGTACACATGGTATACCGTATGTCTAAATTACGACAATTTGTGATTTTCATTATGCCGATTTTTGGTTTTCTAATGCATATTTATGATTCTAATTACGACTTGTACTTTAAAATTTACCTGTTGAACAGGTCATTAGCAGGTTACCCATAATTAAAAAATATTGTTGTTATGTAACCATAATTATTCGTACCGGAATCCATAATACTTGTACCCTAACCAAATATGTGCGTACAATATCAAAAATTAAATAATGCTACCCACAAATGTTATAACAATACCATAAATTGGCATTATCTTACCACAATGAGTCATACCAAAAAAAATTGACTCGTATGATATTCCGTAACAAAATCAAAATATGTCGTACCAGAATCAACTATTATTATACTCAAGCCAAAAATATTTGTAAAATACCACAAAATTTATAAAATAACCACAATTGTTATGACAATACCTAAAATTATCGTTTTCTTAACACAACGTGTCGTATCAAAAGAAAATATATTTAAATACCGCAAATTATAAACAAATCACAATTGTTATGACAATACCATAAATTGACGTTTTCTTACCACAGTGTGTCGTATCAAAGGAAATTAATTAAAATATTCCATAATAACACATGTCTAAAATACCACAAATTGAGTAATATAACCAAATTTGTTATGACAACACCATAAATTGACGTTTTCATACCCACAACATGTCGTATAAAAAAATTCAATCGGAATGTTCGGTTAACAATAGTTATAATCAGCAAAATACCAATCCACAAATTGAGTAATATAACCAAATTTGTTATGACAATACCATAAATTAGCGTTTTCATACCCACAACGTGTCGTTTAAAAAAAATTCAATCGGAATGTTCAGTTAACGATAGTTATAATGAGCAAAATACAATTCCACAAATTGAGTAATATAACCAAATTTGTTATGACAACACCATAAATTAACGTTTTCATACCCACAATGTGTCGTTTAAAAAAAATTCAATCTGAATGTTCGGTTAACGATAGTTATAATCAGCAAAATACCATTCCACAAATTGAGTAATATAACCAAATTTGTTATGACAATACCATAAATTGACGTTTTCATACCCACAACGTATCGTATAAAAAAATTCAATTGAAATATTCAGTTAACGATAGTTATATTCAACAAAATATCATACCATAAATTCAGTAATATAACTAAATTTGTTATAACAACACCATAAATTGGCGTTTTCATACTCATATGTTTTATAAAAAAAATTCAATTGAAATGTTCAGTATACGATAGTTATAATTAGCAAAATACCATACCACTAATTATTTTCAATTCCCGCCACATTATTTTTTCAAAAATTTAAAATTTTCACCATATTATCTTAATTTTTGATTCCTTCCGCACTATTTTTTCAAATTCTTATTTGTCCCTATACAATACCTCAATAATTTAAACTAAAAATGAAGTTCTCGCTCAAAATTTTCATCCAAGAATTTCACCAAAAAGTAAGTACTATACCCAAATTTTCGAATACAACTACAGTTTCCTCTCAAAATATTAGTGTAAAATAAGTTATTTCTCTAAAAAATTTAATTCAAAAAATCAAAATTGCTTCAAATTTTCATGAAAAAATGAGAGATCACTAAAACAAATAATTATTCAACTGTTTCAAGATACAGATATTCAGGGCGGTGCACTTAAAAATTAGCACTATATATTTGACAGGCAGATCGGTGCCAAACCTTCACCCTATGCGTACAAATCCAAATTTAATGGAGGTCCTTGGAACTAGGTTATGGAAGTACAATCTATATAATTTTGTAAATTTATTGTCATTGTACTTTCTTTTTTAAATGTGGCAAATACAGGAAACAAACAACGAATATATACTGCAGAGGGATAGCTCCAAACACCTATTCGGTAGCAATAAAAGAAAATGGGTGGAGAAACCAATTTCTGTTTCATGGTTCTAAGGACAAAGATGAATTCTAGAATTGTTTCAAAAGGGGGAAAAAGCCATTAAACTATTGTTTCAAAACAGAGAACAAAGATGGGCTTAATTAGATTACCAACTGAAGTTCCTAGCATTGAAATCCCAAAGTTTAATAATCATATTTTTTATACTCAACATTAAAAAGCCAGCGCTAGTTCGTAATGCACTCCGCATCTCTGTCATATGTGCTGATTGTTTGCTTCAGTATTTAACTTGAAAAGTACTTAAAAAATATTTAGCTTCAGTATTTATTTATGTGTGTTGATTGTTTGAGCCCGTGCCATGCAATAGTACATCAATATGCATGATGCAAGCACAGTTTTTTTCTCTTAAGTTTTCTTCGTTTGTCAATTTGATGGGGAAATCTCGAAAAGAAAAGAATACTTTAACCCATTGAGGGCATATATACTAAGGGGTATCCAAGCCTAATCTTGCAAAATCATTTCGGCTATTCTGATTTTAGCATCTAGAAACAATCAATTAGTTCAATTTTCTCACAAACTAAGATGATATGTAGTACGTAGAGCTAATGTCCATCATACATTGGAGTCATATAGTTGAGAGAAGCATTTTATCGAACACGTGGTTTGCAGTGAAACGACGAAATCAAAATTTTCATTCAACTATGAATACCATTGATGTGATGAAGGCATAAAAAAACTACACAATCAAAAGGTTGAACCAATTCCTTATCTATGGAAAAAGCCCTAGTTTTTCCCTAAAGAAAAACCTAATTTCTTAACCCATGAAAGGATTCAATTAAGACGAACAAGATGGAATGAGCCAGTGGTTGAGGACGTCGGAGTGAGTGGTCGCCCGAGTGTGGTCGTCAAACCAGAACGAGCAGTGGGAGGGACAGAGAGACAAAAACGATAGTCCTGTGAAATCACGCGGATTGAGATGTGGGAGGACGGCGGAGGAAATCATCGGAGTGAGGTCTTCGAAGGATAGTCAGTGGGAGGGAGAGAGAGAGAGAGCCAGAGAGGAGATATGGAGAGCGAGAGAGAGTCAGGAGGGAGAGCCACCGTTAACCTGTTAAGCCATTTTTTAATTTTGTTAATTGATTTAATAAATGTGTGGTCTGGATTATTCACTCTCAAATCCAATGGATTAAAATTATGGTGTGTACGGTACACCCCCTAATAAGGGGTGTGTACCATAGGACTACCCTCTAATATTTTTCATAATCATTACGGGATAAGAAAAAGACTAGTTGCAACCCACAAAAATCGGGAACTACACATGCCTTGCAATTTGCACTGACAAGGTACCAGAACAGGTGAATACAAGACAGAAAAATTCAACATGCTAATCTAGCAACACATTTTAACATACATTGCAATCACAGCAAAGTGCAGAGATGATTGTAACTTGTAAGATAGAAATGTGTTCCCCCTACTCCTAAACAATGGGTTGCAGACACAATTGTTCATGGCTATGATGATCGGTGCAATATAATGGTAAAACAAAAAAGGCTAAGAGTATCAAAACGCACACAAGTTACTGAGAAATTAATTTCGAGCAATTGAACATTACAAGGTGTTGAGGGAGGAACAACCTGCAGCCAAGCTACCATATGAACCTAATTGTATAATTCAAACCTGCCACACCAATCACAGTCCCCCACTTACTGCAGGGTACTCATTCGGTAGAGAATCGAACCCATGATCTTGAAAAGTACTCCCACAACCCGAACATCTACCCGAACCACTAGGACAACCTTTAAGTGTGTTGGGTATAATAAGTTTGAGATCAAGAAATAGATAAATTGACGAGAAACTTGTTGAAAATCATCCCCTTGGGAGAACCCAAATGAAACAAAAGCCATGATTGGGGGCACACCCTCCAGTTCACTCATATCTACTTATTAAGCTAATTAAACTAATCTTTTGCACCTTCAATCATTTTATTTGGTGGTGGCAACGCTCAACACCCATATTCACTAAACATTTTTGTGGGACAAAGTATTAAGTGTATTTTCGGTAACAGGGTTAACGGTAGATATTAAGTGTATAGACTCCAAAAAATGTGATATGAATAAAAATATGGTGAAATTACACGGACACCCCCTCATCTATCTGGTTTGGACACGGACACCCCCTAACCTTTAAAACCGCCCACACACACCCCCTCATCTACTGAAAAGGGAAAAAAGCCTCAACGCCGTTAACGGAATGAACGAAATGTCAAATATACCCTTGGTGAAATTACACAGATACTCCCCCATCTATCTGGTTTGGACACTGACACCCCCTAACCTTTAAAAACGCCCATACACACCCCCTCATCTATTGAAAAAGAAAAAAAAACCTTCAACGCCGTTAACGGAATGAACGAAATGTCAAATATTCCCTTTGTTATGAAATGGAGCAACAAGCATACGCCACACTTCACTCGATCAGAAAATTCTCTCCACCCTACTCGATCATGGCGCCTCTGTCGCCTATGTCTCTCTTTCTCTCCCTCTTCAACTTGCATTGTAGATCATGGCTAACCCTAGATCGTGAAGAAAACCTAAGTTTCAAAGAACATCGGATCGTGTACATTGTAAAAAAGCTATAGATCATGGCAAACCCTACTTTGGAAGGTATGTTTTATATGTCAAAAAATTCTAGATTTTCTTATTAAATGGCACAAATGTAGATGTATATGTTCATATTATATGATATATGAATACATTAGGGTTTTTGTTTGGGAATAGTAGGGTTTTTTGAAAGGTGTTATACAGTGGTGACTTCGATAACTTTTAAAAATTGGGGCTTTTGTTGTTTTGCATTTGCTTGTCATCCATTTTGTATTTGAAGTCCTCAAGGGGGCCATGATCTAGAATTTTTTTACATATAAAACATACCTTCCAAAGTAGGATTTGCCACGATCTTCAGCTTTTCTACAGTGCACAAGATCCGATGTTCTTCGAAACTTAGGTTTTCTTCACGATCTAGGGCTAGCCATATCTACAATGCAAGTTGAAGAGGGAGAGGAAGAGGGACAGAGGTGCCATGATCGAGTAGGGTGGAGAGAATTTTCTGATCGAGTGAAGTGTGGCGTATGCTTGTTGCTCCATTTCATAACAAAGGGAATATTTGACATTTCGTTCGTTCCGTTAACGGCATTGAGGGTTTTTTTTTTCCTTTTCAATAGATGAGGGGGTGTGTATGGGCGTTTTTAAAGGTTAGGGGGTGTCCGTGTCCAAACCAGATAGATGAGGGAGTATCCGTGTAATTTCACCAAGGGTATATTTAACATTTCGTTCATTCCGTTAACGGCGTTGAGGCTTTTTTCCCTTTTCAGTAGATGAGGGGGTGTGTATGGGCGGTTTTAAAGGTTAGGGGGTGTCCGTGTCCAAACCAGATAGATGAGGGGGTGTCCGTGTAATTTCAAAATATTAGAGCATCACACCTTCAATCATTTTATTTGGTGGTGGCAACGCTCAATACCCATATTCACTAAACATTTTTGTGGGACAAAGTATTAAGTGTATTTTCGGTAACAGGGTTAACGGTAGATATTAAGTGTATAAACTCCAAAAAATGTGATATGAATAAGAATATTAGAGCATCGCAGGGCAACGCTCTAAAATCACTGAATAATTAGTTGACACGTTCATGGGATGAAGAAGTTCAGAAATAACACATGACAATTGAAGAATGTTTTGCAGTAACCTCCATGTGGGCAATTAGTCACATGCATGAATGTGACAAGATAAATTAATTACACCAATTAATGACTCAATCTGTACGTATACGCTCTGAACCCATCTCATACGCTCGAACTGAATTAGGTGAGGAATTCGGTTCGTTTCCCACAGACGGCGCCAATTGTAGGGGGATGAAAACAGTTGGTGCTCTGAACTTACCAAACTGCAAACGGCCTCACGTGCCTCTACACCGGAACCCTAGTTCTTCGTCGAAACCCTAATCTGCAAAACAGACAAGGGGTGAGTGCACTTTTGCCTCTCGTGGCAAAAGGCCCTCCGATGCCTTAGTTAGTATCTCGTACTCGTTGAACCCTAATTATCAGTAGGAAAACAATAAGAGATAGCCCAAAAATTGCATATCTTTTACCTCCAGGTTTACCTCGTATTTATAGATTCACGGATGCTTGCTGCCCAAGCATCCCAGTTGCCCTAGGATCCCTCCCTCGTATAGGAAACCTAATATCTTATGGAATCTCGTTCCCTTATTTGTAATAATGTCTTAATCTTCATAGGACTCTCAGTCCTTTTGGGACTCTTTCCCATAATTATCCGAACACCCCACTCACATTGGGTCTCTAGCCTCGATCCTAGATACTCGGGATCTTACCCTTTTACGGAATATTACCATTCTGGAGTATTATTGCCACGTCACGACTTAGGGCAACTTTTTCCACTGTTCGGCTTCCTCTTTGCCGAACAGTCCTCCTGGACCAATGACCTCACATGCAACTGGTCCACATTGTTATATCTGGTCAAATGACTTCATATGTCTTTTGACCTTATCAGCCGAGCAGACTGTCTGGACCAATGACTTCACGTGTCGCTAATACATCATATGTTCGGCAACTAAACTTACCTGTTCGGGAATACCTTCCTACAGGTGATTGAAAGTAATTAAGCCGGTTCGGTTCTGTTTGCAAAAGTTCATAATTTTATAATAAAAAAAAGCTGAATTCAAGCTTGAGCACAATTATTTTTAGTTTATCGTTGTACTATTTATTTTAAGTTTACAAGCATAATCGAACCAGATACTTTTTAAGGGTTGGCTGGGCTCGCTTACCTATGATAAGAGGCTAAAAATGAGGCATGGGTTTGGTTTGGTTTGGTTTGTTAGTAAACGAATCTAATTCAGAATAAGATTTTATAAAATCGAGTCTCGAACAGTTTGCGAGCAGCTCAACGTTTATTTACAGATCAACGTTTATTTACAGACTTATTGTCCTTTACCACCGGCCTCAATACTCCTTCCCTCTGCCCCCTCTCTTATAATAACACTATCCTCCATGTGATCCTTCCCATCTGAAACACACACACAAAATCGCTCATCCCTTCCAACTAAAATACCCTCTCTCTCTCTCTCTCTCTCTCTCTCCACCACCCCACCGCGGTAACAATGACGGAGTACTGCGGCTACTACCACCACCACCGAAAAACCCTCTACCGCAAAATTGCCGCCGCCCTTGTTGCCCTCGTACTCCTCGTCGTACTCACCGTCCTCCTCATCTTCCTCATCCTCCGCCCAACAAAACCCAAGTTCATCCTCAACGACGTCACCGTCTACGCCTTCAACGTCTCCGCCCCCAACTACCTCACCACCACCCTCCAGGTCAGTGACAATGACGGAATGGCTTATGGTGGCCAAGGCCGCACCCAGTTCCAAAATCTCGATAATTATCTAGTACTACTTCTTTTAAATAAACAAAAAACTTTACATGATGACACCCATTTTATTAGTTGTTTTTTGTTCAATAATTAGATCACCTAGATATAGTGTTTTGTATTGTGTATTATTTTGACATTTAAATGTTTTAGATTACTGAATCTTGAAATTTTCAAATTCCGGGTCCCTCTGTTTGAAATCTTGGTTCCGTTCCTGCAGGTCACCCTCTCCTCCCGGAACCCGAACGACCGCATCGGAATCTACTACGACAGGGTCAACGTCTATGCCACGTACCGCGGCCAGCAGATCACCCTCTCCACCATGCTGCCGCCAACCTACCAGGGACACAAGGACCTCAACGTCTGGTCGCCGTTCGTCTACGGCAACACGGTGCCGGTGGCGCCGTACGTGGCGGCGGCGCTGGGGGAGGACCAGGTGACCGGGAGGGCGCTGGTGAATGTGAAGGTAGACGGGAGGGTGAGGTGGAAGGTGGGGACGTGGGTGTCCGGGAGGTACCACTTGTTCGTCAACTGTCCGGCTTATATCGTGTTCGGCGGCAACCCGGTGAACAGCGGTGGCGGGATTGCTGTTGGATCGGGTGTTAAGTTCCAGTTGGTGCAGAGTTGCCATGTTGATGTTTGAGCCTAGTTATGGAGGAGTACTTAGCAATATAGTTCTCGAAAATTTGTTCAGTAGTCTCGGGTTACTACCACGTGATGTCCCAACGTATTTTTCCACCGGTCAATTTCATGAGGCCCGGTTCGAATTTATGGACCCGCAATATTGTGTTAGAAAAGGACGGTGAAGCAGTACTTGACAGTTGACCGGTAGTTTCCTTTCATTTTGATTAGCAAAAGGGAAGAAAGACAAGTAGAATTTATGTATATTTTCGTTTGATTAAGGGGAAAAGAAAATTGATTAATTCGATCGTTTTCTACTGGTATTTGATTACTGTTTTTTGTTTTCATTAATTTGCTTCTTTTGCTCAATTGGTTTATCCATGGATCATTGATCAATCTTTGTTGTGGTCAGGGATCGATCCTTTGTGAATGCTATATCTACTCTTTTTCTAGTGCATTTTACAAATAATGGACGATGTAATCAAGGGCGGAGGTATATGAAGGGGGAGTAGCACGTACCACCCGGACCTCAAAATTAAAATGTTAGTTTACAAGAGAAGTTGATTAAGAACTTGTCAATTATCAGTATTGAATAATTTGACCTTTACTTAGACAAGTGATGAAAAAATGTCAAATTGAAAAATAAAAAGGAGTTTGGGATCATAAAAATAGTATCTCAATAACAATAGTCTCTCAATAAAGAGTTTGATTCTACGATTGACATTTCTCTTTATATTTCAAGAAACCACATGCGCGGAATAGTAGATGACTCCCATCAAACAGCATCATTCTCAATCTATATCTTAACTCGAATGCAATAGGAGATAAATTTATTCACGGTTCTGCGCGATCTCGGCCGTTCGTTTTGGCTTTGGACTGTCCAGATTTAAATGAAACTTTTTCGAGAAAGAGTTAAAAACTTTTCTCCAAAAAAGTTTTACTCGACAATCAAAATTAATTTTGTAAACAACTATTCATGGATCCGCCGGTAAAAAGATTTTCTCATGCAATAGTGTAGGCAATTATGTGGTTACCCCTTCGCTGTACATAGAACTTTCTGTGGCTCTACGTAGACTTTCGTGTACTTGAACACTTGAGAATTGGAAAAGCGCAAATCGTGTCCCCCGGGACACTCCTTCAACTATGGGTGAGATAAATTTTGAAAGTTCGTATTTGAATGGAGTTTCATGATCATTAAACACCTTCAAAAGTTACCCATGTGGTTTAGTCAATTGTTTGAGGTCCGACATTCGAATTCTACGTGGTCTAAACATTCTAAACGATGAGGCTCCGCTACTGGAGAGTTTGTCCGATCGTAAATTTCAAGGGCTTCAAGATTAGTCGAGGCATGCGCAAACTACGCCGAACATCAAGTTATCAAGGGAAAAAAAAACACATTTAGACAAGGATGGAACTAGAATTTTATCCTAGCAGTGGCGAAATGCATACTTAAAAAATTAAAAAAAAATGCATTACAATATTAATAGTCATCAGCTCTAGAAAAAATTAAAATAACATAACAAAACTAAACTAAACTAAACGATGTTTGTCATTTACACATGGAGTACAAAAAAAGACTAATTTTAATTTTGGGCATCGATACTGGCATAATAATTAAATTCTCTTAATTTTTTTTAGGTTAAGTTGTTTTAGGTTTAGAGTGTGGAATTTTTCTTTCTTAATTACACATCATCATTTATATTATTTTACTTTGGCCTATTGAATTTAGTTTTGGAATACTTTTTTGGGTCTTCTTTCATGAAAAAAAAAAAAAGATTTATGACTAGTATATAATAAAAAATATTAAGGGAAAAAATTAGCAGTGACGAGACTATATAAGTTGGGAATAAAAAAAATTGTCACATATAATAATTGCATTTTCTAAAATTTTTGTCGTGGCAGTCGCCGACATTAGACCCCCTTGGTTCCATCCTTGGCTAGCATGTCAGCTAGTGCAAGTCATTACAGGTCATACATTATAATGATGCAATATTATAATGTGGGTCCAATGCTTATTCATTCTGCAATATTATAGTGTATGGCCATTTATTATAAATTCTCTCACCAAAAGCGCAATCAGAAACTCTTAACCAAAACTCTCTTTAATCAAGTCTCGCAAAATACTAATTTCCACAAAAAAAAAATATTGGATTTGAGCAAAAAAAATTCCACACACAATCCTTCTCAAATACGAGAAGGACTGTGTGTGGAAATAAGCTCATTCCAATGTGCAACGTATAAGGCCCTTGTTTGCCACCAACTCATAAAGTGGGGACCTACTAATTTAATGGTAAATGAATTTCGTTCGGTCCTTTTAAATGAAACCAAAGAGAGAGAGAGCAAGACTATTTGAATACTACACATACGTACTTGTCAGGATAATTCCCAGGTCGGTGACCCCTGGGACACTCTTTGAGGTGACTTTAATTTTAGAAGAAGTTTCAACGAATGTAGTAATTGACTAGAGTTTACCTTCAAAAGTTGTGTTCTTTTCCGACTACTAGTAGTTGTTGCGGAAACAAATTGGAAGACTCTATTCGGTTTGAATTTTTAAGGAGGTTTTTAAAATAATAAGAACCGTGGAAAATAGATAGAGAAATATTATAACTAATAATTGAAGAGAGAGCCTACTGCGTACCGTGCACAGAGAGAAGAATTGGTTCTAGAAACACGAAGCGAACGCAGTCTTCGAGCTTACATACCGAAGCTATCCGTTTTGAACTGTCATTTTATTTTCATTTTTATACACGATGTAGTAATTTATTTCTCTTTTTCTGATGCCATTTTTTGCTTCAGCCTTTTTTTTTTTTTTTTTTTGCCACACTTTATACATCAGTGGGGATTAGGGAGAGTTACCATTGAGCTACGAGCCCTTTGGCGCTTCAGCCATTTGTCCAGGCATTTTCTCTCAATCATGGCAACAAGAATGGTTGTGCCATTTGTGCTGCGTCATCAAACCCAATAACCAATTTCCTTCTACAACCGCGAGATCGCAGTAGGTTTCCGGAGCTGCCAATCTTCGCCATTGCCGGCCAAAGCGGCCATTACAGGGGAGGAGAAATTCAAGAGGAACCCCATTTTTTGAGGGTCTCCTATGCTTCTTCTAGTGATCTCACATCTGGTAGATAATGTTAGTTGATGGAAATTAGTTGAAAAGGATTACAAAGGAACTTTGCACAAAAGAAAAAGGAATTGCACTATTGCACCAAAAATGAACTCCAATTCCTTACCAAAATGTGACTAATTCAATGTCAAAATTTTGCATTGGCTCAAGTCATTTTGACTTGATCGTTGGGTTTGCTCTAACTAAGATTGTATCTGGAGAAGCAAAGCACATGGAACGAGGTAGCGATTTTCTTTCTATCTTTATTCTTCTGTTAAGAACATGGTAAGATGTCGCCGATCTCAAAAAAAAAAACAACAAGTAGAAGAAAGCATTTTTTCCAAAAGGAATCGTAGCATTTTTCGTCGCTCACTCTTTAAAAGATGAAATAAGAAAAATATTTCATCGAATAAGTTGGGATCCAAACACAGACTTCAATTCTGAAGCACAAAATCGATGTGTTTCTTTTTGGGTCACCTACTTCTACTCTCACCCATGTGGGAGCATGTAATATTAGGTTTTAGGTGCACCTGGAACTATAGGTACCCAATTGAAAGCCCAAAGTTAGTAAAAAAAAAAGGGCATATTTTCGTCGTCGTCCCTGTAGTTTTACGGTTGTCTCACTTTCGTCCCTCTAGTTTCAATTGTCTCAATTTCATCCCTATAGTTTGTTTTACGTTTCAAATTGGTAAAATCGTTAACATCATTACCAAAACTAACGGAAAAATATAATTAAAAAAATAGGTGCTCCAATTTTCAATTTGGTTGAACCGGTGCGAATATCTTATTTTTTTGATCATTTTATCCTAGATGGTTGTAATGAATTTTTGGCTCTAAGGCCTTTCAACGAGCACCCGAATACTACTTATTTATTTTCAGGGCTCTCTTAGGGTGCTCATTGAAAGCCCTTAAAGCCAAAAATCCATTATGACCATTTAAGATAAAATGATCACAGAAAATAAGATATTCGCATTGGTTCAAACGGATTAAAAATTGGAACACTTAATTTTTTTAATCATATTTTTCTGTTAGTTTCGATAACGATGTTACGATGTTAACGATTTTACCAATTTGGAGCGTAAAACAAACTACAGGGACAAAATTGAGACAATTGAAACTAGATGGACAAAAGTAAGACAACCGTAAAACTACAGGGACCTTACACGCAACTTCCGCAAAAAATAGCGTGATCGAAGTGACACTCCCACGGTTTCTTCCTATGGGCAAAAGAAAGCGTGATTGATGATAACTCGATAAGCTTACGTCGAGGTAACGTAGATAGCTATAGCATACCAACTTAAGAATATGCATCACAGCCTTAGTTACATATAATTCTTTAAATTGTCTTGCACTACTGCTCTCAATCCTCATATTGCGCTCGCTTCTGCACGTCGGTCTCACAAATTTTTAGTAATTTAAGAGGTGTATCAAAATGTACCACTTGTATGTCCGGGAGGTACCACTTGTACGTCAACTGTCCGGCTTATATTGTGTTCTGCGGCAACGGGGTGAACAGCGATGGCGGGATTGCTGTTGGATCGGGTATTAAGTTCCAGTTGGTGCAGAGTTGCCATGTTGATGTTTGAGCCTAGTTATCGAGGAGTACTTAGCAATATAGTTCTCAAAAATTTGTTCAGTAATCTCGGGTCACCACCACGTGATGTGCCAACGTATTTTTCCACCGGTCAATTTCGTGAGGCCCGGTTCAAATGTATGGACCCAGCAATATTGTGTTAGAAAAGGACGGTGAAGCACAGTTGCCCAGTAGTTTCCTTTCATTTTGATTTGCAAAAGGGAAGAAAGACACATAGAATTTATGTATATTTTCGTTTGATTAAGGGGAAAAGAAAATTGATTAATTCGATCGTTTTCTACTGGTATTCGATTACTGTTTTTTGTTTTCATTAATTTGCTTCTTTTGCTCAATTGGTATATCCATCGATCTTTGATCAATCTTTGTTGTGGTCAGGGATCGATCCTCTGTGAATGATATATCTACTCTTTTTCTAGTGCATTTAACAATGGACGCGCGATGTAATCAAAAGGCAGAGGTATATGAAGGGGGAGTAGCACGTACAACCCGGACCTCAAAATTAAAATGTCAGTTTACAAGAGAAGTCGATTAAGAACTTGTCAATTATCAGTATCCGAATAATTTGACCTTTTACTTAGACAAGTGATGAAAAAATGTCACATTGAAAAATAAAAAGGAGTTTGGGATCATAAAAATAGTATCTCAATAACAATAGTCTCTCAATAAAGAGTTTGATTCTACGATTGACATTTCTCTTTATATTTCAAGAATCCAAATGCACGGAAGAGTAGATGACTCCCATCAAACAACATCATTCTCAATCTAAATCCTAACTCCGCCACCAAATGCAATAGGAGAGAAACTTATTCACGACTCCGCGCGATCTCTGCCGCTCGTTTTGGCTTTGGACGGTCCGGATTTAAATGAAATTTTTCGGAAAAAAGTTAAAACTTTTCTCCAAATAAGTTTTACTCCTATTAACATCCGGAGACCGTTCAAAATACTTTTGAACGATCGAGATATATTGGTTCCATAAACAACTATTCACGGTTCCGCCATTAAAAAGATTTTCTCATGCAATAGTGTAGGCAATTATGTGGTTACCCCTTCGCTGTACATAGAACTTTCTGTGGCTCTACGTAGAATTTCGTGTACTTGAACACTTGAGAATTGGAAAAGCGCAAATCGTGTCCCCCGGGACACTCCTTCAACTTTGGGTGAGAGAAAGTTCATATTTGAATGGAGTTTCATGATCATTAAACACCTTCAAAAGTTACCCATGTGGTTTAGTCAAGTTTTTGTCATTCATGAGGTCGTACATTCGAATTTTAGGGAGTCTAAACATTCTAAACGATGGGGCTCCGCTACTGGAAGGTTTGTCCGATCGTAAACTTCAAGGGCTTCAAGATTAGTCGAGACAAGCGTAAACTGCCCCTAACATCGAGTTATCAAGAAAAAAAAATACATTTAGACAAGGACGGAACAAGAATTTTACCCTAGCAGTAGAGAAATGTATACTAAAAAAAATGCATTACAATATTAATAGTCATCGGCTCTTGGAAAAAATTAAAATAACATAACAAAAACTAAACTAAATGATGTCATGGCGGTCGCCGCCATTAGACCCCCCTTGGTTCCATCCTTGGTTAGCATATCAGATAGCGCAAGTCATTATAGATCATACATTATAATGATACAATATTATAATGTGGGTCCAATGCTCATTCATTCTGCAATATTATAGTGTATGACCATTTATTATAAATTCTCTCACCAAAAGCGCAATCAGAAACTCTTAACCAAAACTCTCTCTTAAATCAAGTCTCGCAAAATACTAATTTCCACAAAGAAAAAAAACATTTACTGGCTTCTCCAATTCAAATGGACGAATCTTCAATCAAACAAACAAACAAATTAATGAAGTGCGGAGTCTTCCAATATTGAATTTGAGCAACAAAAAATTTTTTTTTTTTTTTGAGTGACTTTTGAGCAACAAAATTCCACGCACAATCCTTCTCAAATACGAGAAGGACTGTGTGTGGGGATAAGCTCATTCAACGTGCAATTGAGACATTTCGGTTTGTTTATTTTAACAGACTTTCAGTGAAGACTCCTGCAGTCAGCTTCAATCACAACGTATGAGGCCCTTGTTTGCCACCAACTCATAAAGTGGGGACCCATTAATTCAGTGGGAAATGACTTTCGTTCAGTCCTTTTGAATGAAACCAAAAAGAGAGACCAAGACTATTTGAATACAAAAATGTTAGAGGCTCATCAGTGTTGCACATCTCAGTCACACTCCTCTCACATACAGGTGAGTTCCATTGGAACAGGTCCCACCTGTATGTGAAAGGGATGTGGTTGAGATGTTCCACACCTAATGTGTCCCTAGCACCAGGGACGGAACCAGGATTTTGTAAACGCGAGGACCAAACTATGGACAAGATTTTGAAATTTCAAGGTTCGGAAATCTAATAGTTTGTTTGGTTTAGATTCTGAGGTAGGTTTTTTGAGGAGAGAGATAGAAAGAGGAATGAGATAAATAATTGAAGAAAAAACTTATCGGAGACCGTGGCGCAGAAAGAAAAATTGGGTTTTAGATCCAAAACGAACACATTTTTAAAGAATATGTCTAAATAGCTCTTAATACAAAATACAATATTTAGGTGTTATTAACAAACAAAAAATTGCTAATATTAATATTAAAATTAAAATAAAATAAAAAACTCACCAGAAACAACACAGGGGCCGTGGCCTCCATATGACCACACATAGATCCGTCATTGCCTAGCACCTCTCGAATAGTACACATACGTACTTGTCAGTAGGATAATTCCCAGGTCACCCCGTTCAGTGGGTTGCGTTTTTAGCCTAACGGGCGGTCGGTGGCCCCTGGACACTCTTTCAATTATTGTAACTAATGAGGTGACGTTAATTTTAGAAGTTTCGATGAATGTCGGAATTGACTAGAGTTTACCTTCAAAAGCTGTGCATGTTCTTTTCCAACTACCAGTAGTTGTTACGGAAACAAATTTGGTTTGAATTTTAACAGAAAGTCTACAGCCACCGCACCAAAATGCTGTGGCCGGCCACCGCACGGTGCACGCTGTGTGGGGCCCACTCCAGACCTCGCACGGATGATCCGAGCCGTTTAATAATTTTTTTTAAAAACACCGAGTGGGCATTGTGGAACATCAGCTCGATCCAATAAGTGTAAGTGCTCAGATCAACCTTCTCATCTTTCTGTACACCAGAAAATTAATCTTTCCATTTTTTTTCGATTTTCCAAAGATAAAAAGCTTGATCCGAGCACCTACACATATCGGATCGAGCTGATGTTCCTCAATGACCAATCGGTTTTTTTTTTTTTAAATTATTGAACGGCTCGGATCATCCGTGCGAGACCCAGAGTGGGCCCCACATGGCATGCGGTGGCTGTAGTACTACTCGAATTTTAATGGAGGTTTTTAAAATAATAAGTACCGTAGGGAAATAGATAGAGAAATATTATAAGTAATAATTGAAGAGAAAACTTACTGGGTACCGTATGCAAAGAGAAGAGTTGGTTCTAGAAACACGAAGCTTCGAGCTTGCATACCGAAGCTATCCGTTTTGAACTGTCATTTTTTTTATTTTTATACACGATCTAGTAATTTATTTCCTTTTTTCTGATGCCATTTTTTGCTGTTGGATCGGGTGTTAAGTACCAGTTGGTGCAGAGAGTTGCCATGTTGATGTTTGAGCCTAGTTATTGAGGAGTACTTGGTAATATATAGTTCTCGAAAATTTGTTCGGTAGTCTCGGGTTACTGCCACGTGATGTCTCGACATCTTTTTTCACCGGTTATTTTCATGAGGCCCGATTCGAATGTATAGACCCCACAATAATGTGTTAGAAAAAGACGGTGAAGCACTACTTGAGGGTTGTCCAAAGCCACTGAATGATTACTTAGTTCCATCTCCCTTTAGTTTCCTTCATTTTGATTTGCAAAAGAGAAGCAAGACACGTAGAATTTATGTATATTTTCGTTTGATTAAGGGGAAAGGAAAATTGATTAATTCGTTTTTGTTTTTTGTTTCATTAATTTGATTCTTTTGCATAATTGGTTTATCCATAATTGATCAATCTTTGTTAAGGTCAGAGATCGATCCTCTATGATTACAAGACGATATAATTAGGGGCGGAGGTATATGGAGGGGGAGTGGCACGTACCACCCCGGACCTCAAAATTTTAAAACGTTAGTTTCCACTAACAGAAGTAGATTAAGAACTTGCCACTTATCAGTATCCGAATAATTTGATCTTTTAGGTAGACAAATGATGAACAAATATCGAATTGAAAAATAAAGAGTTTGGGATCATAAAAATAGTCTCTCAATAACACGTACAAGTCCAAGACAAATTTTGATTTTATAATTAACATTTCTCTTTATATTTCAACAAACCCCATGTGCCGAGGAATAGTAGATGACTCCTATCGAACAAAGTCATTCTTAATCTAAATGCTAACTCCGCCACCAAATGCAATGATAGGCAATGGGGTTACCCCTTCGCCGGCGACTCCACGTAGAACTTTATGTGGCTCTGCGTAGAATTTCGTGTACTTGAAGTCTTCAACACTCGAGAATTGGAAAAGCGCAAATCGGTGTGTCCCCCGGGACACTCCTTCAACTATGGGTGAGATAAATTTTGAAAGTTCCAATGATCATAGTTGACTGGAGTTTCATGATCATTAAACACCTTCAAAAGTTAATCCATGCGGCTTGGTCAAGTGTTTGTCCTTCATGAAATCACATGTTCGAATCTCACAGAGTCTAAATATTCTAAACGTTGGGGCCCCGTTACAGGAGGTTTGTCCGATCGTAAACTTCAAGGGCTCCCGGATAGTCGAGGTGCGTGCAAGCTTGGTCCGAACATCGAGTTGTCGAGGAAAAAAAAAAAACCACATTTTTATGTTTGTATTCTCTTTTTCTCTGTGTCCCTCTCTCTTTAGTTTCCTTCATTTCTTTTGTCTTTTTGCAAAAGAAAGTTGAAAGTTCTAGTGGTTTTGTTATGGGGGTTTGTATGGCTTTCGTAGTATGATTAAGAGGAAAGGAAAGTTGATTAATTCTGTGTCCCCTGGGACACTCTTTCAACTAGTATATAACTAATGAGGGTGACTTTAATCTTAGGAGTTTCAAAATTGACCAGAGTTTCATGATCATTATAAACACCTACCAGTAGTTGTTACGGAAACAATTCAAAAACTCTATTTGGTTTGAATGTTAATAGAGGTTTTTTGAACAATTCGAGAGAAAATTTACTGAGTACCGTGCGCAGAAAAAAGAGTTAGTTCTAGAGAACCAAAACGAACACGTTTTGAGCTTACATACCAAATCTATCCATTTTGAACTCTCATTTTATTTTTAAACACGATGTAATTTATTTCCTCTATTTGCTTCGGCCTTTTTCTTTCATTTTTTTAGCCACACTTTATACATCAGCGGAGATTAGATAGAGAATGTTAGTTGGTGGAAATTAGTAGAAAAGGAATACAAAGGAACTTTGCGCAAAAGAAAAAGGAATTGCACTATTGCACCAAAAATGTACTAGTAAATCCTCAGCAAAATGTGACTATTCATTGTCAAAAAATTGCAATGGCTCAAGTCATTTTGACTTCGATCATTGGGCTTGCTCTAACTAATATCGTACTTATGAGGAAAAGCAAAGCACATGGAACAAGGTAGCGATTTTCTTTCTCTCTTTATTCTTCTGTTAAGAACGTAAGAATTAAGTAGACGATCAAAATGTTTTTACGCTCATGCACCCGCTCCAGTATAAGCACATTAATTATGTGACTTAGATCCCAACTATGTTGAGACCCATACCATTACCCAAGAAAAATCATGTGCGGAAGCTATCACCGAAGAGAAAAAACAAAATCATCCAACAAAACAAACGCTTGATCCTAATGAGTGGTATTAGAGTCAAATGTCCAGAGTTTAACTCTCCTGGATAGCACGTTGCTTGTGGGCAAGTGCTGGAGAGGGGGATTGTTGGGCGGAGGGCGGAGGCCAGGGGGCCAAGTCTCAATTGACCCGTTGGCACTTGGGCACAATAATGATATAAAGAAATAAAATTACGCCTTCATTAATACCTACGGATTTCGGTAAGATGATAAACGTTTGCTCCTAACATAAACATCTGCCCAAGACATCCACAGAGGTGACTTCAATGTTAAATTTTCCCTTAATACAAATTGCAACCCTTGTTTTAATCAACTCCCCAATTCATTCCAATCCGAAGCAATAATATTAAAAACCCGATGATCTAAAAATATAGAAAACCTGAAACAATGATATTACAAAAATATCAGCTAATAGGATCTACTGGAACTTAACATCACAATAGTACAGTTGGGTCCCCTGTCTGCAGATGTTCTAGGCCAGGGCTGCAGCTGCTGCAGATAGAAGATGCATCCCTTGCATTTACAGAAAACCATCAAACGTCAACCACCCCGAAAGAAATAATCGAAGTGAGAAAATTGATTGGATGACCCAAAAGATAAGATGACTAGAGACTATTTATAGTTGGCCTAAAAAGGGAACGGAAAGTGATCTCGTGCGTTTAGTTGGATGGAATGAAATGTAAATCGGAATGGAATGGAATTGGAGGAATTGAGACTGGAACAATCATTCCCATTCCCATGTTTTGTTGTGGCTAGAAATCAATAGCAAGAATAAACTTCGCATTCCAATTCCTTTGTTTGGTATGCTAATTGCTAGAATCACAACTCAATGGAATGAAATTTGTAGTGGCATTAGCAAATTTTGGAGGGGCAATAGTAAAATTTGGAGTGGCATTTGTAATTATGTGAGTGCCATTAACAATCCAAATAGGGATGATGGAATGAAATTGTAATTCTCTACCTTTCAAATGGAATAGCTATTCCTTTACATTTGGAATGGCTATTCCTTCAATTTTTAGTAAATCAAACATCCGAGTGGACATTCCATAGGAATAATAACCATTCCATTCCACTTCTCATTCCATCAAACCAAACCTTCCCTAAGAGTACCAGACAGCTACAGAAAATAGACATTCCACTTCTCATTCCATCAAACCAAACCTTGCCTAAGGGTACCAGACAGCTACAGAAAATAGACAGGGATTTACTGTTCCTTCACCCTCTTCCGTGCTAGAAAGCGTTCTTTAGCGGCAGCAACTGAATCTTCATTTCTCTTATGGTGGTGATCACGTCTTGGTTGGTCTGCCAATGGTTGTTCACCAACAGCTTGTGCGGAAGCATCAGGAATTGGTTTTGCCTCTATGGGCTCAGATCTCTCCTCGGAAATCCTAGAAGCAGGTTTTGCCTCTATGGGCTCAAATCTCTCCTCCGCAACCCTAGAAGCCTCATCCCGATGCCCCTTGCTCAGCTCCGTAGACTCCAAGGACGATTTAGTCAATTGAGGTCTTTCTTCTGATGTAACAACACTCGCTTCTTTTTGCCGCTTCCCAGATTTCCTTGTCTCAGCCTCTTGGGCACCAAATGCAACATTCTTTGACAGGTTGAAGTAAAAGTCAGTGATGTCCTTCTTCTTGGTAACCTTCCAGCAGAAATAGAAAGACAAATAGATCATCAATGAACAATGATCCCACAAAACAAAGACGATGAAGTAAGTTTATTGATTTTCTAACATCTGCTAATAATAACCAGATTGGAATATCATACCAAGGGAACAAAAAAACAAGGCAAACAAGAGTAAGAAATAGTGCTAATATAAAGATTCAACAAATTTAGGAACCAGTGAGGAAAATTCCAATGAACCTATCCACAAGTTTGAAAGGACACTGAAAAAGATGAACATGCACACGTAAGAAACGCCATTTTTTTTTACCGGCACGTAAGAAACGCCATTCCCTGGTACTGCACCTCTTCAGCCGATGTTGCTTGGAATGCTGGAGTGAATACAGACACATCAAAGAGAGTCGCACTCTAAGTGATATAGTGTTTGACAGTATCTTCACCAAAAAGTGCTCACGCAACATGATCTACAGAAGCATTACAAAATGCCCAGGCAACTCTCTTTGGGGACAACAATCCTATTCTCCAAAGCAAGACTAAACCAAACTGTTTTATCCTCCCAAAACGTACCAAGAATGGATATTGCTTAGGAAAAAGTACAGGAGAATGCATGCAAGAGTTGTTTCCAAAGATTGCACCACCATTCCACTAGAACAATGGGAAATCAGTGAGTACAGAGAAATAAAAAACAACCAAACTTCTATTTCCTCTTACAGTTCACATGGAAGGAACTCTCCCTCTCTCTTCTTCGATTCAGGCTCTTAACTTAATTTTCCTCCTTTGTATTGTGTTCTAGGAACAATATTGCAAGGATGTGACACGGTAAGCAACAGCATCTTGTTAACATTTCAAAAAGAAAGCCCTATTGTACTAATTTTATATTTTTTCTGCCGATCAAAAAAAAAAAACCTTGAAAAAGAAAGAGTTCTATAGCATCCTCTAATATTTTTCATAATCATTAGGGGATAAGAAAAAGACTAGTTGCAACCCACAAAAATCGGGAACTAAAAATGCCTTGCAATTTGCACAGATAAGGTACTGGAACAGGTGAATACAAGACAGAAAAATTCAACATGCTAATCTAGCAACACATTAAAATAAGGGATACAAAACCCCCAGGGGTTGGTGCAGTGCTAGTCATTTGGCAACAGGGGCCTCGGAAGCCTTTGGTCTAGGGTCTCTCATAGCATGCTATTAATTCATGTGTTGGGGCAGTCAATTCGGGGCTTTGCCTTGGCTTTAATTTGGCCTCATGCTAGTGGACATTGGGATTTGTCCCCTACTCCCCGGATCAGTCAGTCCATTGGGCCGAACATCGAGTTATTCAAGAAAAAAGCGTGATCCAAAGTCCATTTTAATTTCCACAACGAAACAAAAAAAAAAAAAAAAAATCCCACCCACTCATGCATTTAAAGGTGGGGGTGGCCGTGGAGGGGCTGGAGAGAGGAAAAGAAAAAAAATATTGCAGTTAAATACAATTATGGAAACATGAAGAACATTTTGTATTAAATCCATATGTTGATAAGGTTTGAACAAATTCAGATAACTGTTTACTGTGACTTATAGATGAGAAAAAGGAAGATTGATGCGTCCATTGAAGTTAGCACAAGGCAGTGGCACAACAGCAGGTACAACTGGATTTTATAATTTATCTAACAAGCTAACATAAAAGAGCTGTACAAAATAAACCATACTAACATTTAGCCAAATCTTGTTACATCCAGTAAAATCTACCAATTCCTATTTCCCCATCAGTGAACCAAAAGTTACATGACCTGTCCATCCTGAATTCATCAGCAGAACTCCTCTGATGTTATTTGAATGTTTTAATGTGATAAACCAACCGGGTGTACACTCTTTAGTGATGTATTGGCTAACAAGTTATTCTCTGGATCCTGCTACATCAAGTAAGATGCAACCATTCCAATTTATCTACCCAGTGAACCAAACAATTATTCTTTTCAACTACTAAATTATCACACTAACATGATCGCTAAGACGATGTCTAAAATTATATGTGAACCATAAGCAATGGAAAAATATTCCAGGTAGATTTCTTTACTGGACAATCAGAAAATATAACTGCATGTAATATCATAGGAAGACCAAACATAAAGCAAACATACATCCTCGTTTTCTTCTCGGAGTTGACGCAGACGTTCTTCCTCCAGCCACATAGCCTGCTCGGCAAGTTTCTTTTTGTAAGCACTGGTAACAAATTTGTCCTTGTCTGCAAAGAGGTGGTCATCTTTGTCTCTCTCTTTAGCAAGCTTTCTCTCATACACTATCTCTTGCTCTCGCTCCCGTTGTTTGGCTTTGTCAATCAGTGCTTGAATATATTTAGGCTGTACAAGAAAATAAAGAGTGGTTAACAAATAGAAGAAGACCTTAAAGCTTGCTTCTTTTCCCCACATGCATGCAAGCAACATACAATCACAGAAACACACAAGAGAGATCAAAAGGAAAAATCTAACATCTGTAAGTAAATTTAACAAACTGATGATATCCTTCATGTTTAAGAGAATTACCAGCACATTTAAAAACTTGATTTAGCCAAGATTATTGAACAGATAATAAACTAGCAAGGAACTCAATCTGTATCCAAGCACAGTTCAAGACAGAAAATAGGCAGATTCAAATGTATATGAAATTTGAATAGAAAATACATAAACATATAGTTCCTCCCTCAACCTACTACAACAAGTTGCACCAAAGAAAAGAGAAAGAACTAAAAAAAATATTAGCAAATATTAAGTCAAGAAGCAATGTGTCATAAGGTGACAAGTATAAGTTGTATGACAAAATCCCATGAATATGATTGGCACGTTTCAAAACAATGACATTCTGCCAGTTTTCTCACTTGCAGCAGAAAGTAGCAGCTTGTTTCTGGATCCATTCAAACTGGTCCAAAGTCGAAACTTCTTAAATATTGTCAGGCTTTAGTATATAGATAACAGCCAGAAAAAGGGTCTACTGCGGCATTCTGGTATTACATGACAGCTACAAACTTTCCATCTTGTGTAGGTTATACTCTAATGAAATAGCTTTTCAGTCAGAAGATGCTTTAAGAATGTTTCCAATGTCCAACAAAAGAATGATATTGCTACAAATTTTTATCAGTTCTGTCATTGCAGAGGTACAACAGAGATTTCCAGGAACTTCCATTGTCTTACATTACATAAAACTCTTTTCATAACTGAACAAACTCTAACTTACTGTGTTGCCAACGCAATAACGATTCAAAAGGTCACCTTTCCAATTGAGTTACAGTAGTAAATGATATAACATCTATGACTAACTTAAAACGAAGTGCGTAAAATGCACTGAATCAGAGTATTAAGTTCGGCATACAGCATACTTATCAAAGTAATAGTGGTCTTATTCTTAAAAAACAGTGTCCAACAGATTGTGATCTGAATAATACACCAAAATATTCAGTCAATTCTAAAAGTACAAATGTGGTTATGCTTTCTGAAAAGTGTTGTAAGAAGCAAATGACCTAAGATACCTTTCTCTCCTGCCGATCATGGGCCAAAGGGCGAGCCACTTTCTGTTTCATGTCCTCATATACTCCGTCATAATCAAATACAGAGGGATCCTCTTCCAACGCTTTCTTATGCTGCTCCTCAATCTTGTGAAGAGAAGAAAACAAATATTATACAGGAAACAGAAAATGAAATCAGTTGTAAAATTGATATCCATTTGTGTAAAACTCACATCCTTGAGAGCCTTGTTCTTGCTTGCCTGGCGAGAAATCTCTCTCTCAACGTCATCGTCATCCTCATCATGGAAACCAAGAGGAGTTGGGAGTGGAGGTCTTCCTGGCTGCTTCTTTTGCTGGGATGACGGAGCCCTAAGTTGCAAGCCATACTTCTTCATTTTACTTCTACTACTCTGAAGTTACAAAATAAGAAACCAGAATATCATTACAATGCAGAACTGCATTAAATCAGTAGAATGCTCAATGATATCTTGGTGCACCACATTAAGATCAACTAGCCGGACAGGTGGGATTGAGCATGTAACGGCCCGTGCCAATTGACCTGCTAACCTTAGCCTAACCACGTGGCTCAAAAGGTTAACCTCAGGTTATACAGTAGCTGCTCGCAAAGCCTTATATACTGTTCCAACGTTTTCCAAATTTTCCAATGTGGGACTTTGTTTTGGGGTCTCACAATCTTCCCACCTTATGATGCAACGTCCTCTGCATTAACCCAGTAACCTCCCCTGGTGGTCATGGTGTGACACTTACACATCATCAGGCTCGTACCAAATCCTAAAGGTGCCCCCCCCCCCCCCCCCCCCCCCCCCCCCCCCCCCCCCCCCCCCCCACCTAAGACCAGAGTTGTGCTATGATACCAAATATAACGACCCGTGCCAACTGACCTGCTAGCCTTAGCCTAATCACGTGGCTCAAAATGTTAACCTCAAGTTAATCAGTAGCTGCTCGCGAAGCCTTATATACCATTTTACATTTTCCAAATTTCCAAATGTGGGACTTTGTTTTGGGGGTCTCACAGAGCAACAGTACAAGGCAGAAGATTTAAACTCCCCAGCACATGGGTCACAAATGCAAAAGCCAATTGAAGCCTTATTCGAATTGGATATCGAGTATTGTATCCTCAAAAGACGGGGTGGCCCAAGAATATCCAGGGTTAATTTCATATCAAAATAGGATTTCAGCAAGGACAAGAACATTTGAACAAAACTAACGTTTTTACAGGAGTTCTACACATGAAAATAAAAACTCACTCAATTTATAAGCCGGGGGAAAAAAACTGAAATTCCTGGTCAAGCAAGCTGAACTAAAAACTGTACAGCCAATACCAAGTACCAACAGATAGAGATGTTTTGTCCAAACAAACCAATAGTTGTTTCGTTTACTGCATTCTTGTTCCATTGTTTATGTAGAGGTATCTTTTGTTCTACATAATAAAACTAATTATATCCATGTGCGATGATTGTACCAAGAGCAATACAGTCGAAGGATATGGCAAACTCATTTTCAGTTGACTTCCTACAACATAAAAGACTCTTATCTTCTTGTCAAGAATTTAAAAGACTCTTATCTTCTTGTTAATTTCCATTATTTTTGTGACTGAAAATTGTAGTTCTGTTGTTATAATATCTTGAAACAAATTCACGATCACTGCTTTGGTACGTCCAGTGAAAGGCCAATATTAGACAAGGCATCTAAGTACACAAACTTCATTGTTCGTGACTATCATCTAACAAGTGTTACCTGAGCATCAATTTCTCTTTTCTCCAACAGATAACTAACCAGTTCAAAGTGGAGGAGATGACATGGGAACCTAGGACTAAATCAAGTGAAACTCGGAGCGGTGAGGGATCTATGTATCCAAAAGCATAAGGCTTCGCAACTATACATGGACTTGGATTTCAAACCGACATGGCTAACTAACAATACCATAGTTTTCTATAGGTACATACCTGGTATCGGTCAGATACCGGTCACCCTTCCGGATTTAGCGCTGCAAACATTACAGATAATTACAAATAGAAAATTTTCCCCATACCATCCAATTCATAATAACATAAACTTTGATTAGACAACGAAATATCACATAAACAACAACAGTAGGACTATGCTCCGAGTTTTGACATCCATAGCCGAAATCAAACACTTTGTAGGCACTCAGTAAATTATTTTCCGGTTCTGGCCGAAAGAAGAGAAAAATCAGTCTTTACCCAAGCTCAAAAAATAAATAATCCTTTATACCCATTGCTTATCTCAAACTAGGTTCTAAAAACCTTAGGGCTCCGTATCTCGACGCGTAAATAAATACAAGTAATTTGTCATGTGAATCTAGTACCATACGTATCAAGAAACCATAGTTAGTGCATTGAAATAGAAGAAAAATAGAATTTGCAACAAAGGGCTTTGTGCTGTAAGGTCGAGAGACGTACTGTTGTCGGTGGAAGGTCGCCGGAGACGAGAGACACAGAGAGCGTTCACGGCTAGAGGCGCATAAGTTGAATATAAATAAGGTGAACGATAGTGCACTCGGAAATCGAACCCTGCGGAAAACCCTAGACCTGGTATTGATTTGCTTCTCTCTCTCTCTCTCTCTCTCTCTCTTCTGGTCTTCTTCTTCCTCCGTTCTCTGCTTTCTCTCTTCCAAATTTCTTAATTCGGCCCCTTTCTATCAATTGTACTTATGTAGTCCCTCAACTATTCAATTGATTTCAGTGTAGTCCAGACACAGTTAACAATCCGTTACCCGTTTGAACTTAAAAATAATTATCCATATTGGAGCTCCATTTCAAAAGATATTCGAACAATAAGATGATATAGTAATAATCAACTATACTTAAAAAATATGGTTCAATAAATACTTCCTCCGTCCCTTTTTTAAAGTCCACTATTTCATTTTGGGTTGTCCCTTAAAAAGTGTTCATTTTATATAGTTAATAGGTAAAAGTTGGTATATTTCTATTTTGCCCTTAAAAGTAGATTCCATTTTGGAAAGTTAGTGAATAAAAGTGTGATGATGATATCTTCATAGAGAGTAAGTAGGGAAAATAAAAATAAAAGTTGATGTGAAAAGTGTAATGATGATATTTTCTTAATAAGTTGAAATTACGAAGCAGGACATTTAAAAAGAGACGGAGAAAGTATCTTTTAGCTTAGTATGCTTTTGCTCTCATTTACACGGGATATACAATATAGATGTTGATAGACTCGATACACATCTATATATTTTCTAAAATGATATTAGAAAAATATTTAAGTCAACTATGATATTATTTGACTCCTTCATTTTGTAGGGCTTATTGAAAAAGATCATCTATCCAAAGGGAAAATGACGGCTAATGACGTGTTTTTATAATTAATATCCGTCAAGAATATTTTCAGCATTAACAAATGTTCTTAACATGTCTTTGGCGGGTATTCATTTTCAAAACACGTCCTAGGCATCATTTTCCCCTATCCAAAAGTATATATATATATATATATATATATATATATATATATATATATACACATAAAAGTGGGCTTTATTGTTGTATTTTGGTTTTGATTTTCTTGTGAGCTTTATTGTTATATTTATACCTATTAGGACCCTTTGGTGATATGAGTTTGGCCCATTCGGTGCTCTGTTAGTTTCTTGTCAACTTGAACTTTGCTTTGTAATCTTTTTTTCTTATCAATATTTTTTTTTTTGGCTACGCTGTTCAAAAAATATATCTATATAAATGTAAGAACTATTTTTTTAAGTTTAATTTGTTTAGACTTATTTTTCTATGTAAATGATATTTCAACTTAACGCTGCCTTGATGAACCATTAGATTCAAATTGAAATCATTATAAAATTCCGTAAAAAAATTTTGTACTGCGTGGTTTTCATCCAAAATATTACCCGATTATGAACATCAGTAATTGAACTACGTGACTATACACCAGTTTCAATTCATAATTTAGGGGACAAATTAATAGTAAAATTTAGAATTGTTTCGGGATGAAACATTAACCTATTCTTTTTTCTTGAAAAAATATGTTCTCTCTCGAATTGACTGTCCTTTCCCTCCCCACCCACTCTTTTAACAGTAGGAAAAATGGCCTCTTTTGAGTGCGAGTTCTTCTCCCCCACAACCCAAAGAAGTTGATGCAAACAAACCTATCTGGAATCACAAGCATTGAAAACTAACTGGTGAAAATTACTAGAACGTGGCAATTCGGGACTCAGCTTCAGTGACACAGAGGAAAATATTACATGGCAATTCGGGACTCGGGAAGCCTACCCTCTGTTGTCGTTGTCGTCTGCATTGCAGAAAGACTGCTGTTTGTTTCGACATTTTATATTTTTCGTATGCTTCGATTAGCGATAAAATTCATCTATCATGTTGACAGCAGAATAAGAAGCCACCCCTTTCTACCACTATTTAATACTACTATCGTTGTACATCACAAACCATTGCTAGAAAGTTCTTGAATTAGGCCAGAGATAAAGAAGAAGAGCAGTGTCTTCATTCCAAGATAGTCATTTAGAATCTCAGGGTCCACACTACACTCTTCCTACCCCAACTACTACTTTCAGAGTTTTCGCCTTTAATTTGTACAGGGCTAAGAAAACACCCTAACACTATATTAACAAAAACACTCCGCGGTGTTAAGGAAGCATGTTGATACCTTTTTTCGGCTTGCCTGGGACTCCCAGCATACTATAACAAAAAATCAGCAGAGTCAAAAAAACCAAGAACATGGATAAGGAGCGGCGACCGATTCTCCTGCCCGATAACAACCTCACGAAACATTTTGGTGACCTCTCTGTGGATTCGTCGCTGGATTCGTCCTCAACATATTTATTCTTGCCGATTTCAACCTCCAATACGTTAGCTCGGTGTTTTCGAATCTTTTGCATACTCAATCTGATTCTTCTGTTAGCTGTGCCCTGGAAAGGGAAGACAGGTGAATGGAATTCTTGTATTGGTTGTAGAGATCTCTCATCCTCTGACTGTCCGAGAGCAGGAGGCAGAAAGGATGGGCCAAGGTCAACAATATCATCTTTTAGTATCTCAGCATAACAGTCATCATCGTAATAGCCCTGCAATTTAGAACTGCTACTCAAAAACCGTAGGAAAGTGCATGGCATTGAGTATAACAGTGCTTAGCTGTTGGGGTCGTTGGGGAAAACAAGAACCATCGACTATTTGGATCATTTTTAGCTCATTTTCGCCTTTTCTGAACTTTTTTTGCGACTTGGGTCCATAATCTATTACTTTTCTGAGTCTTCTCGTGGATACGAATCAGATAATGAAATAAAGTTGACCAAAAGCTCTTTGAAAAACAGCTCACTGAAGACGATAACGAACCATCGTGCAGAAATTAATCCAAACCCAATTATGGGGAAATGAGTCCAAACTCGATCAAATTAGGTTGTAAAAAAGTTTCAACAGAAAACTTTTTTTTTTTTTTTAATCAGCTAGTTTCAGCTCCATAATCAAAAGTTCCCATGAGATAAGGCCTTCAAACTATGATAACAAATCTAAAGCTCCTGTCAAAATGAACACAGGAAGAAAATAGAAGGCGGAAAGAAATAAAATACCAACCTGGTGGCTAGAACCGGGCTGAGAAAGCTCGTTTACTTGTTTCTGATCAGATACAGAACCAGATTCACTCTGTTGCTCAACGGAATTATGACCGCTGCTTTCCTTTGAAAAGCATGCAGCCGCATTGGCTCCTCCAAATTTGCTATCATTTTCGATCAATAAAGTCCTTTCATTCAAAGAACTTGGTCTTGGAGTATCATTTAATCGAAAATCAATGTTCCTCCGAAGGCGACAAATTACCAACGAATCCTGAAGAGATGCAAAGTCAGACTTGGTCAAACAAATTATAGATTTTCTTAACAAGATCTATACATAATTTTAGCAAGTGCGGACATGAAAGGGAAACAAATCAAAGATGTTAGATTGTTATACTTGAGGCAAAATTTGCAAGAGAACATCATATCACATTCATAAACACCAGTAAATGGAAATAGACGACAATGCACGCTGGAGTTAACGAAGTATCTTGAAATATGGAGTTCTTACATATCAATCCCCACAAATACCCAAATCATTATTCTTGTTGCTCTAATCTTTTCATGCTTAATCACGGTTGCACGAGCATCACACAAACGAGTAAAAACAAAGATAACCAAGTAGTCACACACAGATGGTGTATCCAGGTAAAAAGCATCTTTCTTGTTTATCCCATATTCCAAGATGATGTTTCCCAGTCAATGGAGCACTGAAATTGGTTAAATTTTTCTTCTCTCCATGAGAAATCGAAAAAGAATTGTCAATGTCATAATTACAAAGAAAACCTTCTCTATGACAGTGTCTCTCATGGATATTTGCATGCCCGTTCCAAAAGGTGGGGAAAATAATGATTGATTGTAGTTTCACGAGTTTTTTCATCTAAAATGGAACACAATTGCCTAGTTCCATTCCTGGCATATACTCTATCTCCTTCCTCCGCTTCTTTTTTCTAAAACAGATCACGTTGAGATTTATTTACAGGAAGATAAGAATTGAAAAAAAAAAGGTATGAGCATAAAACAAACTTCCATAACTGGATTCCTCTGATTTTTCAGGCCGACATTTAAATCATAACTGAAGAGCACTAAATAAATTTTGTTTAAGAACTAGTTCTTTTCCCATATTTTTATGGCATGTGAAACCCTAAAGATTGTCTCCTCCATGATCTAGTAGAAAACCTGGAGTGTTGCAGCAGGCTATCAACACATGATAACCATAAACAGAAAGCGAAAACTGGGAAGTACGCATTTCTAGCTCACCATAATGTGTGCAAAACCCCAGGAACCCAACACCTATAAGCAACTTCAGAAACATGTAAAAAAAAAAGCACCACACAAAGAAGAACAACGGCAAGAACACAATGTCAGTGTCATTCAGTGAACACCAGTAATCATCCATCTTCCTAGCTAACTGTAGTCTATTGCTCCACGATATTTACCAGTGACAATGCTACAGAGTGTGATTCTAATTATAACAGCAAAAACATGGACTATCCATTAAATACAATCCACTCTTTCTAATCCACGTTGATCTTGCATGAAGTAATCAGTGAACACCAGTGAATACCTGTTGCTGGAGCAGGAATTCAAGTGACAACCTTCACATCATAAGACTGTCCATTAAATGTACGTACTCTAGTTACTTCTTGCATAAAATAACTCAAACGGTTTATCCCAGAATATAAAACATTATCAAAAAGAATAGTAATCACCTGAGGTTTTCCACTCAGACAATACTCATGCATTATCCATTCTGTCCTCTCCCCTTTTGGTGCACGACCAGTGTGGAACACCAGGGTCCTTTTTGAGCCTATCACATTGGAACCTGCCTTAACATTTCGTTCTTTTCCAGTGGCTTTCCAATAGCCAGATTCAGTTGCCCTCTTATTCTGTGATCCATTTGGGTATTTCCTTCCACGAGGAGAGAAGAAGAACCACTCATTTTCAGATTGAATGACTGATTTGGCTGGTAATATGAGAAAGTAACTAATCAACCTTCATAATTGATAGAGCATTTAAGCAGGTAAACAACCAAATCAATACAAAAAAATATTGCACTTAATACCCATAACAATGAAATTAAATCACAGTAATCCAGGAGTCTAGATCTATAACTTAAATATTAGCCAGAAAAAATCTGCCAGCTGCGCCTCGTCCCAACTCCACGCGCTCTGTGTTCGAACCTGAGAGCTCCCAACTCCACGTGCTGTGTTTGAACCTGAGAGATTAGCTTAGGAGGAAGCAAACCCCCAAGTCTCAGTCCTAACCAAAATATTAGTTGCTGCAATGTAGGTTTGCTATCCAAAAGAACTATATAAAAAGGATTGTCGTGTCCCCTGCCATGTCCATTTCCCCATGTTTTGAGAATAGTCATGTCCCATGTCCATCTCTGTGTCCCTTGCCTTGTCCGTTTTTCGTACCCGTTACATAGGTGAAAGAGTGATACAAGTTAAAGATTTTTTTCACCACGAGAAATTGTTCTGTCGTGACAGTGATACACACATTGTGGTAATTCCTAAGGTCAAGCTACCAATGAATATGGGGAGCTTAAGCCTATAAGCCTACGTAATACTAGAAACAAGATATTTGTAAAAGTATCTGTTGCTGAATGCAGCCATTTTTGCTGATTGCTCATGGAAATGAACGTACATATGTCTGCAAGACTCATTTCTCACAATATTGATTCCACATTTCGACTTAGGGAGTCATCCACAACAAGAATGGAAAAGTTATGGGAACAACTTTTCGGTGGCCATGAAACTCGATATTACCAAAACTTGTGACACAGTTAGAAGGGGAGTTTTGGAGAGCGACGCTTCTCAAATTGGGCTCTGATGAGGTGGATTATGAAATGTGTTACATCAGAGTCTTACTCATTGCTGATTAATGACCAGAGTGTGGGAATGGAATGGACAGATTTCAGGGTTGGGTTCTCCAGTTTGTCATTTGCTTTCCACGGATTAAACCCCAGATTTCGTAAGGCAAGCCAAGGAGGAGGGCTGGAAGTTCATAAAATTCTTGGGGATTACTGTAGACAACAATATGGTGCCCATATATTCGCAATCGATGGGGGCATGGACGGGGGAAGACTGGAGACAAACCTAGCCTTTGCCAAGATAAGCACAAAATGACTTCTCTCAGACAGTTTACCACTTAAATAGCAGCTTCCCTATACCTCCAAAAATCGAGGAACTCGAGACATTATGTTGGGAAACCATGCCCCAAATCAAAGCCCAATTCCAAAACAACAGTGTAAAATTGAAAAGGTTTCGCACAATGTCTCCACTTCCAATATTAGACTTCACCCCAAATCAAGATATCATTTTCAAGGTAAGTTGCACATTGTGTACTGTTCCAACCAACTGAACAAGGAATGAACTACAACTTTAAAGCTACGTACATGGAGCGACCTCATAGTCCCAATCCGTGTGCCTTACCAATAAACTTTTCCAACTCAACACTCTGATTAGACAGCAATTCTCTCCAACTCTTATTGCCATGAGAACTTAGACTTTCCATGAGAAACTCCATTCCCACATTTTATTTCTGTCCTTGTTGTAGTCTCAAGATTTCATTTAACCAACTTGATTTTAAGCTCTGTAATTGGTACCCTAAGATCATTCATTCTAGTTCCATCCGACCATCTTTAACTCAATAACTAATCAAGCAAAAGTGTGCAGAAATACAGCCAAATTAGTTTCCTAATGAACAACTAATATTATGTAAGATGATAAGACCATGTATAATGTGAATAACATTATGAATTGGCAAAATCCCACTTGTATCACCAATGAAAATGCAAAAAGTACAATTCACAGTAAGTACTCTAGATGCAAAAGAACAATAATAAGGCTCCGTTGGGTAGATTTGGATATCAAATACCAATTAGAATTAAGCATTATGGTTAGGGAGCTTCGTGACAAACTTTAATAAATAAAGAATATTTAATCGGAAAGGATTGTTCTTACCAATAAAATACATTTCACCTACCTCCGAGACATCTCAGTCTCAAGTTTTACAAGCTGCTAAAAGCACCTCCACCCCTTACTCTTTTACTCACAATTTGCTCCAGTCCTTGACTTGAACCCAAATGTGTTTTACTCAAATTTGTCACTAGAACAATAGGAACTCAAATTTTTCACTTAAATTTTTAAGGCTTGTTTTGCTCCTCACAAATTACAACTAATGAAGCTTTTACTCAAATCTGTACTTACATTTGTGTCCATTCAAGTACAACATACAAAATGAAGCCTTTTTTATTCTATTTTGCCATGCAGAGTGTCTCGGGCCGGCTTGCACGCACCTTGGAAGAAGGAGCAAACTCCTAAGTCCCAGGCCAAGACCACGGCCAATCCCTTGGGATTACAAAACGAAGCTTCTGCTTAAATTCTTACTCAAATTTGTCTGAAAACTTGAGCAAGGGCTGGAGATGCCCTTACAATAGCTACAGTTAAACATCATTTCTTTCTATTCAAGCAATTCGCATAATCTAACCTGGAAGGTCCCAAGGCTCGTATCTGTTAATCTCGAGCTCTGAAATAACCTCCACGCACCTATCGGAGCCTTCGAGCTTCTTCTTGAGGTAGTACGACAGCAACTCCTCGTCCGTCGGCGAGAATTTAAACCCCGGGAACACGGACGACGCCTCTATCGATAGCTCCGTCTCTCTCGTCATCTCAGCCATCTATCTCCACATTCAGCTCAGCTGCTCTTCTAGGGCTCTCTCTCTCCCTCTCTCTCTCTCTCTGCTTTTGGTTGCTTTTGGCGATGGCGGAAAGAAAGGGTAAAAATGAGTGCGTAAAAGGAAAGAGCTTGACTAGGGTCTCTCTCTCTCTCTCTCCGCCTCTGTGTCCGTGCGCTTTGGCTCTTTGTTCTGCCAGGAACAGAACACGGCGTGAATGGCACGTGAGGCCACGTTTGTATGGATCCGGTCGGCACGGCTGCCGGGCGCCAAATACGGTGTCGTTTCGTTCCAAACTCAAGGTGAGTTTGGATTGGAGTATTTTTTTCAAAAAAGCTACGTGCACAGCAAGCTGTGCACAGACTCCTTTTTCTCCCGTCTCGGGTCGCACAAAGATGATCGGATCCGCTCATCTTGTTCAAAATATTTCATTTAAGGTCTCTGTAAAAAATGAGCTTCGTTCGATATCGTTAGAGGCGTTACCAAAACACCCAAAATCACTTCAGAATTTAGGCCCCTTAAACGACATATTTTGAACAAAATGAGCGGCTCCAATCATCTTTGTGCGACCCAAGGCGGGAGAAAAAGGGGTTTGTGCACAGCTTGAGGTGCACGTAGCACAACTCTATTTTTTTGTCATTATTTGAAATTTTTGGAGTTTTTAAATATTCATTCTCAGAATTCATCCCACATAAGTATTCATCCGACGCTTTTTGAATCGTTATTTTTTCATTCTTTCAAATGGTGAATTACTTATCTTACCCTTTTAATAAGATATTCATATATATGAATATATATTTTCTTCCTAAATTAGTGGAACTGCAGTGAGGAAGTTGATTTTCGCACTTCAAAAAAACCCCAAGCACTCCACCTTTTGTCTTCATTAGGCAAATTTTCTGAATTACCCTCTCAATCTAAAACTTTTCCGTGGAAAAATTCTTTCTTTCCCCTGGAAGAGTTCTTTATAATTTTTCGCGCTTGTTTACATCCTAAAATATGCCACCCAATAGGAAAATTACACGTGGCACCAAATAGTGTGTTGACCAATCAGAACACATCTTAGTTAAACCCGAGATACAGAGGATTGCAGGGTTTAATGGTGATGTTGTTTTAGTACTATACGGTATCGTTTTGATTGGAACCGACGACGTTTTAGGCTATAATTAAGGATGGTTTTAAAAGCAGTTTGATTTAAAACCGTTGATTGATCTTTGGAAACATCGAACGGTACTATTACTGTCTTGGTTTATAATAAATGTTGGACATGATTGCAGGGGATTATTCTGAGCCTAACGTGTGACATTAACCCACGTTGCGTGGAAGTGGGAACCGTTATTTAAGCATGAAGCCACGAATACCATTATCGAAGCATGCAGGGGGGAAAGAATTCTAGAAATATCAAGATAACCATTCGAAAACCCCTCTCAACCGATTTATGCGGCCACTATGGATATCAATCGAAGACGTGGGGATCGAAGACAAGTTCAGCGTCTATAAATAGAAGAAGCAAGTGAAGAGAGAGACACACAAAAAAATCCATATCATCTGACAATTCATACAAAATGATTGCTCAGAGATCTATCTTAGATTAGCTTTAGTTTAGAATAGGGTCTTTTTGTAAGTTGAAGGCTTATTTGCATGTAAGACTATTTTCGATTAAATTCAAGTTCTCTTATTTCTTTTAAGTTTTTTCTTACCAAAGAATAGTTGTTTGCAAGTTCATTTTCGATTAAATTCAGTGTGCTTGCACTTCTTTATTATTCTTGATAAAATCTTAAGAGTGTTTGTATACAAACTTACCTTTGATTAGATTCAGGTTTGTTTGTGTTCAATCATCTTTTCTGATTTCGAAGCGCGTCAATCTTTTATTTGGTTGATACCTTAAGGAAAAATCCTCTTAGTTGAGGTAATCGGACAGATAACACAATTGCCTGATTGAAATTGTTTGTTTCAAATCATTTGAAAAGAGTAATTTCTTCTTTGAAGTTTATTTCTTTTCTGGCACGCCCGCACACAATTATTTGTCGATTGATTTGAGCTAATTCAGCCCAAACAATTTTTGGCACGCCCGGTGGGACGATCGAAGGTGCCAGAATGCCAAGGCTTCGAAAGCAGATAGGGACACCTGTTGGTGGTCAAGTGCCAGAGGAACAAGCTGTGCCAGAACAGGCCACGGAACAGGGAACGCCTATGAATCATGAGTTTCCCCAATTGGCTTCCGAAATGGGAGAGCTTCCTTATGAGGAACCTTCTTATGAAGTACCTCCTTATGAAGGGCCTCCAAATTTCCAAAAGGGACAAGCCAGCGGTAAAGACCACGATAAGGAGGAAATGTTTAGAGAAATGATGATAGCTTTTCGAGAGATGGCTCAAACCCAAAGAGCCATGATCAAAAGCATAAGAAGTAGGTTGCCCAACTTAGAGGTAACAAGAAACAGTCCAGGGAATATTGGGCTAGATGATCATGCTAATTCAACTACTCACCAAAGTCCCTTCGAAGGAAGGCTTGGAGAGGATGTTGGTCAGGGTAAGATAAGGTCTAGAAAGGGTAAGGAAAAAATGTATCCAGAGGAAATACCACAATCTTGGTACGAGCCTTTGAAGCCTACAAAACCCGTCTTCGAAATCCCAGAGCAATCTCATGGAATTCCTGTTGGGATTCCAAGAAATGCCAGAGACAGGCAAAGCGTTAATCCTCTTTTTGAACCCACACTTGGGGGATGGGAGGATGATGTAGAGCTAGAACGAGGTTATAGACCTGAGAAAACGAGGGATAACACACAGCATTTTCGTCAAAATCTTCCAAATACCAAAAATCCCACCATAGCGGTTTATGGAAGCCATAGGCCTGCTCGAGTGAGCACTACAGCCGACCCAATGCAGCAACCCTGGTATGGGAGGACTTCCCAGAGAAAACCAAGGGGATTTTAACACTGTGAGGGAAATGCATAGAGATGACTTGGTAGAACCAGATCCACCAGTAGGAAATCAAGAACAAAATTTCCTTGTAGGTAACCCGATACTAAGAGACCAAGTTATGGATCTCATACAAGAAGTTTGTGGGCCTCGAACTCGGGGGGTACAACCTCAAATCTATAGGAAACCATATCCAGAATGGATTGACACAACATTTCAGATTCCTAGAGAATTTAAAATCCCAGATTTTACTTTGTTTTATGGGGATGGGAGACAATCTTCTATAGAACATATTGCTAGGTTTTTCTGCCCAATGTAAGAATTTGGCTCAGAATGGTTTCATGAAGTTGAAATTGTTCCCAAATTCTTTGTCTGGGCCAGCTTTTGCATGGTACAACAAATTTGCCTGCAGAATCGATAACAAGTTGGTTTCAAATGGAAGAGGCATTTCATGCACAATTCTTAATGCTGAACCTGAAGTCTCTATGGCAGACTTAGCTAGGCTAAAGCAGAAACCGGATGAAAAGGGTAGCAGAGTTCATATCTAGGTTCAAAAGGGCTAAGACCAAGTGCAAACTCCATCTGCCAGAGGCAGAGTTTTGTGAGATTAGCACAAGATGGTTTAGAAAGGGAGCTTCGAAAGAGGTTTGATTCCACAGAGTTTAGGGACTTTGCAGATCTAACCTACAAAGTTGCTAGATATGAATCACTGCTAGAGGAAGATATGGATAGGCATAATTCCTCTTACCCAACATACTATAGGGATCCTAATTATGAAATAGATGCTGCTGGAAATTATAGAGCACGATCCTTGTGTGTGTGAGCCCTTAATTCAAAAGAATATCTCTCTTGGGCAGAAGTTCAAACAAAAGGAAATTACTAAAGTATATTCTTTTGATATATCTAAAGCTGATGAGATCTTTGACTTCTTGTTAAGAAAGAAAATCATTAAGCTGCCTTTGAATGTGAAACTGCCCACAGTGGAAGAAAAGAATGGAAAGACCTATTGCAAATGGCATGATTCTTGGTCTCATTCAACTAAATCTTGTAATATTTTTCGTGACAGGATTCAGGAACAAATCAAGAAAGGAAGAATCAAATTCCCTAAAAAGACTATGGGGATAGATGCAGTGCCTTTTCCAAAGGTAGAAGAGGTCAACACCAGTGTGCCCTCCTCACTGGCTCGAACTGTCAAGAAATATTGGCAGGATAAAGAAGCACCAGTGAACATGAATACTGTTCAATATGGAAGGGGCAAGCCATACGCTGGCCACCCTCGAGGCATGGGAGTGAGGCCAAGTTCCTATAGGCGAGCCAATGATGGTTTTTCTTTACAGAAATTCCCAGGTAATAATCACCTGCCTATGCTAGAAGCCTCATTTTTGGAGTGCCTGTGTGTAGGATGCAGGGCCAACTATTGGTTTTCAAGGACTTTGATAGAAAGGGCGTGAGTTTTTTCCCAAAAGAAATGGGAATGAAAAGAATGGCCCCAGTTCAAGCAAAGCCAAGTGACAACAAGTCTTGGTTGGCATCAAAAAGGGACATGCCTACTAGCCCTGTTCCAGCTATCCACAGAAGGGAGCTGCCACCTTCGAAGAAAGCCAATATTGGCCAGACATCGAAGGGCGCAAGAAGAGGCCAAACAAGAGGAATTCACCTTGGTGAAAAGGGTTCCTGACTGGTTCTGAAGCAAGTTAAACCTGATTTGTTCCAAGGATACAAAGGTTCAAACAGGAATGCGAGCAGGAACTTTCAAGCCACCAATTTCGAACTCTGGAAACTGGGTGTTGATTAGGGATCCCAAGTCTCAATTACCACAGATGGTTCCATTGCTCTCAAGAACTCAAAAGAGAAAGCTCCAGAGAAAGTATACGCTTTTCCAGTCAGGAGAATCTTCAACGGGGGAAGAATCAGGCAGACGAGCAAACCTAATCCAAGGTTCGACAGGATCGAAAGGGACCCAGAGGAATTTCGAACCCAGTATCACGAGAGGGAGACTTTGGAAAAGGTTGCCTCTGCTATGCTCGAAGAGGATCTTGATCCGCCTTCTCCTAACTCGCTGGCTAGTTATCAGTCTGGTTTGCTCGAGGCCATGGTGGTGGAACAACAGGGGATGGAAGGAACCTTTTCCCCTATGGAGGTATCGACACAAGAATTCGAAAAGAAGGATGCTGAGGAGATCGAAGCAGTTAGACCAATTAAAGAAGTGGCTACAATCCAATTTGGAGACCAGCCAGAAGTACAAGTTAATATGGTTTATCCAAGCTCTATGGATTTCTTCTCAAAAGGTTAGATGTTCAAAGATCAAGATACTGCTTGGTCGAACTTGAGCGAGCCAGAGAATTCTGAAGAAACTTTGAGTGATAAGGAGTTAAATATCATATGCAACGACTGTGACTTGAAAGAAGTATCTCAGATCGAGATGGGTAAGAACTTGGTACGTGAAATTGAGCAGAATCAAGAAAGTCTGGAGGTAAGCTCAAAAGAAAGTGCTTGTTTCGTGTCAGATTCCATGTCCGACGTTGAATACCCCATGGTAATAGATTTAAATTATGTGGAAATTTCATA
This sequence comes from Rhododendron mucronatum var. ripense, assembly GCA_019656295.1. NCBI lineage: Eukaryota > Viridiplantae > Streptophyta > Magnoliopsida > Ericales > Ericaceae > Rhododendron > Rhododendron mucronatum. The sequence continues at coordinate 93,987 of BPLT01000139.1, read as the reverse complement.
TCCATTTAAACTACCTACTAATGCAATGAGACAACATTTGCGTCCATTGTATATCACTGCACACTTTGATGGAATCCCACTTAACAGAATCTTGGTGGATAATGGGGCTGCGGTGAACATTTTGCCTTTCTAAACTTTGAAAAAGTTAGGAAAAGGAAAAGCAAAATTGATTCCAACCAGCACATCCATTGCAGGATTTACTGGGGAAAGCCAACATGCCAGGGGAATCATCTCCATTAGATTGGCAGTAGGTGGGATAGAAACTGATACTGCTTTCTTTGTAGTTGACACATATGCTAAATATAATGCTTTATTGGGAAGAGACTGGATTCATGTTAACGGATGTATTCCTTCCTCTATGCACCAGGAATTAATGATTGTTAAGTATGACAAAGGCAAAGAAGTGGGTGTTGAAGGAGTCAAAGCTGATCCACATCCATTTGGTGCCACGGCAAATTTTGCTGAAGCAGAAATGTACAAATCAGATGTAGTTCCTTTGAGCGAACTATTTCAAGCAGCCACTTACCCAACCAACGAGATGGAACTGGGGAGAATTGGCGGAGCTAAAATCGAAGCTGAAACAAATTGTTGATTATGAATCAGACACCCCAAAAGATGATGCTGCTTGGATGTAAATCCAAGAGAGAGGCTGAAGAAAAAGCCAACTCATTGGCTTTAGTAAGATATGTTGCTCTGGGGATCGAACAGAAGATCCAAGAAGAGAACATATGAGAAGAGGTTATGCAGAACAATAACCCTCATGTGAAAGAAATCCAACTCACTTCTCAGGAACAGGTTGAATCACAAGATCTGTTGGAAGAAGTAAGGTTGGGAGATGCACAAAACCCCAATCCAGTGTTTATTAATAAACAGCTTGAACCTGGTATGAAAGCTGAATTGGTGGCACTATTAAAAGCAAATAAGGAATGCTTTGCATGGAGTTACAAGGAACTACCTGGCTTGGACAGGGGATTGGTGGAGCATAGGTTACCTATCAAGCTACAATTCAAACCTGTGAAACAACCAACCAGGAAGATGAGTCCAGAAACTATTGCAGGTGTTAAAAAGGAAATGCAGAGGCTTCTAGATGCAGGCTTCATTAGAACAGCCAGGTATGTTGAATGGCTATCTAATATAGTTCCAGTCCCTAAAAAGAATGGAACTATCAGAATCTGTGTCGATTTTCGAAACCTAAATACTGCGACTCCTAAGGATGAATACCCAATGCCTAATGTGGATACACTTGTGGACAGTTCTGCTGGCCACAAGATATTGTCTATTTTAGATGGGCATTCAGGGTACAATCAAATCTGCATAGCAGAAGAAGATGTGCATTAAAACAGCATTTGCCTGCCCAGGTAACATTGGCATCTTCGAATGGGTTAAAATGCCATTTGGGCTAAAGAATGCTGGGGCCACATATCAGAGAGCAATGAACACTATTTTTCATGATTTAATGGGAACTTTTTTGGAGTGTTACATAGATGATATCATTGTGAAGTCAAACTCTGATGAGGATCATTTGCAACACTTAGAAAAGGCATTTCAACAAATGAAACGCTATCAGCTGAAGTTAAACCCAGAAAAATGTGCTTTTGGAGTATCAGCTGGGAAGTTTTTAGGGTATCTAGTTCACAGCAAAGGAATACAAGTTGACAGGAACAAAGCTAAGGCCATCATTGAGGCTAAACCACCTTCTACTAAGAAGGAGTTGCAAAGGTTTCTTGGTCAATTAAATTTCCTTCGAAGATTTGTATCTAACACTGCAGGAAAAACTAAAATTTTCTCTTCTTTGTTGAAACTGAAGGAAGGGGAGGAATTCAAGTGGTCAAAGGAGCATGATGAAGCCTTCGAAGCCATCAAAAGATACTTAGCCAACCCTCCTGTATTGGCGCCTCCCATTGAAGGAAAGCCAGTAAAATTGTATTTAGCTGCAACACAAGACTCAATAGGTGTTCTGTTGGCTCAAGACAATGAGAATGGCAAGGAAAGAGCAGTTTATTATCTTAGTATGTTTTTAAACTCTTGTGAATGCAAGTATGCTGCAGTGGAGAAACTATGTTTAGCTTTATTTTATGCTTCTAAGAAACTCAGGCACTATATGTTGCCTAGAATAACTTATGTTATTTCTCAAACTGATGTAATTAAGCACATGCTTTCTAAACCAGTGCTTAGTGGGAAGATTGGGAAATGGATAGTGTCTTTAATTGAATTTTGTCTTGAGTATGTGCCTCAAAAGTCGATAAAAGGCCAAGCATTGGCCAATTTTTTGGTCGATCATCCAAATGAGTATAAGGCACCAAAAACGTTGAAGGTTAGTACGGTTGAAATCAGGCCATGAAAACTATGGTTCGATGGATCAAGAACTATTCAGATGGCTGGAGTGGGCATAATTCTGGAATCCCCCCAAGGCTTGAAAACCAAATATGGTTTTCGACTCAGTGAGGGACAATGTTCCAATAACCAGGCAGAATATGAAGCATTGATTATTGGACTAGAAATTTTACTTAAATTAAGGGTTAGTGTTGCTGAAATCTTTGGAGATTCTCAGTTAGTGATTAACCAACTAAATGGACAGTTTAAATGTACCAGTCCAGCGCTGATAACTTATTATCAACATGCTAAGAAGCTGATGGATCAATTTTATATGCTTACTTTAACTTATATTCCTAGGTTCTTTAATGAAGAGGCTGACGAAATAGCTCAAAGAGCGTCTGGCTACAAAGTTTTACCAGAAAGTGACAAGGAATTTTGTCAATTAACTTTGAGGAAATCCCTGCCTATGTTACACAATAGGTTGATGGACTTCGAAGTATTAAAAGTCGATACTTTAACTCATCGAAATGCTGATTGGAGGCAAGCATTGATTGAATATCTAACCAAGCCAGACAGTGTTGCAGACAAGGCAACCAAATTGAAAGCAATGAACTATATAATGTATAATAATGAGCTATTCAAGAGAGGAATGGATGGTCTTCTTTTGAAATGTTTGAACAAGGTAAATGCATTTAAAGTAATGGCTGAAGTGCATGAAGGAATCTGTGGAGCACATCAAGCTGGCATAAAAATGAGATGGTTAATAAGGAGGTATGGGTATTACTGGCCTACCATCCTCAAAGATTGTATAGATTATGCAAAGGGGTGTCAAGCCTGTCAAAAAACAGGTCCACTCAAGCATTTGCCAGTTACAGATTTGCAATATGTAATAAAACCATGGCCCTTCAGGGGATGGGCTATGGACATGATTGGGATGATTTATCCTCCTTCATTGGAAAAGCATAAATTTATCCTAGTAGCTACTGATTATTTCACAAAATGGGTAGAAGCCCAAGCTTATCAGGAGGTCAAACAAACCCACGTGATAGATTTCATAAAGGGGATCATATATAGGTTCGGGAGTCCTCAAACGATCACAGTAGACAATGGTTCCATATTCGAAGGAAGATTGGTGAAGGATTTCGCCACGAACCATGGAATTTCATTAATATATACTAGTACTTATTATGCTCAATCCAATGGTCAGGCAGAATCAACTAACAAAATTATCAAGAAGGGGATCCAAAAAATGGTGGATCAAAACCCAGAAATTTGGCATGATCGTTACTTGATGTGTTATGGGCATATAGGAATACAAAAAGGACTAGTACAGGTACCACACCATTTGCATTAACATATGGGCATGACGCTGTGCTACCCATGGAGATCACTGTAAGATCCCAGAGAGTAGCATGTCAAAATGATGTAGACACAGGATCTTATCATCAGGCCATGCATATGGAATTGGAAGATATTGATGAGGCTAGAATAAAAGCCTTAAACCAGATTATGCTACAAAAAGCAAGAATAGCCAGAAGCTATAACAAAAGAGTGGCTCTTCGAAGCTTCGATGAAGGAGACCTCGTATGGAAAGTTATCCTCCCTATCAGGGATAGGAGAGTTAGAAAGGATGGATTAGGAAAATGGGCACCAACATGGAATGGGCCTTTTCAAATCCATAGGGTTTTAAGAGGGGGAGCTTATCATTTGAGAAATTTGAATGGTTATGTTCATCGAAGGAAAATAAACGGAAGGCATCTGAAGGCTTATGTTCCTTCCATATGGGAGGTCCTTCCACAAGAGGTAGCGTAAATAAGTTTGGTTGCATATTGGTATGGTTCTGACTGGATGATTTAGTGTTGAGTGGTTTGATGCTAAAAGCTTTTCTATAAAAGTTACCTTATTAGCATTCGAAGTCACAACCAAGTTACCATACTACCAATCGAAGCTATAAAGAATCAAGAGTAGCCAAGCAAGAATTCATTTCATTAAAAAAAAAAAAAAAAAAGAGACCCAAGCAGGTCTAAGTACAAACAGACCCAAGTAGGTCTGAACAAAAAAAAAAAGAGGCAAAATGAAGACCATTGGTAATCTTCATAGTCCCAAAGGAGAATCTTCAAGAGGATTCCTCCCTCTGGGGGACTCTTTGCCTCATGGGCCGAGAGGACGGTCGAAAGATCATCCCAGGTCCCTAGCCAAACAGAGGCGTGAAGCTGTTTCCCACGCACACCAGCTGGCTTCGAAGCTGAGCGATCTCACTTCGAAGGGCCTGGGACTCAGCGTGGACATCCCTCTTCAGCTCCATGATCATGTTAGTCAGGTTGGCCAATTGACTCATGAGATCAGCAAGATTTGGTTGGTTCTCAGCCATGTTTGTTTGTTTGAAAGAGATGTTGTGATCTATTGACGTATGGTTGTATTTATAACCCAAAGAAATACGGGGAATCCGTCTTATTTATTACCATTATTAAATTGGTTGCAGACGCATAAAGCCTGGAAGGTGAAGGGTTTGAGAACGTTAGGCGTCATATGTCAAGAGTACATGATCTTTTACAACTTACGAGGAGACGGTTAAGAAGCTACTGGAATTAAATGAGTTAGTTGGAACGATTGGAATTACATTAAATTAGTTTTCGAAGTAACAACATACTTCGAAGCAAAAGTAATAAATAAACATGGAGTAAAAGAGCACAATATCCAGAGAATGCTTGGAAAGAAGGTTTCTGTTTGCATCTTCCTTCATGCTATCATTATAACACACTAAATAGAAAGGGATGGCTAAAAACACCAGTTTATTGGTCAAACCCATTAGAATAAGATTGATACATTGATAGATATTTTCTTTGCTCATCACAATTATATAGAAGGTTACATTGGGGAACCTATCTAGGGCCTAATAATACCATGGAGGAGGATCTCTAGGGATCAACCAACCGAGATACAAAGACTTGAACCTAGCTTCATTGGGACTTGATTTTCTATCTCCTTACAAGCTCCATTGGTAGGGAGATAGAGCTCAAAGCCCATTCTTGTCTTCGAAGCAACAGCCCGGTACAGACACATCATGAGTGTTGATGTGTCTATACCTAAGGGCTTTAGGGTTCAAGGGAAATATCATGAGAGTTGATGTGGCTATATGTTCGAAGTTTTTCTTCAAGAATACAAGATGAGGCTTCATGATGGTTATCTTTCTCGTAGCCTTACTGGAAAGCTTGGTTTGAATGATACTACAGGAAGGAGAAGTGAAGAAGATGATCTGTGAGTTTTTTCTTTCCAGAGACCTCTATTTATACTAGTAGATAGTCATTTATGACTCTTTAAGATACGGTAGGTGAGGGAGTGGCACAGTGAGCTTTTGAGCAAGGGAAAGTAGGGACTAGTGTTGATCTTAATTACAGTTGTACTTATCCTAAAATTGAACTAAATTAAAAAAAAAAAAAAGGTACAAGCTGCGGTGAAGTTACAAAAAGGGGCTCATTACATCACGAATGGTGGTTAGTAGCCCTCGAAGAGAATTAGAGTTAGCATCCAAAAGTGAAGTATGGACAGCTCTTCTTCTCTGTTCTTCTCGAAGAGAAGGAATAAGCTGTGGAAGCGTTGACTCATCCCGTAAGGCTTCGTCTTCAAGCTCTGAAAAAGCCATTCGAAACCTCAGCTATCTCTTCCCTGACCTTCTTCATTTCTTCTTGTAACCACTTCATCTTCTTGTCAAGCTCTGAAAGTTTATCCCTTCGGGCTTGATAAAGAGACAGACGAGAAGCAGTCTCAAATGCTTTGGCCTCCAATCTGTTGGTCTTCTCAATAGTTGCGCCAATGCTCTCAGACAAGAAGTGATTATAAGCAATCAATTCACTAAATTGTTTGAGGTGTTGTTGAAGAGTGAAGTTGATTGAAGAAGGAAGTCCTTGGGAAAGAGATAAGGCCTGATAGCATACCTCGAAGTGATAAATTAGACTATGTTCAATCAAAGCAAGAAGTCCTAAATGATTCAAAGATTTCAGAAAACTTTTTAGTGTTAGAACTTCTTCCTTTGAAAGAACATGTTTAATTCTAAAGGAAGGTAAGTCAGAAGGCGTGGAGGGGCCCAAAAGCTGTTGAAGGCTTTCGAGAGAATTCGAAGAGGTAGGAAGGATGGGATCAGCAATCTGGTTACAAAATTTTTCCAATTGACTTTTGAAGAGAAATATATCAAAAAGCCACTAGGGGTAAGTCAATTGGAGAAGAGGAAAATGTAGGTTCGTTGCCAGAAATAGGGGCTACTTCTGTCACCTGTATAAAGATCATAATTTGAGATTAGATAGATTAAGAGGCAGGAGAGGCAGAGTATGTCCAGTGACAAGAATACCTGATTTGAAGAAGAGGGAATCAAGTTTGAGTCTTGTCCCCAACGTTTCTGAGGAAATGGCTCTTCGAAGCCAGAGGGAAGTCTCTTCTATGAGTTTGGGAATGGCTTCATAATCTTCGAAGAAGCCAATTAACCATGGCCTGTGCAAGGGTGGGCTCGGTAAGGAGTGACAGCAGGGTTTGCATGTCAGTATCCTTTCTAACAATGTCTTTCTCCATGGAGAAAGATTGAATAGGAGATACCTAGAAAGATGAGATGTAAGTTAAAATGAATTCTTTCATAATTCGAAGAGATGAATATTCAGAGGATACCTTGTAGGAGGCGTCCTCTAACAATTGTTGAGAAGGCTTTGTTACTTCTTGTTGAAGGCAAGAAAGAGACAAATCCAGTGCCTCAATTGGAGGTGCCGTTTGAACCTACGCAGAGATCAACCATGGAGTTACAAGCATAAGAGATACATAAATGTATGCATAACTAGGGTATACATTGTCCTTACCTCCTCTGAGCCAGAAGGTTTCCCTGGGATTGGAAATCTTTGGGGATGTGCTTCTTTTCTCTCGTAGAAAAGAGTCTCTTTTGTGGCTGCTTTCGATGTGCCTAGTTCGAACTCACTAGTCAGAATGGTGAAAGAGTTTTTTAGAAGACACTTATTATATATGAAGGAGGGACTTACCCCTAGGGATTAGGCTCTCTTTGTCAGTTTCAGTTTCCTCATCACTGGAAGAAACTTGGGAGCGCCTTTTGGAGGATCGAACTCTTTTGGAAGCTGAAAGAAAGTAAATGAGAAGATGACTCAATTAAACAATGATTAAGAAATATAAAAGACGTCTAGAGGACACAAGAAGCAAACCTGGGAGTTCAGATGAAGGCTCGATGTAGCGTTTGGTTGGGGATTATTTCTTTTGGTTGAGGAGGAGCAGCTCTACTTCTTTTCGAAGTATTTTTTGGAGGAGAAATTGTACCTGCAATTCGGTTCGAATGGCAATTAGGTTTGTCTTTTATGAAAATACAATTTAGAAACAAGTACCTCTTTTTTGCCTCAAGGACTGTCCTTTTTGGTAAAGGAGGAGGGATGATCATTGCAATAGGAGAAGCGTCAGTAAGAGACAATTCTTGTTCAACCGCACCTGCAGCGATGTCTTCAATCCCTCCACCCAGTCTAAATTCATTGTCTGAAGAGAAGGAGGAGGAGTCATGGTGTCGCTTATGACCAAATTCAGACTGGTTGAACCTAATGTTTTCGAGGAATTTCTTAAAGGGGACACACCCCATGAGGAATGAGCAATTGCTGTGCCACCAATCATCGAATGCAGGGTTAGTACGCACTTCAGGTTCTTTGAATTCTTGGACAACAGTCTTCCTCAATAAATTCCTGGACTGAGCAAACCAAGTCTGATAATGCTCGATGGAAATGCTTGATCGTTCAGACATGCAAATATTGGCAAGGCCACAAAATGGAATAGGAATGCCTTGAACGAAATCGAGCTGTCTAGCAAATTGGGCAGGGCAATATACCTCTGCATGTGCCTAGAGATTTGGAGGGGGTTCGACGAGGATATAAAGATCTCTCTGCCCGTAAGAATGTTGCTCCATGCTTGGAGGGCTCGAGAGGACTTTCCTTGTCTATCTGTCAAAATTTCAAACAGCCATGCCGGCCCAATAGGGGTTGGAAATGGATTTGGCCATTCCCTATCTGAAGTAAGGCCAGAGAAGAAGCAAAGATAATACACCAATGTGGAGTTTGCACTGACTTCTGGTTGAGCATAATTGTCACCATGAATATTGGGTGTTTCGAGGGAGTTAGCAGGCGACATGGGTGATTTAAACGGGCCCAACTCAGGGAAATAGGCGTGAAGCCACAGTTGTATGAACCATTGGGGTCCTCCTTGAGAGTAGTTCAAACCCTTCTGGTAGAAGTCAGATCCAACCTTGTATACATGGCCAAGGAAGTAAGAGGCAAAATCGAATTCTTCACCTCTGGATAATGCCAGTGCGAGTGGTATGAACTCACTCATTACCCTTTTTTCCAGAATGGCAAAGGATGTACTTGCAAAGGGTATATAGTATATAAGCAAAAAATTCAGTCTCAGGACACCTCTCCTTTTAATTTCCTTTCCCTGTTGTAAAAGTGGGAAAAGGCTCCGTTTGTGGCAGTTAAACGGGTGAAATCTTCAGGAGGAGTATAGTCCTTGGTGGGATCGAATTGGGGACCATATGGAATGAGTCCCAGCATCTGAGTAACATCTAAAACTGTGGGCGCCATCATGCCACAGTTGAATCTAAAGAAATTGAACGAAGGGTCCCAAAAAGCCAGGGCAGCCTGGATTAGGGGTGGATTCTGAGGAATCCCCCCCTTCGAAGGAGGGTGATGATGTTTTTTAGCCCCACCTGTTCTAGGGCATTCGATTTTTTCGGCCAGCATTCTGGTGGTCCAAATTTTCCAATCCTTGTCTAAAGTAGGCCAACAGGGAAAGGATTTTCTTGGGAAGTTCTGCCAGTCTTGGTCCGAACAAGCTCGAATTTCAGCATCTCCCAATCGAGGGTAATAAAGAGAAAGGGAAGCAGGAATTTCTCCTATAAACTGAGGGCCCAAAATAAAAGTACCTTCTTCTTTAGGGTTTGGAATGAAAACCCTGGTGTCGAGATATGAATCTCCAACCAATTTTTGGGATTTTCCAGATACGAACCGCCTCAATGCTAGAGAAGGAGTGGGGTGTTCTGCGGCTGGTTGACTGGAAGAAGCCATTGTTTTGGAATGGAAGTCGACGTTTCCAGAGAAGAGAGAAGATGAGAACAGAAGAGGGGTTCAGTTTTTGGGGAAATTTGAATGCGTGGAATGTAATGTGGTGATTTGAATCATTTCCGCTTTTATACTCATGCAAATGGGCCAGGCCTTGTAGTGGGCCTACTTCTTGGGGTCCGCTGAGCTTTCTTTTTGTTTTAAACTTTAGGAGGATTTGGGGTTGTTGGGATTGTTATTATTTTGGCAACTATCTCAAGACCAGCGTGTTGTTAAAAAGGGGAATTTCATTCAAAAGGAAAAACTACCATAGAACAGGAATGAAATTTTGCATATTTACAAAAAAAAAACAACACAAAAGGAAACAAGAGAAAAAAAAACTAATTCCTAAAAAAAAAAGGGGCACGAATTAGGCCTTCGAAGGGCCTCAGTGCTGAGAAGTGGTCTTCTTGTTCTCAAAGTAATGAGGGAAGGACAAGTAACAAGGCTATGAAACTTGTTCCAAGCAAAGTGAAGGAATTTCAGTTTCCATTTTCCTCATGTCCTCTTTAGCGTCTGATTCCAATTTTTTCTCCAGCAGGGGCCTTAAAGCGGAGCACCAAAGCTTTGGCTTTCCTTCGAAGCCGAGCCTCCTTGTTGGGACGCTTCATTTGTTGCCTTTTTGAAGCGCCTTCGAAGCTTTTTAATCAGCATGGCCAGGCACCACTTCGAAGGACTCAGTAGTGAAGTTATGGATTTGGTCATGCAGCTTCTCAATCCTTTCCTTAGTAAGAGCATAATCTTGAAGGGTTTGATCGAAGCCATACGCAGCGGTATTGGCTTCGAGCCATGACTTGATTACTGGTAAGAAGTCCAGGAAACAGTGGATTTGATAAGAAACCGTGGGAGGGTATGGAACATAGCACCAATGTCCTCACAAGCCTACTTAAAATTAGTTAGTGGAACTTTGTTTTTTCCAGGATAGAAATATCCAGGAAAGAGAAGCGCTGTCAGGAGTTGTAGAGCTTTACTCTTGTCAGCAGGGTAGATGGAATAACCATATTGCCATTGGAAATGAGGGGTATTGACGGCAAGGTTATTCACCTCATTGAACCAGTCAGGCTCTTCAGGAAGAGGAGCCAGTTTGTTGGTTTCCTCGAAGTCAGCTGGATAATGTGGAGTTTGCACCTCTGTGAGCCAGAGGGACTGTTGGGTTTGAGCCATGCGTTTGAAGTCACAGTAAGGGGCAGGCCCAGGTAATTTTCCTCTTGTTTCAGGAAAAGGGGAAAATTTGAGAGAGGAGGTAAATGGATTTCAAGATACCCATGTGAACGGTGTCGTTACCTCTCAGGGTAGGAAATTGGCTTGCGAACAGAGTTCGAAAGTGATGAAATTTGTGGGGGTGTAGGATTCAGGCTGATCGAACTTGACCAGAATGGTTGCCAGTGTTGGTATAATAGGGTTTTTCTTCCCATGAGCCCCAGTTGGACCCATCGAACGAGTTTCGAACGGGTTAAAAGGAGGAGTCCCAACCTGTGGGAGATGGGTTGGGGGTGTGGAATGTTCGATCCGAAAGGATTTTGCTTGCCAACATTCGAGGAGAGTTTGGAGGAGACATTTGAGGAGAAGGGGTTTTGGCAATCGAGATTGTCTAAGATAAGATTGATTTTCTGGAAAAGAGTCCATAAACGCAAGATTTCTTAGCAAAACCCGAATTCGAAAGGGTTTATGAGGGGTAATGTGATTCATTAAACCCTATCATTAGCTACCATTTATAGAGAAATAATTGTGGCTATCTCTGGGAGTTCAATAGACGTGCATGGGAATAGAAGCCTATTAGCTTCATGCATCCGGTTTTGAAGGGACGTGACAGAGAACGTGTGCCATTAAACATTTTATTAGCCTAAATAAAATGTTTAATGCGGGGGGTGTGTTTACATCCTAAAATATGCCACCCAATAGGAAAATTACACGTGGGCACCAAAATAGTGTGTTGACCAATCAGAACACATCTTAGTTAAACCGAGATACAGAGGATTGCAGGGTTTAATGGTGATGTTGTTTTAGTACTATACGGTATCGTTTTGATTGGAACCGACGACGTTTAGGCTATAATTAAGGATGGTTTAAAAGCAGTTTGATTTAAAACCGTTGATTGATCTTTGGAAACATCGAAACGGTACTATTACTGTCTTGGTTTATAATAAATGTTGGACATGATTGCAGGGGATTATTCTGAGCCTAACGTGTGACATTAACCCACGTTGCGTGGAAGTGGGAACCGTTATTTAAGCATGAAGCCACGAATACCATTATCGAAGCATGCAGGGGGGAAAGAATTCTAGAAATATCAAGATAACCATTCGAAGACCCCTCTCAACCGATTTATGCGGCCACTATGGATATCAATCGAAGACGTGGGGATCGAAGACAAGTTCAGCGTCTATAATAGAAGAAGCAAGTGAAGAGAGAGACACACAAAAAAATCCATATCATCTGACAATTCATACAAAATGATTGCTCAGATATCTATCTTAGATTAGCTTTTAGTTTAGAATAGGGTCCTTTTTGTAAGTTGAAGGCTTATTTGCATGTAAGACTACTTTCGATTAAATTCAAGTTCTCTTATTTCTTTTAAGTTTTTTTTTTACCAAAGAATAGTTGTTTGCAAGTTCATTTTCGATTAAATTCAGTGTGCTTGCATTTCTTTATTATTCTTGATAAAATCTTAAGAGTGTTTGTATACAAACTTACCTTTGATTAGATTCAGGTTTGTTTGTGTTCAATCATCTTTTCTGATTTCGAAGCGCGTCAATCTTTTATTTGGTTGATACCTTAAGGAAAAATCCTCTTAGTTGAGGTAATCGGACAGATAACACAATTGCCTGATTGAAATTGTTTGTTTCAAATCATCTGAAAAGAGTAATTTCTTCTTTGAAGTTATTTCTTTTCTGGCACGCCCGCACACAATTATTTGTCGATTGATTTGAGCTAATTCAGCCCAAACAGCGCTCCACAAAACCCCTCTGGAGCTCAACCTTTTTCGCATACTTGAAAGAACTTTTCCTGAGAAAAGTTTTAGATTGAAAGGGTAATTCAGGAAGTTGCCTAATAAAGACAAAAGGTGGAGCACCTGAGACTTTTTTAGAGTGCAAAAATCAGTTCCCTTGTAGTAATTACATAATGTATAATATAGGGACAGTCTTGGTATTACGAAAAAATGAGGATGAAATACATAAGTGCAAAAAAAAGTGTTGGATGAAGACTTATAAAGAGCGGGTACCTGAGAATGATTCTTTAAGTCTCCATTTATTCTTTGACTTAGGAGAAAATGTATTATTGAATTAATAAAGTTAAAACAATATGCATAGGGGTAGTGTTTAAAAAATATGTGCACAATATATTCTGTAGGTCGTTATGTTAACGAAATTAGAAAAAGTAAAAACTACTTCTATCCTTTTCCCCTTTTGCTCTCTTCCATAAAAAACCACAGATGCATTTTGTTGGAATTCAATTTTGGGAGGGGAAAGCCAAACAAGCAAAATGGGAAAATGATAAAAACGTAAATGGAATAACCTCTAAAACACCCCCATAATAGAAGGGAAATTGATTTGTCACTCTCTCTTTTGTTAATGTCACTTTCCTTCTCTCCCAAAACAAATCATCCAATATAGACATAAAGGGGAGTGACATTAACAAAAAAAGGAGTGGCAAAATCACTCCCATAATTATATAAGGGCCGATTAGTTATAGGGTTTGTTTTACTAAGGAAGATATGGATGAATAATGGCATTTTCTGTAAATATGAATAATAATGCCAAGTAGTAATTTTAAATATCAATATGAAGAGCGATATAATTTGGATATGGTGAGGGGTGGTGGCCAAATTATCTTTGGGTGTGGGGCAGATATAAATATACCCTGAATTTCTTACCTTCTCATATCCAGCTCCCAAACACTGAGTATGAAGAGGGGAGAACTAATTATCTGACTGCATTTCTTACCCCCTTCCATTAGCCCCTAATTAACAAACTATCCGAGCTCTTTATTAATTTTAAGACAATTTTGAGTTGATCTTAAAAAAACAGCTTAATCATATAATTGTAAACAAATTATTCAATCTTTAATTTTTCACTCGGGATTTAGAATCCTATAAATTTTGATTACTGTTATCCGATTGTGATTTTTTAGAAGTTGAAAATTATTTTAATATCAAGAAACTGCTCAAATCATGTTGTGCAGGACCTCGTAGTGAGCTCCACACATCTATTAGTACACTATTGTTGCCCATAGTATCTGTGGTCAAGAACCACAACAGACCAGACCCACTCGCCTCGTACAAATACTTGCTCAGACCTATACCCGGCTGACCTGCAGGATTCCTAATGGATAACAAAATCGAACCAGGATCTTCATGGGTGGACCTAGGAAAAGAATTGCTACAAGAAGGGACTAACGTGGAAAGCCTATAGATGTCATGAAATCATACATTTCAAGAACCAATGGTATTCCTAACCTCTTGTCCTCGACTCTGGTCAAGCAGTCCTTGTTTAAGGTGGACTTCTTCCAGTGTCCAAACTCATTGATCACAGCCTCTAGATTCATGGATGAAATCTCTGGTTAAGGCCATCTTTCGTGCAACATTATCCCAGGCCATCAACATCCCCAACTATTGGAACCACATTCATCGGGTGAGATGGTTTGGGGCATTGGAAAAATGGTAAAATGTCTGTAAACTCTTCATGGCGTTATAGCTTCGGCATCCGAGATAGGATTCCAAGTAAAGTGTGGTAGAAATTGCGGGCCTTAAAGATTTCTTCAAAAAAAATTTATTTTTTGTGTGGGAGTTGCTTCACCCGATTCGTTTGGTTTTGACTACCCAGCAGGGTTCAAGTCGATCTGTTATGCCCAACGTGCAAACAAGAGGAGACTTGTGTTTTGGTTGCGGAATTGGACTGGATAATCGTTGTGACTTGGTTGACTTGGTTGTTTCAGGTTCAGCGCAATCAAGCTTTCTATGGGGGTTCTTCAGTTTCGTTGGAAGGAAGCTACGCTATGTTCCAAGAGACTTAAGAACTTTGAGCACTCATAACACAGGAAATACTACCCAGACTGAGGATGAAAGTGTGGAGCAATTCACCTTTCCAAATCCAACTGGTAATCTGCCAAGAAATCCTTCTGGGCAGCACAAGGGATCGGTCACAGCAGATGGACCATGGGATCAAAATGGTTTGCCTTCTAGCATAGCATGTGTCCTTAATGCAGAAGACGGTGAACTGGTTGAACAACAGGGCCCAAGTGTCATCGCATCATCGGCATTTCATTTGCAGAATGCCTTGTCCAACGGCAATTCGTAGGGGGCAAGCCGCAGAGTGGCCCTGCTATCCGCGATAGCTGATAGCGGGAATTATGTTGGTTTTCTGATGGAATTTCTTTTCGTAATGTAAATAAGGGCAGCCGTGCACATGTAATAGCAGTAGGACAAAAGAAACACCAACGAATACTCTGATATAGAATAGAATCTAATCTGCAAACTACAAACCAACGAAAAACCTCAAATAAAACATCAATCCAGGGATCCCACTTAAACCACGAACACAAATCAACCACAAAGGCTCAAATACAGTAGACTCAATAGCGTGATTGTAACAGAAAAGTGAAACAGATCCAATCACAGAACGCAGATACACTGCAATTTTGTGTACGTAGAATAGAATCACTTAGTTAAACCCTGTATCGTGTCGGTCAGGGGAGAGAACAGAGAGAAACAAGTCTGCCTGGTCTAGCTAAAGAAGAAAGGATAGACGAGAGAAAATGGGGACCAGACAAGACAGAAACAAGGTAGAAATGTAAAGGAGATGAAATGATCATGGCATTAACAAAAGGAGTTGTGGCATTATCACCACCCTGCGAAAAACACTCATCAAGTTTCAAAAGTGTTCATGCGTGTTTTTGTTTCTACTTTCTCAAAAAATTTCCCAACCAAGGCTCCAAGAAACACATGCATATCTTTTTACAAAAAAAAAAAAAAAAAAAAATCTCTGCAAGACAATGACAACCAAAAAAAACTGCAAAATAGTTGTTACAAAAATTTGAAAAACAGTACAAAAATACGTTTGATGCATGTTTTCATTCACATTTGGAACGAAAAGAACAGACAATTCCAAAACAAGGCTACAAATGGAAACCCAAACATATTTGGTTTGTTTAAGAAAATATTTTCACTAAAAACCTGATGCCAAAACAAGGCTCGAAATGAGCACAAAGAAGAGCAGATGAACAGTATATGTAAGCCATTCCAGCATTGGAATATCTTGGGGAAAAACAAAGCATGGTTGCTTAAAACCAATAAATAAGAAGTAAGCATCTTGATACTAAAAACAATGAAAATAGACAACGATGCACAAACCGTTAGGCAAGTAGCTCTTTTCAAATTGCTTCAGCAACGACAAATTCAACGCACTAAAAACAGTAAACCACAACCATAGTAAGCATAAATTGTCGAGTCATCCTAGCACAGATTACATTAAAACAACTAACTTGTACATAAACCATCAGATTTATCACCAAAAGAAAGTAAGAAAAGAAACCAAGCCTACTGTTTCAAGGAAATCTATCAAACGAACAAAGAATGTTCCACTTTGAGGCTAAAATTGTATAAGTGATTTCAAGTCAAAGTTAGAGAGCTGGAATTGGGGAAAATCCTGTGGAGTGAGATTATGCCCTAAACGATTAGAACATCAAATGGAAGTGCCTTCCCTTGCGCTGTCCTGAAAGTATCCCTTATCCGCAAGAGAATTGAAACGCAGCATTCCACTCTTGCCTCGTGGATTTAGGTATGATTTTGTCACCAACAAATGGTGTCCATTGATCTTTTACTGCATCAGTCAGTACCCAACGGACCTTTTCCGGCGGATTGTTAAAATCAAAGTTCAAAGGAGCAGATTTCTTCTTCTTTGAACCAGATTTCTCTTGACGCTGCAAAAACAATTTTGCCACATGTTAGGAAGAAATAAGAAATATATGCAGAGAGTGAGCGAGCAAGCGTCTGAAGTGTTATTTGCCAAAAATTCAACACGATGTCTTTAACTACTTAACTCACATTGGCATCGGCATCAGGTTTTGCTTTCTTGTTTGGCTTATTCCCTGTTTGAAGAAAATAATCCACCTCTACTTTTGACCTGAATCTGCGGCCCGATACTGGTTCAATATAATACTGCACAACACAGAGAATCAGTTTGATTTTAGACATTGATGAAGAATCGTTTATATTCAGGCACATCAAGCTTTTTAAACTAGATACAAATCCCCTAAGATGTCGATGCATAAAAATTGAATACCCATCCAAACCCCCCAAAGGGGGGAAAAGAAGAAGAAGAGAGAATTAAAACAAAAAACAAAAAAAAAAAAAGGAGGAAAAAGAACTCAGTTTTTGACATATGATCGAAGCACATTCAAATGTAGGTCATTACCGTATACAATAAATAAACCCCACCAAGAGAATGAAGGCATTAAAACATAAATATGATATATATTTCCTTCAATGTAAGTACCTCAATGGTTAAGCATTCAAAAACAAAAGAGGATAAGAACCACCATGAAAGGTTGTTCAGGGCTTTCTTCTTTTCTTTCTCTTCTTTCTCGGCACTGTTCGGAGGCCGTTCTGGGTTCAGCAGGGGGTATTTTGTAATGGCTTTGGAATTGTGGTGCTGTGGCCAGAGGTGGTTCTCAGCTGGCAGTGTTGTTTCATGGTGGGGTGCTTGACGAGTGGTAATGGGGAGATAAGGTGGTGGTTTGTGGGGAAAATGGTGACTAGAGAGGTGTTTCTGGTTCCGTGGAGGGGCTGGTGTGCATTGCAAACTGGGCAAAAAGAGGGCTGCGGTGGTACATGGAGCAGTGAGTTTGTGATGTTTATCGCTGGGTGAGGTAGTGGTGGTGGTGTTTATGGGACTCGGTGGTATGGGATGAGATTTTGAAGGCCAGGGATTTAGTGGCATCCAGGCCGAAATTTCTAGTGGGTGGTCCGTAGGTGGTTTTCGACAATTGTGGTTTCCAAAGGATGTTCAAAGGATGAAGGTCACTGATTCATGTATAAACACAGCTAAAATTGAAACTACAATTATCCAAAATATAAATTTCGTAACCAAATAGATTCATAACTCACTAATACTTACAGAAATACTATTAAGACTGAGATATAATGTAGTCTCTACAAGACTGGAAAATGGTAAATATTTAAAAGAGGGGGGGGAGGCGCTGAACAGATTTTGCCCCTGAAATTAGACCTGATCTTGTCGTAATCCTAACGAAAAAGAAGAGTTAGATAAGGAGGAATACTTACATAACGCTGCCTGAAATGAGAAACCCATAACACATCTTATGTTTCAGTATCAGCTTGTCCCACAACCTGACAACCTAGTATCAATCAACCTTAGCCACACACTTCATGTGTTGAGGGTGACAAATACAAGTGGACCGTGAAATTCTGTTGAAAAATACAGAATTCACTTTGCCAATTGCTTGAACCGTAGTCACACACTTCGTGTGCTGAGGGTGACAAATATGCACCCAGTGGATCGTGAAATTCTGCACAAATCCACAAAGTCACTTTTGCCAACTGGAAAATTCCGTCTCAAGATCTACGGATTTCTAACAAGCCAAGAAATAACTATACCCGTGGATTATTTGATAACATGCGCCAGGACACAAAAACACATATGCAATTCTATATGCGAATGACCTCTAAAGGAGTCGAACCAACAACTTCAGGGTATAAAAAGTTCGCTGTTGACCACCTGACTACCTTGAATTGATGAGTTATGCTGCGAATACTCGTCAAGGGAATCACTATTTCAAATATAAACACCATTTCAGCATAGAAATCAACAAGATATTCATATGTAGTTAATCGATGATCTGGAGACGCTTTCAATCCTACACACGACTAACATTGACCTGCTCTAGCTCCCCTCCTGCTCGCTGAACATTCGACTTAGACCGGGACTTTGAAGTTAAGGATCAAACCCATAGTTGCTAGAGGCAAGAGGCGCACCAAAGCGCCAAAGGTCTCTGGTGTCTAGGAGGGGGACTCATTCAAGTGAGGTGCAAACTAGTCAGAAAATTGCAACAATGATATAGACATAATTTTAGTCTAAATAGCCAAAAACATAAACCAATTGAAATAACAAGACAAAAAATAGATAAGTGCCTACCAACCTAAAAAAGTAACAAGAAAGAAAAAGAGAGTGGATTGTTCTTTTAGTCTTTAGGTGGGTTTCTTTTAATTAGACAAAGGTTCAATAGAGAACAAAACTTCACCAAGAGGAACAGTCCTCGGCGAACAGGCAGGCAATCAAACCAGGACTTGACAGCAAACAAAGCTTCACCAAGACTTCAATTGAGTCAACCAAATATCATTTGGTATGTTATCGACTGGTGTTGTCGAGAATGAGTATAGATCGACTGTAGGCCCCATAGGATCTCAATATTCGAACCGGTTTCCTTTGCTATTTTTACTGCGACTTGCAAGAGGAGACCCCACTTGCGCCTTTTGTCCCCGACCAAGGCACGCGCCACTCATGCCTATTCTGCGCCTTTTCCATATCGCCTCGGCCTCGCCCCACCTGGTAGAGGCGCAAACCCTTTGCCTCAGTGCGCCTTTTACAATTATGATCAAAACTAACCCCAATCACTTGATTTTGCACATTAGTAGATTCTAAAATTCAAAACTGATTTACCAAAAAAGAGTAAAATTTTAACTTTTCCAACAAAAAACATATAAAATCGTTACTATTCTACGAACATAGCAGCAGATTATAAAGAAAAAGAACATCTTGATAAATGAAAAGGAACAATTTCAGAAAATAAGTGTGTAGTAAATGAGAAGGTTCATATGATATAAATGGTGTGACTAAGAAAAGATAAGAAATGAAGCAATTAGAAGAAGTTAGAAGTGAAACGCTTGGACATAAACACATTTCATTCGCATGTAAGGAGGAACATTTTCATATATGTGGAAGGTGGTAAAGATGAAAGGAAGACCATTGAGTCCATGGTTGATACCAAGAAAAAAGAGCTATCAATGACCGTTCGCGAATTGGGCATCCAATCATTAGAAACCCCATCACTGTCTCGAAATATGTTGGACCCAGACAAGGCCCTATCCAACAAGAAGCCGTCAGTCTAGACATGCAAGAAAAATAAAATTGCTCCAAAACCAAAACTCGCGCCCACATGACCCATCCTTGACCACATGATGTAACAAAATATTGCACAAAAGATGTAACAAACTACAGTCAGCATATTTCATTTTATACAAATATAGTTGAGTACATCATATAGAAGATCATGGGATAGGCGGTAAAAGAAAGGCGAAAAACCTACACCACTAGAGGCCTTGAATCCAGACACAGAGGAGTAAGAGTGATATCGGTTCAGTTTTGGGGGATTTTAACAACCAAAAAATTGGTTCGATTTTCCATATGTAGCTACCAAAACCGACCGAAAAGGTAATCGGTGTTTTCGGTTTCGGTTCATTCAGCTCTGGTCGGGTGTTTTCGGTTAAAACCTCTCAAGCTTCTACTTTCCCTTCTGTTCTTCACTCCGAGTACCCAATCAAAGAAAAACGGAAACTAAAAGTTTAAAACAATCTCAGACCGTATCATTACAAACTGAAACAGATCATCAAACTTCGTAAGCACAGAAAAAAATAAGCAAACCCCCCCCCCCCCCCCCCCCCCCCCCCCCCCCCCCCCCCCCCCCCCCCCCCCCCCCCCCCCCCCCCCCCCCCCCCAAAAAAAAAAAAAACAAAACAAAAACAAAAAAATCTGAGACCTTTTAGGGTTTTAACTTTACCTGATCCATCGATCTTCAAGGACACGATAGAGAGAGATGGAGTTGATCGGTGGTTTTCGCAGTGGTGAGTGAGGTCAATCGGTGGTTTTTTTCAGTGGTGAGTGAAGGAAACAAGAGAGAGAGAGAGGAGAGAGAGAGAGAGAGACGAGAGAGAGAGAGAATAACGCTGCTGCTGTTCTATGTTTTGGGCGTAATGTGAAGTAGGGTTTGAGGCTTTCAATGGTAGATATCTCATTTAGAAATCAACGGTGGAGATTAGAGATACATATGTCAAGTTCGGTTTGGTTCGGTTTTGACCCCCCCTAAAACCAAAAACCGAACCGAAAAATATATATTTCGTAAAGCAAAACGAACCGAACCAAACCGAAGCTATTCCCACACAAACCGAAACCGACTATTTTGGTCAGTTTTTTTTGGTTGTTTCCGTTTTGTCGGTTTGGAAAAAACTCCCGAAGATCTAGGGGCCTTGAATCACACAAGGCGAAGAAGAGAAGAGGGAGCAGGGGAAGGAAAATAATGAGCCGCAACTAATGCAAAAGCGATATGGTTTCTCACATTTTGACCTCCCCCAATTGAAAGTCATAACTCCTATTCATATACTCTTTGAAAACCTTCAACGTAAAAAGACAAAAATTACCTTCCTATTACGAGATAATGAAAGTCTTCTACATAATCCTTCAGCTTTTCAACTTGACATGGTACGAAAGATCATAAATTACACCTAAAGATTACCCAACTAGGATGACTCTAACCCTTGCTAAATACGTTAGATAACGATCTTGAAAATATAACAATGACCTAAACCACCATCCATAACAATTGTGGAGATCAAAAAATGACCTAAACGAGGACACTAAATGAAACGATGACCAAATGTTCTACAATGTGTTGTTTTGATCGATGAATTTCAACATCCTAAAGACTGTTAGGTGTAAGCGTGTATTCTGTTACTTTAGATGTGTAGCCTCACTTGTTCAAATCTTCTAGAATTTCATGTTTGCTTAAAATCCTTCTCTTGTTTTTCTCACTTTGTAGTTGCTATTACCCTCTTGTCCATCCAGTTATTATAGTATTTAACTCCTTTATAGTGGCATCAGCTCTATTTATAATACCTCAACGATAATTGCATTGAAGGAAAAAGGACCTCCAGAAGTATGCCAATATCTGTAATATGACATTCAGCAAAGTAAATAGGATGACCTCAGTTTTAAGTCCAGGAATACATAGGAACCTCCAAGATACTCGTATGCTAAGATAGTAAACGTTGCAAATATCTATGTTTTAATTCGATGATATCCATCATTAGAAACAAACTTCTAATGAAACAAAATTCATCCAAAGGTAATTACAACTCTTGAATCTTAAATGAGCTCCCACTCAACCTTTTCCATATGACAAAGGCATAGGAACAATGGTATCAAATTTAATCTTTATTTGTCGCTGTTTTCAATGGTATATGGACCAGTAACCAGGGCTCTTTCTTCCTTTCAAATGGAATAAAAAAAAACACATGATCTTAATAAGTTCCACGAAATCCCTTTGGAGCTCTACTTGTATCGCAAAATTGAAAGGCGGAAGGATGATGCAACCTTAACCTTAATCTCCAACGAATATCTATATGAACATAGCAGCTAATCATAATAAGGCCATTCCAGCACTGGTGAAACTCTCAACTGCGTACCTTAAACTTGCTTAGCACAATGGTGATTCGAGAAATCAAACTCTCCGGCCATAAGCCCATAACTAACCCTATCTGTCTCATAAACACTCAACTCATATACAGCTATCGAAAGCACAGTCCAGGATTCTTGCAAGTCCAAAAATAGGTGGAATAAACGACAATAATTTCTCATAATCTCATTCTGCGCATAAATTCTTTTTTTGTCCTGATCGCACCCAACATCTACCTAAAATGGAAACTAATTGACTATTTGCTCCAAAATTGTGCCAAGTTTTGAACTGAAGTGTAAAGTATACCGCAGCAATCTCTTCGCCATCTTTATAATAATTGGTTTCATGCATCACTACTTATTCCCGGAAATTAATTGTGTAAAGACAGTTGGCGTTATTTCACTTTTAGTTAACTTTTTTTACATTTTCGTCACAGTTTTAACATCACATCTTTTGTCTCGACCAGTACAATTAGAATAGTAAAAACAAAATATAGACCGGAGTTGGAAAAAATTCGAATACAACGTCACTAAAAGACTGTCTTCTTCGAACTTTTATTGTCTTTAATGGGATTTTTTCTCTTCTTATTCGTTCTATAACTTTTATACTTTCCCGATTTCTCTAGTCGGTCAAGGAACAATTAACAAGGATGTGTTCCACCAACTAAAATAAGTGCTTATTTTTTAATAAATTAAAGGTGATGTATTGTCTGGAAATAAAGTTCCTAACAAATAATAACATTAGCGGAACAGGGTCTAAACAAATTATACCCAAATCTAATAAAAACTGTACTAGAAAACAACCAAGAAATTACCCTGTCGAAAGATCCAGCAGTGGCACCAGACGTCCGGACCTTACATTCCATCTTCCAACCCTCCGGCAACCAATTTTCGGCCTCTCGGGCGTCGCCCCCGGAACCCCCGCCTGCGCCGGCTTCTGTCCCTTCCTACCCGACGACGGCGCCGACGTCTCCGCAGCAACCGCCGCTGCGACAGACGACGGCGACGCCGTCCCTCTATCCGCCGCACTCTTCGTCGGAGGGCTCGCAAACCGCTCCGGCTCGCGATCCGCGCGATCTGCCGCGGCTCCGTTCTGGGCTGGTTGTTGCGGCGGTGGCTGGTCGGCGGTCAGAGTTGGACCGGTGGTGGGTTCAAGGATGAAGGTGCCGGACTTCAGGAGCGGGTCGGGCGGGATGCCGTCGCCGTCCTCGCCGTCGGCGAAGAATTCGGGCTCGGACGGGTCTTCGTCGTCGTCGTAGCCGAAGAGGTGGGCGTGGGTGTGGTCGCCGCCGGAGGGGGGTTCGCAGGACGACATGAGTGATGGGGAAGAGTGCGAGCGATGCGAGTGGTGCGAGACTGAAACCAAGGAAGGATAGAAAGAGAGGTAGGTCTCGGAGCGAGCGTTCTTTCTGGGATTTGCAGTTCTCTCTCAGTCTCTCACTTCTTTTAATGGGAGCAGAGTCCAAATATATTTATTTTCTCCCCAACCAAGATAGTTTATGCTTATTTTTTTTATTTAAAAAACTATCGCATTTGTTAGCGTATTTTTATTTTTATTCAAAAAAATTATTTTTTGATCGTATTTTTTTTTATTTTTTCAATTTCTTTTGTTGGGACAATTTAATAATTCATAAATTATAAAGTTTTAACAAAAAGCTAACAAATGCGATTTTTTTTTTGGTTTTTTTTGTCTATATTCCAAAAAAATTGAGCTTAAATAATAATCCACAAAAATTTAACACAAAACTTACAAATGAGGGAAATTGAATAAAGACAAGAAATTTTGCCAATGTGAAGAAATTTAACACAGTAATTTTTTTTGGCTTGTATTGTTTAGCATTCGTATTTACTGGGCTTTTATTTTCGTGCTATCTCATAAAGTTATTCAGAATTTAGAACAACTTCTTATAGCCTTTCGTTGATCTAGTTTTGAACTCAAGCACTCAGGGCCCGTTTTTTATAACAGTAAAAGATAGATGAGATTTGTAAAAAGATGGGATTAGAATTGATTTGTAAAAAGATGGGATTAGAATTGAGATTGATAATGAGTATGTTTATTTAGAATGGAATTAGATGATAAGTTTATTAATATCATGTTAATTTCACATGAGATATAATTGAATTGATAGTTCATATTTCTATTTTTGCCCTTATGCAAAATCGAAGAATAACGTATAATTAAAAAATTAAATGCTCCAATTTTTAATCCATTTTAAACAGGTGCAAAAATATTGTTTTTTATTATATTATTCTAAATATTCATATTTACAATAATTTTTATTTTTAAGGCTTTCATAATTAAGTTTTTGCTCTTTATTTAGGATTCTATGGAGCAGAAACTTAATTATGAGAGCTCTAAAGACAAAATTTAATTATGACCCTTTAGAATAATATGATAAGAATAACAATATCTTTGCACTGGTTCAAACAAATTAAAAACTGGAGTACTTAATTTTTTAATCATAATAATATATAAACAATCTCAAAAAATTAAGTACTCAAATTTTCAATCTGTTTGAACCGTTGCGAATATATTGTTATTCTGATCATATTATTCTAAAGAATCATAATTAAATTGTCTGTAAAACTTTAATAATTACGTTTCTGCTTCATATGATCCCAAATAGCCAACTGGTAGAGGGTAATTGGGTCAATGTAATTTAGTCACCTGGGTTAGGACTATGAATACCAAGTCCGCAAGGTATTGGTAATACCCCCTAATGAGGAGATTCACATGCCCCATGGGACTAATAGTCCACCTTTTTATTGTGAAAACAAACAAAGGATTAGTAATCCATGGGATTATCATTCCAATACCAAGGCCGAAACAAGTTAACAAACGGGGCCTCAGGGGCTAAAGTTACTTGGAAAGAACGTGTGTGCCAAGAGAGGAAGGAGGGCTTGGCTTTAGACTCATGAAGGATTGAGTGCAATTTTGTTTATCCTCTTTAAAAGAGGGTGAACATTACACTATCCCTCATTGGTTGAAATAGTGTGGACTTCACGACAAAGTGATGTCATGCTTACCATGGAACCATGCAATACAATTCCATGGTAAGCATGACATCACTTTGTGGTGAGATCCGCATTATTTTAATTAATAGGAATGAGAGTAATGTTCATTCTTTTAAGTGGAAGGTGAACAAAACTCCACTCTGAAGGATTGGAACAGGGCTTCTATGATCGGGAGTGGGGGGGCTGCTCCCCCCCTTGCTGCTGCCCCCCTTTCCGGGCCCACTCCGGTCTCGCTCCGATGATCTGAAACGTTCATTTTGTAGAGCTCGTCGAGTAGAACAACCATGTCAAAAATCAGCTTGATTGGATATCATTAAGTGCCTGATCGGAGCCCATATAACTCTCGGTCCATGGGTTACAATGGATTTGATCCAGTGTTTCGGATCCATTCTTTTTAAGATAAAAAGGTTCCGATCAAGTACTTAATGATATCCAATCAAGCTGATTTTTGACATGGTTGTTCTACTCGACGAGCTCTACAAAGTGAACGTTTCAGATCATCGGAGCGAGACCGGAGTGGGCCCGGAAAGGGGGGCAGCAGCAAGGGGGGAGCAGCCCCCCCGCCTCCTTCTATGATCAGACATCTCTACTCTGGGCAGTCTACAAGAAGAGTGATACTCTATATGGGTAAAGTGGGTGCATACATATATTTCACGGACAATGAGGAAAATCTTGAAGTTTCGAGACAAGGTTCAGCCTAGGATAACTTACAAGATTGGGAATGATCAATGATACCTTTTTATGGCTCGAGATAATTGGCACCCTCCTTGACCTCTGTACCAGAAGTATGGGGAGCAGGTGGTACATAATTGGGCAGGTATCTCACCACAGTCAGCTCTATTATTCAAGGGCAAAAACTGGGCTTGGCCTAGACAACGAAATCCTATAATCATGGAAATTATGCTAGGTACTAATTTCTTGTCCGATCCTAATGTCTCAGATCAAGTGCATTGGAACCTCACAGCCACAAAAGTATACTACGTACATTGTAAGGTATGCTTGGAATGCTATTAGGGACCCTAAACCTCCTTTTCCTTGAATGCTACTAGGGACCCTAAACCTCCTTTTCCTTGGTACAAAGCTAGCTATTTGGTTTAAACATCACATACCACACGGTGGGCATTTATTCATGGTTAGCTGTATTGGAGAGACTGTCTACTAAAGACAGACTGGCTTCCCCACTAAAGACAGACTAGCTTTATTGGAGAATGCACGTGGATACTCAATATGTTGTCTCTGTTCTAGAGAAATTAGATGAATCTCATCGATCACATCTCTTCTTTACTTGTGTTTTTTCACAGCTAGTTTGGAATGCAGTTTCTATTATGTAATGGGGTTAGTAAGGGTCCACCTGATTTTGAAAGGGTAATGGCTTGGACTAAACAATTCTGAGTTTTTTCTTTGTTACAAAAGGCTTATTATAGATGAGAGACATTCGTGAATGTATTAGCTCCTGGAAAAGGGTTAAACCTTCGAATCAGAGTTTAGGCATTGCTTCCTCTTGAAGTTTGTTGTACTGTCAGTGATCGAGATGGATGATCACCCTATGATATGATGATATAGTACTTTCCAAGTTTCCATCTTGTTTGCACTTTTGCAGTTAAACCTAAAAGGAAAGACCATGAAATTAAATTACTGAAGTTTAAAGCCTAAACTCCACCTTACACATTCTTCTCTTTTTGTTACTAGATAGAAATCCAAAGGACAAAATCACCAAGCCTTTTTACAGTATAAATTACGAAGTCATGTCCCACAATATTTTATTCCAATTTGCAAGTTGTTGCATAACTTTTTTTTTTTCAATCCGAATAAGCAAATTCATTAATTAGGCCATACGGTATCTACAGATGAACCCCAAATACAAAACATGATATACGGCAAGTACATATTTCTATCCAAATACAAAGAAACAGAGTCACAATACAAGAAAAGACTAAGAGACAAAATTAGTGTCAGTGCCTTTGCAAGAGCCAAACGCTCACTTCTTCACACCATTCACATAGCTGGCTAACGTGGAGCTAGTAGAAAGCTAGGGGAAATCAGAGAGAATAGGGGATAATGTAGGAAATAATTTCAGGTCAATAATTTTCCTAGGCCTAGGTGAGCGTGTGTATAGACCAATCAGATGATTCAGATCTGTGGCATTCGGTATCATAATCATATTCGACCAATAACATCAATAAAATAGAGCGGTTTTTTGTTTACTCATACAAATTCAACGCCCTCTGCGACCATTGAATCGAATTTTCAATAGATCATTCTTTTTCAATGGGTGTGGTATTATTTGTTGTGAAACTATTCTTGAAAGAAAATTAGTTCATTTTATCCTATTTGAAGAGAATTTTTTTAAAAAATAAAATATAAAATTTTCCTTTGGGTTTGTTAAGATCAAAGAAGGGAAGGATAATTTTTTCTTGCAATAAAAAGTGTTGTGTCTGTACCTTTTTTTTTTTTTAATCGACATAGGCACGGACAATCACTAGTCCAATAACATAACACGGATCCAATAAAGAAAAATGTTATCAAAAAGACTATGAGACAGAGATAATGAAAGAAATACTTCAAAAATTTGGAAAGCATTGTAAGCGGCCAACCACCCTCTTCCGGTATTTGCAAGAGACCAAACAGGCAAACACCCTCCTCCGGTATTTCTAGTCCATCAGTTCACCTGAAAATTCCGACCTCTACCGAACGCGAACGGACCACAAGCATTAACCACCTCAAGCACCAAAATTGATGACGAAAACCCAACTGGCGTTGGGTGGGATTAATTGTCTGTCCCAAAACAGCAATTCTTAACTTGACTCCTAAATTTCCCTATTGGATTTCGGAGAATTGTTGGCTAAATAGCGTTCAAACTTAAAAACTCTAGTTAGTGGGTGGCAATTGATTATTCAACGTTTTTCTCTGGAGTACCACTAACCATTTACGTAGCGACAAATAATTTAATAGGGGCATTAATTTATCGTTCATTTTTGTTAAATGGTTCGGAAACAATGAGTAACTCACATTATGTGACGACGATCTTTTATTTGCATGGAGTTCCACGTGACACTCCGGGAGTAACCAATAAATTTTTTTGTTTGCCAATATTGTAAACATCAGTGGAGGTTAGTGCGAAGTTTGTAAGTTAATCCACGTGCGGCTTTCAGAGACTATCCATATTTCTAAACTCCAAACGTTTACGACCAGACTCGAATTCTAACCTTCCAGAGATGGCAAGTGAACTAGAGCCAATTAGCAACTAAACCAATAATTGGCGGGTGATTGCGAGGGGTTATCTGACAGATGCTGAGGTGGCATGCCATGGATATGGCACACGCTTTACACGGAATAGCTCCCCAAATCAAACACTGAACAACGAACCGATAATTGATCCATTATTTTACTACACTATAAAATAACATGCCACTTTTGACCCTTGCCCAAAGCCCAAATCTTTTGACTAATTCCCACGGCTGAAATCTCAAACACACTACTATCTATATATGTTCTATATATAACGAGAAATACCATCAAATACAACTCCGCCAATAAGCAAGAAAAAGTACAAAATCCACAATACCGCACACCACTCCATCAAAAAGAAGAGAGAGAAAGAGAGAGCGGGGGAAAAAAATGGATTCAGGTGATTCCATCCAGCAAAGCGGAGAAGGCACGACCTCAATTTCCGCCTTGCACGAGGACATAATACGAACCCATATCCTGACCCGGCTCGACGGCCCCACGCTCGCCTCCGCCGGCTGCGCTTCGTCCAAACTCCACGAGCTCGCCGACGACGACAAACTATGGCAGCGAATCTGCAACCGAACGTGGCCTTCGACTGCCGATCCCGTCATCGGTCGCGTAATCTCCACCATGCCCGCCGGCCACCGCTCCTTCTACTACGACTCCTTCCCCGCCCTCCACCACCGTAGCAGCAGCCCTGGAGTCAGTCGAGTTGCACATAAGCTGAATCCACAAACCTCAAGAATGATCTCCTCTGTGGACGTACGCTACCGAAACAAACTCATACTTTCCAAAACTTACGAAACAGAGACCGAAACCGGGGTGGTTCCTCTGCTCGCCGTTCCGGGTCGATTTACTTGACCCGAAAGAAACAGTTTCCTCTCCGGCAAAGTTCCACGGCCGGGGCGAGGAGACGTTGCAATCGGAGCTAGAAAACAACTTGACACTCAGCTGGATCCTAATCGATCCAAGCACGAAACGGGCCGCGAATTTCTCCAGCCTCCGGCCCGTTTCCGTGACCTTTCACTGGCTGACGGCCGACGTACAAGCCCGGTACGCCACGGTGCTCGGCTCGTTTCTTTGCACGGTGCTGGTCACGTGCAGGGGGAAGGAAGGAGGGGATGTTGTTGCAGCTGAAGGAGGTGAGCTTGCAGGTGGAGGACATGGAAGGCAGGACTTTGAGCGGGAAGGAGAGCTTGGTAATCTTGCAGGAGGCGATGGAGGGCGGGAAGAAAGTGGGGAAGAGAGGGGATGATGATGATGATGAGAGAGAGAGGTATGTAGAGTTTCTGAGGAGGAAGAGAGAGATGAGAGAGAGGAAGCAGAGGAGAGAGAGGCAGCTGGGACTTGGTGTGCATGGCTACAGGGGTCACCATTTTCGTGGCATGGGTGGTTGTTCTGTTGAGGAGATATAGTTAACACCGATGCTTACCCCAAAAATACAAAATTCGTCTCTAAAAATACAAAATTCGTCTCTAAAAATACAAAATTCGTCGCTAGAGTTTTTGGCGACGAAATTTCAGTCTTTGCAATAGTACAAAATAGGAAATACAGATATTACTGTTGTTTTGCCTTATATACAGTAAATTATTTTCTGTCGTTCGACAGTAATATAAAGAAACCAAATTCAATGTAACAGTTTTACATCCATTTCCACAGAAGCTTGTACTGCATTCACTATTACTGTACTTTTTTCCTTGAACAGTATTCAATATAAATTACAGGTTCAGTTTCTGTCCAGTATGGACTATGGTCCGGCCAGTCCAGTTCGGCGATTGTGGGCCTTTACCGGGCCTACAACAATGATTGGAACCGTTCATCTTTTAGAGTTCATCGAAAACATTTGTCACACAAAGAATCATGTTGATCGGATATCATTTGATATAATTTTTAAATGCATTAAGCAAAAGATAAATGGGTTGCAATCTAGTGTTGTGCAACTTTTTTCCCAAGTTTAATTTATTTCAAAATTATATCAAACTGCATCCAACAAAAATAATTTTTTCACGTGGATGATGTTCTCAACGAGGTCTAACATATGAACGATTTTCGATCATTCTTATGAGCCCGTACCGGGCCCACAAATGCCAAATTGAAGTTTCTGAACCGGACTGGACCATAGTCCACACTGGACGGGAACTGATCCCATAAATTACATTGACTCATTATGTATAATCCACTCATTTCTTATGTACCTCAATCCATATTAGACTTTCATTTTTTTCTTCTTTTAAAAAAAAAAAAAACTCAGGTGTTCGGACCAGCTTGTGGGTACCTTGGCTCATTTGGGATTTGGGAGTCTAATTCTACCCCCCACTTGCAGAGGAGTCCAATTAAAATCAAACAAAAACTCTATATTAATTGGCCCTAAAAGAGTTTATAGCACAATATCTCATTCTTATCATTAAGCGGAAAGTAGTGGCTATTATTCATTTTGTTGTGATTATTATTTTTTTTCTTTTTCATTACGTGAGGTGGCTCACACCATCGTACGTATACAAGTCTATTTGGGTAGTTGGGTGGGGATCGAGATTGATAACTCACATGATAAGGACTTTCGTCAATTAAATATTGCTTCAAACATTTACACTATTCTCGATGAGATTAAATTCTTTACACTGTCGGTATAAATATTTATTTCTTTCAAATCAATTATGTTGCACCACGTTGCTATGTTTTATTGATTAGGACCACTGTTTTGCAATGTGGTGCAATATAATTAATTTGAAGGAAATAAAGATTTATACCGACGGTGTAAAGAATTTATTCTCATTCTGGATCACGTTTTTCACTCTTGGCCAAGTCTAATAGTAGGAGTTTCTCACTAACCTAATCAAACCCCGTGCAAGCGGGTTGGAGTGCAATTGATGCCTCCATTATACTCCATGCACATGGTCAGGCTTCGATTTCCGTAAACACTCATCTCCCTCTCCAAATTCCCTAAGATAGAGTATACGGAGTATTATGTTTGACGAATGCCAAAAAAAAAAAAATTCCCTGTGTGGGTACGTACATAGTCAGATTACGGGTAGATTTGTTTCTATTTTTAATAAGACTTGCTTTGATTTTTTTGTTAGGACGATTTTTTTATTTTGTTCCTTGCCAGAACTTGAACTTGTCTAATTTTTTTTTAAAAATAAAAATAAAATAAAAAAGGGAATTGAAGCAAGTCAGTGTTGATGCCAAAAGTTGGGCCAATGGTATGTGTCTATCCTACAGGAAGATAGTGATTTATAGGGTTTTGAAGGGCTACAGCCGGACTTATCATATAGGTTTAGCATTTTATTTTAGGGCCCATAATTAACTTCACTAAACAAATACTCCTATATGAACTGATAAATCTATCTTCTAGATCTCAAAAGCATATTACTCAAAAAAAGGTTACAAATTAAGAAGAAATTTTTTTTTTTGATGATGAAATTTTTTTTTGAAAGATGTTGGGAATTGTTCGGGGATCGCACACACAGCACAGACTTCAGCAGTTAACGTAATTTGACCGGAATCTTAATTTCATAACATGTACCATAAACTGGAAAGAATAGAGGAACTACGTACAACTGAGTTTAGCTTCATTCTTCACACTTTGGTTCTTTCTTTCAGGATTTGCTAATTAGGTGAATGGGGTAATACTAAGCTTTTGAAGAAAAATAATAACTCTTTTATTGCATGGCTTTTAATATGCACAAGCGATTCTCTAAATTACTTTAGGAAATTAAAATCCAATCAAAACTTGATATGACTGTGGGATCGTGATTCATATTGTTAAACGATTTATTTCAAAAAAAAAAAAAAACTGAAAAGAGGGGCAACTACAGACTTCGATCCCAACTCCCAAATTCGAAAATATCATCATGGAACCAAAACTTTCGTCACGAGCTGCGCGTGGATAAATATATTACTATCGAGTCCAGGGATTCATCGGATATATAGTATTACTAATTTTCTTGGTCATTCTATTTTAATTATATTTTTTTGAATGCGTGGACGGAGTCGATATACTTGAGAGAGAGAGAGAGAGAGAGAGAGAGAGAGAGAGAGAGATTGGAGTATGTCATTGTCAACTTTATGCTACTATGTACAACCCATTATATAATGGAGTAGTAATAACTGTATTTGCTTTTCCCATTGTCTAGAAAATTCTGCGATGGTAGAACAGAAGAAGTAGTGGATTGGTCCAATTTTCCAAAAGTTCAATTAGGA
Organism: Rhododendron mucronatum var. ripense; assembly: GCA_019656295.1. Taxonomy (NCBI): domain Eukaryota; kingdom Viridiplantae; phylum Streptophyta; class Magnoliopsida; order Ericales; family Ericaceae; genus Rhododendron; species Rhododendron mucronatum. The sequence continues at coordinate 61,640 of BPLT01000139.1, read as the reverse complement.
CGGCTCATAGAACGAACCTTCAATGGTCAACACTCAAGAACGGCTGACTGATACTTTTGTACTCGTGCTTCCAACGTTTCAAAATATTTATCCGATCTGCAAAATAAAAATTTAAAAATAATGTATTTTTTAAAAAAAAAATAATTCATCGATATCTAGTAAATTATTGAAAAAGATTTCAAAATTTTTTTGCAAAAATTATAACATTATTTTTATGTCATTATTTTGTAAACGGAATAAACATTATAATACGGAGGGAGTACTATTGTATATAGCTATACATTCGTTGCTAAATGTTAAACGCATGCAACTTGCCAATGCATGAATGCCAATGCGCGTTGACAATCTACAGCTTCTACACCACAAGCATTGAATGGCGAAAGGCTGAGCATTCAAAGCAACTGAATGGGAAATTTGACTTTGCAGCGGACTCCATCGGCAAAATAAGTTATTTGATTTATTATTTTGTCTTTATTAAAAATAATAATAATCCTCAAAAAAAATCGATGAAAAACTAACAAATGCAAAAAAAAATGGAATACGTACAAAAAAATAAGTCAAATAACTTACTCCCTCCATCCCTTTTTAAATGTCCTACTTCGTAACTCCAACTTATTAAAAAGACATCATCATTATACCTTTTACATCAACTTTTTTCTCCACTATCCTTACTTACCTATCATCATTACATTTTTACTCACTTACTTTTCAAAAAGAAATCTACTTTTAGGGACAAAATAGACAATGCACTAACTTTTACCCACTAACTTTACAAAATGGACACTTATTAAAGAACAGCCTTAAATGGAATACTGGGCTCTAAAAAAGAGACGGAGGGAGTATTTAGCTTAATGAAGCCAAGTTGTACTCCTATTTGCTACTGATTTCATACGGATGGGAAACTAGCACATTGGTTCGTGAGTTTAATTCACTGCACAAAAGAGAATTTGAAAGCCGTTGTATCTTGGGGATGGAGTACCGTTCAACTATGTTTAGGAAGGGGGTATGTGGTTTTTTAGGAAAGCGTTATTCCTTTCTCTATCTATGTAATTCTGTTAATTTGATTGAATGGATGTTATTTAGAATATGGCATGTAATCTCTCCCACAAATACGGACATATCTTGGCCAGTATGTTAGTAAACAATGGTATTCGGAAGTCTAAAATTTCGTTACGTAATAACCAATACAATACGTAACGGCCTTTGTTTAAAACCCTGATCCCTACCATAGTAATAGCATATATCTTTCTCAAAATTCCTCAACACCTTCTGAGCGATATGTAGTAGTATTGGTTTCATAATTGTGGTATCCCTCTCAATCTAGAGATGATAGACTCCTGCACCCAATTCACGAAGAGATGCTATGGAACCCTTACCATTCCAAATCACTCCAGATTAGCCATGGTTGAAGCACAACTGCTGTTGTCGCTTAGGACAGGCTGGACAGCACAAAAAAGGCCCAAAAGCCCATTTAGGAGAGAAATTTTCGGTGACGGGTGGGTACCACGTCATCCGGCTGACGTGTTGCCTTAGTGGGCACATCCGAGCAGTCCAAAAGTATATTGGACGGCCAGATTGAAACACGCTCTCTCCTCTTTCTCTCTTCAAATCCGAGCCGTTCAAAACCAAAATGGACGATCCGGATGCACCGAACGGACACCACGTGATACCTGCTTGTCACTGACCGACCAAAGGGATCCCACATAATCTTTATTCGCTTGTCTCTCTACTGATATTTCAGACAGATTTCATTTATAACATGTGCCATATTTTACAGCATGTGAAATGTGGACGCAAATCGCTCCCGATTAGTCGCACTGAAAGGATGAGAACTAAAGAATGGAAAAATCAATTTTCCCGTAACTCAATTACTATATCAAGAAAGTTGTGAGACCTATAAGGCTTTAACTCTAATTTCCCCACTAAAAAACACTTTACTGCAAACTAGATCATGCCAAAATAGAGAAATCTAAGTTTTTGTGCAATATTTATTGTCAAGTGAACACGTTCAGAAAAATAAATTTCATTTTTTTTTACTTCACTTTCTTTTGGGAATCTATTTCCCATGTAAACAATCTCAACAACTGAACGGAGCCATAAGGTTTATCCAACCACCTCCATGACTAGTGGATTGGACGGGTTTCAACACCGAAGTTGTTTTTTTCTACGGCTTTTCTTTGTATTTTGTTTTTCACTTCTTTTATTTCCGATATAGGTGAGTTCCTTTGAACTTTTTTGTTTGTAGTATGCGTTGAATTTTCTGGCCATGAAAAAAAATGATCAAAGAAGGCTATAAAGAGTAGTACTACTAAAAGATGGATAGCATAACATGCCATTTGGATGAGATCATGAGAGTTTAGGCAGCAAAGATTAAAAGAAGTAATACCAGCCCAAAGCCATGGCAAACAAGATTTTATTTATTGGACCCCCAAATGTCTTTTGCAAAATAGGAGCCCCAAATCTGGTTCCTTATCTAGTGTATATATCTACTGAGGGGCGTTTTCGCTAAATTAAATAAGTTAAATGAACTAAAATTCATGTTTTCACATATTTTTATACAGATCATTTTTCTTATGCACATTAACTAAAATATTATTTAAGGAAAATAATTTCACTGTTGTCATTATCATGTAGTCCAATAATATAACGTAAACACACCATAAAAATGCCAAAAAGATATCCAATCAACAAAAGAACTAAAGCAGCCCATCAAATAGGAGAGCCTATATTCTCTAGAAAGAAAGAGAGCTCCCTGATTTAAAAATACATCTGTGATTAAAATAAAATAAAAAAAGTTCAAAAGGGCCAAAGTGAATAACATTTAAATTCGTCTAATGCAACTGGGGGATGGTGTTGACTGTTGTGCACAAGCCGCACAACACCGTGGTGTGCGGCATTGAGCAGTCCGCTCGGTAATCTAACGGTTCAAATCTCATCTCTACCGTGTAGCATCTGGACCATTCATTGTTGAGATGAAATCTGGGCCATGGAATTGTCGAACAAACGGCTTGAATGCCGCTGGTGCACAACACCATCCCGGTTCTCCAAAATGACACTAATGTTTGCCTATCTTTTAATATGGAAACGTTATTTGACTCTTAACTACTATTGATCTTAGAAATAATTCAATAATCGAGGTACTCTTAATTGGGCGTGACAAATAAATGAATGACCGACATGAAGGTAGGAATATCTTAAATTTGACGATCTCATGATAATAGATTGATTAGGACAGGGTTGAATTGTATAAAATTCTTCTAATTTTAGGAGCTCTATTCGAATCCCCCTAAAACGAATGACTCAATGCATCACAGAAAGGCCCAATAGAGAGATTATTACACGTGAGGATCTTGATCACTTGAGAGAAACACACTCTCCAATAATGCAGCTAGAACCCTAGATAAAAGCCTAGCCAAGACCATTTAGATCTAAAGCTTAGAACAAGAAGAGTATTTTAGAAGCAGCAAGAGAAACTACCTGAACTTTCTCTAGCTCATAATATGACTTCTCTCATCCTCTAGCAGAACATAAATTGACCCAAACACTTCTAAAATTTATAAGACTCTTCTATCATGCACGTACTTAGTCAAGTACGCAAACTTAGAAAATAAATAGATTCATGAATCTTAGTTCTCCATCCATGATTAATACTAATGACTTTTGAACTAGACAAAAGACTTTTGAGTAACATCCATGTACATGAATCATGAGTGTCTCCGCTTAATTAAACCAATAATATTGGCACAAATTTCTACACGATTCTATTTATATTCGATATTCGATTATCAAGAACTGCATGTGGGCAATTCATCTATGTTTAAAATGACCCAAAACACTTGAAATCTTTAGCTTAGAGAATCCTCATTCCTAGTTGATGACTACTCTTGAGCTTCTAGTTTGTTAAAATGACTCTTGAATTTGATAGAAGACGACTAGCTCTCTGAGTAACATTCATGTACCAATTAATCCATCTACAAGGACCACGCGTGCGTGCATCTATATAATTGAATTAATAAAGTTAGCGCAACTTTCGACACGATCCTATTCATAATTTATTATCCTGTTTTTCCTTGTATGTATGAATGAGTTACGTATCGAGAACAACATATGAGTAAAAATCAAATGTTTGAAATGACCCAAATTACACACTTCAAATCTTTACAGCTAGCTTAGAGAATGGTCATTCCTTATTGGTGATTAGGAGCAGCACGGCCGTTCATAAAAATAACACGAGCCAGCTCAGCTGCTAGTGCTAGTCCAAATCATATTCCTCTATCCAGACTGATGGGTGTGATGTAAAACTGCACTAATAATTGGATGGATGGATGGATGGATGGTCATTGACAAACTCTTCAACTGAGCGTGACAACAGCTAGCTTTCAGCTAGTGATCATATTTCCTCATGTATGCGAATCTTCTTATTTTCTTTGAATTTTTTTGGGTTCCTTTCCAGACATGCATCATGATATGGATGTCCACTGATTTCTGAATTTGACTCCTTTTTTTTCTCCTTCTTTCTCTTTCATCTTTCTATTCACGAGGAAGAAAACTGGTGCCAAGGTTCTCTTGTTAAGTGTAGGAGGGTGATTATTGATCAACTTGCCCTGGCTATTTCACAGAAGGCCAAAATCCAATGTTTTGTGTCCATCATGAACTTCAAATTCAATTATTATTCAATCACAAACACTTGCACATACATTCATACATCTTTTGGCGGGGCTCACATACACTGGAGGTGCAGTACGTGTGGACACCAATGTGAATGTAAGTGAGTTTGTGTAAATATTTGTGCAAATGGTTGTTGTTGTAGAATGATTGCTTCAAATTTTATTGTAGTACTAGCTATGACGTAATTGACAAGATGGGTCTTGATGATTTTCTTGATGACCAGATGTCTAGGCTAACTTGCGTGCATCTCGATTAAATCTGAGACCTTGAAGTTAACACCTGACAAACCCTCCATTGGTTCCAAGATTTGGAATCTTTACTGGCCTCCGTAGAATTTGAATATGTGACCTTATAAAGAACAAACTCTTATTGTATTTCTCACACCACTTGTTCGGTTATGATTTTGAGAGAGGTTTTTAAAAATAATGAGTGTATAGAGATAGATAGAAAAATTTATTAGAAACCAAGATTAAGTGAACCTCCGTACCGGTTCTCATACTCCCTCCTCCCTATTTAATTGCCCATTACGGTTTTGCGTATATTTTCAACGGTTTATATCTCTCAATGTATATTGCTAAAAATATGCAATATGAAAAATATTTGATAGATCTCAATTTTTTCTATAGAAAAACGATTTCAAAAACATGAACCATAATATGCGTCGAGAGATATAAGCTATTGAAAATATACACAAAATCGTAGTGGACAATTAATAGAGACATAAGGAGCAACATTTTTCCTGGAAAAAAAAAACTCGAAATTCCAGCAGTTTAATGATATGTGTAAAAAATGATTGTATGTGAGAGAATTAGAGACAAGAGAGAAGTCCCACAGTGTGGTTTTGGAATGACTCAAGTATCACTACCGTATCCTATAATTTCCCTTACCAACCGAATTGTTGATGACTTTGGGTTGAATGAATGAATAACAACAATGTGGGTGATGCACGAGAGAGTCCATTTGGTAGCGTACTATATCCCCCTTTTTAGGGGTCAAATGAGGAAATCTCAAATAGCATGTGATCGAGGAAGGCACGGCACGATGATGATATAAATGATGAGGATAACCTCGAGAGTCAGTCCGGTTGGTTGGTTGGTTGGTCAGTGATTTTGTTCTCCACATGATTGATCAGTCTTCGATTCTCGAGATTAGACCTCAAAAAAGTTATAAAAATAAAAACACCACCACCTGAAAAAACAGGTGGTGTTTTGCAGGTGTTTGATGGTGGTGGTTAGGGTTGCAAATGAACCGAGTAGCTCGCGAGCTCGCGCGGCTCTGTTTGGCTCGATGAGGCTCGGCTCGTTTAATAAACGAGCCTAGTGAAGCTCGACTCGTTCGACAAAAGCTCGACTCGATTAAAGAGGGTCGTTAGTAAATGACTAAGTTCGGCTCGTTAAAGCTTGAGCCGAGCTTGAGCTTGAACTCGCCTAATTAAGCTTGATTCATTTACACCCCTAGTGGTGGTGGAGGTTTTTGTTCACCATTGGGGTTGGAAGTAGCAGGGGATCTTTGCTGCCGTGGTGGTGGGTCTGTGGTTTTGGCTGTTGGTGGTGGAGTTTGTGGTGTTTTGGGTGGTGCTGGGCTGGCTGGGTGGCAGCAGAGGTTGATTCCGTTGGTGTTTTGGGTGGTGTTGAGCTTGTTTCCTTTGCACAACGCTCTGTCATGTGACTCATGTATAACTACATGGTTTATTTTTTGTAAACCTTTTATTGTTGATAAAAAAAAAAAAAAACCCCAAAAGAGTAATTTCTTGCAAATTCTCTGGTTCTGGTGCGATGACATGTCTTTGACCGGATCGAAAAAAGATTAATTGAGACGCACGTAAGCGACACCCTTGACTATCAAAAAAAAACCAAGAAAGATGAGGATACCTTGCATTAATGGTAGGGGGTACTTACAAGTTACTAAAGCACAAGAAAGAGAGGAAAAAAAAAAAGAGGGGGCGTGGGTGGGGAAGGGGGGGGACTACTGAAGATACATAAAAAGAAGAACCTATTCCTATGCCAACTAAAGGCCTGCAACATAGAGTTTGAGTCAACCTTTCCACAAGAGTTTGAGTCAACCTTTCCACACCTAGTCTAACATTTTGACCCAAAAAAAAAAACCCCTCAAATAAAATCTCTTTTGCCTAAATGGGATCTCACTTTTTTGAGTAGGAAGGGGGCAGGCCAATGAAAATTCAGGGGCCAGCTGCTTTCTTCTTCTTCTTGATGATCTTCTCAAATTGCCCGAGCCTGTTGTCACCCAGCCTTGACTTGTAGGCAGATTTCTTGTACTCACACCATGTGAACTCCTTGTACAGACTTTCCTCTCCTTCCTCCATTAGTGGAGGCAAAGGTGTTATCTTTTCACTCGGGGGTGGCCCGCCAAAGTAGATCATTGAAACCCTCGGTTTCAAACTGTCAGCCAGGACTCTGTGCCTTACACTCCTGAACCTCCCATTAGTCATCACCTGCACCACCTTGCCCATTATTATAAACACACAAAATAACCCAGAATCCGCAAGGCTTTCTCCTGTTTCAGAACAACTTGGGGACGGGAGTGGAAAAAAGGAAAGAAAATACTACTGAAATTAAGAAGAAAAGTTAAAGAGAAATTGAAGGAAAATTGAGTTGGTCTTTGGAATTTTCTCCTGATTTTCCTTACGAACCGAAACGAAGGAAGAGAAAATTTTTAAATTTTCTTCCTTTTTCTTTTCACCCCAAGTTCCAAACGGAACCTTAAGTTTTCGAAACTAAGAAAAGTAGTAAAAGTAAACACCCAACATTAAGGAGATCCACAATATTTTTTCCCCCTACGGTTAGAAATGTTCGGCCATGTTACATGTGCCAAGAACCACAATTAAGTAAAACCGTTTGACCAGGCGCTTAACTATGGCTACGGGACCCAAGCGCATTGAAAAGCCAGAACGATATAGCATGTACGTATGTCGACCCTATATGTGCATTGTGAATGTGCACGCAAGTGTTTGCGTAGCTTAATTTGACTGCGTCCAACGTTTTCAAACTTGTGAAACTCACCGAAAGCGACTCGTCGAAGGGGAAAGCAAGAACAATCGTGAGGCAAAAGCCATCGTAGAGGAAAGCAAAGAGTGGAAACAGAGAAAAGCCCATTGAAAAAATGCGAAATTTCGGAACGCAACTTTAGAAGAAGTCAACAACGTAACTCACAGATTACGGGAACGAAAGTGAAATTTTCGGGCTTGAATATGAGAAATACTTCAATCATCCGACACCGATGGTCCCGGCACGATATAAATATGCAGGGCCTGAGTTCTATAATGGCCCCCGTATCCAAAAAAATCCCAAAAAAGTGCATGGTCGGTCGAAGTTTTTTTTAAAAGTTTTTCGAAAATGTCCGGAAATGGAAAATTAATGATTGACCTCGTTCCGCTAAGATTCTTATTTTTTAATTACTTATTTTTTATTTTACGAGACAGGTCATTCTCTTACGAAACGTTACATTTAATTCAAAAAATAAGCATTTATTTCAACTATGTCATGTTCACCCCTCCATTTCTACCCCTATTGTGCACCGCTCCATGTGAGGCTCACTCTTGGACCCCATAAAAACACAAAAATAAAAACCCATAAATTTTAAGAATATTTTAAATTTTATGAGTATTTTTCTGTATTTTTATGGGACCCACAATGAACCCCGCATGGAGCAGTGAAAATGGAGGAGTGATCCTAGACTTTTCCGCCTTCATCTTGACGTGTGAACCCAAACATCAAAATGAATCTAAACCCTTCATTTGTCTTTCCCGGACATTTTCGGAAAAACTTTATCCTTGTGTGTCCTGACATTGCCCCAAATTTCCCAACCCAAAAATCCACAAAAGTGGAAAGAATTTTTTTCATAGTTGAATCTAAATGTTAAGACTGCTGCCTAGCCTAGCTCTTAAATGGAGTAGTACAGTAAACGGATAAGATATATGAATGTGGGGGTTGTACTTGTACTTCACCTGCAAGGAATCCCCAACATTGATGAAAAAGGAGGACTGATCAGGTGGGACAGACGCCCACGTCCCATCCCTCAGAGAGATTTGCAGGCCAGTTGTGTTGTTCGATCTCACGGCAGACATTATCTGTGGGTCCGTGTGCTCTCCGAAGCCGACCAGATTCCGTCCGCTCTGCGCCTGGAGCTTCGGGCACGGCGGGTAGTAGTTCAGCCGGAAGAACGAGTCGCTCTTCTCGTCCCTCAGCAGCTTGCTCAGCACGTCCCTCGGCTCGATCCTTAGCCCGTCGGCGATGAGCTCCAGCACTCGACAGACCACCCCTCTCACTTTCCAGATGTATTCGTTCACGGCGGACCTGTGCAAATTTCATCAGAAATCCATTAGCAGAATAGAACACAAATTGGAAGACAGAGATAGAGCAATATCGGCCGAGGAGGGAAGGATCTTAGATTTATGAGGTTTTCGGTTGCTTTTTAGGAGCAAGGGGCGGTTACGGGTGTTTCCGGTTGCCCTCTTTGACGATTTTTGTCTTTTGAGTTTTGGGCGGCATATGATTGGTGAGGGTGGGGCGTTGGTGCCAATTGATGGGATTCTCGTTCCTTGTCATGATGCCATGATTTCTTGGGTCCTTTTAATCTCTTTTGTTTTTCTCAGATTAATAAAAAAATTAGCTATTCAAAAAATATTTAGAGACACCTTCTAGTTGCATTTTTTAAGCATATATACTAGGGCCGAGATTTGAAACGGAGTGATCACAATGGACATTACATGGCTTTAAATCACGGTATCAAAAAACAAAAATTATCGGTGATACATCCCTATAACGGCAATATCACACTGTATCAACTGTAACAGAGGTAAATAACAGTAACGGCCTTTATTTAAAATCCTGCATGCATCAAGCAAGCCAAGAGTCATAGCCAACTAATCTATCTATATATAAATAGAGAAAGACAGAAACATTTATTGGACAAATTCAAACCTGAAAACTTCTGGTTCTTCCTGGAACATTGAGAGAAACTTCTGGGAAATGAAGTCAGGGTTGGTGCTGAAGAGGAGGTACTCAATCCAGCCCACATCTCCATTGGGGCCAATCTTCTTGTTCCCATAGCCGAAAGGGCTGGGCGGGCCGGCCCTGTCCTTCTCGGGCTGGGGCAGGCTGAAGAACTTGACAGCCTCGGCTTCCAACCCTGGCCATCAACTCCGGACAGACCCCATGGTTGACCACCTTGAAGAACCCAAACTCTTGGCAGGCCTCAACTATGAGGGTCTTTGCGTCAGGGGCAGAGAGGTCAATCACCGGAATCCCAGTGAAGAGGCTCCCGCTGGGCTTGCATGTCTTGATGAGAGAGAAATCCTCCAGTGTTGGCTGAGATAAGACCACCATGGTTGTGGTTGTGGATGCAAGGAAGAGAGAGAGAGAGAGAGAGAGAGAGGGAGGAGAGAGAGAGAGTGGGGATGTGATGGAATTGGTAACTGGTAATGGAGTTTTAAATGGGCAAATTGTGTAAATGCATGAGAAGAGATGTCAGAGAGGCGTTACTAGTTATAGAGGGGGGCCAGTTAACCCCAGCGAGAAAGAAAATTTTCTCCACTGTATTATTGAGCACACATTCAATGGGCCCATGGCCTCATCTTATGCACCAATCTTATAAAGTTCACATTTTTATAACTGGATATTCGGGCTAATCTGCGCTCATCTCAACTGGTTCTAGCTAGAGTTTTGAAGTTGACTGCTAGACAAATCTTCGGTAACCCTGGATTATAAAATGATTGGTCTTTGTGGCGTTCGAAGTTGCATCTCCGTTGAATTGCTTTCACATACATACCCCTATAGTAAGTTAGGAATATGGTGTCCATGGATAGGGACCCCTCATTTTTTGGGCAGTTAGATTTTGAGAATATTTACTTTAAATAGCAAGTACGCCCTTTGTTTTCCTTGACGACATCTTTGTTGGAGTGACGGCCGGGTGTAATTTCCCGTTCATGGAGCATATACGTACAGTGGCATGGATCATTAATATGATCACCTACAGAAATAGGAGTTGCATATATATGTGGGACCCATGCTGGGGACAACATGAGTCTTGGCCCCATCCAGTCCGTCCATGCTCGGCAATGAACAGCTCAGATTTCATCTCCACCGAATAATCTCAGACATTCAACCGAGGTAAAATTTGAGTCATTCATTGCCGAGTATAAACGGTAAATAAGGAAAGCAGGGTCCCTGGGCTTCTAGGTGACAAATCTCTAAATTGGACTTCTCTTTTCTAATAGTATAACTTCGAAAATGATATAAGTACCGACCGGGGAGAGAGAAATTGTACCGAAGGCCGCCGGCGGGCCATCTCCGGCTACCGGACTGTCGATCCAAGCCATCCAAAAATTAAAAGAAAAAAAAAACCCGATGGGGCTTACACGCGCGAATCAATAGCATCCGAGGTGTGTAGTGTGCTTGATCCGAGCACCCTTTTTTGTGTATATATATATATATATACGTGTATATACACGAAAAAGATGTACTCGGATCAAGCACTCTACACATCTTGGATGCCGTTGATTCCCGCTTAGGCCCCATCAAATTTTTTTTTATAGAATTTTTGGGCGGCTCGGATCGGCAGTCCTGTGGCCGGAGACGGCCCGCCGGCGGCCGTTGGTATGATTTCCCTCCCCCAATCGGTACATATAGCATTACTCGTATAACTTATCGTACGTTCACCAAGTTTTTTTTTTATATAAACCCCAAGGGATTTTCCTGTGATATATTAAGATTTGTAACTTAGGAATTTGCTCCTACCTAAAATTTTAGATTTTGAAACAGTTTAGGTTCTATTAGCTCATTTGCCGTCAGTCCATAGGGATCATTTGATCCAGTTTGAAGTGGGGCTCCCACCGGTGGACTGTAAACGGTGGATTTGTAGTCCTCCAAGATTAGTCGAGGTAAAGTAAGCTAATCCTAACACTTGGTTACCATTTTTTTTATTACTCTCTCTGTCCAATTTGGTTGTCCTTTTTTGATATTCGTGTCAGTTTTTCAATCGTTTGTATCTTCCAATGTGAATTTTTAAAAATATACAATATAGATCTTATTTGATAGATTTCAATTTCTTCTGTAATACAAAGTTGTCGAAATCATGAAAAACGTTATAAATTAAAAGATAAGCAATAGACACAAAAGAAATAATGAACAATGAAAATGAGACGGAGGGAATATATCTAAACCAACGAGCTATTTAATCCACACAAATGTGTGATAGAAAAACTTTGAAGTACCAAGTTGTAGTGTTCTAGAAGCCAAGTAATAATTATCCTACCTCTCATGCTTTGCACATTACAACTCATCCTATATTCCATGGTATAAGATAAGTTTGTCGATGGATCAGATTCAAACCGAAAAATTTAATCCGAATTCGATAACGTCGATCTGAAAATTCGAATCCGATAATTCAAATACAGATCAGATTGAATCGGATCGGATCGGATTAAATCTGTTATCAATCCGATCCAAACTTTATTTTTTTTAATTAAAAAATTGTTAACTTTTTATTTTGAAAAAATAAATGTTTAAGAAGTTGTATTTTTATTTTAAACTTGCATTTTTATTTTTAAATTTTTTTCGGATTCGGATTACCACTATCGGATTTGAGTCTTATCGGATTCGGATCGAATTTGAATTTGTCGAATCCGGTCCATTGACAAACTTAGTACAAGGTATCCCCGCTATATCCTTTAATATCAATCTAGATGAACATACAAGTCCAATGAGTCATAACCACCCTTAGGTTAAAATAACTCACTATTTTGTAGAAAAATATACTCTAAAAGTCATGCTTTTGTGGAATACTATATTTATTATTATTTTAAATGAGAATCTACGTAGGGCAGCGTTTTCTTACATAAATGTGAATATTATGCATTTATGTCTTTTATTCTACATACACAGTTTCAGCGATAATGACAAAACTGTTTTTATCGGTGCCAAAACTCCAATGCAAAAAAATCTTGTACATTGCACATGGTACAAGCTTTTTGTGCATTAGAGTTTTGACCTTAACAAAAACAGTTTTGGCAGTATCATTTCTCTTTGTATAAATACTGCTCGTAAAATATAAGTTAATCATGATTTATAGATTTAGATGGAATTGAACACACCATCGGTATCCCGGTATCCCAATGAAAAATGAAAAAAAAGTTTCAACTGATTACGCGTACACGCGTTGCATGCTCGCCACACTGAGGATGCTATGGTTCAATGACTAACTAACAAACTGTCATGAAAATAGAAGACCACAATATTTTTGTACTTTAGGCCTCGATCTCACATCTGACCGATGAGATATCACCATTCCCTATCTGTCTTCAGTGTTTTACACTGCATATATAGTTCTTTTGTTTCATTTCATTTAAAAAAAAAAAAAAAACCACATTGCAATGATATTTGGGAAATCTGAAAACCAGGATCGAAGGGGGCGGGGGGGAATTGCCCATCACGTGGCCCAGGGCCACCCCGTGCCGGCCTATTGGGTGCCGTATCATTGCACCCCATTGCTAGGCTCGTGGGCCTTTTGTTTGAACCCGACGTCGGCTTCGACAGGGCGTGTCCCGACACAAAACTAGTTTAGTTGTTGGGAGACACATGTCACACACACACACACACTCTCTATCTCTCTCTCTGGGGCGAGCTGAACAATCCGAATAGCCATTTGATATCGTTTTGAAACTTAATTAGCTTCGTAAAATGTTCGATCGTAGCTTGTTTATGTTACTAGGGGTGGCTCCTCCACTATTAATTCATAGGGTTCAAACGAATCCTCTGGATCTTAGTTGCAGGGAGCTCCTAAAGTGGTGCCGCTTCTACCTTAGGAGTCCGCTTTTGCGCTCTCAACTAAGGAGCTTGACGGAAACCTGCTCCCATTGAGATGGGAGCTCACTCCTCACAAAGATGAGAGCTTTTGTATAATCTTTGTATAGAGAAAACATGGATTTATCACTTGGCTTTATTAATTGGTCTTTGATAAATTCATATATCTAGCCCAAGTCATGATATCTTGAAAAAAAATCATACTATATTGTAACACTAGTCCATTTCTTACACTTATGGAGGACTTGGCCCATATTTTTACTTTCTAAAATGATTGTACTTTAAAGTGAATACTCAATGATACATTATTTTCGTAATATATGTACACGCTCCCAACCTTGGGGCTTCTGTATTCCCTTGCTCCCATGCTCCCACCCCCGCTTCCGCTCCCGCACCCAATCCCGCTTCGTGCAACTAAGCTCTGGATTCAAAAAATACACTGCAATTTTTTAGAATCCGCAAGGACGGGGAGGGTACCAACCGGGACGCGGGACCAACTTTAGATCCCTCGCGGATGATTCGAGCAGTTCAAAATAATTTTAAACAAAAATTCAAGTGGGCCCATGTGAAATCAGCTCAATTCCATATATGTAAGTTCCATTTTTTGATTCAAATTTCAGGACCATGCGGGCCCACTTGGTTTTTTTTTAAAAACTTATTGAACGACTCGATCAATCGTGCAGGGCCTGGAGTGGGCCCCGCATGCCCGTCAGTACCTTATCGGTATGTGTGGGGCTCTGATCAACCTAGTTCGTTCATTTTGATAATGAGTTAAAAGAGAGCCCTTGATCTTCACCTAGCCTGCACAGGGAAGCACGACTAAGAGACCACACCGGAGGTTCTCCGGGATGGCCCTCCAGTGCAAGGATCAGTACAGTTGCTAAGATCGATAAAGATCAAGATCTAGGGTTTTTAGTACTCGAGAATATGTATGTGCATACCTCTTTAAGGGAGGCATAATGGTGTATTTATAGAGATCTCCTAGCTTGGACTTCAAGAATGCTCATGTGCTCATCACGCGTCGGTTGATATCACCCACGTGCCACTTTAGGGTTTTGTAACCGTTTGCAAGATGAGCGGCACCTTCACGTGCCCCCATTCTTGTCTTGATAACTGTTCGGGTGACGTCACAATCGTCATCGTAGCCACGGTGGTTGTTCCCACGTGGGGGGAGCTGTAATCATGGCCCCCATGTTCATTCAAGGCCGAACGTGAAGCCCAACCGTCATAGGATCGGTAAGCCGAAAGGATAACTTTGATTATTTCGAATGGAACTTCAACGGTGAAACCGTCGGTCTGCCGAACCGAAACGGGCAACGGCTTCAACTCAAATGAACCATCGAGGAAAGGTTCGGAATCCCGCTCGGTACGACACTAGCCATTGGCTTGGCCTGCTACAGTATGCGCATGCACATCATCTGTCCCTTTAACTTTTTCATTTTTTTATCGGTGATTTTGATTTTTTTCGTTTGCATCCTTTGTACTAATATTCTCTCACCATTGGATTCAAATCATAGAACCGTCAAGCCGATCTTGATTGAGTTTTAATCAAGCCGAACATGCCCTGATCTCGAGTACGTAGCTTGAATTTTCTGTATATCATAAGGCGAACGAGTCGAGTAGTAGTTTGTTCGCGCGAGCTTGATTTGAAAGCTTAACGAATGAGTTTCAAAAAATGTTCAGATCTGGTTTGTTTATGTATAGCAAACCGATCTCAAACGAGCTCTTAACGAAACGAACACAAATTCAAACTCAAGTAGCTTGATTCGTTTGTCAGTCCTACACTCAAGGCAAGATATACGTGCAATGACAGGCTTGACAGGATCGATGCAGGCAAGCAAACAATTTTGTTTCTTCGTGCATGGCGACCGGGGAGTGCTGCTGGGGAACAAGCACTGGCGACTAGGTATCCAAACAAACAAGAATTCTCTCTCACTTACACGCGCACAACGATTTTTAACACGTGTTTTTATGAAATATAAGGAGTTCCGTTCAAGTAATCTGTACCCAAATTCCTCAGTACCTTTCTTAAGAATTTCCGGCCGTTTGATCAAGTGAAATTTTTTTATGTTTCTTGAAAGTTTCAAATAATTCAACGACAAAAGACATACTAGAACATGGGTACACCATATTTTCGGTACGGAAGATTTGAGAGGGAATGTATGTGATATTTCTTTGACATGCCTAATGAGTGCATTCACCTGTTTACGAAGAATTCTAGAAGCAATTATTGAGATTTTGACTTTTAAAAGTTGTCGCGGATGTTTGTAAAATGTCCTTATCAACAGTAGATTCTTTGCATTCTAGGAATTCCTAAAAGCTAAAATATGGTCCAAACTCTGATTTTAGAGATGTTAGGTTTGAAGTACTTTTCGGATCAAATTTTAGATCCTGAAGGTGTGTTTGCTAATAGCTCTGGATACAGATTCTACATTATAGCTTCGGATTC
The DNA here is from genome assembly GCA_019656295.1 of Rhododendron mucronatum var. ripense. NCBI lineage: Eukaryota > Viridiplantae > Streptophyta > Magnoliopsida > Ericales > Ericaceae > Rhododendron > Rhododendron mucronatum. The sequence goes on along the minus strand of BPLT01000139.1, from coordinate 45,704 downwards.
TGTTTTCGTCGAACAATCTGACCCGAGTATGAGTTATGAAGCATTGAAGACTATACAGAAACGTCATAGAACATATAAAAAAACTCACAAAGTTACTTCATTCATTGAACAAGAACTGCAATAGTTCGAAGTAGGGCTGTCCACGGTCCGGATCGGATCGGATTCGTATGAATCCAATCCTAATCCATATCTCACGGTTTTTAGAAAATAAAATCCAATCCTAATCCAAAAGTCTCACGGTTCGGTTTGGATTTTGAACCTTAAATCACGGTTCGGTCCCGGTTTTATCCACGGATTTCCTTCCAAAAAAATAAAATGATGCTACCACCATAATCATATTCCAAACAAAAATGCAAACATTAATTTCCATAAATATTGTTCAAATTGTAAAGGCAAGTAGAGGCATTTAGGCAATAAACATGATAAAGGCAGCAAAACAACAACCAAATAAAACTAAACATTATCCAAAATACACAAATTCTGGTCAAGCGTGATCTACTTATTAGATCCCAAAAAAACGAAACAAAAAATAGCAAATTAGTTTCCCAAAACAAACAAGAAAATTAGTAAAATTATAATTATTTATATATATTACACACACATATCTATATTTTTATTTTTTTAAATATCTCACGGTCCGGTTCGGTTAATCCACGGTTTTGAAATGAAAATCCAATCCTAATCCGTATCTCACGGTTTTTTAATTTTCAAATCCATGTCCGGACCATTAATCCACGGACAAAATCCAAAAAGTACGGATCGGATCGGTCCGGACCGGTTTCACGGTTCTCGGTTTTTCTTGGACACCCCTAGTTCGAAGCATTCTGTTACTACATAAAACAAAAACAGGGAACTAAAGTAAAACCTAGATCAGCCAACGACCAACAAGAAATTAAACCTAAGACAGCCTATGACCGCATGCAACCAGGAAATTAAATTGCACCTGTGACAAACAGAAAACAACCCGGAACCACATTGAAGAAGGACCTAACAACCACCATACTGATATCGTCAACTAACTGGCCTCAAGGAAGGCTACTGACCCATGCGCGCACCATGCTAAGGGCCCTCGGCAAGCTTGTTAAAAGTCTTGACAAACTGCGATGGGTCCACGAACTCCTTCGTTGTGTTTTAAGAGTTGAATACATGTTTTTGTTGAGGATGGATCAACTTGGGTGTTTTGACTTTTGAGCCTTAATTCTGATACCACTCTCCTTTAGCATGCTGACAGAACGCCGCTTTGTCATATGCTTTATCCTTCTTCATTACTACTTTGCTAGAGTGATTCCTAGAATAGCTCTCGCCATAGTCTGACTCTCTTTTAACCTTACAAGCCGAAGAGGTTTCCCAAGCCAACCCTTTGCCCTTCGCAAACCTAAACATGACTTCCTACAATTTCACGCACTTCATCCGATGTGGGGGCCCCTAGAGTCGAAGGATGGGCAAATGCTCCGGTGAAGTCTTTTATTCCAGAAAGGCTTTGCATCAGGGTGTGCCTACAAGTCACGAAATCAAATTGCGCAAGAAAGTTTAGTAACATGGTTTGATGGATGGGAAAATGTGGAAAGTAGGGTTGCCTAAAACGAATATACCTGAGTGTAAAGCCGCCAAGGTCCACTCAACAAACGTAGTAAACAAACTGGCTCAAGTGGTTTTCTTGCATCTGAACCCCTCAACGAATTTTAAGGACTTTACCTCACGAAGGCCAATCAACTAAATATGTTTCATGAAACAACCAAGAATGAAGGAGCTCCCAATTAGTAAATTAAGTTTTGGGTTGATTGTTGAAAAATATACATGTTCTGATAGTAAGAACTTTATAACTTTCAAGCCTTGCAATATACCACTGTTAACACAATAATTCATTTTCTCTAAGGCCTTAACAATAAAAACAGAAAACATGTGTGGCATTTTAGGTCTAACACAAATCTCATACACTAAAACGATCCTCAAGCTACTGATCCTTTCCTTTATACCTGAAAAATGGTTGCAACAACATTGATTAAATCGTGTACCATGACAAGCTGAATGAGAGAACAAGAGAATCCAAAGTATGACGCTCAAGTTGCCTAGGTTTTCCTTTTCATGGTCGTAAAATAAAGGGATGGGGTTCTTGTGCAGTTTACTGAAAAAATATGAAAGATTTAGCAAAATCATTTCATTATAAAGCAATCATCTCGAATGAGACGAATGGCATCCAAAACCCAGTTTGAAATGTCACCACTTATATAAGCGGCTCACAGCCAAGACTTTTTTTCCATCAAAAAGGTAGGACGGTGAGAAGACTTACCGTGACCATTATTCTCAACCATGTCAGACGCTTGAGCCCAGAAAGGGTTAAGATTGATTGGGACTTCGTCTCAGGTCAGGTTTTTATCTGAATACTTCTTTCTTCACTCCATTTCAGAAACGAAGATTGTTGTCTTCTATCTCCAACATACCAATGCTTTTGTCTAAGGTCCCATAAGCAAAAAGGAAAAGCCGTATCATCTTCCTACACTTGTTTCGGTCAGAAAATGTACTCTCTCCCTCCTCTCAACTGTCCCTCCCTCTGCCTCCAAGAAACTTAAGATGGTTCTCTCACTCATTCTGGCTACGTACTATTGTCCTGAGAATGGAGGTGAAAGGGTGAGAATGGTCCATAAGTCCTCTTAGTTTTAAAAACATGTTACTGAAATATCCACAATATGAATATCCCTACATGCTTCAGACATAAAACACTTCTGACATTTAGGTAACTTTGCCTTCAATTCTCCACTTTACTCAAGTCTCCAGGAAAATTCTAACCATGTAGCTCCAAAACTGAGGTGGAAAAATGGTATTATTGATGATCTCAGGAAGATCAGAGTAGGATTGCAGTTAACATACATCTTTGTGATTTACCATAATCGTTTTTACCATAAGTTACATAAAAAACAAAATCATGAAAGAATTCCATAAATTTTGTTAGCAAATAAAGGGAGAGTTTTAGAAAAACCTGATGGCAGTTAACCAAATATGAGAAACTGAAAGCTTGCTTTACGAGCCCCTCACTATGCACTGTCCTATGCTATTTCGCAAACCTTCCTCGCAGGTACAGCGGCTATTAGGGTCCTAAACATATAGCACATATTCCAAGAATAAATATTCAAAAGTGACAGAAGAGAAGAAATTATACAAGAATATAGTCCTCAACAACATAAAGAGTGTGCTATTTACCGAAAAATACTCCGCTTAGTGCGCATCTGACCGCTGAATGTTACGCAGGTACACAATGCCCACAATCTTTTTGAGGAAATGTGCTACCAAAAAGCACCAGCAATTAAGTTCCTTGAGGTCTTAAATAGTTCTATTACTCAGATCTGTAGGTACCAAACTACCAATACATTCTTTTAATCGTCTTTCATTTCATTTAGGATTAGATAACAGTCTATGAACACCAAGTGTTTTACAGTCCCACAAAATCTCCGATATCTCATCTTGAGGCACACTCAGAGCCTCTTGTTTGATTGACCTGTGTAATCCACAGAAGAATTTTGGGTCTTGCAATCTGATGTACTCACGCAAAACCCTCTCATGATTCGGGACCCAGTTCCTTGGGAGCGGAGTGTAATCACAAGAAGGAATCAAAGACATGCGAGAGAACTGCACACCTTCTATCTTATCAACAAGTCCCATACTCAGAAGATCAGAGTACTCAGGTACAGAACTCTTATTACTCACCCTCAGTGGACTACTGAGATCACGCGAAGCTATCTTGTATACCTTGGCACGAGATTTCAATCTATACCTTGCAGCATACAGTTTAGCTAGAGAGCCACGTATCACATATGCAAAAAAAGCAACAACTTTTTTGCGGTTATCTGCATATCTGTACCAATCTGCCATGGTCTCAAGAAACTTGTTCATCTGTTCATTAGTATGAGCTTGACCTGAATAGAGCATTGGCGTACAAGGCAGTGGCTCTGGATCCTTATCACCCTTAATGAGCTCAAGCTGCCTGAATTGACGAATACATCGTTGTAAGCTAGCTGTAACTGAAAGCAAAGTACCAACACCTTTCTTGCTCACAATTTCGCCACCAGTGGCAGTGTATCGAAGAGTTGGGTGTATCACCCGGAGACAAATTATATGGTCCAGGAATTGGATTCCTCTGCTGATGTGTTCTATCTCCACCTTTGAATTATCCAAACTTAACCCATATTTGCTCTCACAAAAGTCAATTATTTCCTTCCGAATTCTCAACGCCTCTTCTCTAGGTCCTCGAATCCCAACTAAGAAATGACCACCATAACGAAGATAATCCATTTTCCTCGTCCTATCCTCCCCACTTGATGGAACAAACTCTGGCCAAGCAGGGTTATGACTACCATCATCCAATGAACTTTTCCATATCGAATCGAGCTTGGACGGCCTAAAAAATTCAACAAGTTTCTCTTCCATCATATGATCCAATTCATTAAGGCATACATTAGCCAACAAAGGACTAAGAATTCCACAACACCCATAATTGGGTACCTTGACAGCCTCCTCAGGTGCAAAACTATCAAAAATTCTCAACCAATACGGGTCCGGCTTCGGCTCATCTGCATTTAGAATCTTTTTCTTACTTGAACCAGTTTTCTTCTTCCTCTTCTTTCCAAACTCTTCTTTACCTTAGTTTTTTTTATCAGCAACAATGAAACTTGTGTCAGAATTAGGCACAAACCATATACATCTAGGAAACAGGGAAGGAAAAAGAAACAATAAACGAATTCTCCCAAAGGCACTATTCGGTTCACTAGACTGGAGGCAGCATAGAAGGATCATTCAAAATTTAGGTAAATGGCCATTCCATTAGGAGGTCTAGTTATAACCATTCCATTCATTTGCAAATAAATTCCAGCGAACTATACACTCCCCAATAGCATCTCCAATGGTTCAATTGACGAACCACGTTTTGCCGGGAGAGTTTTTGTAGTAAAGCTTATGCACGTAGCTGGCTGGAAGCTAAGAGTCTTATAGCCCAAAAACGGGAATAGTGGTTTTACTATTTCTTTAGTACCTTCTTACTAATCTATTTATAGTCAAGCAAGCCTTTCACCTGGCTAACACACAAAAAAGCGTGGCGGGCCCAGAAGCGACCACCAAGGGCTAGTGGAGACCAAGTTCGAGAGAGCGTCATTAGCACGACTAAAACCCACGACCTCCTGACAACCCAAACCCGTGGGAGTGAGGCATGAGCCCACTAGGCTACATCCCTGGAGGTTGAATGGGGGTTGTTCGTTTGTTTATTTGTTCCCTTAGTGGCCGTCCTGTTTGATATAATTCAGATACTTGTTATCAAAAAACTAATAATCACAACAATATAAGCCAAGAAAACACCTAAACCATCAACAAAGATAACTTCAACAAAATAAAGAAAAGAAAAACCTCTTCTTTACCTCCACTACTACACCTAGCTCCTCCATTGTCGTTCACCGGTGCCCTAAATGCCCCTTTAATCAGACCCAAAACTTTCTTATCCTTGACAGCCTTACAACACAACCCATCACCACATTCACATCAACATGTTCAAACATCCCACTCACATTCCCTTTCAAGAACCACAGGTACCCCGCAAAACCACTCCGGACGGTCCGAATAGCCGTGTGCGGGTTCCGCCCAGCCGGAAACCGTGCGACCTCGGCGAGAACCGGGGCTCGAAAACCGGTTCGAGGATCATTAAAAGCACTTCCTGAACAACACGATCTTGGAAAAAAGGAGATAGCAGTTTGGTGGGATTAGGGCTAAGGATGTGGAGCCGGGTTGGGGAGTTCCACTGGAAGCGGCCTTTGACGACGGCGTTTTGGAGAGAGAGGAGGGAGAGGAGGGTGTGGGAGGGGAGGGAGGATTTGGGAGGGAAGGAGTTGGTGAGGTGGGCGGAGGCGCGCTGGTAGGAGAGGACCCAGAGGTCGAGGTTGGAGAGGAAGCCGGTGAGGTTGGGGAAGGGTTTGGTGGGATGGGTTGGCATTTGATCCAGAGGGAGGAGAGGAGTTGGATTGGGTCTTGGTTTAGGAGGGAGTGTGGGTCTGGGTGGTGGTGCGGCGGCGGCGGTTCTTGGTTGTTGTTATCGCGATCGCGGTGGCGGTGGTGGTGGGGAAGGGGTTGGGTGGGGGAGGAGGTGATGCGTCTCAGGTGTTTGATGGAATTTCTCAGTGTCATGTCTTCTTGTTGGCGATTCCTGTCTTGGTGATAGTATGAACTGTAATAAGCCAATGACTTTTCCGCCAAAAATGAGCCAAACAAAGTCACAAAAAAACGAAAATAAGCCAATAAGTCAATTATTTCGTCTTTATTTCAAAAAAATTTGGATTTCGGTCAAAAAATTTTACTTTTTAGATTACTCTTGTCATGAGAATGCAATAATCCCCAAAAATTGACAATAAGCCAAGTGATACGAAAAAAATTTGAATAAGGACAAAAAATAAGCCACTTTGACTTATTTATCCAAACACCCCCACACTGTTTTCGTTGGTTTCAACGTTCAAACAATTATGAGTACACCGAACCATTAACTCGAAAATGCTCTCAATGGAGAAATTATAGTGAATTTAAAATCGTTAATTTCTCTTTTCGAAATATTTTCATGGTAATTTATCGGAGTATATGTAACTTTGTTCTTTGACCCTTGATTAATGAGAGAATGTTGGTTGTGTATGATAATGTCAATTAAGTAAACTCACGGATCCCAAGCTAGTAAAATTTCCTTAAATCAGTCGGTATTCCATCCGTTTTTCAGTCAAACGAAAATTCGTGGGTGTTTTTTTTCGTTCCAATTTGTTTCTCTCTTTTTGACTTTCTTATGTCTCAAAATGAATGTCCAAATTTAAATTGACTAGGCCTCGTTCCGCTTTCTTTTTAAGCGGAATTTTAAGTTCAAATAATGAAAATAAAAAATATTTTTTAAATTTTTTTTTACACCATTTAAAAGATTTCAATAAAGTCTATCAAACAAGATCTATATTTGTAGAAAAATTATTTGGATAAACACATCATTTTTTAGTTTGAAATTACTTTGTTTTTCATAAAAGTTCTTATTCGGAGAAAGTTGAACACCACCGATATAACATTCCCTTATTGCCCTCCCACTTGTGCATTGGGTAGGGTGCACTCTCATCCAATAACGAATAAGTAGTAAATGGTATTTTGGAAATTTAAAACTTCCCAAAGATAATTATTTTATCTTCTTAATAAATTGAAATTTTAAAATTAGACAAATAAATTGGGACGGATGAAATATTTTTTTACCTTCATAAGTTTTGGTTAATCATCCATCTTTGACACGAGGAATAAAAAAACATGAAATTATAAAAACAATTCAAAACAAGTTCATTTAATCACAAAAACTGTCACTGTAAGAAATTTTTAGAAAATTTTGGTCATAATGTTTTCACTGAATCATATTAGGGATGACAATTTGCCCCACCCCATCCCGATTGAGGTAGATTTTTATCAAATTTTTTTGCTACCCGGAATGGGTTCGGGAGAAAATTAGAAAACCCGGCCGGAGCAGAGAGAAAATTAAGAATTAGGCTCTGTTTGGAACCCGTGAAAAGGAAAGGAAAAGAAAGAAAAATAAAAAAAAAATTCCTTCCATTGTTTGGTTGAAAGAGAAAGAGTGAAAAAAAAAAAAATAGTGCTGAATAATAAATTTTTCTTTCCATTTTCCTTCTATTTTATTTTCCTTTTTTTTTTCCTTTCCATAGGTTCTAAACGGAGCCTAAAAAACAGAGGGGTAAAAAGTTAACCGTTAAGCCAAAGGAACCGCATTCCCGCGAATCGAACGTATCTGTATATATGGATATTACCTATTGCGATTCTCCTCTCTCTCTCTCTCTCTCTCTCTCTCTCTCTGTCTCTGCATACAAACTCAATATAGGTTTGGCCGTTTGGGTTGATCGAGTGTCTGAAACCTAGCTCGCGACTGCCATACTCAATGAAAGATATTCACCGCGGTAACGCTAAGTTGGCCAATGATCGTACATTAAGGACCAGGACAGCACCTAGACCTCAAAAAATCCTCTAGGTTTGTCTATATGATTACTTGGGTTGTCTGTCTTGTTTCTTTTTAGTTGTTTGAGCTCCAATTGTTGCTTACATGAGGGGCCATTCGCAGGAAACGTGATTGAAAATGCTTTTTCCACGACTTGCTAAGAGGCAACAGCATCTCCGGCTCTTACTCTTTCGATTGATTCGTGACCAAATTCTGAGTAAAAGCCTTGAACTCACTCCCATCATTGGCTCAAACTCATGCCATACAGAGTTTTGCGCTCAAATTATTGTTAGCTTGTTTTGCGCTTCACAATTTACAACTATGCCTTAAAGGAAGCTTTTACCCGAATTTGTGCTTCTATTTGAGTTTTTCCATTGGAGTGATACATACCAAATAAAGCTTTTACTCAAATTTGAGTAAAGGGCTGGAGATGCTCTAATGGAATTCGTATTTTGGCGCAATGGATGTTAATGTTTAGGGCAAAGTAACGAAAAACCTCCCTAAGATTTGGACGTTTGGCAGATAACCTCCCTGATGTTAACTAATGAGCACATCACCCCCCTATGGTTTTGGAGTAAACTGCAACCGTAACTCTGTTAACGGCAAAGAGCGAAAAGACATTTTAATCATAAAATTTTACATTTTTGAATCTCCTTATTGAGACAAATCAAAACGGCGGCGTGGGGGCAAAGGAAAAAAAAATAAAGGGGGAAAAAAAAAGAAGAAATTATAAAAATTATAAATGAATTTACATAGAAGAAGTAAAATATTTTACCTTAGAAGTTGGCAAGAAAGTTGGAAACCTGGTATGAAATATGAGGAGTAAACTAGGGTTGGTCTTTTATAGAGATGGGCAAAGGGCATTAAGGGAAGAACAAATATCATTTTTGGAGGGAAACACGTTTTTTAGGTCAATACTCGCAATTCAGGCGCGTGCAACGCACATACCGTCAAATGGGATGGAAAACCAAACGGTTGCAGTTTACTCCAAAACCATAGGGGGGTGATGTGCTCATTAGTTAACGTCAGGGAGGTTATCTGCCAAACGTCCAAACCTCAGGGAGGTTTTCCGTACTTTGCCCTAATGTTTATATGTGAGAATTGTTGCGACGACTAAATTTGACTTTTCAATTGTTGGTCCTTTTGGCCTTTCAAGCATGGGTTTTGAAGGAACCAATCTACTGGCACAGCAAATCTGTGCACAAATTGTTCACAAGATTTTTATGTGTGGCCCATTAAGGGTCCCACACAAGTGAACTGAGCCATTCATTATGTTTAAAACATTTTTCAAGGGCTTTCGAGAAAAATCAGCTCAATCTGATACGTACTTGATTTAATCATCTGACTTTTCTTTCTCTAATTTGAAATGAAAAGTTAGACGATTAGATCAGTACTCATACGTATCAGATTGAAATGATTTTTAGCGAAGGCTCTTAAAAAAATGTTTTAAACATAATGATAATGAATGGCTCGGATCACTTGTGTGGGACCCGTAGTGGGCCCCACATAGAAATGCTATGCCAGTAGACTTTCTGGTTTTGAAGATCACCATTTGGATTGTTTGCAATCTTCCGTTAGTGGAGTCCATACTTGTGTGGCTATTTATAGCCCCTCATGTAACAAATACTGAACTCAAGCATTATCAATACAATCTTTCCCTTTCCCAGATAATCTAACATGGCATTACGGTTATAGTGTTAAACAATCTTGATTTCCCGTCTTATTTAAGTTTCAATTAGTTTTGACTTCCATGCAGCTATTGCTAATCCGTTTGCGAGATTTTCAAGGCATGGGACAATTACACTAGGTTGATTCTGGAGGAATCCTCGAGATGATTTGAGCATGCTTCTTCCTCAAAGAAGGGACAAGTTGGGGACCTTTTGCTCCGGTGAAACACTGAAGTATCTGTTCTTGGTTCTTGGGGACAACTTTGGTAATCGTTTCGGTGAGTTCGTTTTTAACACGGAAGCTCATCCTTTTCCGTAAAGGAACTACTCAAACGTAATTGTGCTTTCCTTCAGCAGAAGCATTATATTGTATAAAGCATAATCCGGTGTCACTTTTTAAGAGGTTGCAGCAGGAGAAAGTGAGCGGAAAATTGTTCGCATTTCTATTCTTGCATCTGGAAGCCAAGGTAGTCTGACCATTACGTTACAAGTATTAGAGGTGGCTCAATTGGTCTTTATTTGTCCAATGATTGATGGTTGTTGATCAACAGCCCTCTGACACAATAAAAAAAACCCAGCGTACCCAAGGATACTGCTGCTAATTTTTTTTTTCAAAGAGAAGAAGAAAGAAGAGAGATAACAATACTGTGGAATTGGCAATCTTTACACCAACAAATCATGACAATTTTGCAAGAAGTGTTTTTCCTGGATATGAGAAAGCAATTGAATGAGATGTTTTCTTAATCCTGTATGTGTTGAATGCAACTGTGATTGACTTTTCCAGTTTTCAGTACTATTAACTTCTTTGGACAGACAATTCATTTGACTTATATAGCCTGTTTTTTGTTATTATATCTCATTGTAACACAGTTTCCTTGAAGCTAGAAGGTTTCCATTTATTCAATATCGCTTTTCAATAATTAGTTTAATTACACTCTGAACTTTCAGAATCAACTTGAAGGAGAAACAAAGTGTCCCCGTCTCGGACAACACTGAGGTCATCTATTTCAGCATTCTCTGCGTTTACCACTTTTGTTAAACTGTGGTCTCCAAATTTTTCACCTGCACGTCCACAATGGCATAGTATGCAAACATAAGCACTAAAAAATATGACATACCTTTTAGGCCTGAGCGTACTCATTTCTTGAAATTGAATACCATGCTGTCTTTATATATATAACCGAATATATCAACTAAATAAATAGTTTTTAATTGCAGGTTCAGTGTCATGGTACTCTTTGAGGTTAAAGCAAGCTTACCGGCAATCCTCAATAGCTCTTCTAAGGAATCAGGTAGGATTATTAGCTTCCCAAGTTGCTTTTGTGAGGAAATCTTCTTGTGGGATTTCATGTGAATGGTGACTCTCTTAGGGAGTTTGATAATATGATTCTCAGTCTGAGCCCTAGAATGACCATTGATTCTTGAAGGCTTGAACTGACCATTCCTAGTGTTCTGTGCTGTTTCTGGTCTGAAAATGTTGGTTTTGTGTTCATCTATCATCCTTCTCGTTCCATTACTCAGTAGAAGGTTGTTTATGTTTTTGTTTCCCTGCTGTTCATCTAGAGCTTTTGGGGTCCACCCACTGGCATCTGGTTTGTTTGCATTTGATCCTCCTTCTTGAAGGGCTCTAACCATTTCAAGATGCACATTACAAGCAGCAACATGGAAGGCTGTTTGGCTGCAATCAGCAAATGAATTTGCATTCCTTCCTTCTCTAGTAAAAGTAGGACTTTCTCCAGTTTCTTTTTTCCCTCTAACATCTGAATTATTGAAGCCGATATTGCTCATATCTTGCATTGATGGATCTCCATGCGGATGCTCTTCACTTGTATCATGAGAAAAGCTCTCTCTTTCCATTGCTTCATCAACCCACTCACCCATGTTCGAACTTGGATCTTTCCATAGGTTCACAGAGCAAAAGCTTTCCGTCCCTTTTACTTTCTGTAAATTAGATGTATAAAAAGTTAAATCAACCTTTCTTGCGGCGTGTCTTGGGGAATGGGAAAGAAAGCCAATAAAATTTAATCTTTCATATACCTTGAAAAGATTGCTCATAATGGCATCACCATCTTCTGTATTTGCTCGAATAAGTTTCATCAGTATAGTTTTGTTCAGTCGTAATATTTGAGAAATCTCAGCAGTTCGAACTGTGAATGGTTGTGGCCTGTTACATAGAACTCCAATTTCTCCGAATACATCCCCCGCAATGGCCTTTCCAAGAAACTGTATGTAAGTGCACGAACGAATATGAAGTTAGATTGGCTTTATTGTTCATTCTACATACATTTATTTCCTCCATCTCCACTTGTTTGTCTTAGAGATCTCAAACAATTGGACCTGAACAAGTTGCAACTGTCAAGGTCCAAGGACACAAATGGAGACGGAGAAGTAATTCATCACTGTGACAAGTACATACTTGGTCTTGCCCATGAATCTCTGCAATGAAATCCTGCCACCAGAAATCATTTGGACATCATTCTCAATCCAGATATGCTACAGGTAAGCATTATTAAAACATTACAGTTCTTGATGGATAAAAAGCTTTCTCACCACTGCTCCTGAGACAATTATGTAAAGATCTGTTGGTGACTCGTTCTGTAGGATCACATCTTCCTTGGGCGGGAAATACTCTGGTTCCATTTGAGGAACCTATTGCAATGCATGTGGTTTGGTGTTATATACGGCCATAGAATAAATTTTGACGGAGGATTTCATCAAAACATACGAACATGGAAAAAATGGAAAAAATAGAAGAAAATGAATACCAATTGGAAAAGGAAGTCGTGAGAAACACCCTGGAAAAGGTGGACATTCTGAACGACTTGGAAGAACAAAAAGTGGCCAATGCTAGAACGAATGGCTTTTGGTAGGCCATTCAAAGTCTCTTGCTGTTTCAGTCCTTCTGTTTTGAAATCGAGGCATATGTGAGCCAAAATTTGATCCTCTATGCGCGAGGGCAATTGATTTCTTCTTGTGAATTCTGAAGCAGCTCTGATAGTATCCCTCTACAGGATCAAAAGCAAGTTCTTTTAACAAGACAAGTTTGAGAAAACGATCCCATGCAGTGGTGAAGAAAATTCGAGCAATAGAATGGGCCATTAGAGTGTGGTGGCTGATGATTGAGAGTACGTTGTTGGAAAATACTTTTTACTGTAGGAATTGCAAATAACTGTTCTTTTAAGTCTTAAAAAGGATGCTAAGGTGTATGAAGTTCTACATATAATATAAAACTACAAGATGATTGAGAGGATAAAGTAAGCCACTGAGTCTCTCATATTTTGTTTATCCATTTCGTAGTCGTGCTTTGAATTGGATAGACAAATGATCTCTTTTTGTGAAGAACTTTTTTGACATTTTTCTCCTATCTAATATCCCGATTAGCATTTTGATTGGTGAATAAAATTCTACATAATTGTTCACGAAAACATTACTCGTTGATCCTAGCGAAGGCACGACTGTTGAAAATAAGAAAACAATAGGGGACACAGGGAGTATTAAATGTATGTTCTTGTTCTTTTGACCGTGGTGACTTTGATTCTGGTCCCTCTCCTTTCTTTTTGTTTGTGGGTTGCGATCATAGTTTTGGTTTTGTTGAATCTGCTTAGTGTGTGAATTTTTCTTCGTTAAACAGGTTTAAAAATGGCTTAGAAGCAGCATAGTTTTGTAGGAAAGAGAACAACGTACAAAATTTCTCGTGCGGCTGGTCCAATGAACGACGAGGTTTGTCATGTTTCCAATGAGGTATGCTGTCAATCCTAAGTTGAATAGCATGTAGAAGCTTGTAAACAACATCTCTCTGGTATTCTCAGCATGCAAGTCCCCGTAACCAGTAGTGGTTAATGTTGTGATAGACCAGTAAATCGAAGCTACATATCTGTCCCCAAGGCTCTCTTCTTTGAAATTTGGGTAGACTGCCCCAATCCATGTTTTTTTTTGGGATTTTGATATTTATCTGCAATCATGTAGTTAAAGCATCCGGCACAGTGTACTGCAAATAGTGTAACCTGAAAAAACATGGGAAAGAAATTCTAAGTTTTCGTTTCGGTTCTATATCTTTTATGTGCAGATTCGGATCATTTGAATTTGATAAAATATTGTAACAGAAAATTTTGGAAGGATATGAAACAAACTTTTTGTACTTTTGGGCATCTTGATTGTAGGTCAAATTTTTTGAAAGGATATAAAACAACATTTTTCGATTTGCATGCAACTTTTATGTGGCATTCTCATCATTGTAGGTACTTTTGATAAAATATTGTAACCTGGAAAATTAAAATGGATTGAAATCAATGTTTTCATTATCGTTTTACCACTTGTGTTACAATGTGACGTATAGGAATCTGATAAAATTTTGTTTCTTACAGATATGAGTTTTGTGCACCGAATCCAGAAATAGCTGTACCGGATGTCCTTCTCTAGTCTGAAGGAAAGAAAATGTTGTAAGTACTTTGTGTTTTCCATTGTAATCATTCAAGAGTTGCCAAACCAATAAAGGGTTCGAATATGTTGATGGACCTTGCAAACAAAGAGCTGACTCGTCTGAGACGCCAAAGTCTGAGCATGTTGAGTAATTTAAAGCCAATTCCACTACTATGATCTGTGAACAGGAGGCTGAGGGATTGGAAAGGCAGTGTTGAACAGATATCAAAAAGAAACCAGGTTGATAGGTACCTGTAATTTGGAAAAGGGTCATATAAAGAGGGTCAGCAACTTTTTAGACAGAAAACAGAAATGACTATTGAAATTCCTTGCTTAAGGACCCTGGTTGCAATTTTCTTGGGGTCATCAACAAGAAGATACGATTGACTGTCAAGATATGCCACAAAGAAGGTGAGAACAATATCGATGGTAAAGAAGCCATTGACAATGTTGTCAATTATGAAAAGGGCATCTTGCTTGTTGTTCAGAAATGCAAACTCAAATGGGGAGATCCAGGCGGAGTAAACCACTAGAACAATCAAGAACATCTCCCAAGCCCTGAAATGAAGAACATAGAATGAGGTTTTGTATGGTTTCTTGTTTCTTTTTTACGTTATAATTTCTCCTAGACACAGGAAACTTGTTTGGTTGATGGTTTTTGAAATTTGCTTTTGTTTTCAGTTTTCGTCAAACTAACTCATTTTTTTGAGAAAGCACAAACAAGATGCTTTTCGATTCTTGAAAACCACATCCCTCGAGAACAAATGAGATATTAAGTACGAGTGTGTCTTTTCTTTCAAAAGACAATATGTCAAAAGTGTTCTGAGAAAACACCAACCAAACCGGTGCAAGCTGATTTAGAGTGCATCAGAACCTATAACGAGGGGTGAACGGGCAGATAATGCATCTTCGGAGTTTGGTTGCTTGGTTGATTCTGGCTCCAAGGGAAGGGAGGATGTGATTACTGGAGAAGGAGCTGAAAGCCCTATTGTTACCCCCTTCAAACTCGTCGCAAAAGCATTGCAAGAAGTTTTTCGTACATGGAAGCGACATTATGTGGGTTTTGAATTGGAATTCACTCAAAGGCTACCGTGGAGTCTTTTAAACTTTGATGGGTTAAGTTGTTGGGACGAGCTGATATATAAGCATGGATGTTGGCAAGGTGTCTTACTGCTTTTAACTTTTTCTTTGACACCACCTTTATAATGGTTTTTTTGAACGTGTTTGTTATGATATTTGCAACTAGTGCATCACCACGGGCGCTAAAGGTTAGAAAGGCAAAAGGCGAAAGGAGTATTTTCGGTTGTGCTTGAACAATAAATGTACCGAGATTGGAAGAATGCTGCAAGAGTATGAAGTGGCAGACATGAGGTCCTCTGTCATGCAGTTGCGGAGGTACGAGTCTTGCTGTGTGTGTGTGTGAGAGAGAGAGAGCGAGAGAGAGAGAGAGAGAGAGAGAGAGAGAGAGAGTAATGGTGTTGGTGGAAATGGTGGAAGCTCCGTCATCAGTAGATGAGGAGTGATATATAGTCAGGGCTTGTTGAAGGACAAGATATGAGTGAAATATGTCTAATAGTGTTTTCATTTCAGTGTCCAGACAAGGGAGGGAAATAACATGTTATGGATGCCGCGTGGACCTATAGAGTCTAGTCTTAGAGGGGTTCTAATTTCTAAATTGAGTCTTTCCCAGAAACTCAAATTTAGTGACTAAATATGGTTTGTGTGATAGGGTTTGAGCGGTAAGGGCTGTAATGTGGCGGGTTTCACTCATTGCGTCTCCGACCTCCAAACACGACGCTTCCTCCCAACAAGGATAACACCACATTCGTGTCCGGTGAAAATCGTATGAACTGAGTGCCATGACCTGTGAAAAGTTGGCGAACACGCGTTTACCACTTCAGCGAATCGTGTGGCTAAGAGAGACCAGAGTAGAAATACAAAGAGATCTCGAAATTTTCCGATGGGTACAACACAAGGGAATATGCAAGCACTGTGGTCCTAGGAAATATTGGTGGTCTACAGCAAAACTTCAGCCCCGTGGTCCTTAGCTTGATTGGCGAAATTTTGCCGTTTGCATCGTACGAATTTATTGCCATAATAAGTAGGGTTGACTTGAGCTCGAGCTCAGCTTAAGCCCTTAACGAGCCGAGCTTAGTCATTTGCTAAACGAACTTCCTTAATCGAGCTGAGCCTCCCTTAACGAGCCGAGATTTTGTCGAGCTGAAAACTCAAGCTCCGCTTGTTAACTAAACGAGCCGAGATCACGAATTGTTCGGTTCGTTTACAACCCTACTAATAAGGAAGGAATAGTAAACAAGCCGAGTCGAGCCGGGCGTTAACGTGCCGAGCTCGTGAACAACTCGGTTCGTTTACCGCCCTACTAATAAGGAAGGAAGGAATTGATGATCCCTTCATATACTGGAAATTCACGGTGGATTCAATGCTTAGGCATCAACTATTGCAAGGAATTCATTGTAGCTTCAACTGGGCATCATAAACTGTTAATAGCAGTTGTTGATGTCTACATCCAATTAGAATACTCTGCAGTTAAACATTTTATACTTTCCACACTTTGATTTTGTTCTACCTTCGTTATTAAGGGTTGTTGCGTCATGAGAAATCCTCAAGGAATCAACTGCAAGTACGACAAAAATCTGGCTTAGCTTTGGTGGGGCGACGTGTTCCTTTCGGGGGCATATCTTTCATGCTTTGTTGCTTTTGCCTTCATCCTTTTTTCTCGTTGTATTTTCGCTCCGAGTTACTAATAAAATTTCTTTTGCCGAGAAAAAGAAAAAAAGTGTGACGCAAAGCTGTCGAACGATGATTCATTTATGTGTCTACCGATGGATAACGGCTGAGTCGGGCTGACTCATTTGGTAATCCATCCTTGTTTTATTAGATAGGCTAAAAGCAATCCTAAATTGTAGGATTTGGAATCATATTCCTAAAGAATAGGTTGTAGACGTGAAAGAAAGCATTTTTATCTGCTTATCACGCCAGATAAACCCATTGGGAATATAGTGATATAGTTTTGGTGAAGACAAGGTAGTGGTAATCCATTGGGAATATTGCTAATTTGTCCCGAAATTGGACACGTTTGCTATAAGGGTTTTTTTTTTTTTGGTCACATGTTCATTCCTCTGAAGTTGGATTTTTTTTTCTTTCTTAAATCATTCTAAAGTTGAAATTCAGTGTCCATCCTTACAATATGCGGTGAGACTTAGGAATTTGCTCCCTCCAACAATCTGCGGTTCGAAACCTCTTAAGTGATACCAACTCTTTTGGCCCGGTAGGGTTGGTCCTCCTGAATTAGTCAAGACTAGTGGTTGCCCGTGCCTATGGCACTACGCACCCCTTTTGAAATTGTCCGTTCCTACGGCACTTGCTAGCTAGTGGCTCAAAACACTAAATCAATTCATTAGTGTGTAATATGTGATCTTCTTTTTAGTGGTACGAAAGAGAATTACCCATGCTTACGGCACTCTTCCAACTATATATTTAAGCTAGCTACAAAGAACAATCAATTTGCGTATGAAATCCTAGTAAATACCAGGTAAAAAGTCAAATCGCGTGCAATATATCAACCCCTGCCCAACGAATTAAACTATGTGGAAAACGATAATTCAAATATATTTATTGATCACAACCACTATGTTTTGCTTCTCAAATTCAGACAATGTCATGTTTATAAATTATGAACAGAATACCTTTTTTTTTTTTTTGATCCACAACAGACTACCTATTAAGCCAACAATAATATTACCTCCTTCAATCCACCAATAAATTCCTTCTTTGTTCAGTAAGTCGACAACTTTCTACGCAGTGGATGCAACAAAAAAAGAAAAAATATGATAAACTCAAAGCCATACAATGAGAGAGAGAGAGAGAGAGAGAGATTAAAACATGAATCAAAGAAAGATAGCACGTCAAATTTTTATTAACCTCACTTGATGGAAAATAGCAAAGTTTAATCCTAATGATCAAGATAACTCTTGGAAACTTGCTTACCAAAACAAAAAGATGCCAATATAAGCCCCAGGATTTGAAGCCCCATTATTGCACGTTATTTACAAAACATGCCATTAGTTTGTATGTGAAGGGTAGAGAAATCAGGACCGTTGGATTTGTTTGTATGAGTAGATAAAATTTGTGTCAGGGAGAAATCTGAACCATTGAGAGAGAGGAATATTCTCAAAGACCTTTGTGTTTTATTAGATAGATGCACATTAACTGGCCCAGATGCTTAAGTTATCAAAACGATTCATACGAAGCTGTACTCTGACTTTAATTGGGACTCCCGCAAGTAGGCGGTAAGATTGGTCTTTCAGGATTAGTCAAGGTGTACGTAAGTTGGTCCGAACACCTAATTTATTAAAGGATAAATCTGTCCACACAGGCAATCTATGCGCAGATTGTGCATAGATCTTGCTGTAGGACCCACCATGGGTCCCACACAAACGATTCAAACCATTCATTAAATGTAAAACATATTTTCAAGGGTTTCCACAAAAAATCAGCTCAATTCAATATCTATAGATACTCGATCTAATCATCTAACTTGTCATTATGAGGAAATCTAAATAAAAAAATTGAGATGATTTGATCGAAAACCTATAGGTATTAGTCCCACACAAACGATTCGAGCCATTCATTAAATGTAAAACATATTTTCAAGGGTCTCCGCGAAAAATTAGCTCAATTCAATACCTATAGATGCTCGATCTAATCATCTAACTTTTCATTATCTGGAAATTTGAATAAAAAAACTTATTTGATTTGATCGAAAACCTATAGGTATTAGATTGAGTTGATTTTTCGCGGGAACCCTTAAAAAATATTTTACATTTAATGAATAACTCGGATCATTTATGTGGGACCAGTAGTGGGCCCCATAACAAAATTTGTGCACAATTTGTGCACAAATGTATGTGTGGTTAGCAGAGTTCTTTATTAGGAAAACAAAAGGTTCACAAAAGAGGCCTTTTCAGGTTTCATGTGGCCGTATTGCCAAAGTCTGGAAACACAGAGCACAATATTAAGGTTGGGCAAGTTTTCTGCCTTGTAATCTATCCTCCGTCCACCGAATCAATTGGGTATCCAAATGTTATCATTACTCTTGTTGGAGGAATGTGGTTCCCCCGAAATCGACTTCATCTCGAGCTTAAAACATGGGATAGGATCCTTCTAATTTGTAGAGCCCGACGCAGGGGCGGATTTAAAATTTTATGGTACTGGGGTCAAATATTTACAGTCAAAATAATTCTGCATTCGGAAAATTACGGTTGATTTCTTGCCAACTGCTAGTTTGGTTAGTTTGGGTCCTAGTAGCATATGATTGTGAGTAATCGTGGATGTAAGCTTAGTTGGAACTCGTTGGAAGGTGTGCTTATCGTTGTGATATCGTCATGTCCTGATTCTTTTAATCTTTGTAACTTTTATTCAAATTAAAGATTAATAAGAAAATAAAAAAGATATATGCATTACTTGAGTTAAAAAGTAGATGGGACCAAAAAACTAAAAAAAGTTTAGGCGCCAAGTGAAACAAGTTAAGCAAGATTGTAATTTTCCAATACTGTACTACTTAGGGCAAGATATAAGAATGAGAGTATAATGTCATGAGACAAAATTACCAAAACATCTAAAAATATGTGTATATCTCTGTAAAGAATTCCAATTAAGTGGGGTCAGGTGACCCGCTTGCCTCTATGTAGGTCCGCCCCCGACGAATAAAAACATTCTTGCTTAAGCTTAAGTCAATAGAATGACCGCAATAAGCATAGGTCAATCACTGATTTTATTTTTATATTTTTTTTGAGATGACAGGTCAAGAATTACTGATGTTCATTCCACCGAGTGTTTTGCAATTTAAAAAAGTATTTTTATTGAGAAAAAAAAAGGACAATCATTAATTATCAGAATTACCTGTCTTGTTCGTTTTTCATCTTTACTTTGTTTTAACTTTTTATTTTTCAATCATTACCCTATATTTTCTCCAATCATTATCCTATTTCTCTAATTATTAATGGGAGCCTTGTTGATAAGGACACAC
This sequence comes from Rhododendron mucronatum var. ripense, assembly GCA_019656295.1. NCBI lineage: Eukaryota > Viridiplantae > Streptophyta > Magnoliopsida > Ericales > Ericaceae > Rhododendron > Rhododendron mucronatum. The sequence continues at coordinate 25,576 of BPLT01000139.1, read as the reverse complement.
TACAGGGTTCAACGTGTAATTAGTCCATCAACATTTCCCGTACAGTTGCCAGGACAATTGGGCAATAGGGGACAAAAATACCCTCCTGCAGTCGTGTCAAAAATTCATCGTTGCCGGTGATATCTCAAAAACCAATTTGAAACTTCTCCTCCCTCATTGGTCTTCGTTCCTAGATCCGGCGGTGACCGGTGTTGTGAGCATGGAGTCGATGAGCTTCCGAGAGGTATTGGCTGCGCTGCTGGACGTGTTCACGAGGAATGGGCAACAGCAGGACATCGACGAGGAGGGTCTCTGGTGAGCAGCAGTCAATTGAGGAGGATTTCCGGCGTCGACGGTGATCGATTGAGGAGGAACTCCGCTGGAAGTGTCCCAATTTGGGCTGGTTTGAGATTTTTGAGATGATGCATGAATGTGAGGAGAGAGAGAGAAGAGGGAGACAGAAATTGTAAGTGTGAGTGTCACGTGAGGGGATGGTTGTAGCAGTGGGCTTGATTGTTTTCTTATGGGTTCACTTTAATATTGGGAAATATTAACTCAAAATTTGCTTACTCTGACAGAGCATGTTTTGATATGTGGATGGTGATATGTAGATGGTTGAATAGGTTAACTACAATAAAAAATTACATTAAAATTATATTATTTATTAAAGCAACAGATAATATTATCTCTGTTATAATTCTTTTTCCCTTACCAAAATAAAGAAACAAATATCGTTATCTATGTTAATACATTTTCTATATCTTTTGAAAAAAATTCAAATAACGTATTTGTTGATATAACCACATCTGTTTATGTTCTTATTAAGATTCAGAAAACATACTTTGACAATTCTAGTTATCTATTGATATTGTTGGAATACCACACAGTTCAGAATTTCATAGTTAACCACATCTGTTTGTGTTCTTATCAAAATTCAAAGAACATATTTTAATAGTTATGGTTATCTATTGATGTTGTTGGTATACCACACAGTTTAGAATTTTACAGTCAACTACATTTGTCTGTGTTTGTTTTTATCAAGATTCAGAGAACATATTTTGACAGTTATAGTTATCCATTGATGTTGTTGACATAACATAGTGCAAAATTTCACAGTTAACCACAGCTGTCTGTGTTCTTATTAAGATTCAGAGAACATATTTTGGTAGTTGTGATTATGATGTTGGCATACCACACAATCCAGAATTTCACACTAACAAACCTATCTTGCAAAATTTATGCTCTGAACAATCGCAAAAATCATCATATATTTGTCCAAATTTAGTTAACATAACCTGGATCCATAATTTTGATTATTTGTCCAAATTTATCCTATGCCCTTTTTTAAAAATACCAACAGATAAGGTTATCTCTATGAATTCTAAATTCTGTATAATCACAATGAAATCATAACCAGATTTGGTTATTTATATATATATATATATATATATATATATACACACACACACACACACTCTTTATTATCCCAAAAAATTGACAAATAAGGTTATCTGTCCAAACCAACATATGTGTTTCATTTTTTGACTTTAGGCCAATTCCTGAGCATAGATAATCTTATCCATATAATGTGAAACGCATTACGAATAAAATAATATCGATAAGCTTATTTGTTGAAACTCTTGAATATAGATAAACTTATCTATTAAGTTTTTTTTGAACTTTTGCGCACAGATAAACTTATATATTCAACGTAAAACATAATACAAATAAAACTAATAAAATGTGTATTTAAATGTTAAGTATCCCTATAACAACATGTGTATATGTATAGCATATATAAAACATATTTGCATATTATGTGGCATTTTAAGAAAAAATCATAAAAGCCTAACTAAAAATACAAAATTACTGGTAGTGTTTACCTACCCTCCTTAAATCTATACTTTCCGATTCCCCCAAACTCTCTATGTGCTACTCTTTCTCAGTAGGAGTTGCAGAGACCTGTCTTCCAACCTTTATTGCTATTATATATACTATCTCTCACACAACTAGACAACATAGGGTAGGTAGGTCGAGTGAATTGTTCAGTGATTAGTCTCTTGGGAATATATATATATATATATATAGAGAGAGAGAGAGAGAGAGAGAGAGAGAGATAGATGCAGTCAACGAAAAATGTTGGCGGCTACTTTTGATTTTTCCGACGCCGACGGCCTCCACATGACTTTCGTCTTCTGCAACCATCTCTGGCGCTGGACATTAGCACTGGTCACCGGCGATTGTAATTTGCAACTGAATTTTCGACGACTTCCAATGGGACGACGACTCCCGGCAACACCAGTGGCCGATCAGAGATGTTTGGGGTAGTTTGTGTGGCAACTGGCACGGGTAATCGTGCGAAACGACGAAGGCTGCTGGACTCGGACTCGGTCGGAAATGGTGGAAACGGACAACGCCGCAGTCGGTCGGGTAGTTTATTTTTTTATTCCGTCTTTCTGTAACATTGAAAAACTAAAAAATAACACATTATATAGTACACCTAGTCAGGGCATTTTCGTCTAGAAATGGACTGTGAACTTAATAAATGTACAGTAACGGACCTTCACCACTATTACATATTAAGTTGGACTAAACACCCAAAACCACATTCAAAACGGACTCTAGCCCAATTTACCGAATTTCGTTTCTTTCTCTATCTCTTTCACTCATTACCTCTCTCTCCAATTATTACCTTATTTCTCTCTCCACCCACTATCAAAACTAAAATACCAAAAGTTGTCAACGAACAAGGCCAGTGTCTTCCCATCTTTTATTTTATATTATATATATACCATTATACTTGTATGCATGTGTATCGTAAAAATTTAACCGACGATTGACATCCGTACAATATTTGAACTCATCGAAAGTGATTCAGCAAAGGAATTCCCGACCCCAAGTTATCGAGTGGTGAGGGAATTAGGGATAGACTCATTTGGTTAACGACGAACACCGGGGACCAAATGCTTCGACCAACAAGCGGACACCTTGGTTGCCCTTGGTCCGACGAAGCCATGCTAACTAACTTGTGGCCACCTACGGTACGGACCACCGTGTTCAAGGATTTGGGGTGTTTTGGCTTGTACGGCTCAACTCATCATGTATGATGAGAATTTCTTTGTCCACACCCTTTTTTTAGTGGTAGGCAGCGGCACTTATCCTTTCACAACAAGGATGGATCAAATTGGAACTAAACTACCAAGATTGTTTTGTTTCTCCGTGAGTAGGCGGCGGGATTGGTCCACTGGATTAATTAAGGCGCGCGTACGTAAGCCGAACCCTGCACCATCACACTTAAGTTATAACAAAAATCAGGTAGTTTGTAGAAACAGGGGCAGACATTGTGGAACCGGAGGTGCTGTAGTGCATGCCGGTAAAGTGCGCTTGAAGTGCGGCACACGGACCGTCGATCTCATCAATCAACGGTTGCGAGGTGTTTTTTAATTTTGACCGGTAATAAATATCTTTTACCGGTAAAAGATTGTTTTTAATCTAGACCGTTAATTGATGAGATCGACGGTCCATGTGCCGCACAACACCGGGATGCACTACAGCACCCCGGATCCCAGACACTGTGCCACGTAGTTTGTAGGCTTCACCAAATTAGGGGTTATCAGGCTAAGTTCTGCTAAGTTTTTTTGAGCTTTTTGGACATTTTGTCCTTATTCAAATTTTTTTCGCGGTTTTTTGAGGCTCTACCTTGGATTTTTTCAAAAATGTTTGGGTAAAGTCATAATTTTTTTACTTTTCTTATTCGAGACAAATCAATAATCTATAAAAGGTTGGCGCAAATAGATGTGGCAATTTGGGTCCAGTAATATGGTTTCACCCAAACCCATCTATTTATAATTAGCCCAAACTCGCTCATATTTTATAATGGGTTCAACCCATATAAATCCACATTTACATGGGTTTAAGTGGGTTAAAAATGAATTCTATATGGATTAGAATTAAAAGAGCCATACCTGCAAAAGTGAACTATGGGTATTCTCTCTCTCTCTCTCTCTCTCTCTCTCTCTCTCTCTCTCCTGTACGCCTCCCATACGTAACAAACTACGATTTTTTTGCTAGAAAAAAAATCCAGTGACCTTTGCCACCTTTATGCAAAACTAACAAACGCAAAAAAAAAAAATTTTAAATAAGAGCAAAACGCTCAAAAAACCCAAGAAAAACTTAGCGGAACTTTGCCTCACTGTTGCGCGTGCAACGGTGCAAGTTATGCGAGAGTGCAATGTTTTAATTATTCGATCTAAGATTAAGAGATAAAGTGACAGATTTGAAGTACTAAGATTGAAAAAGACATCCACAAAACAAAACATAAGATTGATTAAGAAGCTAATTAAAAGTACATTTGTGCAACTGTGGATAAATAGATTGATTAACCATCCATGTATGAGTTTTTACTGTGAAAACTTGACGATGGAACACTGTTTACAGGATCGACCCTAACACGTACTTTGAACAGATGTAGCTTATATCTATTGGGAACCCCTAATTGTAGGGCTATTACTCGAAACCGGAAAATCGATCGAAACCAAAAAAACAGGACCGGACCGAATTTTTTAAACCGGTTGAATAATTTCGATTCGGTTCCGATTTATAAAATTTTATAAACCGGGAAAATAATTTCGATCCGGTTTATGTGTTTTAAAAAACCGGTTGAAACTGGACCGGTTATATATATGTATAATAAATACATATATATATATATATATATATATATAAACACAGGGGAGGGGTTGAATTATGGGTTTTTGGTTGATATTTTATATTATATATTGGTCTAGTAAATATATTTATTATATAAAAACTATTGTTATGGGCTTCATTATGTTTTTTATGGGTTTTTTAAAAATGTATTGTGCTCAAAATTGATCTTTTATTGTTGGGTCCAAAAAAAGGTTAAATTATAGATTTTTGGTTGATATTTTATGGGTTGAATTGTGAATTTTTTGATGTGTTGGGCCCAAAATATGGCTCATGAATGAAAACTGGATAAACCGGACCGGAACCGGTTTAGCCGGTCGAAACTGGAACCAATTTATCTCAACTGGTTCCGGTTTCTAAAAATCTCAAACTAGATAACCGGTTTCGACCAAAAAATACACCCAAACCGGTTGAAACCGGACCGATATCACCCCTACCTAATTGTAACAAAATTTTAGGCTCAGAGCAACCACCATGCCCTTTTTGTCTCAGATTCGAGCAAGGACGAACCAAGGGGCTAATGAGCTCAAACGATTGCCCTGCCCAAATTTTAAGATCTCTTTAGAACTAATGTCAAAATAATATTGGTTCGCCCGCCCAACATTTTTATAAAAATCTAAAACCTGCCCATCCAAGATTTCTTAACAAATCTAATAATCGTCCTCTTATAGGATTGTATGCATTTATAGAATAAAATAGGTTTGGTATTTAAACGAAATGCACATGTGCTTCTACAATTATGTGTGACTATATTTTTTATAATCGAATGTATAGGTTAATCAAAAATATTTATGATTTTTTTTAATTTTTAATTGGATTGAAATCCTAGGTCCGTCCTTACATCCAGGCTTGGGACGACCATAAACATAATGTGGTGGGCGATTACAATTTAAATTTAGCATTTGTTAGATTGAGAATCAAAACTAGCAATAAGCACTTTTTTGACTACAGGAAAAGCCTTGATTTTCGTAATGCCATAGTTTGTGTGTCTAGTCCGGATTCTATCCAGTCCACCCGGACCAGTTTGGTCCATTTTTTGTGTCCGAGTAGTCCAATTTGGTCCAATTTATTCTGGGTGTTTTGGATATTTTGTATAATGTACCCGAACAAATTTGGACCGGGGCTGTCCGGATGCAAAAACTGGATTAAACTGGTCTGGACAGACTGGACGGGATCCTTCCCCACTTGCATCACATTCAAAATGGAATGCTTCTATTGTCGCTGATGGAAGACAAGAGACAGTACCCCATCCCTTCATCCATTCTTTAGTGGTAGGCAGCGGCACTTCCATTCACAACAAGGATGGATCGTATTGGAACTAAACTTACCGAGATTATTTTATTTCCTTGCAAGTAGGCGGTGGGATTGGTCACCATGATTAATTGAGGCTCGAGTACGTAAGCTGATTCCTACACCAGCACACCTAAGTTATAAGAAAAAATCAAGTAATTTGTAGAAACGTACAGGGGTAGACACTGCATCACGTAATTTGTAGGCTTCACCAAATTAAGGGTAATCAAGGGGTGTTTTCAGTAATGAATAAGGTAAGGAGAAGATGTTACTGTTAACTATTTGTTAATCATTTTTCTAACCAATAAGTTGTTAATTAGTGTGAACAAGATGCTAAATAAGTTGTTAATTGTAAGTGAAATAGTGTGAATACGTTGTTGATTAGTGTGAATAATATGCTAAAATGCCAAAACTCGGTGATTAGTATGAACAAGATAGTAAAATAACATAAGTTGTTGCCCAAAAATATTAGTGGAAACACCCGTCAATGTTTTTTTTTTTTTTTTTAATCTGCAAAAATATTTTATTAATGGAGAAAATGGAAGAGGGAATCCAACTAAGAGTTGAAAGATACAATCTGATGGGACAAAGCCCAAACACCCTAAAGAGACAAAGCCCGGTACACCTGAGGGCCTAAACACCCCCTCAATGTTGCGCATGCAAGTTATGTGAAAGGGAAATGTTTTACTTAAGATTAAGAGTTAAAGTGACAGATTTGAATTACAAGATTGAAAAAGACATCAAAAGAAAAATAGATTGATTAACAAGAAGCTAATTAAAAGTACATTTGTGCAACTGTGGATAAATAGACTGATTAACCGTCCACCTATGAGTTTTTACTGTGAAAACTTGCCAATGGAACACTGAATTTTTTAAAATATTACAAGATCGACTCTAACACGTATTTTAAACGTATGTAGCTTATAATATCTATTGGGGACCCCTAATTGTGACAAAATTTTAGGCCAGAGCAACCACCATGTCGTTTTTGTCCTAGATTCGAATAAGGGCAAATCAAGGGGCCGATGAGCTTGAACGATCGCCTTGCCCAAGTTTTAAGATTTCTTAGATTTTATTTTTTTGTGTCAAAAATGTCAAAATAATATTAGTTTGTCCACCCAACATTTTTATAAAAACCTAAAACCCGCCCATCCAAGATTTCTTAATGAATCCAATAATCGCCTCTTATAGGATTTTATGCATTTATAGAATAAAATTAACACTGGGTTTGGTATTAAAATGGAGTGCACAAGTGCTTCTACCATTATGTGTGACTATATTTTTATAATCGAATGTATAGGTTGATAAAAAATATTTAGGATAATTTTTGTAAAATTACTTTCGCATGGCCTAACTGTATTGAAATCCTACGTCCGTCCTTCCATCCAAGCTTAAGTTCATGAACATAATGTGGTGGGCGATTACAATCTAGCATTTGTAAGTTTGAGAATAAAACTAGCAATAAGCACTTTTTTGACTATAGAAAAAGTCTCGTTTTTTTTAAGGGTCAAGGACTGCCGACAAGCCAGATTCTAGATTCTTCTCGTAATGCCGTAGCCACCACATCCAAAATGGGCTGCTCCTATTGTCGCTGATGGAAGACAAAAGACAGTACCCCAAACCTTCATCCAATCTTTGGCTAGACACTGGTGCATGTTGAGTGGCCAGTACTGGTCCTTCTCTCCTCTTTCTTTCTTTTCGATTTATTTTTATTTGAATCAGAAAAAACCGTGGTCCAATTCTCACATGATCGGCAGCAACTTTAAACTGAAAGTATCCCAATCCACCCTTGCCCGTTTTCGGTGAGTCTTTAGCCTAACGCGAAGCTCTTGAAATGCTCTACTAGATCATCGGTGTTTTGTGTGCTGGTGAGATTGATCGTGTAGTTCGAGTAATATCCCAACAAGTAGTATACGCGCGGCTGGATCTAACAACTCCTGTGTACATAGCATTTTTCGTCCAAAAAATGTTGGAGATTCATGAAGGAGGAGATCATGCAATCCATTAAGATTCAATTCCTTGATCACGCTCGCGCTCTTAATTCTCAACTCTTCCGGATTCTATTAGTTTGGAATGTGTTTCGAATACGCTTTCACGCTAACGCTTGCACTTCCGCTCACGTGGTCTCACACGAATTATTTTATTTAGGTCCTTCTCATTTGGAAGTGCCGAACCTGGCCTTGTGACTTCTCTACCTGGAGTGCAAGAGTCACTTGGTTGGTATCGGTCAATCTTCGTGGAGTGCTTCGTCAATAGTGGAACTGTGGAATTACCGTGACATCGTTTTATCGACAATTTGCATGCGCTTCTCTGACATCTAACCTTCTGATCAATTTACCATTGGGTGTGTCATTTATTTGATTTATATGTGTTATTTGTCTTTCACACATGCATTAGGACTTGACTTTTTCCAGTTGTATTAGATGCACACGGTAGGTTATGATATCTTTTATCAATAAAGTTCTCACTCTTTAAAAAAATATATATCAATCAAAAATTACACACGCTTGTCTCCTACAAATCTAAAGAAACTAGAATTTGAAAATAAAAGCAATCAATAAGCCAATACCACAATTCCTGGTGAATGGGTGTGAATCTCACTAGCTAAAGAATCATTTGCCATGTTGTTTAATTTCTCTTTATATAATCCTTCAAATTTGTCATGATAGATTTTAAATATGTAAGGGTTGTCTGTATTGATGGTGTTTGTACCAAAAAATGACCGTCGAATAAAAATGCGCCACGTTGTGGATACTTGGTGAAAAAGATAGAGCAAAACTCACTAAGTATGTATCTGTCGGGAAATTTATCAGTGCCGTGTGGGTACCACGTGGTGCCCACTCGGCGCATCCGGACCGTCCATTTCGATTTTGAACGGCTTGGATTTGGGGAGAGAAAGAGGAAAGAGAGTGGTGGGATGAAAGGAGAGATGGGGTTTCAATCTTAACCGTCCAACACACTATTGGACGGTTCGGATCTGGATGAGCTGCTCGAACACCACGCGGGCACGGCCACGTGTTACCCACCCGTACCCCCAAAATTTATCGTATCTGTAGGTTAAGTTCTTCATATTTGTGGAAGCCGGAGATGTGCCGACAAGATGAGAAGTCGTGGAGTTTGCCACTGGTAAAAAGGTGAACATGGCTCCATGTTTCTCGTAGTGAGGTTAAGTCATGGGATGGGACACACGGCAACGGTAGAACAGAGCAACAAAGAGAAGCCATGAACCTCAAAACATGGAGCAATTATTATATTTTTTTCAAACGGGCGTTTTTTCCCATTTGAGCACCGCGCTCATTTTTTTTTCCTTCTGCGTATATCGCGTGAGAAAATTTGAAGTCCTCTTCGGTGAGGCAAAAAAGAATCGATGGTAGATTTCATCCACCATGCACACAATTCGTTTGTTAAGAAGTCAGTTCATTTGCATTCGGACCAACCGTGGTCCTGGGCCTCCTGGCACGCTCGTGCATCTCAATCATGTGACCGAGGCGTTTATTTCGCTTTTTTCGAGGGAAACAGATGGGTACATACTATGAAATAGAGAGGCAGAGAATGCTTGTATAAATTTTCAATGAGTACCAACATGTGGTATTGTGGTAATGGTGTTGAAAACATGGATTGGTCATGTAAATTCTTGACAACTTTGTGCCAAAATTTACGTGGAATCCAACCACCTTTTGAGGTGACTCTAAATGAATTTAGACACTCCTAAGTAACGAGTTTAAATCATGAAACATTTGAACAAAACCCATTAAAAGATACAAAAAGTCTACGTACGCTACACCTATACCATTCACTATATTTTTTGTGGGGTCCACTCCAGGTCCCAAAAAATAAAATAAAAATAAAAATGTTCAAAAGGGCTCCCAAAGGGGGAGGGCATATATAGTGAAGTGGGTTCGGCCAATTTATCGCTCACGCGCATTGTTGCTGCTAGGCCGTGGGTGGTTTGTGCTTGGACTTGGGCTTTGGGCCCAATTATTATATTTTTAAGCTTCCCAAAAATTTGGGAAAATGATGGCCCAGGACGTGTTTTGATAATTAATATCCGTTAAGGACAAGCTAAGAATATTTGTTAATGCTGAAAATGTCCTTGGCAAGTATTAATTATCGAAACACGTCCTTGACCGTCATTTTCCCCAAAAATTTAGACTTAGACTTGGGCATACTGCTGGACCGGGCCATGGGTCCTTCACCTGTGGTTCATGCTTCAGGTTTTGGCCTATACATTACATCTTTTTACTCCCCAAAAAATAAAGGAAAATGACTGCTAAAGACGTGTTTCGATAATTAATACCCACAAAAGACATACTGAAAACATTTGTTAATGCTGAAAATGTCTTCTGGTGACTATTAATTATCAAAACACGTCATTAGCCGGCGGTCATTTTCCCGAAAAAATAACCTTGGGATTCGGCTTGTTTGGATTGGACTTGGACCATTGAGCATCTGAGTTGTTTGGGCTCTTTTGTGTGCGTTTGAAAGCCCAAGAGTTGAATGAGTTTTGAGGCTCTTCAAAATTCTCCACGTTGTGCATCGCTTTTTTTTTTTTTTTTTTTTGGGTAACTGTTTTTGCATCACATTTGATTGAAAGGAATCAGTTTTTTTTTCCCAAAATGATACGATCTTGATTATAAAAGAAACAAAGTAGAAAACATCAAATAGGGCATCTCTTAAGGGAGGACAAAAACCACAATGGAGGGATAAATTCCCAAGTAATACAAGAATGACTCCCTCTCACAGCACTCTGAGCCAAGCAATGAGCAACTCTATTGCCACCATGACGAATAAATTGTACCAATGATAAGCGCTTAGATAGAGATTCTGTAATGTAAACTAGGAGGAACCAATTACATTCGTGCAAAAAAAAATAATAATTAAGTGACCTATTTTACCTTGTTGGGCTTAAATTGCTATTGAAGTCTGAAACACCTCAAATTCACATTTTTTTCGCATGCTAAATATTTAAGGACGATGGCAAATGGGACTAAATTGCAACAAAAACCACAATGGAGGGATAAATTCCCAAGTAATACAAGAATGACTCCCTCTCACAGCACTCTGAGCCAAGCAATGAGCAACTCTATTGCCACCATGACGAATAAATTGTACCAATGATAAGCGCTTAGATAGAGATTCTGTAATGTAAACTAGGAGGAACCAATTACATTCGTGCAAAAAAAATAATAATTAAGTGACCTATTTTACCTTGTTGGGCTTAAATTGCTATTGAAGTCTGAAACACCTCAAATTCACATTTTTTTCGCATGCTAAATATTTAAGGACGATGGCAAATGGGACTAAGGCCCCGTTCCACTTTCTTTAAAAACCTTCTTTTTCAAAAAGAGGGTAATTTCAAACTCAAATATAACGAAAATGAAAAATAATTTTTTAATTTTTTTTTGCACCGTTTAAAAGATCTCAATGAGATCTATCAAACAAGATCCATATTGGCCAGAAAATTATTTGCGTAAACGCATGATTTTGGAACTTGAAATTACCTTCCTTTTCTAAAACTTCCTTTTTTCAAAATCCGGAACGGCCTCTAAATTGCAACAAAATTAAAATACAGAGTAAGAATAAACGAAAATAAAACTACGAGGATAAAAGTGAAGACCTATAAAGTGTTTATGACTTCCTTCATCAAAAGGAAAAAAGTTGCACCATATGAGCCCCCCATCAATTATTACTAATGATCCAGAAAGAAATTAAAAAATTATACACAAAACAAACATACCTTAAAAAGTGACACAATTTTCTAATGGATTATCAATAAAGAACAAACTAATGCTCTGTTTCAGAAATCTTCTTAAAAAATAAGCAGTTTATTTTATTTTTTCAAATTAAAAAATAATGTAAATGAAAAATAATTTTTTAATTTTTTTTGCATCATTAAAAGATCTTAGTGAGATCTATCAAATAAGATCCATATTGATAGGAAAATTATTTGCGTAAGCACGTGATTTTTGAGTTTCAAATTGCCTTTTTAGAAAATATGTACTTATTTTGAGTTTGGGAACGGGGGCTGAGTAATTTTTACACTTCCTATACATTTTATCTATTGTTTCAAGATTTAAAAAAAAAAAATTATTGTTTGTCTTCATCCATAGACATTAGTACTGCTTGTTTACACAGAAAACGACATTACTAATGTTATAAATCCATACAAAATAAACAAGTGAACAAAAAGAATGCGGCAATAGATTACTAAATTACTAATTGCACCCCCTTTATCAAGTCCATATAAGAGTTGATTTTTGCACTCTCTTTTTTTAGCGTGGTTAGTAATTTGAGGAGTGCAAAAAATAAATTTTTTTATTATAAAAAATTCTGATTACAGTCCAATTAAATGTCAATAAGGCAGAAAAATGTTTATAAAACGTATCAAAAATTATAGTAGTATTTTTTTATTCTTCACCCTTATTAAAAACTTCACTAAGTCTATCTACACTCTCATCTGTCACTCTTTTTTTACATATGTGTGTAGCCAATTCTATAATTAAATGTGTGAAATCGACATCCATACAAGAGAGATAGTGATTGATAGGAGTGTATGTAATATTGCTCTCTAAAAACTTTTTTGTATCATTAAATATACACAAATGTCTCGTCATTGTCTAAGTACGTCGCGCTAGCCCCCTATCCATACATACGGAGAGTTACATCCGAAAATGCTACTTGCACAACGAGCACAACACACAGCCACTGATGTCACATGACGTCAGCACAGAAACGACGTCATTTCCCGCTTTTTTTATAAATAAAAAAAAAACCAGCGCTGCCCCCCCCCCCCCCCTCTCTCTCTCTCTCTCTCTCTCTCTCATGGTGCCGCCGCTCCAAACCAGAAGCCCAACATGATAATCCTCCTCCGAGGAAGAAGAAGACTTAGGATCAGAAGAAGAAAGCCAAGAGCAACATAAAGAAAACACTTCCTCGCATCGTATCCTTCTTCGCCCTGAAGTCAATCAGGCCCTTGAGGATCACGATCTCGTCGTCCTCGCTCCACAGCCGCTGGAAAGGCTACTTCGCGCAGCCGCCGCTCTTGTTTGGTGTCGTTTCGTTTGTTTTTATTCATGACAGCAGACACGTCCTTCTCCTCCTGCTTCTTCTTCTTCACCCTCTTCGTTCGACTCTCGATCCCCGCCATTTCTCCGCCGCCGACAATTTAACAGAGGCGTTTGAAGTGCGGTCGGATCTAGACTTTTGGTGGTCTTGAGTGGTGGGTCTTCTTCTTCTTCCTCAGAGGAGAACTCGGGTTGGGCTTCTAGTTCAGGCCGGCGGCGTTTTGGTGCCATGACAATGACAGAGACAGAGACGGACAGAGAGAGGAGGGAAGCACTGGGGTTTTTTTTTTTTTTTAAATCAAAACGACGTCGTTTTAGCGCTGACGTCATGTGACGTCAGCGATTGTGTGTTGTGCTCGTTGTGAAAGTAGCATTTTCCATTACATTACATAGCCACCTGCCCTGAGAACCCAGCCATTTGTGTGTGCACTGTTTAAGTGGGAACACTTGAGCAATTCTTTTCTTGTGGATTTGGAAGAATTAAAGAAACCCTTTTTAGAGAGTAGAAAAATTAAAAGTAATCTTGGATCAATTGATTTCAATAAAGTGCCAAGTGCTCAAATGTTTTTTAAAGGGAGATTAGTACTTACTTAAGTTGGAGGGAAAATAGAGTAACTAAAGAAGACCGAGTTAGAGGGTGTTCCATTTTTGTGGAAAAGTAACTTTTTGAAAAGAAGGCAATTTTAAACTCAAAAATCATATGTTTATGCAAATAATTTTCTTATCAATATGGATCTTCCTTGATAGATTTCATTAAGATATTTTAAACGGTGCAAAAAAAATTGAATTTTTTTTTCATTATTATTATATTTGAGCTTGAAATTACCTTCTTTTTTAAAAAAGTTATTTTTTTTAAAAGTGGAACACCACCTAGCTGGAATCTTGAATAAAAGGACACTTCCTCTGTCTCTCTCCCTCCCTTCCCCTGAGCAGAGTGCAGAGAGCAGTGGCTCTTGGAGAGAGAAAGTGTGTGTGTGTGTGTATGTGTGTGTGTGTGTGTGTGTGTGTGTGGGGGGGGGGGGGGGGGGGGGGGGGGGGGAGGGGGGGGATTTGGCTATGAGGATGGTATGGAGATTGATGAGAAGCAAATGGGTCTTGCTCTGTGCGCTGCTTCTTGCTGATTTTGCCTTCGAAAGTGTTCAAGACGGTATGTACTCAATACTCCCTCCAGCAGAGTCGCTACTGTGGGCAGCGTGTTCTTTAGAAAGAATTCCACTCTTTTCTAAAATGCCGGATCAAGAGAGCGCTAAGCGGGATGAGCGCTCGAAATACAGAGAGTTGTCACTCAGGTTTGAAGGTCTAACATCCAAGGAACCGTATTTCGAAGCACCTGCCTGCAGCGCTATTTGAATTGAAAAAGGGAAGGCACCAGTCCATCATAACTATATCCAGAAAGATCTCAGGGATACCCCATAGCAGCAGATACGCATATTGAAATCAAACTAATGCTTTTAACTAAGAAAAATAGTAGACTGATTGTTAGCATGCTTAATAGTGATTTATATGTAAGTAATACACAAAACAACAAGACATCAATCCCCACGCGGATCTGCGCGTGTAACCACAGAGTGGCTCGTGTGTGCCTATGGACCAACGCACACTGGTTTCTACCATGACGATTTTTGAAACCTTGCCAGCTTTAGAACCAGGACTGATATTCATTATCAGTCTTGACTCTGTCAGCCTCCCTTAAGGATCAAAACAATAAGCAGAACAAATGTGTTATACCGTTGGTTTTTGAGTTTTGATGTTTGAGGTTGAATGAAGTGTGAAAATGGGGTGTAAGATTTTGTAACCTTTTTTCTAAACCTTTCTAACCCAAGATGTATGAATTTTTTGAACCCTTTAAAAGATGAACAAAAGGTTTCCATTCATGGAAACTCTCCATTAATGAAAACGATTCCATTAATAGAAACTATTCCATTAATGAAAATCTTCTATTAATGGAAACATTCTAAAAACCCGCCATTAATGGAAACTATTCCATTAATAAAAAACTATTCTATTAGTGAAAAGCTTCTATTAATGGAAATTGTTCCATTAATGGAAACATTCTAGAAACCCGCCATTAATGGAAACATTCTTGAAATGGAAAGTTAAAGGTCGATTGCAACTTTAACCAACGAGCGCGGGTTATCAACATGCACGCGCAAGTCTAAATGATCACGCGCTGGTCAACAGTCAATCAGGACCATTTGACCAACACCTGGCACTTTGAAGCTAGTAAGGTTCTGGAAAGTTTACGGGTTAGGTTAGGTTTAAAAGGAGTGTCAAACACTCAAAACTCAAACACTCGACATTTCTAGGGTACTCTTGATCCGTTTCGTTATCGGGGAATCAAAAACTGAAAGTAAACTAATCTGGAAGCCCAGATTGGGGTGTCTACACCTGTAAAAAATCAGCTCCAACGGATATCAGTAAGTATTACTTTTGGATTCGCGTTGGCGTGAAACTGTTCAATTCGCCCATATGAATCTAAAAGAATACTTACCGATGTCCGTTGGAGCTGATTTTTTACAGGGCCCCATAAAATAATATTCAAAAATTTATGAATAATTTTTAAATTTTTGTAAAATTCAAAATGGACCCAAACTTATTTTTCCTTGCGTGATTCCTTGCAAATATCATGAATCTTTTCTAATGGACTATCAATAAAGGACAAACTGAGTAATTTTACAGGGTAATGATTTTGCCACACCCTTTTTTGATAATGTCACACCCTGCAAGTGTTTTTTTTGGTGCAAAAAAAACACTTGCAGGGTGTGACATTATCAAAAATTGGTGTGGCAACATCATTTCCCTTTTTACACTTTCTATATATTTTATCTATTGTTTCAAGATAAAAAGAAAAATCATTTATTGATTGTCTTCATCCATAGACATTTGTACTGCTTAGTCTTCTTTAGTACTGCTTGTTTACACAGAAAACGACAGTACTAATGTTATAAATCCATACAAAATAAACAAGTGAAAAGAAGAATGCGGCAATAGATTACTAAATTACTAATCGCACCCAAAAGGGGAGTATAAATCAAGTCCATATAAAAGTTGATTTTTGCACTCTCCTTTTGAGCGCGATTAATAATTTGAAGAGTGTGAAAAATAAATTTTTTTATTATAGAAAATTCTGATTACAGTCCGATTAAATGTTAATAAGGCAGAAAAATGTTATAAAAACGTATCAAAAATTATAGTAGTATTTTTTTATTCTTCGCCCTTATTAAAAACTTCAATAAGTCTATGTACACTCTCATCGGTCACTCTTTTTTTATATGTGTGTGTGGCTAATTTCATAATTAAATGTGTGAAATCAACATCTATACAAGAGAGAGTGATCGATTGGAGTGCACGTAATATTAGGGGTGCTCGCGGTCTGGTTCGGTTCGGATTCCTAAGAATCCGAGGACCGAACTGCTAGTCACGGTTTTTACAAAATGAAATCCGTGTTCAGTCCAAAAGTCCTACGGTTCGGTTCCAATCCTATCCGTAACTCGCGGATCTGTTACGGTTTTGTCTACGGATTTTAGCAAAAATAAAGCTCAAGCTTATATCCCACACTAAAAGGGAAGAATGTTACATTCAGAATTAAATTTAACACCGGCCACCAAAAAGTACTTGTTATTTTGAAGAAACGAAGAGAGAGAGAGACAGACGAGGAGGAGGAGGAAGAGGCGAAGAAATAAGAACGGTGCGGTGGCGACTTGAACAAGGAATGGAAATTAGGAAAACTGGAAAAGAAACGAACTAGCGAAACTAAATTAGGATTACCCGTAACTTATATTAAAAAAACTACGATTTACCCCATATATTTTATATATCCTACACTATATCCCATTATTAAGATAAAATACTAAAATTGATAGAAAAAAGTTTTAACATTACTAACAATTAATTTTATAAATACACATATATATTTATGTATTTATTTGTTATTTATATAAAATAAATATCTCACGGTCCGGTTCGGTTAATCCACGGTTTCGTACTAAAAATCCGTAGACCGAACCGCGAGTCACGGTTTTCTAATTTTTTCAATCCGTGTTCGGACCATTAATCCACGGACAAAATCCAAAAGGTACGGATCAATTCTGTCCGGACCGGTTTCACGGTTTCACCGGTTTTTTTAGCAGCCCTACGTAATATTGCTCTCTAAAAACTTTTTTGTATCATTAAATATACGCGGATGTCTCTTCACTGCCTTAGTACCGGGCCCCCCATCCATACATACGGAGTATTACATTACATAGCCACCTGCCTGAGAACCAGCCATCTGTGTGTGCACTGTTTAAGTGGGAACACTTGAGCAGTCTTTTCTGTGGATTTGGGAAGGATTAAATGCTGTGTTCTCTTCACTTCTTAAAAAGAACGTCTCAAATAAAATTTCCTAGATTTTTCATAATTTCACCATTCTTTATCTATATTTCTTTACTTATTATTTTTCAAAAAAATAAATTCAAAAAGCAATCCAAACACAGCATTTGAAACCCCTTTTAGAGGACAGGGGGAGTGTGCTATGCAGCATTGTGCTGCACAGCCTCAGGTGAGGCTTTTCCGGCATCGGTCCGACTATCGAAGACGTTCACCGCGTAGAGCTCGTCGAATTCTTTATAAACACCAAAAATCAGCTCGATCAAATATCATTAAGGGACTCATCGGAACATATATAACTTGAAAAACAATGAATCCTAATGGATACGAAACACTAGATCAAAACCACTAAATCCATTTTTTTTCAAGTTATATATGTTCCGATGAGGCCCTTAACGATATTTGATCGAGTTGATTTTTGGTGTACACGTAGAACTCGACGAGCTCTACACGATGAACGTCTCCAATCATCGGATCGATACCGGCAAAAGCCTCGCCGGAGATTGTGCAGCATAATGCTGCACAACACACTCCCCTGTCCCTTTTAGAGAGTAGAAAAATTAAAAGTAATCTTGGATCAATTGATTTCAATTAAGTGATTAGTGCTCAAGTGTTTTTTAAAGGGAGATTAGTACTTAACTTGAAGACCAAGTAGCTGGAATCTTGTATAAAAGGACACTTACTCTGTCTCTCCCTCCCTCCCTTCCCCTGAGCAGAGTGCAGAGAGCAGTGACTCAGTCTTCGGAGAGAGAGAGAGAGAAAGAGAGAGAGGGAGAGAGTGTGGGGATTTGACTGAGGATGGTATGAGATCAATGAGAAGCATATGGGTCTTGCTCTGTGCGCTGCTTCTGCTGATTTTGCCTTCGGAAGTGTTCAAGACGGTATGTACTCAATACTCCCTGTTTCTCTCTACATATTTGTTCTCCTTTGATTTTATCTCTCTCATGCCTCTCCTCTATTAGGCTGATTTTCTAAATTCTATGGATCACTCTTTTGTGGGTCTTTCTGCTATTTTGAGATCTCAATCGGTACCTTTTTTCAATTTGGTTTTTCAGTATGGGTGTGGTTTCATCGTTTTGTATGTCTGCAACTCTGCATTTTCCCCCAATTCCAAATGTTTATCTTCACATGCACCTAAACAGAGAATGAGATTCCAAGGGAGTGGAAGAGGAAGGGGGAGACATTACTATTTCCTTTCTCTTCTTTTCTTTTTTTTTTTAATTTTTCAATGGACATGGTGTCCGGACTAGTTTACGCGCAAAGCAAAATTAGGAAATTCACGCGCAAAACTAAGAAATTCACTAGAAATTTCTCTTCTTGCGACTTGACGCCAAGACTTTGCCAAGTTTCAAACCTACGAATCTGGATTTTTTAGCCAACAACAAGATGTCATTGGACCAAACAAAGAAACCCACTATCTGAAAAGCAACAAAGAGAAGCCATGAACCTCAAAACATGGAGCAATTATTTATATTTTTCAAACGGGCATTTTTTCACATTTGAGCACTGCGCTCATTTTTTTTTCTCTTCCTTCTGCGTACATCGGTTGAGAAATTTGAAGTCCTCCCCGGTGAGGCTAAAAAGAAACCGGTGGTAGATTTCATCCACCGTGCACACAATTCGTTGTTAAGAAGTCAGTCCATTTGCATTCGGACCAACCGTGGTCCTGGGCCTCCTGGCATGCTCGTAGCATCTCGATCACGTGACCGAGGCATTTATTTCGCTTTTCCGAGGAAAACAGATGGTAATATTATGAAAACATAGAGCCAAAGAATGCTAGTCTAAATTTTCAATGAGTACCAACATGTGGTATTGTGGTAATGGTGTTGAAAAAATGGATTGGTCACTTAAATTCTTGACAACCTTTGCGCCAAAATTTACATGGAATCCAACCACCTTTTGAGGTGACTCTAAATAGATTTAGATACTCCTAAGTAAGGATTTTAAATCAGAACAAATAGTTTACTGTTGAGGGGCCTACTCCAGGTCCCATAAAAATATAGAAAAATGTCCATAAGGGCACCCAAGGGGCAGGGCATATAAAGTGAAGTGGGTTCGGCCAATTTATCACTCACGCGTGTTGTTGCTTGCTGCTGGGCCGTGGGTGGTTCGTACTTGGACTTGGGCTTTTGGGCCCAAATATTAGTTGTGTTTGGTTGAGAGTTTAGTTTAATTTTGGTAGTGGGTGGAGAGAGAAATAGAGTAATGATTGAAGATAGGGGTAATGATTGGAGAGAGATAGAGGGAGATGAGAAAGTAATAATTAGAAAAATAGGATAATGATTGGGGAAATAAATAGGGTAATGATTGAAAACAAAACTAAAACTAAACGGGTAACTGAACAAAGATATATTTTTTGCATCCCAAAAATTTAGACTTAGACTTGGGCATACCGCCGGACAGCGCCATGGGCCCTTCGCCTGTGGTTCGTGCTTGGCCTCTACATTGCATCTTTTTACTCCCCAAAAAATAAGGGAAAATGACGACTCATGACGTGTTTTGATAATTAATACCCGTCAAGGACATACTGAGAACATTTGTTAATGTTGAAAATATTTTTGGCAGGTATTAATTATCAAAACACGTCATTGACCAGCCGACATTTTCCGGAAAAAATAACCTTGGGTTTCGGCTTGTTTGGATTGGACTTGGACTATTGAGCATGTGAGTTGCTTGGGCTCTTCTGTGTGCATTTGAAAGCCCAAGAGTTGAATGAGTTTTGAGGCTCTTCAAAATTCTCCACGTTGTGCATCACTTTTTTTTTGGGGCAACTGTTTTTGCATCACATTTGATTGAAAGGAATCAGTTTCTAGAGCTGAAAGGCCCAGTTGAATTCCAGAAGCCATTCCATCACTTTTCGGCCAGATTCAATTCCATTTTTTTTGAGGGTCAAAATGATATGATCTTGATTATAAAAGAAACAAAGTAGAAAACATCAAATAGGGCATCCGTACATCTTAAGGGAGGACAAAAGCCACAACGGAGGGATAAATTCCCAAGTAGTACAAGAATGACTCCCTCTCACAACACTCTAGGCCAAGCAATGAGCAACTCCATTGCCACCACGACGAATAATTGCACCAATGATAAGCGCTTAGACAGAGATTCTGTAATGTAAACTAGGAGGAACCAATTACATTTATGCAAAAAAAATAAAGTGACCTATTTTACCTTGTTTGGGCTTAAATTGCTATTGAAGTCAGAAACACCTCAAATTCATTTTTTTTTTCTTTGCTTGTGAAATATTTAAGGACGATGGCAAATGGGACTAAATTGCAACAAAATTAAAATACAGAGTTAGAATAAACGAAAATAAAACTACGAGGATAAAAGTGAAGACCTATAAAATGTTTTTGATTTCCTTCATCAAAAGGGAAAAAGTTGCACCATATGAGGGCCCCCACCCCACCAATTATGACTAATGATCCAAAAAGAAATTATTAAACACGAAACATACCTTAAAAAGTGACACAATTTTCTAATTGACTATGAATAAAGAACAAACAGAGTAATTTTTACACTTCCTATATATTTTATCTATTGTTTCAAGATTAAAAAAAAAATCATTTATTGTTTGTCTTCATCCATAGACATTAGTACTGCTGAGTACTAATATTCTTCTTTAGTACTGCTTGTTTACGCAGAAAAACGACAGTACTAATGTTATAAATCTTCATACAAAATAAACAAGTGAAAAAAAAAGAATGCGGCAATAGATTACTAAATTACTAATCGCAACCGAATGGGGAGTATAAATCAAGTCCATATAAGAGTTGATTTTTGCACTCTCCTTTTGAGTGCGGTTAGTAATTTGAAGAGTGCAAAAAAATAATTTTTTTATTATAGAAAGTTTTGATTACGGTCCATTTAAATGTCAATAAGGAAGAAACATGTTTATAAAACATATCAAAAATTATACTCCCTAGTATTTTTTTATTCTTCACCCTTATTAAAAACTTCACTAAGTCTACGTATATTCTTATTGGTCACTCCTCTTTTACATATATGTGTAGCTAATTCCATAATTAAATATGTGAAATCGACACCTATATAAGAGAAAGAATGATCGATAGAAGTGTACGCAATATTGCTCTCTAAAAACTTTTTTTGTATCATTGAATATACACGGATGTCTCGTCCACTGTTTAAGTACGTCACGCGGGCCCCCCCATCCATACATTCGGAGTATTACATTACATACCCACCAGCCCTGAGAACCCGGCCAATTGTTTTTGCACTGTTTAAGTGGGAACACTTGAGCAATTCTTTTCTTGTGGATTTGGAAGAATTAAAGAAACCCTTTTTAGAGAGTAGAAAAAATTAAAAGTAATCTTGGATCAATTGATTTCAATCAATCTTGCTAACACCACATACATTTACACACTCAAATACACCCCCACATTCATACGAGGGGTGGATTCCACACACACTTGAGAGATTCACGTGTGTGTGGAACACACCGCTCATGTGAGTGTGGGTGTGCATTGGATGTTAAGTGTACGTGGTACTAAAATTATTGAAAGAGCAAACTAAAGAAGACAAAGTAGCTGGAATCTTGTATAAAGGACACTTCCTCTGTCTCTCTCCTCCTCCCTTCCCCTCAGCAGAGTGTAGAGAGCAGTGACTCAGTCTTCGGAGAGAGAGAGAGAGAGTGGGGATTTGCTATGAGGATGGTATGGAGATCAATGAGAAGCAAATGGGTCTTGCTCTGTGCGCTGCTTCTTGCTGATTTTGCCTTCGGAAGTGTTCAAGACGGTATGTACTCAATACTCCCTGTTTTGTTCTCCTTTGATTTTCTCTCTCATGCCTCTCCTCTATTAGGCTGATTTCTAGTAAATTCTATGGATCACTCTTTTGTGGGTCTTTCTTGCTCTTTTGAGATCCCAATCGGCACCTATTTTCAATTTGGTTTTTCAGTATGGGTGTGGTTTCATCGTTTTGTATGTCTGCAACTCTGCATTTTCCCCCAATCCCAAATGTTTATCTTCACATGTACGTAAACAGAGAATGAGATTCCGAGGGAGTAGAAGAGGAAGGGGGAGACATTTTACTATTTCCTTTCTTCTTCCTCCTCCTCTTTTTTTTTTAAATTTTTTGATATATAGAGTGTTTGGGCTAGTTTACGCGCTAAACAAATTAGAAAATTCATGCTCGAAACTAGAAAATTCACTAAAAATTTATCTCTTGTGACCTGAGACCTGACGCCAAGAGTTTGCCAAATTTCGAACCCACAACTCTGGATTTTTAGCCACAAAAAAAATGATTTGGACCAAACAAAGAACCCACTATCTGAAAAGTTTATATTCTTGGTCCCAATTTTTCTCTTTTAATTCTGTGTCTTGTCACTTCTAATAGCCGTTTCAAATGTAGTAATTATTCTCATGAGTAGTGTTTCTGTAGTTTCTCTCTCTCTCTCTCTCTCTCTCTCTCTCTCTCTCTGTACAATAGAAATATGAAAGAAAAAATATCCAAACGTCTCTTCCCCTTTCTCTATTTTCATTTTCTCTTCCCTTTCATCCAAACCAGACACTGTAGTGGTTGTGATACCTGAAATCTACAGTTATTTTACATTGAGGGCCCAGATCATTCACTGAAAAACCTTTAGGAGACCAATATTCTGACTCTCCTGAGTCAGCATTAATAAGAACATTTGCTTCTTGTCTGAGCAAGTCTATAATTTACCTCTGTCTGAGCAAGTCTATATTTTACTACCTTCAAAGGCCGGTCAAAAGAGTGGACCATCTGAATTGGGAAAATGCTAACCTCAATGATAACCTCTGCCCATTTGAATTAGGGTAATGCGTAAAAAGTGCATCAAAAGGCCAAAAGAGTATATTAGTATCTATGAAATGTGTATTGATATCCGTTATTTGTTTGTCATTATAAACTTTTTATCCTCACCCCACTAGGAGGAGGTTAGCAAGACTGTTCTTTGATTGGCTCTAGCATGGACTCTTGTGTTTTTTAAGACGGTGTGTAGTTCGGGAGTGTGATTTAGAGTGTGGTCGTAACATTGCTACTCCTATATTCTCTTACCATTTTATTATTTTACCTTTTCTCTTCAACCAAACACACCATATGTTAGTCCTAGGGGTTTGGTAGGTTACTTCTCACACAATTAATCAAGGTTTGATTCTTAGGGTCAGACTTCAAAAAGTAATATATTGTGAATTTCTTAGTCTCGGCTTTATTGACCTGGACACCTTTAACCGTGATCCGTGGAAAGAAAAAACACACCATCATGTGTTCTTTCACATATCCGGCTCCACTTTACCAATAAATCCCCTCTAGCCTCACAACTATTTGCCCAATTTCAGACAATTATGCATTATTTAATCCCTCGTATCCCTCTTCTACAAACAACTAAACAAACCAAGTTGTAACTTTTAAACTCTCCTCCTATAATTATTCCCCTCTAACCAAATCCACTTCTTTATCACTCATGGCTTTTCCGGAGTCTGTCGTTGAATTGCAGAGTACCATCTCCGTGATTGTAGTCGTCAAAAGAGTTTTTAAACTCCTTCCTGAAAGGGTTTTTAAAAAATTCAAACTGTTGAATGCAAAAATGAACGGCTCCGATAAACAGCGGAAGTCCCTCTGCGGAGAAGTAAGTCTGTATTATATCTCCTTCTTTCCTTCAAATATATCCCGCCAACGAACGAGCCGGTAGTGTGGGAGTCTCTGTGTGTGTATATATATATATATATATTTATGTATGTATAGTGGGAAATCGGAAGCATACCTTTCGGGTGCCATACTTTTGGTTTGTCGCAAAGTGGCGGGAGAGAGAATTTCTCTTTCGGCTTTTTGCGATGATGCTCGGGATTCGGCGCGCAAAAAGACGAGCCCCGGAGCGGGTCACGGGCCCCACCCGTTTTAACGCGGCATCTTTTTCTTGTGCGATCTGGGAAACGTTGAGTGGGACCCCATCGCCATCATCGTAGATCGACTTCGGATAATGACGCATCGTCATTATATGCTACATTTCCTGCACCCTTCCAAAATGCATGCATAAAGATACTGTTCGATTTAGATTTTGAGGGAGATTTTAAAGTTTAATAAGTGGAGAGAGATGGAAAAAATTTGTTAGGGACCGTGGGTAGAAATTTTGAGTATCCCAGGCGAACAAGCCCATAGACTCTGACATGCACTATGGGTTTCGCACAAAAAAAATACACGTACACAGATACTCACGTGCACTCGTGTCTTTATGTATTTTGAGTGTCTTCGTGTATGTGTTTGTAGGTGTGTTTCACTAACTAAAATATAAGTACTTAGCGGAACGGGGAGGGGTGCTAGAATGATTGTTACTACTGGTATTTAGTATTTTTGTGCATTAGTTTTTAACCATCTTGTGAAGATTGAAACCAATGCCTAAAATAGTTTGTTTTTACTTTTAATTCAAAAATAGCACGCTTTCCTGTAAGAATTCAAAATTGTGTAAGAATTCAAAATTGTAGTACCCAGTTATAGGGTATAGGGTATTCATCGCGAATAAAAGATCTCCATCGCACAATGTGGATAATTTCTTGTCTCTCAACCACCTAGCAAAAGTATGCATAAATGGTAGGGAAGTGCCTCTCCAGAAACACTGAATCAATTTGGTTCTCACTGATTAGGATATGGTGCGGCTTATGACCCCTTTAGATTGAGAGATTTCAAAAGAGAAAAAAAAAAAAAAGAAAAAGTTTTGGTTTCTTGCAAAATTACTCATTTGGATTGCATATTTTGGCGAGAAATAGAGGAAAAAGTGCAAAAATAGAATTTTTAATTGGTTCTTCTTATTTCTCACTAAATCTCACAATAAATGGTGCGAGTTGGTGAGGGAGGACTTTCCTTTCGTATCTTATCCTCTCCATCCAGAGGGGTTGCAGTACAACTAATTGAGCCGCTACCATTGCTTCTAAAATAGAGGTCCTGAGTCAATCTTTTGAAAGCCTCTAAAAAATGATTTGGCTTCAATTCAATGGCAAATAGAAATTACTACTAGAATAAGGTAGTAAGTGCAAAATTTGATTTTGTAGAGACGCTGTTATAATAAGGAAAAAGATCTAAGTGTTTTCATTGACATTGGTTTTTTGGAATCTCACCGAGTAAAGAAAGCCAAAAAAAATAGAGGAGAGAAAAATGAGGAACTTCCTCGCATTTGCTAAAACTTTAGGGGTGAG